>CM066992.1:100925214-102125214 GCA_033977485.1 Hydrangea macrophylla | reverse complement strand
TCGGGCCCATATAAAGCCTTTTTGTGAGGCCCCTAGACAAAAAACGGGATTTTTAGCATTTTGTGTGTTTGTGTTATAATATATGTAGGTGTATAATATATACATACATAATATACCTCCTAGGGTTTTGATAACAAAAAGAAAAGAAAAGAGAGACATGACAAAAATAGAGCAGTCAAGAGAAAGAGAGAAGAAGAAGAAGAAGAAAAGGTCTCTAATTCACATATTCACATATGGCAAAACCTAAGCTAAGGTGTCGCACATGGAGTCGAAAATCAATTAAAATCAATGAAGTAAATAAACCAGAGAAGAGATGAGAAATTGTACCTCAAATGCGCTACAAAATAAAGATTAGTCCACATGCTTTACATAATAATATGATATCAAAAAATCAATCCCAATTCTCTAGCTTAGATCTATTAAGCATGAAATCCAACTTTATTTAATAGCTAAATCTAATCATAAGCATTGATGTACATGAATGAATGAATGTGAATAAGAATAAAACATGGATTTATTCACTAATTTGGATCACTTAGCCTCTGGATTTAAGCTAAATTATCATTATTCAAAACATGATTTGGGTCCCAAGACATTAGGGAACCATTTGAGTTGAAATAAATAAGATTAGACAAAAATAGTAGCAATTTTTTATGAATTACAAAGAGCAGACCAGATTTTAAAAAATAGAAATAAAATACTTCCAACGGTTGGATCTTAATGATTTTTGGATATGTTATGCCTCTGTGAGTCTAGTTTTTAACCCAATTAGAATATCGAGGTTTCAACGGTTAGATCTCCGGGAATACGGAAAATACTAGACCTCACTCAGGATTTTACAACTCTCTGTCCAGAGATCTTGTATGATTTTTTTAAAAATAGCAAACAAATCTGAATTGCTTCATTCTTTTTAGGGAACCTTCCTAACACATTAAGGTTCTTAGAAAAAATTATTAAAGGTCATGAAAACTTGGTTAGGGTTCTGATCTATGAATTTTAAAACCGGTTTGTTGTTCTGAAATTTTGGACAGAGAATTGCTTATTTGGAAATCATAAGCCCAAACCATCCTAAGTATGGAATCTTATCAAAACAACAATCACAGCGGTACTCATATGAGTTATGAACACCCTCCAGTTGGTCTCATCCCATTCCAATGGACCATGATTTTATGAAAAATCTTTGATCACAGAGGGTTTAAGGATTCACTGCACCAATGTTGAATTAATGTTCATATTTCAAAACCAACTTGACCCATGATCCTAGAAAGGACTAGAACCAAGTATGATTATGATTGATGGGATAAAGTAATGAAATAGGAAGACATCCCTAGATTTAACCTTGATGGATTCCTACCATAGATATCATAATTAGAGATCTAGCAAGAAAATCCTAAGGTCCTACTTATTTTAAATATAGACTATGAAAATCTACCTCCAATTCCTCTATCAAATATAAGATCATTGAAGAATATGAAATCATTTCATTATTTCTCCTACCAAATTAATGGTCCTTGGAGACTAAATGAGATTACAATCTACATAAACCTCTATGGAATATAGAATGAATTCCATAAGATTCATAGTAAAGAGATCCTAGTCATGAATTGATACTAGTGTCTCACCAACTATGTGTAGATATGACCATGATCAACTTTAAACTCCATATGAATCACAAGGTTATAGGAGAATAAGGAATCAAATTCAAAGAGTTTCAATGAGATATGGAAGATCTCATGAACCTTATGAATGAAATAGAAATAAAGGAAATCAAAGTTTTATTTAGGAACACAAATTCTTCAAAACTAATTTATCTCAAACCCAAGGCATTAATTAGATCCAAATTAATGAGATGTCATGAAATTCAATCATAAGTTCTTGGTGGTGTGTGATGAAATGGGGTAAGAAGAGAGGTTTTGAAAATGTGAAAAGTTCCTAGATCTAAGAACTTGTGATTGAATTATCCTAACTCTACCAAGGATTAAGAGCTTACCTCTATGACCTCAAAGAATTCTTCAATTTCTTTTGAAGCACTTCTAAGATTTCAAATTCTTCTCAAAGTTCTTCAAATTCTTCAAGAAATTCTTTTCTTTTTCTCAATTCTCTATATGATTCCTATCTCTCTCTCTAGATTCAAGTATATGTGTGTGTGTTCATTCAAGTCTCCGTCAAAATAAAGATAAAAGTTTTTTTATATAGACCACCAATTCAAGGTTAAATGGGTAAATTCGGGTGAAAACCCATGTGCAAAGTTTTCTTCTAGAACATGTGAGAAAAGCAGTCTGTTACAGCCAGCGGCACTCGACGGGTGCCGGCGGCATTCACTGAGTGCAGGGCGGCATTCACTGAATGCCGGGCGGCAACCCGTGAGTGCCGGCGCGGCACTCAGTGAGTGCCGCCGGTTTTTCCGGGTGCCGGGGCTAACTGAATTTGCTCCTTTTTTTAAATTTTTGAAAGGAAAATTAATCTAAACTTAATTTTTGTGAGTTATCTTTATATATTCATGTAGATTTGTGCTAAAATGCACCCATGTGGGTGGTATGCACCCATGTGCATGGTATATTCTTCAATATACTATGCTTTTCTTATTATTATTATTATTATTTTTTTCAAGAGACAATTTTCCTTTATTTAAAACTCCTTTTTATCATTTTCGTTTTATACTTTCTTTCAAAACCTTTTTATATGTATATTGAGCAAATTTTCAGACTGATTTCCTCATGTGTCCTTCAATGTTCGGGTTTCTCCCGATTACCCAAACCCTCTCTCTTTTTTAATTTTTTTATTATATATTTTTAATTTTGCAATTTTAACTTGAAGAACATCTTGAAGATTTTGAATTTCTTGGAAAATCTTCGAACGTCACGGTCATCGTCATCATCGGTCTTTGAGAGGTAACCAATCCCTGGATTTGACGTTTGGTCAAAATTGGGGTGTCTACAGTGTGCAAAGATTAAGCTAACAGATCGTAGAATCGGGTCTAAACTGGTAAACCCTAACCTGGCTAAACTATCTTGAGTTGAATAACCTGGCTCTAACACCACTAAATCTTGTCACGCCCCGACGTAGCATAAATATGGAAAGCGTTTAATTTCCTTTATGGACCCGTAGGTCGCGACAGTTTGAAGGATCGATTCCGTCCTAAACGTCAACAACAAAAATATAATAATCAGAGCAAAGCAATCAAGACTTACAAATATTTTCTAACTTATTACATATTACAATACGGGGTCAACTAAGGCACAAACCGCCTTAAGACAAAACAATATCTATCGTCTATTACAGTCATTCTTATTACAAAACAGTTTATAACTTAAAACATAGGATATTGATAACAGTTCTATCTTCCAAAGCAGCCGTTCTCAGTTTGCATAATCATAGGGCCCAGTATAGCCATAACCTGAAAAGCCTGAACACGAATGTCCAGGGCGCATCGATGTCGTCAGCTTCAAGAAGCTGGTGAGTATTAAAAACATAACTTTGAATGTAACACATACTCACTTACCATTTTCCAATTCTCATTTAATCTAACAAGTTTATATTTAAGGTAAAGAGTTCATTTTGGGAAACAACCACAATATTATTTGAAAGATATAATTCACATATATGTGACCATGTATGAAAACAATGCACCATCTCATCTTACCGACTCTTTTCTCTCGACAAAACCCAACAATCCACTATCTCACACCAGTATCTTTGAAATACTCCGATAGCCACACTTTAGCACAGGGGTGCCAGGGAATGTCCAGTTTGCCTCACACTTTGGTCCGGGGTACCAGGAAGTGTCCAATGCCTCACACTTTAGTACCTAATCCGGCTCGCAAATACCGGAGGTAACCTCACGCAGTATCCAGACTCGGGTACCAGAGAGTGTCCGTAGGCCACACTTTAGCACTACCATGGGTGCCAGGGAATGTCCAAGTTCGGCTTCACACACTTTGATGCTACCATGGTCGTCAGGGAGTGTCTAGTTTTTCCACCATCGCATTTCAAAGACACCATCGCCGCAATCTCAATCACAACACACTTTGGTACTCACTTACCAGGGAGTGTCCACAACACAATCTCAACCGCACTCACTATACCACACTGACCATTACTCTTTTCCATACTGACCAACATTCACACTCACCATGCATGTACAACTGACTCCACATGTATGTCATGAAACCAACCACAGAACATATGTAGTGCTAGGTGATTCGAGGTGAAAAGTGCATATTTATAGTGTATTATGTGGTATTTTATGCATACTTTTATCCCCAAAGTCCCTACATTTAGGTGCATTCTAATAAAAATGTTCTTTTTATTGTGTTAATGCTAAAATATATGTTTTTGCATTGTTTTATAGGTATTAGGATGTAAATCAATGAAGTGGAGCTAAAGAAAAGTGATTCTGGTGGATAGATCAATGGAAGCAGCTGAGAAAATGCCATTTTTGACAATAAAGACTTCAGATTTTGAAGTTTTGTCCAGAGATATAAAATGTAGATCTTTGAGTTACAGTCACGTGGGCCCAAACAGGAGGTCAATCCGAGGTCCGAGTGAAAAGTTATGGCCATTCTTCCATTAGTGCGCAGTGCTGTCAAAATCAGAGAGTTCAATCGATTGAGCAGAGTTCAATCGATTGAGACTTCGATCGATCGAACTAAGCTCGATCGATTGAACTTTATATTCACCCAAAAGTTGCGTAAACTCTGTGGGAACCCTATATATAAGTCGTTTTGACGCCAGACAAAGGGAGGACGCTCCAGAACGCGAAAAACAGCAGTTTAGGGTAGTTTTAGGGTTAGATTAGGAGTAGATTAGGTTAGATTCTTATTTTTCTTCCTCTTTTCCATTGTTATATTCAAGATTATTGAAGATTCAAGTTGGTTATATGTTTATTACAAGTTATATTCAGATTATTCCAGATTTTTCTTTTCCTTTTCTCTATTTCATTGTTTATTAGTTTATATGTTATGATTACTCTAGTTTGTTATTCCTGTACTTGTTTATTCATGTTTCCGTAGTTTAGACATTGGGAATATGTGATGAAACATTGATCCCCAACCTCTGCCATGCAATCTTTAGAAAACCTTGAGCTCGATCGATCGAAGGTATTTCGATCGATCGAACCAGAGCCATAGTCAAGCGATCGAAGACATTTCGATCGATTGAAGGATGATGATGTCCGATCGATCGAGAGCGCTTCGATCGATCGAACTTGTTGATTTATGAGATATTCTTTTAAGTATTCCATGACTTTCTGTTTTAGAAATCTGTCATCAAATTGTCCCTATAAGCTCAGTTTGTCACAACAGTTTTTAGAACTTAAAGCCTTAAGGCATTTTCTTCAATGACTTTTGAAAACCACTTTGAATGCTAACACCATTTAGAGTGCAAGTAATTACCATTGTTTTAAACCGTCTTCCATGTATTTTAAATCACTTGTGATGATGTAGTCCCGGTCATGAAAGGTCTATTGATTCTATATGTTTAGAAAAATACGGAATGCTGAAAAGGAATGAACTCCATAGAACATTAATGAGTATGCATGGTAGATGGTAGGATCAATGTGGATTCTCGTATTTTCAACACCTTTAGTTTATTTATTTAATTAGTTATGTTGCTTTATGTTTAGTTTATTATTTAGTTTAATTTAATTAATTAGGATTCGTTAGAACATCCACTCCCAACATTCTTATTTTCTTTTCTTTTGATTTAGGTTATAACTTAGTAGACATTCTTCCTATTCCTTCCCTGTGGGATCGACCTGGACTTCCAGCACTATATTACTTGCACGATCACCTACACTTGGGTGTTGCACAAGAGCGCACAACTATTTAGTCGTGTCACTAGGAATAATAAAAATGTATGCTTTGAAAAGAATTGGATTCATAATTGTTCCTAAATGACCAATCATACCCAAAATATAATATGTTTTAACATTTTTCGCAAACAGAGCCTTAAAGACCCACAAGGTAACAACCAAACAGTTCCTTAACATGAAATAAGCAAAAACTAGAAGCTGTCAGAAGTCGCGCGCGCGGGCCGCTCGCGCGATATGCCCATTTTTCATTTTATTATAAAAAAATTTCTTTCTGCCAGAATACAGGAAGATCGCGCGCGCGGATCGCTCGTGCTGGTCGCTCGCGTGGACCGCTCACGCGATCTGCCTAACTTTTCATTTTATAATAAAAACCTTTTTCTTTTTGCCAGAAAACACATAACTCACGCACGCGGGCCGCTTGCGCGAGGGGTCGCTCGCACGGTCCGCTCGCGCGATCGCACGCGCGAGTTCAAGCAGTGTCTTCGTCTTCTTCGCTGAACTTTCTCCTATTTCAGAATTTCAGGGTCTTTTAACCCATTTTCGAATCCTCAAGCAAATAGGGCATGTAATATATGAAATTCTTTTTTTTTTTTCAGCACGGATTAAGAATAAGAAATCAATTTAACATGATTCAAACCATAGCTCTCAAACTTAGTGAAAAATTAAAGGTTGTCAAAACTTAATTTCCTAATATACTTTCTCATATGGACTAATTAGGCTCTAATAATTTGACAGTAGCTTCTAGGGACTATAATCTTCCTAAATCATCTCTAAAAACTCATTTTGGTTAAGTTTTAAAAATGGTGATTTTGAAGTTCAAACTTCCATGGTTAAGATCAACAATGGTGATTAACAATTACATACACCCAAGTAGTAACTAAGCATGAATTACATTTAAGAGTGAGTTTTAAAATACTCACTTAGATTGAAGTTTAACTGATTGTTGAGAAAGAATAAGCAAATAAGAAATCCAAGCTTCAACTATTCAAGCTATGGAGAATTGAGCTTCTATCTCTCTTGAAATTACAGCAAGATAACTCTCAAGCTCTCTCTCTTTTCTCTCTGAGATATGTGTGCTGAATGTGAGAGTTATGGGTGTGTTTATAGAAGGCAAAAAGGGAAAACTTGGGGACCAAGATCAACCTCCATTACTCAACAATTGAATTCGTTTTTTCAAAATTAATCTATACCAAGTATTCATGAGGACTGATATACACATATGTATATACAAAATACAAAGACTCTACAGATGATCAAAGGGTCAAGTGTAGGGCTATAGGGGCCAACACAAGGTGTTTGGGAAACTTAGCTTAAGGGCACAAACCAATACACACCAAAGAAGCACAACCAAACAAGGCTCTATCAAGTGATTACTTTCCATAATTAGAAATAAAGCAATTGTCAAATCTAACTTTATGTCACTTCCAAAATCAGTGGAAGTTTACCGCGGTGCGAACAATTTTGAACATAAACTGGTATTTCTGCGGTGCGGTGATCATCTCAAAAATACAGAAAATTCATTTTAAAGTAAGAATTGATTTCCCGGTCTCATAAAAATACTGCTTGAGTTAAAAGAAAATATTTTCACCGTTTTGAAATACTGTTTTTTTTTAAATTCAACACAGGTATGACTAATTTTGTAAAATTGCAGTTTGGCCCCAATAAGAATTTTAAATATGAAATAAAGCAAGTAATAAATTCTAAACATAAGAATTGTAATTAGATAAATGCAGACAATATAATTTGATTTTAAATATATCAGTGCAAATAAAGATTAATTATGGAAATGTCAATTTAAGATTAAATGAAAATGCAGGTTGTTACAGTCCTACATACCTCGGATTGAGTTTCCCGTATCTCCCAAATTTAGTGATCCCTTTTGACGGTGACACCTTCAAATACACTAAATCTCCCACATCGAATTCCAACTGTCGTCTACGCTTGTCGATATAACTCATATACCTACTTTGAGCTGTCAGTAGGCGTTGTCGAATTACCTTTATCTTGTCCGTCGTCTCTTGCACAATTTTTGGCCCTTTAATCATCCTTTCTCTGATTTCTGTCTAACTAATCGGTGAACGACATACTCAACCATACAAAGATTCATATGGGCCAATACTCGTCTAAAACTGTTGTTATACGCAAATTCATTTAACAGTAAGTGGTCTTCCCAATCACCCTGAAAATCAAGTACACATAAACGAACATGTCTTCTAAAATCTGGATTATTGTTTCCGATTGACCATTGGTCTGAGGATGAAAAGCAGTACTGAAATGCAATTTGGTACCCATTACTTCTTACAAGGTCATTCAAAACTTTGATGTAAAACTACTATCTCTATCCAAAATAATAGAAACTAGAATACCATATAGTCTCATAATCTCGCAGATATACAACTTAGCTAAAGTCTTCGGCTTAGTTGTTTGAAGCGATAGGAAGTGCGCCGACTTCGTCAAGTGGTCAACGATTACCCAAATAGTAGTATTCAATTTTTTCGACCTCAAAAACCCACTAACAAAATCTATTGTAATGTGTTCCCATTTCGATTCGGCTATTGGTAACGGTTGTAACAATCCCGAAGGTACTTGGCATTCGACCTTCACTTGTTGACAACTCGTACATCGTGAAACATAGTGTGCTATTTCTCTCTTCATTCTCGACCACCAATAAACATGTCTCAAGTCTCTATACATCTTGGTGCTTCCCGGATGAACAATGTACTTTGTATTGTGCGCCTCTTCTAGGATATTACATTTCAATTCCTTCTCGTTGGGCACACAGATTCTACCCCTCAATCTCAAGACATTATTTTCAAACGTGAATCCCGGTTGCTTGCCCATTGAAATTTCATAACAAATCTTCTTCAAAGTTGTCACACCCGTACCAAAAATCTATAAGTTTTATCCTGCATAATTGAATTTATGAATTTATCAATGTTAGTTGATAATGAGGTTGAGGTTGACTGTGAGTCAACGGTAAGGTGTCAGTGAGGACATGGGAACATGATGGTTCATTTTGCATTGACATAAGTAAATGATATGTATGTGATTTAAATATTATTTGACTTATCTAGTATTTTATGAATAGTGAATTATACCTGTATAGTATACTTTCTGGTAATTTTGGTATCGTTAGATATCTTTTGACAACTGTGGTGAGAACGTGAGTGTCACGTTATATAAAAAGGTAGGTTGTGTAGAGATTTCACGGAATTTAATTTTCGAACGTATATTTTGGATCCAAACGAGACTTAATCAAAAACTTTTGTAATTTGTAGTTTTTACTCGTAAAGGTATAAAATGGACGTGTGAGAAGTTTCAAGAGTTTGTTGGAAGTTTTGGACACTCGCGGGGAAGTAAACGCGATTCCCAAAGAATTTGTCATTTCTTATAGCTTCATATAATATCTTGAGAGAGGAGAGAGAAAAGGGAGATTGATCCTACGAGCTTTGCGATGATAAATGGCTACCCTTCATCCGTCTGAATTTTACCAAATTGTATATTCGAACTCCCCAAGGTAAGAGCTACGTATTGATAGTCTTTAGGCCACGTTTGGCTAAGATTTTATAAATTTCTAAATCTAAGAAATTGAAAAAAACGCGTGTAGACTTGTAGGTTTTGCGTAGGATCGGAGAGTTGGCATTTATTCGGGCTTCTAGTCGTTTCCTCTAAGTTTTACGATGATAGCTCGAGGTATGAATTTCTAGCCTATGTTATATAGGTGAAATGCATGTTTTATATTTCAACGACGAAATTGTGATCCGGGCAAAATTCATGTGTTAATTTAGGCCCGTTAATTATGCACGCGATTAAATGTGTAAAGCATGTCTAAATTTACGCGAGCACGTTGAGTTGCCTATATGGGTCAAAGGGGGGTTTTTATACAAATTCATGCCGGAGTAAGCTTCTCGATGTTTGAGAATTTTAGTAGCGACGACTACAGTGTATGGTTTAAGGCTTGGACCTACCAGTGCACTTGAGGACGTAATGGTTGTAGGCTTGGACTAGCCATTGACGTCGCGGTTTAAGGCATGGACTTGCCGCTAACGGATGAAGGCGTATTCTTCTTCCTAGAGACTATTTGATATAATTTATGAGATTAAAGCATGTTTTGTCATATATGCATATGTTAAAATTGTACACTCAGCATATAGCTGAGCAGTGGAGATTTACTCCATTGCAGATAAAAGGAAGAAAGGGAAAAGAAGCGTGAGGAGTGAGGCCGAGTAATGCCGGGGGATCCTCTTGTACATATTTTTGTTTTCTTTTCCAAGTCTTGCAATAATGAGCATTTCGTTTAGCTGGCACTTTGTATTTGGATTGGAAGGTGTAGTATGGTTTTATGATGTTGTAATAAGTCTTAAAACTCGTTTTAGTTATGTTGTAGTGAATCTGAGCTCATGGATTCATGTTTTGAATACTTGATCTATCGATTTTGAAGTTTAAAGGAATGTGGTTAGAGTTTTGTGAATCGAGCCAAACAAGCCTTAGCTTGTTCTGCTATTGTCCTTTTTCATGGATTAGTATTCCTTAACTTTGATTTTGATAACATGTTGTAACTTGTGAAGTTTAAATTAAGGTAAACTTATGTAAAAGAATGAAAGGAGTAAGGTTGGGTGATGGCTTAAGCAAAATTCTACATCTTGTGCAGGATTCTGCTAAAGGGTCATTTGACTGGTCGAATGGGGTCGTTCGACTAGTCGAAATGCCTCCTGCCAGAAATCTTTTTCTACACCTTCTAGAAATTTTCAAAAGGTTTTGATTGGTTCTTAGGGTACCTTTGGAACCCCTTTCAACATAAAATCATTCGTTTCGAAATATGATTGTGTTTTCAATTTTATACGAATTTTACACCTCGGAGAGTAATGTTTCCAAAGGTTATATACACTCAAGGTTATTTTAAAGTCTTTTCCGTAGTGTATGGTTATGAAATGAACTAGATAAGCCTTGATGGAGTGCCACGTGTCTTGTTTTCGTACGTTAGCAGGATGGGTCATGACAAAAGCCATATCTTGAAGTTGTTTTTCCGTGATCTCGTGGATCAATAATGGTTGTGCCACCATTATCGACATCAAGCCACTTTCAATCCTCGGAATCACTTCAAGTTCTAAATTCTCTATATTTCGAATCAATTCTTGTTGAGAAGTCAAATCTAAAGCTATGTTGGTTGATGCCTTACGACTAAGAGCATCGGCGACTATATTTGCCTTGCTTGGATGATACTGAATTGACAAATCATAGTCCTTCATTAACTCTAGACATCTCCTTTATCTCATGTTCAAATCACATTGCATGAACAAGTACTTTAAACTCTTATGATCCGTATATATCTCACATTTATCCCCGTACAAGTAATGACGCCAAATCTTCAATGCAAAAATTACGGCGGCCAATTCTAGATTATGTGTCGGATAGTTCTTCTTGTGCGGTTTAAGTTGTCTTGACGGATATGCAATCACCTTGTCGCCTTGCATAAGAACGCAACCTAATCCTCTATATGAAGCATCACTTTAGATGACAAACCCTTTAGTCCCCGTCAGAATGGCTAAGATTGGTGCCTTCACTAGTTGACTCTTCAACTCTTGAAAACTTAACTCGCATTCTAGACCCTATACAAAAGCAATATCTTTCTTCATTAACTATGTCATCGACATTGCTATACGTGAAAAATCTTTTACAAACCTCCGATAATAACCAGCTAATCCTAGGAAACTTCAAATATCTGTCACATTTGTCGGTCTTTACCAATTGGTAACTGCTTCTATTTTATGAGGATCTACATAAATTCCTTTTGCTGACACTATATATCCAAGAAAAGTAATCTCTGTCAACCAAAATTCATACTTCTTAAATTTTTTGAACAGACTCTTCTCGCATAATTAGTGTATTGTTAATCGCAAATGATGTTCGTGATCTTTAACACTCTTGGAATAGATTAGGATGTCATCTATGAACACAATAACAAACTTATCTAAATAGTCTTTGAAAGCACGATTCATCAAGTCCATAAAACGACTGGTGCGTTAGTCACTCCAAATGGCATAACCAAAAATTCAAAGTAACCATATCGAGTCTTGAAAGCTGTCTTCTTAATGTCTTCTTCCTTAACCTTCAAATGCTGATAACCGGATCTCAAGTCGATCTTCAAAAATACATGAGCCCCTTACAACTGATTAAACAAGTGATCTATTCGCTGCAACATATATTTATTCTTGACAGTAACTTATTCAACTCTCGGTAGTCGATGCACAGCATTGTCCTATCCTTCTTCTTCACAAATAAGACTGTAGCTCCCTAAGGCGAAACACTAGGTCAGATAAAATCCTTCTCAAGCAGCTCTTGTAACTGAACTTTTAATTTTTTCAACTCTACCGGTGCCATTCGGTACGGTGCTTTGGATACCAGTTGTGACCCTGGTAATACCTCTATCGTGAACTCAAGCTCTTTTTCAATCAATACGTCGGGTAATTCACTGGGAAAATATCTAGAAATTTTCAAACTATTGGAATGTCTTCTACTAGTGGTCCAAGAACTCTTGTGTCAACAATGAGCATAAGAAACCCGAACAACCTTTCTTCAACATCTTACTTGCTTGAATCGTCGATATCAAATACGGTGGTATAGTCACACCCTTACCCTGAAAAGTAAACTCTTCCTGACTTGATGGATAGAAGCTAACCCATTTCCATTCACAATCAATTTTAGCTTGATTGACCAACAACCAATCCATACCCAATATAACATCAAAGTAATTTACTATCAATGGAATCAAATCGACGCTCAAAACCTTATCGCCTACCAAAGAAGTTACTAAAGGTTCACTAATAGGAAATGATACGCACAAATCATAGCCTAACGGTTCAGACTTAATAGTTAAATGCTTAACAAAATCACGGGACACAAATGAATGCGTTGAACCTGAATCCATGAGTATACGTGCAGGATAATAATAAATAGGAAGAATACATGATACGATTGTATCATCTATATTCCCTGGCATGAGCTAGAAATATTGCCCTTGTTGTTGCGCGTCTTCTTTCCCTTTATCCATTCGTAGTTCTGTCCTTGACCCGCTTGACATACTCGATGATCCGGTACTCATTCCCGATTGTCTCTTACTCGGACAATTCTTCGCTATATGCCCCGGTTGTCCATACTCAAAACAAGAAGTTGAGGAATAAAGATTCTAGATTCTAGATCAGAATATCAAGAAGAGACATTCCGTTGGTAAAAGTTGAGGAGAGACCTGTGAAGATTCTAGATCAGAATATCAAGAAGTTGAGGAATAAAGACATTCCGTTGGTAAAAGTTCAGTGGAACCACCATGACGAAAATGAAGCCTCGTGGGAAGTTGAAGCTGATATGAGGAAGAAGTACCCGAAGTTATTTTATGACTAGTTAGTCTTGATTTTGGGGACGAAATCCTGTTTAAAGGAGGGAGGGTGTAATAACCTGCATTTTCATTTCATATTTAAATTCAATTGTATTGTTTACTCTTATTTTAATTTCAAATCTTATGTGTAGAATTTATTTCTCGCTTGATTTCATATTTGAAATTCTGATTGGGGCCAAACTGCAATTTTACAAAATTGGTAATACATGTGTTGAATTTCAAAATCTGTACTTCAAAAACGGTGGAAACGTTTTCTTTTAATTCAAACAGTATTTTTATAAAACCGGAAAAGTACTTCCTACGTTAAAATGAATTTTCTGTATTTTTGTGACGGACACCGCGCCACGAAAATACCAGTTTACTTCCAAAAAACTGTCTGTGCCGAATTAAACTTCCACAGTTTTGAAGTGATGTAAAGTTGTGAAATGACAATTGCTTTATTTCTAATTATGGCAAGTGATGATTAATCATGCCTTGTTTGGAAGTGCATTTTGAGTGTGTGCAATTTTGGTGACATAAGCTAAGTTTCCTAAACATTGCAACTTGACCCCTATTAGCTTACATGACCTTTCATAACCTGGAGAGTTAGATGTGTATTAGTGTATATGCATATATAATCTGAACATAAATGATTGATACGTATGTATGTTGTGTATAATTGTGTGAATATGTAAATTAGAAAACAAATTTATTTTGTAATGTATAGTAGAATGAACTTGGGCTCCAAGTTGGAGTTTGGTTATTTATACACCACTTAGACACACTCATGCTGACAATCTGAGAGAGAGTTTAGAGAGAACACATAGAGAAGAGTGAGAATCTTGAGAGTTTGCTTACAGAATTTTTAGAGAGAAGCTTTAAACTCCATAGCCAAGCTCAAGTGGATTTCATAATTTGGTCTTTCTTTCTCAACAATCTCTACACTCTTGATCATAGTGAGTATTCTAAACTCACCTAGGATATAATTCAGATTGTATTTACTATTTTAAGTAGCTTCATTTATAATCACCAGTGATGTTTACACGTTGAAGTCCATAGCTTGAAAAATGGAGATTTTCCAAAATTAATCAAAACAAGTTTTTTTAGAGTTGATTTAGAAAGATTATCACTCCTAGAAGACACTATTTAAGTATTAAAGCTTGATGATGTCAAAATTTGGTAAGAGTAAAGTAAAGCAGTTTAAGGAGAGAGAGAGAGTGGAAGACTATTTTTTGTATGTGGTTCGGCCTTGTTAATGAAGGTACCTACGTCCACGGGTGTGTCTGAGCACGTTCACTAGCAGATCACCAGCAGACTTGGTGAGCCAACAAAGAGGGTCGACACTACCAGTAATACCGGCCGGGTGTATGCGTATAATGGTGAGTTTTGTAGAGGTGCTGTGTAGACTACAGAGTTCGCCGCCCCCTTAATGGGGGGTGAGAGGTCTCTTTTATAGATGTAAGAGACCTACTCATACATGGATAAGGAAATATAATCCTATTGATATAGATTGGCATTAATTATGGGAATTTCCTAATTGGATTAGGAAATAGTGTGCACTTTCCATTAGTATTCTAGCTTGAGTAGGAAACTGCCCATAATGATCGGGATCATGCCTATGGGCCCAGATGAACTGTTCCCGCAGTGGGGTGTGCCCGTGCGGTGTTCCCGACCTGTTGGCCGGGGCGTGGATAAACCGCTCGGGATGATGAGTAGACTGAACCGCTCGGGCTGATGCTTCTGAGGAGTTGTGTATGATTGGACTGGCTGCTGATTTGAATCGCTCGGTCATAGGATAGAGCCAATTTTGGGCGTATCAAAGTTAATTTTACCCACATGAGAAAGTATATAAGAAAATTTGTTTTTGACAACTTTTAATCTCTCATAAAATTCTTGAGTTGTAGATTGAATCATGTCAAATTGATAATGGATTCTTAATCCTTGATGAAAAACCAAGAGATCCTTATATAATGTGATATGTATACTTGAATTTTAAAAAATGGGTCAAAAAGACCCCTGAAATCTGAAACAGGGGAGTTCCAGCGGAGAAGATGAAGCCTCTGCTTCATCTCGGCGCGCGATCGCGCGAGCGGCCCATGCGAGCGACCCGCGCGTGCGAGACTTGTATTCTCAGACAGACAAAAAAGTTTATAAAGAAAATAAAAAATAGGCAGGTCGCGCGAGAGACCTTTCGCGCGAGCAACCCGCGCGCGCGAGGTGGCCGATTTCAGGCAGGAAGACAAGGTTTTTAAAATAAAAAGAAAAAATGGACAGGTCGCGTAAGCGGCCCGCGCGCGCGACTTCTGGCAGTTTCTAGTTTTTGCCTGTTTTGTGATAAGGGACAGTTTGGGATAAAATTTATATACTGTTTGAGTACTGTTTGGGAAATTTATTAAATCAGAGTCTTAATTTGATATGTTTGAACGATTGAAATAGTGAATTGTGACTTATCGATCCCCGTACGCACGTCGATTATATAATTCAGTTAATTGCCTTATGTTTTAAAGGTTCATGACATACATGTGGTGTCAGTTGTACATGCATGGTGAGTGTGAGTGTTGGTCAGTGTGGAAAAGAGTAATGGTCAGTGTGGTATAGTGAGTGTGGTTGAGAATGTGATGTGGACACTCCCTGGTAAGTGAGTACCAAAGTGTGCTGTGACGGAGATTGCGGCGAGGGTGTCTTTGAAATGCGACGGTGGCAAAACTGGACACTCCCTGACGACCATGGTAGCGTCAAAGTGTGTGAAGCCGAACTTGGACATTCCCTAGCACCCATGGTAGTGCTAAAGTGTGGCCTATGGACACTCCCTGATACCCGAGTCTGGATACTGCGTGAGGGTTCCTCCGGTATTTGCATGGCGGATTAGGTAGTCAAAGTGTGAGGCAATGGACACTCCCTGGTACCCCGGACCAAAGTGTGAGGCAAATTGGACATTCCCTGGCACCCCTGTGCTAAAGTGTGGCTATCGGAGTATTTCAAAGATACCAGTGTGTGATGATGGGTTGTTGGGTTTTGTCGAGAGAAAAGAGTCGGTCAGATGAGATGGTGCATCGTTCTCATACACGGTCACATATATGTGAATTTATCTTTTAAATAATATTATGGCTGGCTTTCTAAAATGAACTCTTTATCTTAAATATAAACCTGCGGATTTAAATGAGAATTGGAAAATGGTAAATGAATATGTTTTACATTCAAAGTCATGTTTTTAATACTCACCAGCTTCTTGAAGCTGACGACGTTAATGCGTCATGGACATTCATGTTCAGGCTTTTCAGGTTACAACTATGTTGAGCCTTATGACTATGCTAATTGAGAACGGCGGCCTTTGGAAGAGAAACTGTTATCGTCATTGCATATTTTAAGATTATATGCTTTAAGTTTAGAACTGGTTTGTAATAAGAATGACTGTAATAAATGATACGCCCAAAATTGGCTCTATCCTATGACCGAGCGGTTCAAATCAGCAGCCAGTCCAATCATACACAACTCCTCAAAAGCATCAACCCGAGCGGTTCAGTCTACTCATCATCCCGAGCGGTTTATCCACGCCCCGGCCAACAGGTCGGGAACACCGCACGGGCACACCCCACTGCGGGAACAGTTCATCTGGGCTCACAGGCATGATCCCGAGCATTACGGGCAGTTTCCTACTCAAGCTAGAATACTAATGGAAAGTGCACACTATTTCCTAATCCAATTAGGAAATTCCCATAATTAATGACAATCTATATCAATAGGATTATATTTCCTTATCCATGTATGAATAGGTCTCTTACATCTATAAAAGAGACCTCTCACCCCCCATTAAGGGGGCGGCGAACTCTGTAGTCTACACAGCACCTCTACAAAACTCATCATTATACGCATACACCCGGCCGGTATTACTGGTAGTGCCGCCCCTCTTTGTTGGCTCACAAGGCCCGCCGGTGATCTGCTAGTGAACGTGCTCAGACACACCCGTGGACGTAGGTACCTTCATTAATAGGGCCGAACCAGATACAAAAAATAGTCTTCCACTCTCTCTCTCTCCTTAAACTGCTTTACTTTACTCTTATCAAATTTTGACATCATCAGTAGACATTAAGTTATTGTTTTGTTTCAAGGCGGTCTGTGCCTTTAGATGACCCGTGCTGTAATATGTAATAAGTTAGAAAAATATTTGTAAGCTTTGATTGCTCTACTCTGATTATTTTATTGTTGTTCGACGTTTGGGACAGAATCGATCCTTTAAACTGTCGCGACCTACGGGTCCATAAAGGAAATTAAACGCTTTCCATATTTATGCTACGTCGGGGCGTGACATTTTCTACTACCCACTAACAAAGAAAATAAAAGCTAACCCTAAAAAAATCCATCTCTAACTATTTATATTTTTGGCACAAAATGGAAACTTATAATTAAAGAAGACACACCTCAGAGGCTGCGGATCGATCCAAGTGAAAACGGGTGGATCGATCCGCTTATATATCTTAGCCGCAGAATGTTCATCCAAACACGCGGATCGATCCAGGTGAAATGTGCGGATCAATCCGACTTGCAATTTTTGGGCAATGAACTTCTTCAAACGTGCAAATTGATCCGCCTTTTTGGCATGGATCGATCCGGCTTGGTAGTTTCTAGATTTTTTCACTTCATTCTGAAGTCTAATCCCCAAAACTTTCCTTCCAATCTTTTACCAAGCCTCAAAACATCTACAAGAAAGAGATTTTTGTTAGTAAAATGACAATAATAAAAAGGATTAACATAGGTACAATTTATCCATTAAACCTCCTGGATTACGTGATATACCGTGTCCAATATGGGCAAATCATGCGTGCACAATTGCAATATTGAATACTAATCACCTCCCCACGAGTTTTCAAAACTCCTACTTATCATCTAAAACTTCTAACACGCCTAATTCATAACTTTACGAGTGAAAACTAAAAATTATAAAAGTTTTCACCTAACTTCCGTTTGGGTTGCTAAAACGCAGTCTCACATAATTTTACGAAAATTGCTAATTAGCCTACCAAATTAGTAGCGTGTTAATTCAACCTCACCAGGATACTAAAATTAACAACAGAAATAAATTCTAAACCAGAAAATAATACTCTAGTGAAATACACATGTAAACATTTCTTTTCAGATAAACATTTAAAGTATTCCACAATGAACGTCTCATAGTTGGAGAGATTTTACAACCGCAAAACACTCATTCAACACCGTCTCAGAGGGTTTTCTTACACAGATACCCAAATCTACTCAGGAGTCAAAATTCACTCACACATGTGCCACAACTGTGCAACACATCACATTATCATGCATGACAATGTAATGAAATGCAATAACACAAATACAGGTGTTATAATACGTGTGGTTCGACCAAAGTTATGTCCGCACGAGTTAAATTAAGTCACTAATGTTTGGAAATTACATTTCCTAATAATAGTGGGCAACATATTAATATCAATTATATTCTAAGGGCTATTAATTAAGTGGGCTCATATTATGTGGTCTAATTATAGGAAGTCCATGGACTTATGCTGGGTATGGGTTTAATGAATAGATACCAAATACTGGCCCTGTTAGGAATAATGGGAACCTTAGCAGAGCAGTATATAAAGACATAATAAGTTATGGTTCCTAATATGTCAAATCAATATATACAGCTTCCTCCTTCATCCCATCTCAATATATACAACTTCCTCCTTCATCCCATCTAGAGAAGGTACCCATTACAGAACTAAGGAGATTTGATTGAGGAAGACAATAACCAATCATCCATAGACACAGGTACTTATTCTAATTTAATGTATCCTTGATAATCTGATATGATATGTCATCTGGAGTGAACAGTTCTTATCTACACGCCTTAATTCACATTTGTTAACATTTTATATCCTGATTTCTCGTACTTTTTTTCCCCATTTTTGTCAGGTTTTAGAAGAAAGCGACAGTTCTAGGCTATTTCGAGTTTGAAAACAAAGCAGGAGCAGGAAAAGCCACCTCGCGCGTGCAGCTCGCTTGTACGATTTACCAAAATCGTGCTAGCATGGACCGCTCGCACGACTTGCTGGAATAAGTTAATCTGTATATTTTAATGAGTTGAAGACCCCTACGTGAACGAAATTGCCTAATTACGTCTAAAAAGTGAAATACAACTGTTTTAGACGGACTAGGTTTACAAAGGCCTTCCTAATCCCTCTACAACTATATATACATCATTTTAATTCAATTTTGGGGTTACACGTCATAATATACAACTTTTGGAGGCAGCTTAGGAGAAGAAAGCAAGAGAAAAGAATATCTAGCTTGAAGGTCTCTAATGGCGGCAATCATCTCCATCTCATGTTTTCATCGACTATGCGTAACTAAACACCTAGTCTAGAGCTTTAATGAAACCCTAGCCATGTAAAGGGGAATTCCGTGCTTTACTTCTTTAGGGTTTATGTATTTGCATAGTGATTGTATGTTTGAGGATTATGAATATATAATCGGATTTTCAATGTTAATAATCAATAATAATTTGGATTTACTCTTGTCTTAGATTCTCCCTTGTATTTATTGAACCCAATATTCCTTGATTTCTGTGATTGATAGGAGTATTTACTTACAATAGTGCTTATTTGATTGTGATGTTTATGTCTTTTATGATTCATGCTTGGGAAAAATGAGTTATGCTGCACCCTAGTTATAGGTAGACAATTCATGCCAACCGAAGATGAGTTATGCTTAGATTGAACTAGTGATATCATCTTGTCGATACTACTGGGCTTGTAGGTATGGTAGATCATAACTATCCAATCATAGGTCTTAAAGTAGGAAGTATAGACCCCCGATGCATGGTTAGTGGTAGATTTGTGACTCTAGATCCCGTTCATACATAGTTAAAACAACTTTAAATATTGCACTCATTTACTTAGTTTTAATTTTAGTATCTTTATAGTTTGTTCATAGTTGTAGTTCAATTCAAGAAATTAATCCAACTTTCATTTTTCTAAAACCAAATAGATCTAGATTTTATTAATTAAAGAATAGAAATAAACAATCTTTCTGGGTTCAACCTTTACTTCCACACTACAAATCTTAGAAAGTAAAGCATATTTTTCATCTTGATTTTGACGAGATCAATAGGATCCTAGGGTTGTGTTATTACTATTCTAGGGTTTTACAGTTATATAGATTAAAGATCCTTACAAGTGGAATCAGAGCAGTTATCATGTTAATTATTAGGGCTATTGTGCATATTTTTTTTCACATATATGTAATCTTTGTGAATTTAACATGTTGTTTGGGTAAAGAATAATCATATTATTTTTTAAATATCAATTATAAGAAGCAAGTCTTAAGTCGAGCCACTTCGTGCATTCGTGTTCATCATGGGGTAACTGTTATACCGTATTGTAGCAAATGGGCTAACAAGGTGATGACGTACGTCGCTACGCACAATGATTGCAATGGCTAATTTTTATATGGTACAATGCATGTGTATCACTTACCATGCCTTGTCATATGTAAGGATGATGTCAGCATTCATGCTGGTTATCCATTAACATTCGTGAGGAATAAAGTCCAAGTTGAAGATAACCCTGACGTAATGTCACATGACATCATTAATTTTGATTATAATTTTGATTCATAATATGATATTAGGTTTACTATAACACTTTAAAATTTTTGGATTCATTCGTGATGTGAATAATTTTTTATAGTATCATGAAATCTTGGTTGTTCATAACATGAATAAAAGTATTTTTTTCATTATGCTTTAGAATAATGGATAGTTCATAACATGAATTAAAGTATTTTTATTGTGCTTTAGAATAACGAGTAATCATAACATAAATTAAGTTTTATGGTAGCTTAAGATTTTGGGGTGTATTTTAGGCCCCAAAACAATATGTCTGATATTTCAAATAAATAAATTGAAATAATATGTTGCCAAAGTAACCTGTAACAACCTGCATTTCATTAATTAATTCCAATTTGAATTTCCATGATTAATCTGTATTTGCATTTTCATATTTAAATCAATATGTATTGTCTGTTGTTATTAATTTCGATTATCATATTTGGAATTTTATTTCTTATCTAAAGTCATAATTAAAACTCTTTGGGGGCAAACTGCAATTTCTGTAAAATTTGGTAATGCTTGTGTTGGATTCCAAAACTGTATTTCAAAACGGTGAAAATATTTACTTTGGACTCAATCAGTATTTTTATAAAATCGAAAAATCATTTCCTACATTAAAATGAATTTTCTGTATTTTTGTGACGGACACCGCGCCACGAAAATACCAGTTTATGTTTAAAACTGTCTGCGCCGCGTTAAACTTGCACAGACTTTGGATTGGATGTAAAGATGGAAGTGACTTGTGCCTTACTTTCCATTTATGGAAACTCATGATTAGTTAGTGCCTTGTTTGACTATGCTTACTTGGTGTGTGTAGTGTTAAGGCCATAATCTACTTTTCCCAAACAACTAGCAATTTGCCCCCTACTAATCTACTTGACACTTGAAGGATCTGTGAAGTTAATTGTAATGTATTTATGTATACACATTGATTAGGTGCTGAGTATTGGTTTGATTCTAACCAAACTAATATTGTAGAGTGATGAAGGCTTTACTTGGCCTCCAAGTCCATGTCAATTTACTCTCTATATATGTATATACACTACCCACACTTTGTGAACACATCTGCACATTCTCACAAATCACACTGAGAGAAAAGAGAGAACAAAGAGAGTTAATACAGAATATTATAGAGAGAGAAACACATCACCATAGCTTTCAAGCTTGTAATTAGATTCTCATTTAGCTTTCTTTCTCAACAATTTCTTCAATCTCTTATTACCAGTGAGTATTATTAACTCACTCTCAATGTAATACATGTCTTGAGTTTGTTTTTATAGCTTAATCTGAAAATCACCATGGTTGATTTTACGTTGAAGTTCCATAGCTTGAAAATCATGAATTTCTAAACTTAACCAAAATCCATTTTTAGAGATGATTATGAAAGATTATACATCATATATGCAATGTTTGAAGTTTTAGAGCCTAATTCATTCACATGAGAAAGTACATAAGAAAATTAGTTTTGTGATCTTTTAGTTTTTCATAAAATTCTTGAGTTATAGATTGATTCATGTTAAATTTGTTATGGATTCTTAATCCTCATTGAAAAACAAAGAGATACATATATAATAAGGCCTAGTAGCTTCCTGAATTGAAAATGGGTAAAATTGGGTTTGAAAAACTGAAACAGGGCATTCTCCACGAAGAAGATGAAGCCTCTGCTTCATCTCGCGCCAGGATCGCTCGAGCGAGCATCGCGCGAGCGGCCCGCGCGAGCGACCCATCGCGTGAGCGGCCCGCGCGCGCGAGCTTCGTGTTTTCAGGCAGACAGAAAAGCTTTATATAGAAAATGAAAAATAGCCAGGTCGCGCGAGGGACCTTTCGCGCGAGTGACCCTCGCACGCGATCTTCCTGTACTCTGGCAGAAAGGAAAGTTTTAATAAAGAAAAATGAAATTTGGGCAGGTCGCGCGAGCGGCCCGCGCGAGCGACCTTTCGCGCGAGCGGCCCGCGCGCGCGACTTCTGGCAGTTTCTAGTTTTTGTGTGTTTTCGTATAAGGGACTGTTTGGATTAATTTTAAAGCACTGTTAAGGTTCTGTTTGGGGAATTTTATTAAAACAGAATACCATTGGTTATGTTGGAAAGATTATAACGATGTATTATGACTTATCGATCCCCCTGCGTACGTTGTTCCTTTAATTCGGCGAATTCCTTTATGTTTAAATTCATGACATACATGTGGAGTCAATGGTACATGCATGTGGATGTCAGTCAGTGTGGAAAAGAGTAATGGTCAGTGTGGGAAGAGTATGAGTATGAGATTGAGATTGAGATTGTGTGATGGACACTCTCTGGTTATGGTGTACCAAAGTGTGACGTGTTGAGATTGCGGTGAGAGTATCTTTGTAATACGACGGTGGCAAAATTGGACACTCCCTAGCGCCCATGGTAGCGTTAAAGTGTGTGACGCTGAAGTCGGACATTCCCTGGTACCCATGGTAGTGCTAAAGTGTGGCCTACGGACACTCCCTGATACCCAAGTATGGATACTGCGTGAGGGTTCCTCCGGTATTTGCATGGCGGTTTAGGTATTCAAAGTGTGAGGCATTAGACACTCCCTGGTACCCCGGACCAAAGTGTGAGGCAACTGGACATTCCCTGGCACCCCGTTGCTAAAGTGTGGCTACCTTAGTGTTTCAAAGATACTGGAGTGAGATAGTGGGTTGTTGTGTTTTGTCGAGAGAAAAGAGTCGGTAAGATGAGTGTCACGCCCCGACGTAGCATAAATAAGGAAAGCGTTTAATTTCCTTTATGGACCCGTAGGTCGCGACAGTTTGAAGGATCGATTCCGTCCCAAACGTTAAACAATAAAACATAATAATCAGAGTAAAGCAATCAAGGCTTACAAAAATTTTCTATCTTATTACATCTTATAAACCGGGGTCACTAAGGCACAAACCGCCTTGAAAATAAAATAATAGCTTAGTGTCTGTTACAGTCATCCTTAAAACAAAACAGTTTAAATCTCCAACAAATAAACTTAATGCATAAAATAAACAGTTTCTCTTATTCCAAGGCGGCCATTCTCAATTTGCATAGTCGTATGATTCCTCCTGATTGTAACCTGAAAAGCCTGAACACGAATGTCCAGGACGCATCAACGTCGTCAGCTTCGAGAAGCTGGTGAGTATTAAAAACATGACTTTGAATGTAAAACATACCCAATTACCTTTTTCCATTTTCAATTTACAAAATCAATAGTTTGATCATAAAAGAATTCATTTTAGAGCACCACGAGGAATATATTAAAAGCTGTTCATTCATTAAAACACATGCTCGTGTATGAAATAATGCACCCCACTCATCTTACCGACTCTTTCCTCTCGACAGACCCCACAACAACCCTCTATCTTACTCCTGGTATCTTTGAAATACTAAGATAGCCACACTTTAGCGACGGGGCGCCAGGGAGTGTCCAATGCCTCACACTTTGAATACCCTAACCGCCATGCAAATACCGGGGCAACCCCTCTCACAGTATCCAGACTTGAGTTATCAGGGAGTGTCCGTAGGCCACACTTTAGCACTACCATGGGTGCCAGTGAGTGTCCATATTTGCCACCGTCGCATTTCAAAGATACCCACGCCTCTTTTTCAACTACAATCACCACCGCAATCTCAATCACAATCACAATCACAACCACGACCACAACCACAACACAAACTCAATCACATACTCGCACCACGTCCACCATTACTCTTTTCCACACTGACTAACACCCACATGCATGTACCATTAACTCACATGAATGGTATGCACTTAAACAAAATGCAGAATCAAGAAACAACATGCGTACGGGGATTAATGAGTTATACTACAAGGTGTAAATCACTTAAACATAACCAATTAGAGTTTCTGATCAACTAATTTCCCAAACAGAGCCTTAACAGTATAAAAATTTCATCCAAACAGTCCCTTAACAGAAAAACAGACAAAAACAGAAACTGCACTACCTCGCGCGCGCGGGCCGCTCGCGCGAACGGTCGCTCGCGCGGGCCGCTCGCGCGATAAACCCATTTTTCCTTTATTTATAACATTTTCTGTCTGCCTGAGGAAAGCAGGGTCGCGCGCGCGGATCGTTCGCGCGAAAGGGTTCTCGCGCGACCCTCGCTTGCGCGACCAGCCAAATTTTCAATTATATATATATTAACTCTTACGTCTGCCTGGGGAAGGCTACCTCGCGCGCGCGGGCCGCTCGCGCGAGGTGTCGCTCGCGCGGGCCGCTCGCGCGATTCTCGCGCGCGCGATCGTGGCGCGAGATGAAGCTGAGGCTTCATCTTCTCCGCAGGAACTGCTCTGGTTCAGTAAAACAGGGGTCTTTTTGACCCATTTCGATTCTGTTAGCATATATGTCCTATTATATATGGATCTCTTCCTTTTTAAACAAGGATTAAGAATCTATGGTTAATTTAACATGATTCTAACTATAACTCTCCAATTTTATGATAAACTAAAACATGTCAAAATTTAATTTCTAATATACTTTCTCATGTGAATCAATTAGGCTCTAAAACTTTCACCATAGTCAATACATACAGTAATCTTCTATATTCATCTCTAAAAACGAGTTTAGATTAAGGTTTGAAAATCTTGATTTCAAGCTATGAATTTCATACGTAAATCAACCATGGTGTTTTTACAAAATTAAACAAACACACAGTAAATAGACATGAAATTACATCCTTAGTGAGTTTAGAATACTCACTGTGATTAAGAGATGAGTGATTGTTGAGAAAGATAAGTTTAATAAGAATTCCAAATCAAAGCTTTGCAAGTTATGGTGATTGAGCTCCTCTCTCTCTAAAATAAAATCTGTAGAACTCTCTGTATTCTCTCTAATGTTCTGAAATTCAGTTGTGTAATGGCAATTGTGCAGCTTGTGAGTTATAAATAATAAAACTACAACTTGGTGCCCAAGTTGTTTCAAGTTTACTCTTCCATTACTCTTAATTCTAACTTAGTTAGGATAACTAAAGAATGCATAGCCTAAACATGGTTTTTCTATAACTAAATTCATACGTGAATGTATATAATTCAACTGTAGAAGGATTGAAAGGGTGTTATAGGTTAGTAGGGGTCAATTGGGTTGTTTGGGAAAAACAACTTATGACCTTAGGAATACATATATACACTAAGCATTCCCAAACAAGGTACAAGACAATGATGAGTTGCCATAATTGGAAATAAAGCGAATGTCTAAATCAGTCACTTCCAAAATCTGGGGAAATTAAACACAACATGGACAGTTTTGAACATAAACTGGTATTTTCGGGGCGCGGTGGTCACCACAAAAATACAGAAAATTCATTTTAGTGTAAAGATTGATTTTCTGGTTTAATAAAAATACAGTTTGAGTTAACAGAAAATATTTTCACCGTTTTGAAATACAGATTTGAAATTTAACACAGGTTTTACAAATTATAGTTTGACCCCAAAAGAAATTCTAAATGTGAATTAAACAAGAAATTAAAATATCAGCATACCACACCAATTGAATTAAATATGACAATGCCAAAATTATGAAAGATGTCATATTAAATTTTAAATGAAAATGCAGGTTATTACACCCTTCCTCCCTTAAACAGGATTTCGTCCCCGAAATCAAGACTGACTAATCATGAAACAACTCCGGGTACTTCTTCCTCATATCAGCTTCAACTTCCCATGAGGCTTCGTTCTCGTCATGGTGATTCCACTGAACCTTCACCAATGGGATATCCTTATTCCTCAGCTTCTTGATACTCTGATCTAAAATCTTCACAGGTCTCTCCTTGTAAGAAATGTTATGACTTGTCTCAATATCGTCATAACTAACCACGTGTGAGGGGTCGCGTATGTACTTCCTCAACATACTCACGTGAAACACGTTGTGAACCCCAGACATCTTTGGTGGTAGCGCCAGTCGATAAGCTACTTTCCCGATACGTTCCAAAATCTCAAACGGTCCGATGAAACGCGGAGCTAATTTTCCTCTCTTGAGACCAAAACGTATCACTCCTCGGGTTGGTGAAACCTTAAGAAGCACGTGATCTCCAACACTAAACTCCAAATCCTTTCGGCGTCGATCAGCATAACTCTTATATCGACTTTGAGCGGTTCTCATCCTCTCCTTGACCAAAATAATCTTCTCGTTGGTTTCTCTAACCAAGTCTGGTCCCAGCAACTCTGTATCCCCAACTTCTGCCTAACACAAAGGGGAACGACACGGTCGTCCGTACAGTGCTTCGAACGGAGCCATACCGATACTCGTGTGATAACTGTTGTTATAGGCGAATTCTACCAATGGCAAGTGTGTCTCCCAAGATTCTTCGAAATCGATCACACAAGCCCTGAGCATATCTTCCATGATCTGATTAACACGTTCAGTCTGCCCATCTATCTGAGGGTGAAAAGCAGTGCTCATCTTGAGCGAAGTTCCCATAGCTTCTTGCAGACTTTCCCAAAATCCAGAGGTAAAACGTGCGTCACGGTCTGACACAATCGACACCGGTGCACCGTGAAGTCGCACAACTTGTTGTATGTACATCCGGCTCATCTTCTCTACCGGGTATGTCATACTATAAGCGATGAAATGAGCTGACTTCGTCAATCGATCCACGATTACCCAAATAGCGTCATGATTCTGCTGCGATCGAGGTAATCCTACTACAAAATCCATCGTAATGTGCTCCCACTTCCAACCAGGAATAGGTAGCGGTTGCAATAATCCTGACGGTCTCTGATGTTCAGCTTTGACTTGCTGACACGTCAAACACTTGGATACAAATTCGGCCACGTCTTTCTTCATACCTTCCCACCAAAAATTTCTCTTCAAATCCTTGTACATCTTGGTCCCTCCCGGGTGAACTGTATATCTTGACTTATGTGCTTCTGCCAGAATATCCTTCCTTAACTCTTCATTACCTGGCACACATAATCTATTCCTGCACCGATATCCTCCATCGACTCCCACTTTCCATTCTGTCGGGTCTTTTTCTGACATTTTCACGAACCACGTCTGAAACTTCTCATCTTCTTTCTGAGCTCCAATAATGCGGTCGATAAGAACAGGCTGTAAGATAAGACATCCGAACAATTGTCCTTCTCCTTCTTCAGCACTCTGTACATCGAATTCCGCCAAAGTCTCCAAAGCTTGCCATTCTCTAACCATTAAGGAGGCGATCGTCTCACGAGTCTGTCGACTCAGGGCATCAGCAACCACATTAGCTTTACCCGGGTGGTATTCTAACGTGAAGTCATAATCTTTGATCAGCTCCATCCATCTGCGCTGCCTCATGTTCAACTCTTTCTGTGTGAACAAGTACTTTAGGCTCTTGTGATCGGAGAATAAATCAAACTTCTCACCGTAGAGATAGTGTCTCCAAATCTTGAGTGCGAAAACTACTGCCGCCAATTCCAAATCATGAATGGGGTAGTTCAACTCATTCGGCTTCAGCTGTCTGGATCCATAGGCGATCACCCTGCCATTTTGCATAAGTACACACCCTAACCCTTGGTATGATGCGTCACTAAAGATAGTGAACTTCTCATCGGGCTTGGGTATTGCCAGTACCGGTGCGGTAGTGAGTCTCTCCTTCAACTCTAGAAAGGCTCGCTCATGTTTATCTGTCCATTCGAACTTCAAATTCTTCTTCGTCAACCCAGTTAAAGGTGCTGCTATTTTTGAGAATCCCTCAACGAATCTCCTGTAATAGCCTGCGAGTCCAAGAAAACTCCGAACTTCTGTAGGGTTGCTCGGCCTAACCCAGTTTGATACAGCATCGGTCTTGGACGAATCTACTGAAATTCCTTGAGATGACACCTTGTGTCCCAGAAATTTCACTTCTTGCAACCAGAACTCACACTTACTGAACTTGGCATACAACTGATGGTCCTTGAGCGTCTGCATCGTAATCCGTAGATGTTGCTCGTGTTCTTCTCCTGACTTAGAATAAATCAAAATATCATCAATAAAGACGATGACAAACTGATCTAAATAAGGCTTGAACACTCTGTTCATCAAATCCATGAATACTGCCGGGGCATTCGTCATTCCAAACGGCATCACCAGAAATTCATAATGACCATATCGGGTTCTGAAAGCAGTCTTAGGTATGTCTTCTTTTCGTACCCTCAACTGATGATATCCCGACCTAAGGTCTATCTTAGAAAATGTCGTAGCTCCTTGTAGTTGATCAAACAAATCGTCAATCCGAGGCAAGGGATACTTGTTCTTGATAGTCACACGGTTCAGTTCTCTGTAATCGATACACAATCTGAGTGTCCCGTCCTTCTTCTTTACAAATAACACCGGTGCTCCCCAAGGCGATGTACTTGGGCGTACAAAACCTAGGTTCTCGAGCTCTTGAACTTGTTCCTTCAATTCCAACAGTTCTGTGGGGGCCATTCTGTAGGGAACCTTGGTGATCGGTACGGTACCCGGTATAAGCTCGATACAGAACTCTATACTTCTCTCGGGCGGTAGACCAGAAACATCTTCAAACACTTCTTCGAAGTCCTTGACTACAGGTATAGATGACGCTGTCACCTCTGTACTGACGACTTCGATGTTGGCTAAACATCTCGTGAGGAACATATCTCCCGAAGGATTACATTGAAAATCAAATGACTGATTCTCATTGTCGGAGAAGGTGATTCTTTTCCTCGCACAATCCAATGTTGCTTGATTCTGAGTGAGCCAATCCATTCCTAGGATTATGTCAAACTCCTTCATTGAGAGGACAATCAATCTAGATGGAATCTCACGGTCTCCTATCCGTAGAGGACAATCCTTGCACACGTGTCCTAATCTGACTGCAGCTCCTAATGGGGAAGTAGCCTTCAAGGCTTTCTCTAAGCGATGAGGTAAAATACCCAATCTCCGAATTGTATTAACAGATATGAACGAAAGAGCAGCACCCGTATCAAATAACACTTTAACATGGGAGTTAAACAGAGTTAATGTACCTTCTACTGTTTGCTGATCAGGTTGAGCTTCTTCATAATTCCCTTCTTCGTACGCAGTTCCATCATATCCAGCGGCATCCGGGATAACAGCATTTAAGCGAGTCTGACCCTGTTGACCATAAGTCACCTGCTTAGGAGCAGTACAGAACCTGCTGATGTGACCTGGTTCACCACAGTTGAAGCAGACTATCCCTTGCTGAGTAGCACGCCTTGGTGCCTTACAATCACGAGCCAAATGACCAGGGTTGCCACAGTTGAAACACTTTCCACTACTACTTCCTTCTCCTACTCGAGGTTGAGTCGGATAGGTAATAGCCTGAGTCTTCTTGCTTCCATCGAAATTCCTCTTCTGCCCTTGGGTACGGTTCATTGGTGGTCTATTCCCAAAATTACCCCTTTGAGGCGGTCGGAATTCAAATTGTTTTCGGCTTACTCGAGCATCCTCTTCCAGATCGGTAGCCAAACCAACAAGTCCTTCAAACGATTTATCCAAGTGGCCGAGAGTCAAGCGGCGAATCTGCGGTGTCAGCCCTTGATTAAACTTCCGGATCTTCTTCTCCTCGGTATCAACCAAGTGTGGGGCAAACCGAGACAGTCTTTCGAACTGTGGTGTACTCTTGCACCGACTTGGTTCCTTGCGTCAGATCCATGAATTCCTTCTCTCTTCTGTGCCTCTCCGTAGCCGGGAAGTACTTCTCCAAAAATCTCCCCTTGAACGCAGTCCACGTCATTCCCGTTGCAGCTCCATTCCCGATAGTAGCTATGACCGAATCCCACCAATCTGCGGCAGCATCGGTCAACTGAAATGTAGCCAATCTTCTCTTGTCTATCTCGTTGCATTGGACAGCTTCAAACATCCGGTCCATCTGTCTCAACCACTGTTCCGCTTTCCAGGGTTCCGCGGTACCCGCAAACTGTTCGGGCCTCAGAGCACGGAATCTTTCTAGCAACTTATCTCCCGTTTGACGGTCTCTTCGGTTGTCGTTCGTATTACCGATTCTTTCTAGCCGTCTGATAAACGCTTCAAACATCCCTGTAGGATCAGCAGCCTCGGGCGCTCCTTCGATCAGGTTCCTGTTTCTCCTGACTCCTCCAGCCATTCTATGCATGATAGTGGTAGTAGAATGAGAAACATGCATGCAACAGTGTTATGAAGTAATTTAAATGACAACAACATTCAAAAGAGTATATCTTATATATATAACTTCTGCCAAGTAGATACAAAAAGCATGTATGGTCAGATCAATGCCTACCCTATCTGCATGGGTTAGGACGCATGCAAGAGTTAATGCTACAAAAATGGGGTCATTACCCTACACTCTAATGCATGTAATTACAGCTTGCAAAAAGAGATAGAGCTAATAGTCAAAACAGTCCATATGTACAAGGCGATATCTAAATAATCAGTCATCGCCATAAGTAGCCATCAACAGGTCAAGCGAGTCGGCCTGATGCAGTCGCTGAACATGGGAGGGGCCTGCCCCAAAGTTACAGCTGTGAGAGGTCATCAGTGAAGCAGGTCCAGGGACATCTGCCTCAGGCAAGGCTGGCTCAAGTGCAAGCGCCTCCTCAAGGTCGACCGCAAAGTCGTCCCATCCTAAGCCATCCTCCTCGGAAATGGAAGCGAGCACAATATCAACGTCACCGTCATCCTCAACAGCAGGGACGACCGGTGGAGGTACCTCCAGCTGTGCAAGGTGGGCCTGCACAACCTGAACCTCAAGGGGAAGATAGAAGGTATCGCTATTAACCAAGCGAACCATCTCAACGAGTACTAAGCGCTGAATCTCTATGAAGTAAAGAATCTCGAGGCGAGCACGAGATAGGTCGACCAGTCCTAATATATGAATCTGATGCCAAAGGTCTAGCTCGACAGTAGCAGCTGCACGCTGCCCCACAGCAGTGAAATAAAGGGTCGCCGAGGCCGGCACTATAGCTCCTACCGTGACCCAATGTCCTCCAAAAGGATCAGGTACAAACAGGGGCTGAGCTGGATCCATACCTGAAAAAGGTACTACTTAAGTCAGAACAGAATAATCTTAGGCGTTTGGGTTCTGAGTCTATCCTCCCTGTCGTATCATCGGGTGTGTAACACTTAAATGGAATGTGGAATCGGGTCTATACTGGTAAACCCTAACCTGGCTAAACTATCTTGTGATAAATAATAACCTGGCTCTGATACCACTAAATCCTGTCACGCCCCGACGTAGCATAAATAAGGAAAGCGTTTAATTTCCTTTATGGACCCGTAGGTCGCGACAGTTTGAAGGATCGATTCCGTCCCAAACGTTAAACAATAAAACATAATAATCAGAGTAAAGCAATCAAGGCTTACAAAAATTTTCTATCTTATTACATCTTATAAACCGGGGTCACTAAGGCACAAACCGCCTTGAAAATAAAATAATAGCTTAGTGTCTGTTACAGTCATCCTTAAAACAAAACAGTTTAAATCTCCAACAAATAAACTTAATGCATAAAATAAACAGTTTCTCTTATTCCAAGGCGGCCATTCTCAATTTGCATAGTCGTATGATTCCTCCTGATTGTAACCTGAAAAGCCTGAACACGAATGTCCAGGACGCATCAACGTCGTCAGCTTCGAGAAGCTGGTGAGTATTAAAAACATGACTTTGAATGTAAAACATACCCAATTACCTTTTTCCATTTTCAATTTACAAAATCAATAGTTTGATCATAAAAGAATTCATTTTAGAGCACCACGAGGAATATATTAAAAGCTGTTCATTCATTAAAACACATGCTCGTGTATGAAATAATGCACCCCACTCATCTTACCGACTCTTTCCTCTCGACAGACCCCACAACAACCCTCTATCTTACTCCTGGTATCTTTGAAATACTAAGATAGCCACACTTTAGCGACGGGGCGCCAGGGAGTGTCCAATGCCTCACACTTTGAATACCCTAACCGCCATGCAAATACCGGGGCAACCCCTCTCACAGTATCCAGACTTGAGTTATCAGGGAGTGTCCGTAGGCCACACTTTAGCACTACCATGGGTGCCAGTGAGTGTCCATATTTGCCACCGTCGCATTTCAAAGATACCCACGCCTCTTTTTCAACTACAATCACCACCGCAATCTCAATCACAATCACAATCACAACCACGACCACAACCACAACACAAACTCAATCACATACTCGCACCACGTCCACCATTACTCTTTTCCACACTGACTAACACCCACATGCATGTACCATTAACTCACATGAATGGTATGCACTTAAACAAAATGCAGAATCAAGAAACAACATGCGTACGGGGATTAATGAGTTATACTACAAGGTGTAAATCACTTAAACATAACCAATTAGAGTTTCTGATCAACTAATTTCCCAAACAGAGCCTTAACAGTATAAAAATTTCATCCAAACAGTCCCTTAACAGAAAAACAGACAAAAACAGAAACTGCACTACCTCGCGCGCGCGGGCCGCTCGCGCGAACGGTCGCTCGCGCGGGCCGCTCGCGCGATAAACCCATTTTTCCTTTATTTATAACATTTTCTGTCTGCCTGAGGAAAGCAGGGTCGCGCGCGCGGATCGCTCGCGCGAAAGGGTTCTCGCGCGACCCTCGCTTGCGCGACCAGCCAAATTTTCAATTATATATATATTAACTCTTACGTCTGCCTGGGGAAGGCTACCTCGCGCGCGCGGGCCGCTCGCGCGATTCTCGCGCGCGCGATCGTGGCGCGAGATGAAGCTGAGGCTTCATCTTCTCCGCAGGAACTGCTCTGGTTCAGTAAAACAGGGGTCTTTTTGACCCATTTCGATTCTGTTAGCATATATGTCCTATTATATATGGATCTCTTCCTTTTTAAACAAGGATTAAGAATCTATGGTTAATTTAACATGATTCTAACTATAACTCTCCAATTTTATGATAAACTAAAACATGTCAAAATTTAATTTCTAATATACTTTCTCATGTGAATCAATTAGGCTCTAAAACTTTCACCATAGTCAATACATACAGTAATCTTCTATATTCATCTCTAAAAACGAGTTTAGATTAAGGTTTGAAAATCTTGATTTCAAGCTATGAATTTCATACGTAAATCAACCATGGTGTTTTTACAAAATTAAACAAACACACAGTAAATAGACATGAAATTACATCCTTAGTGAGTTTAGAATACTCACTGTGATTAAGAGATGAGTGATTGTTGAGAAAGATAAGTTTAATAAGAATTCCAAATCAAAGCTTTGCAAGTTATGGTGATTGAGCTCCTCTCTCTCTAAAATAAAATCTGTAGAACTCTCTGTATTCTCTCTAATGTTCTGAAATTCAGTTGTGTAATGGCAATTGTGCAGCTTGTGAGTTATAAATAATAAAACTACAACTTGGTGCCCAAGTTGTTTCAAGTTTACTCTTCCATTACTCTTAATTCTAACTTAGTTAGGATAACTAAAGAATGCATAGCCTAAACATGGTTTTTCTATAACTAAATTCATACGTGAATGTATATAATTCAACTGTAGAAGGATTGAAAGGGTGTTATAGGTTAGTAGGGGTCAATTGGGTTGTTTGGGAAAAACAACTTATGACCTTAGGAATACATATATACACTAAGCATTCCCAAACAAGGTACAAGACAATGATGAGTTGCCATAATTGGAAATAAAGCGAATGTCTAAATCAGTCACTTCCAAAATCTGGGGAAATTAAACACAACATGGACAGTTTTGAACATAAACTGGTATTTTCGGGGCGCGGTGGTCACCACAAAAATACAGAAAATTCATTTTAGTGTAAAGATTGATTTTCTGGTTTAATAAAAATACAGTTTGAGTTAACAGAAAATATTTTCACCGTTTTGAAATACAGATTTGAAATTTAACACAGGTTTTACAAATTATAGTTTGACCCCAAAAGAAATTCTAAATGTGAATTAAACAAGAAATTAAAATATCAGCATACCACACCAATTGAATTAAATATGACAATGCCAAAATTATGAAAGATGTCATATTAAATTTTAAATGAAAATGCAGGTTATTACAATGAGTGTGGTACATTGTCTCATACACGATCATTTGTTTTAAATGAATGAACGACTTTTAAATATATTCCCTATTACTTTTATATTGAAATCTTCCTATGGTTAAACTGTTGTTTTAACAAAACTGGAAAAATGGAAAAAGGAAAATGGGTATGTTTTACATTCAAAGTTATGTTTTTAATACTCACCAGCTTCTTGAAGCTGACGACATTGATGCGTCCTGGACATTCGTGTTCAGGCTTTACAGGTTTTAATCAGGAGGAATCCTATGACTATGCTAATTGAGAACGGCTGCTTTTGGGAGAGAAACTGTTATCATCATTGCATATTTTAAGTTATATGTTTTAAGTTTTAAACTGTATGTTTATAAGGATGACTGTAATAGATGATAAGTTATTGTTTTGTGTTAAGGCGGTCTGTGCCTTAGTTGACCCCGTATCGTAAGATGTAATAAGTTAGTAAAACTTTTGTAAGCCTTGATTGCTCTGGCCTGATTATTATTGTTATTGTTGTTCGACGTTTGGGACGGAATCGATCCTTCAAACTGTCGCGACCTACGGGTCCATAAAGAAAATTAAACACTTTCCTTATTTATGCTACGTCGGGGCGTGACATAACCACTGTTGTGTAAAATTTATTTTTTTTGAAATATTAAGATGGTATATCTGTTATTCATGCGATTAACAATTGAACCCAAAGGAAGATTCTTAACTGGCCGAATGATGGGTGTATATGTGGTGGTAAATATGTAACAATTATCAAGTTAATTTTCCATGTGGGCAGTGAGTCAGCCTAAAGTAAGGCTACTGTCTGTGTTTGCACCAAAAATATACAAATTTTTATCTAACATTTGGCACCAAATTTGGTTGCAATTACATAACTGAACTTGTTGATGTAAATGTACATTGACTGAACTCGGTGAAGACAAGGGACCGAATTGATGGTGACCTCGGTGAAGAGTGTGCCCTGCTTGATATAAATGTTTTATGTAAAGATGGTGAGCCCGAGGAGCACTGAACTGCCGTAGCACCGAAGTGACACATGTCATCATGACCACTGAGTAGACCATGACCACCGAGTGGGCCATGAAGTCATCGAGTAAACATGACCACCGAAGTGCTAATTGCTTAAAGTCCACCGAATTGTCGTGGCACGTCCACTGAATTGTCATAAAAGTGTTTGAACTTCAAGATACTCAAGGGACCACCGAACTCATGCTATGGTATAAAGTCGTGGACCCCCATAGCACTGAATCACATGAGGTCACCGAATTACCACATGACCAACGAATTGTCACAAGACCACTGAATTGGATAAGCCATGCATGTGACAAATATGTTAGTGGGGAGTTGTTTACAAAGCCACGTAGCAGCAAATGAGTGGGCTTCATGGGAGGAATGCTTTGTCAGTGGGTTGGTTGCTGCTAATGGAGATGTCTACACGTGGAAAAGTAGAAGTTCATATTTTCATCTATAAATGATCAAGACTGCCAAACATGCAGACTCTCTCACTCATCAACGCATCTCGGAAAAGGCATTAAGCACCCTTTTCTTTTTTTAAGCATTCAACAACTTTGTTTTGTTTTAAGCATCAGTAGCTCTGTACTAGTTTTAGACTTGCAAATCCTATTTGTAGTATTTTTATTTCTAGCAAATCATGTTATGTGTAATCCTATTTCCTTTAATGTATTTGAATTCCAAAACTCTTTACTTGTGTTCATTATTTTTCCCACATATTTCTTCATCACTTGGTTAAATTTGAAGTCCTCTTCATTAAGACAAGTGCAATCTTAAGGGAAGGGGCATCCCTATTTCCCAACAGTCGTCTGATCATTCTCACACCAAACATATAGGGATATAGTTTGGCTTCATGTTTGAGCCTACCGTACAAGGTCCTGACACGCTTGCAAAAATAATATTTTTGCCAGATAGTCTGATAGGTTGTCAGTATTTGATCACTACACAGAGAGTACCACTTACAGTTGATATTATATTTCTGTCCAAAGACTAAATGTCAGTATTATCATGTCTACGCTGCATTCGGTATCCTGACGGGTGATACTGTCGTTTGGGAACTTTGGATATTACCTTTTTGTTATGACAATGATTTTGGTTTTGTTTGTGATAACAAAGTCTGTAGTGTAAAATCATTCATATTTGGTACTAGATGTCATGACATTTGACTTATGTCGCGTTAAATAGTGGTGAGCTGTTTTGCCATTTAGGATATGATATTAGTCTGAATTTCACACTGAAAATTTCACGCTGCAATTTCATTTATTAGATATCCAAAAATATAGGGATAGGAGAGTAGATTTTTCAACAATTGTTTTTTAAGAAAAAACTAACGTGGTTCATGGCAACAAACACAAAAAGTAGAAACCACTATAATTATGAGATATTAATTCAAAATCAGATATTGGCAAGTCAAAATAACGTGGTTCATAACTACCAGAATTAATGTATAAATATATATATATATATGTATATCTATATTATATTGAAGGATTGTATGATTAGGACACACACAAAATGTGACATGGACAGAATGAATATGACGTGGACATATGACATGGACAGAAAGATAGTAGTGTTCAATTGGGAGAGTGAGGATTACATTTTTAAGTCCTAGATTTCACTCTCACTTGGTAAATAACTCTCAGTCAAAATTTAAAATAAATAAAAAAAACCTAGATCTCTCTCTCTATCTCTCTCTCTCTCTCTCTCTCTCTCTCTCTCTCTCTCTCTCTCACACACACACACACACACACACACACACACCCCACATTTGACACTCATATATCACTATCATATAATATGACACCCATATATTGCTCTCACTTGGTAAGTAACTCTCAGACGAAAAAAAAAAGAAAGAAAGAAAGAAAGAAAGAAAAAGAAAAAAGAACAGAAAACATCCTTGATTCTCTCTCTCTCTCTCTCTCTCTCTATATATATATATATATATATATATGACACTCATAAATCCCAGATTCTCTATCTTTCTCTCTCTCTCTCAATTAATTTTGAAATTAAAAAAAAACTTCATTTTAGTAGATTAATATATTGCTTCTTAAACTAAGATAATTTTTTTTCAAAAGACTGAATCAAGAAAATGAAGAGAAGTGGCGTCGAATTTATTAAAAAAAAAGTTCTTTTATTTTCATGAAGAAATCTCTTCACACAACAAATCTCATGGAATCGAGTACACGAATTGATACTGACCATAGGAAAGAACTAATGTAGGAATTTAGGAAAAATTGAACCCAAAAAAACCAACATTGATTTAGGAATTTGCTTTGGTTTAAGACTTCGTTCAGTTTTTGTTGACTCTCTTAATTTTCAGCTATTGATTTTTTTCTTTTTTGTAAAAACAATAGAAAAGATCTGATTTAAAAAAAATGAAATGGAAAATGTGGACTGTTCAAAATGTCAAGAAAACACCAATTAAGGTGATCGTTTAAAATTAACTACCTCCTCTGAGCCACATCTCACATTATAATAATAGTAATATTTGAAATTCTTGGCAAAAGCACTAGACCTAAGTTCTAAGTCTATTGTGGAGATCTGGGACTTCATCTCTTTTGTCGCATAAGAACTTTCTTTTCAACTGTTTTAAAAGTAAATCTTGAATTTTTTTATATTGGATTCTTGCATTTGGATTTAGTAGTAGATCAATCCGTGATAGTAAAACTTGGTTAAATTGCCAAAAAAAAATACCAATTTTTTAGTAGTGCCCTCTGGCACGGGTAATTCTACTATGTATATTGGGGCAGTTATGGGGAAATGACTAATGCATAAGATTTTTTAATATTAAGGACAACTTAAATCTATCATTAAGGATAAGCCACCTTCCTATTTCTTAGATTAAAATGCTCTCATCTTCATCATATAACTCTACCACCATTACCACCACCCCTATCTCCGGCGACCACCCCACCACCACTAGCGAGTAAAAAACAAGTGAAATTTCACTTGTTAAGTGAAATTTTACTTAACTTTTCCTATAACAAGTGAAATTTCACTAATATTTATAAAACCTGCAACTAACGTGGAGATGGCCGAATCTAATTCGAGCTCGTCGGAGATGGCCGGATCTGGTTCGAGCTCGTCGGATATTGCCGGATCTAGTTTGAGCTCGTCGGAGATGGCCGGGTGTAGTGGTTGAAACAATGGCGATGGTGGAGGTGGCAGAGACTTGGGATAGTGGTGGTAGTTGGCTATGGTCGCGATCGTGGTGGTAGTAGTGGTGGCAGAGGGCGGTAGCTCTGTGGTGGTGGTGGCAGATCGATCGTAGTGGAGGCAGACCCAGATCTCAGAGAAAGAGAGAAAATATTTTGTTTAGGGATGTTTACCAAATATAAGTTTCAATTAGAGAGAGATTTAACAAACTAAGCTATCTTTTGAACCCTAAACTCTTAAGAGTCATTGAGAGATTTTCCACTAATTTTCTCATATATGAATGGCAAGTCAACATCAGATTTAATAAATATCTATGTAAAATTTTACACTAATGAACTAGTTGTAGTGTAAAATTTCACACTAATGTTGCAGTGTAAGAAATGAGTCATAAGATTTTTATTTTTGTTTTTGAACATAAATAAGAAATTTTTCATCAAATTTGTATTATTTAGTGACAATTTCTCACCTTTTGAATGAATATGTTGAGAGTTAATCATAAATATAATTTCATCCAAAATTCCAAATGCCTTTTTCCGTTAAAATTACTAACGGAAGGGTGCTATGTGTGATGGGTCTATGGTTAGTAGGGGTGTTCAAAAACCGAACCAAACCGAACCGAACCGAACCGATCGGTTCGGTCGGTTTTAATTTAATTTGTGCAGTGCAAAACCGAAATCAAACCACAAATTTACACACTCCGAACCAAACCGAACCGTTTACACCCCTAATGGTTGGGGGGGGGGGGGGGGGGGGGGGGGGAGAGGGCGGGCGGGCTGTGTGTGGTGTACCTATCGGGTAAATTAGTTTAGGGGTGAGTTAAAATAAGGTTATAGTTTAAGGGGGTGATGATGTAATTATCCTTATTATTATTTTGCTAGCAATCAAAATCGAGAAATGTTAGACATATAATACATTTCACAATATATTTTACAACAGGGTTTTAAATGTATGTACTCTATGCTATGTAAGTGGTGCATAGAAAAGTGTAAAAATTTTAAACAGCACAGGGTACAATCCATTTAAAGCACTCTTGTGAAATGTACTGTGTGCCCAACATTTTTTTATCAAAACCCTATTTATTGAGAAATTATTCAGTGAGCCCGTCACGCCAAATCAGCATGATAACGTGGTGTGAGTCGTTGACGTCCAATTTTTAGCTTCTCCTATTGATTGATCACATTTGTCTAGCGTCGAGGTCCCTAACCAAGCGAAACCCCCCATCCATCCCCATGGCTGCTCTTCGTTGTATTATGCTTGTGAAAGTGGGTATTAAAACTGTTACTGTTTTTAACAACCATATTCATGATGATCATGTCATGAGGAGGACAAATCTCCTAGGGTTGTTTTTAGGTGCTGTGAATCCAACGACTGTGAATCATCTACTGTCTCCTCCTCATTCCTACACTACCACCACCACCACCACCACTACTACGCATACAGATGATGGAGATGGAGATGGAGGAGAAGTTCTCATTTCTCCATTTTCGGATGACGATGATCTTCAATTTTATCCTAATCCTAATAAGCCAACTTATAAGGTATATATTCAAAGATTAATTACATGAGTTCTATAATAATAATAATAATAATAATTATTATTATTATAATATTGCACTATATATGTCAATTAATCGTATGATGATGATGATATTATCTTCTAATAATTATGGCAATATATATGGCATAGGTTTTCTTATTAGATATTTTAATTAATAACAGGGTTTGGGTTTGGACGTCCTCCTCCCTGATGCGCATGATGTGTTCTACGCCGGATTACTAAAGCACTCGGGATCTTTAGATGATCCCCATATCAAAGAACCTGCCATTACTGCTGTGGAACAGTACAACAAGCAACAGGTTTAATTTGTTTGGATTTTACGTACTCAACAATCCCCTTCCCACTGCATGAGCTTTTATTTGATCATGTGATTTGCACTAATTAATTTATTTTTGCGCTTTCTCCAAATCGAGGGTTTTTTTTTTTTTGGTCTGGGGGAGAGGAAGGATTTGGTTGTTTTCATCTCATGCATCTAGGATTATTTCTAAAGAAAAGGAATTCTAAATAGAATTCTTCTTGTTTATGCTTTTTTTTTTTTTTTTTTTTTGGGGTTTAGGAATTTCTAATTCTATATTATTATTATGAATTTGAACATGTTTTTCTGATATATTTATACAGAATGAATATTCTAAAAGAAATATAATTGAGAGGTCTTTTTGTCTCTTTTTTCTTAGAGATCGATTTAGAATAGAGCAAGGAGTTACGTTTTTATTTTGTGTGTATTATTATTATTATTATTACTATTCATTCCTATTGCGTACTCTAGTGAGTGAGTGAGTGAGTTCTGGGGGTCCTAATTCAATTAATAATTTGCACATGTTTCTTTCTTTCTTTCTTTCATAGAATACAAACCTTGAGTTCGTGAGAGTGGTGGAGACGGCTTGTCAGGTCGTTTGTGGTATGATGTATTATATTACCTTGGAGGCAATTGATCATAATGGAGTCAAGAATACTTACCAAGCAAAGATTTGCCTTGATGCTTCCAAACATTGCGCATGGGTGTTACTATCGTTTACGCTCGCTCCTCCTGATCGACAACCCAACAAACCAAATTGATAAGCAATTAGGTAATTATTGCTAGTCTTGAACTTTCACTTTTTACCTCTATTCTAAATTTTGACTTTATATGAGGCATGGGGCGTGGTGTCCACTGCTGTGCATTTGAATTGTTTTTGAGTTTTTTTTTTTTTTTTGAACGATAAGAAAATTTTCATTTATCTTGTCCTAAAGAGGGGAAAATACACCCAAACTCCAAAAACCAAAGGTTCCAACAGGCCCGGCCCTGGGCAAAGGCCATATAGGCCAATGCCTAGGGCCCCCAATTCTCTTAACATTTTAAGGGCCCCTAATTCTCCAAATATATACTTATAGTATTAGAGCACCCCAAGCAATTTTCAGCCCAATAGAAAAAGCCCAAAGCCAAAATACAAACTTAAGCCACTCTCCTAAGATACATATACGTATCAGACTATCAGTTCCTAATATCTAATATCTATGTAGGCTATATTCTAATATATTTATTCCCCCAAAGTCAAAACCAAATCAAATTTTCATTCCCAACAAAAACACACTTCAAAACCAGACCTCTTCCCAAAACTCCATCAGCATTCTACACGACTATAAGGACTGCGAGAGTGGGACTTGTGAATCAAGATTCAAAAGCATTCCCAGCCCATTGCTCTCTGTCTCCGGTCTGGTAATATCTCTCTCTCTCTCTCGTTTTAACTTTGGGTCTTGACCATTGCTCCAATAATTCAATTGTTTGTTGGGTTTCATTAGATGGCTTGTGGATTTGAATATTTAATTGTTGATTTTTATTTTTTTGAGAAGTATTTTGTTAGTTATGAAGTTGTCAGTTACTCAGTTGTGTTTGTTTGAACTATTTTTGGGCTGATTTTTAAATTTTTTGTCCGTATTTCATTAATTTTAGGGTTTTTTTTTTTTTTTTTTGTTGGTGTGCATCTCAACTATTTGTTCTATTATCTAGCTTAAAGCCTTAAACTTATAGTTATTTAAGGTCTAGCTTATGGTTTCTAAACTTTATTGGTATAGGATTGGTTATTGGTTGTGGACATGCCACCTAGGAAGTACATTTCTGGATACGAGAAAAGAAAGAAAAAACAAAAGATAGATGGACTGATTCAATCTCAAGTCGGAGCACTTGGTAAATTTTTTAGGAGACAAATAGAGAATGAAGTTCCAATTGAATATCCAAATGAAGTTCCAATTGAAGGTCCAAATGAAGTTCCAACTGTCGAAGTAGTGAATGAGGAAGAGGAGCTTCGGGCCGAGAATTGTAATGAAGAACACGAAAAATTAGTGAATGAGCGAAATGAACATCGGGGAGAAGAATTTGCATCTTCAAACTTATATGATCCCATAAATTGGGGCGATGTTGATCAAGCGATGAGGGACTTACTAATAGAAAGAGGTCCCGTAAGAGATTGTGACATCCATTTTCAATATCCAAAAGATGAAGGTAAAAGACATTTCTCTTCCGTGCATTACACTAGACATTTACCAAACAAAGAGAGGCATGAGAGAAAATGGCTAATCTACTCGGTTATTGGGAACAAGGTGTTTTGCTTTTGTTGTAAGTTGTTTAAGAAAGAAGGAAATGATACACATTTGGCGAATGAAGGATTTAATGATTGGAAAAATCTTGCTCATAGGCTTAAAACTCATGAAACTAGTAATGAGCACATTACTTGCATGAACATGTGGATTGAATTAGATATGAGAATGGAAAAGAATAAAACAATCGATAAAAGTGCACAAGAACAAATTAACAAAGAGAAAGAACATTGGAGACAAGTATTAGTGAGGATACTTGCTGTGGTGAAAACGCTTGCTAAGAATAATTTAGCATTTCGTGGAGACAATGAGAAGGTTTTTCAAGAAAACAATGGAAATTTTTTAAGCCTCATTGAAATGATTGCTGAATTTGATACCGTAATGCAAGAGCATATGCGACGTATTGAAAAGCGTGAGATTCATTATCACTATCTTGGCCACAAAATCCAAAATGAATTGATAGTAATGTTGGCAAGTGAGATTAAAGGTACAATTGTTAGAAAGATCAAAGGAGCAAAGTACTTTTCAATAATATTAGATTGTACACCAGATGTTAGTCATGAAGAACAAATGACTCTTGTAATTCGATGTATAGATGTTTCAACGAGTCCGATAAAAGTGGAAGAGTACTTTTTAGAGTTCTTAAAAGTGCATGACACATCAGGGCTTGGACTTTTTAATGAGCTTAAAGAGGTATTGAACACTCTTCAACTTGACATCGGTGATGTGAGGGGACAAGGATATGACAATGGATCTAATATGAAGGGAAAACATAGGGGTGTGCAAAGTAGGCTATTAGAAATCAATCCTAGAGCGTTCTATACTCCATGTGGTTGTCATAGTCTTAACCTTGCGCTATGTGATATGGCCAACTCTTGTTCAAAAGCTATATCTTTCTTTGGAGTGGTTCAAAGAATATATGCAATGTTTTCATCTTCTACGAAGAGATGGAAAGTTTTCAAAGATCATGTTGATGGTCTCACTCTTAAGCCATTGTCGCAAACACGCTGGGAAAGTCGGGTTGAAAGTGTTAAAGCATTACGGTATCAAGCTCCACAAATAAGAGATGCTTTGGTTCACTTGGCAAGTACTAGTGAAGATCCCAAAACAAAGAGTGAAGCCGAGTCTCTTGCAACATATGAAATTGAGAATTTTGAATTCTTGCTTGGCATGATAATATGGCATAATCTATTGTTTGCTATTAATCTTGTTAGTAAGACCCTTCAAAATGAGGATATGCATATGGATGTTGCTCTGGATCAATTAAAAGGACTCATTTCCTACTTAGAAAGTTATACAGAAACTGGGTTTCAAGATGCCATGATTGAAGCTAAAGAAGTTGCCACTATAATGGAGATTGAGCCAATATTTCGTGAAAAACGAGTAATTCGTAGGAAAAAACAATTTGATGAGAATGTTAGTGAAGAGGCAATACAATTACCCGAGGAATCCTTTCGAGTTAATTACTTCCTATACATAGTTGATCAAGCTCTTTCTTCACTTAAGAGTAGGTTTGAACAATTTCAGGCATATGAAGAAACTTTTGGCTTTTTGTTTGATTTGGAGAAGTTGAAATCTATGGATGGTGATAGTTTGAAGACTTGTTGTGCCAACCTTGAAAGTTTTCTAAAACATGACTTGCATTCGGATATTGATGGAAGCGATTTATTTTCAGAATTGAAGGTCTTGAAAGAAGTTTTACCAAACAAAATAAAAAAGTCAATTGAAGTGCTTAATTATTTGAAAGCAATGGAAGGATGTTTCCCAAATGCATGGATTTATTATAGAATACTCTTGACTATACCCGTTACAGTTGCATTTGCAGAGAGAAGCTTCTCAAAGTTGAAGTTGATCAAATCGTATCTACGTTCAACTATGTCACAAGAAAGATTGAATGGACTGGCTATGCTATCTATTGAAAAGGATATGATAGAAAAGCTCGATTATACTAGTTTAATTAGTAATTTTGCGGCTAAAAATGCGAGAAGGGTAATGTTTAGGTGATAGGTTAGAATACTTTTTGCCTCCTTGTAAAGTGGATTGCTCTAAGCTAAGTGTATGCAAGGTTATTTTTTGTATCGCATTTAAGCAAGAAGGGTAATGTATAGGTGATGGTTTAGAATACTTTTTACCTTGTTGTAAAGTGGATTGCTCTAAAGTTAATTGTATGCAAGGTTATTTTTTGTATCATATTTTAGTTAAATACTTTGTGCTAATAAATAGGGGGCCGCATTTTAGAAGCTCGCCTAGGGCCCCCGAAAACTCAGGGCCAGCCCTGCTTCTTTTCACCCATCTCTTTCATTCCCCTCGTACCAAACACAAGGTAAATGATAAATAGAGAAATAAAATAATCAGAAAGGGAAGGGAAGAGTCATGAACCAAGTAAAAGTAAAATTAATCAACATTTTTGTGGGTCCTCAAATTATGTAACAATTGTAACATTGTATCCCACAATAGCGTCACCGGTGGCAGGATCAAACCAGTGAGTATGCGCAATGACATATCCACGTGCCATCCGGAAAAGCCCGGTCCCACCAACGACCCCCATCTCACGGACTGTGTGTGATATTGGGTTTAGTCCCGCAATGCTGAAAGAACTTCCATTGTATATTCCGTCTGTGAACTCATAGTTCATATTCATGATTAGACCCAAAATTGTCTGCCCGGCTGACCCATATAGTCCCTGGGCTCGGCCCACGAGCTTCGATGTTGGGTCTGGCCCTTCGGTTAGTGGATCGTCCGCCATCATCACTGAGCCAAAGCGGGTTGGGGATGATTTGGTGACTGTAGCTTCAGCTACTTGTACGGCACTTGGTCTTTTTCCACCGAGTGTGTCATGGAAATAGAATTGAAGTTTGGTCACAACCTCCTTTCCAGATTGAAGCCTATGGGCCCACGTCACTTGACTCACTTGGTTAGGACCATCTTCAAGGCTTTCAACCCATGCCATCGTTATCACCAGGGAAATGTACATTGCAAACTGAGCAAGTTTAGCCATCTCTCTCTCTCTCTCTCTCTCTCTCTCTCTGTAGAAATTTTTTCGTAACACAGAACCAAAAATAAGAGATTTTTATAGATGTGAAACAAAAGGTGAGATTTCTAAGCAATTTGGGACCCACTTGTGATAAATGCTCACCTTCTTGCAAATATGATACGAACCGTTCGGAGTCAGTTTACTAACTTTCTAAAGCCCCAAGATGCAGTAGTAGGGGTGAAAACGGTTTGGTTCGGTTCGGTTTTTTCGGTTTTTTAACACTAAAAAATCGACCGATTATGTTTGGTTAGGGCGGTTTTGTCGGTTTTGTCCGGTTTTTCTCGGTTTGGTTCGGTTTTTAGCTTATTGTATATTTGGAAAAATCGATCGAAAAGTCTCGATTTTTTCGGTTCGGTTTCGGTTTTCAGTTTTTGTAGGTTTGGTTTCACCCCTATGCAGTAGGCAATCACAAGGACAATTGGTTAGGTATTGTGTACGTGTAATTTATACTATATGTATACATGGAAACAATACGTGTATGTAAGCTCTATCTTATAATTGTACAAGTAGTAATTACTCGTGTCCCCGGGCACATCGCAAAAAAGGGTAAATGAAATTATGAAGTTACTGGCTGTCCGACACTTTGTGTTGACAGATAGTGGTGGTGTTCGTCTGTTTCAATCTGATTTATTTAAAGGACAACACTTCAATCTGTTTCCTTAGATACATTTTGTCATATTTAAAGATATTATTGGTTCATCTGTAAATTATATATGTGGCATATAAATACAGTTGTGGACGTGGACCAATTATTTTTGAAAACATTAGAAAACATAAATAAATAAACAAACTAGAAAGTAATCAATTCTTTTTCATAATAACATAATTATGTTAATAACTCCATTTTTTTTAGGGACCTTCGGCCATAGCCCCCTCAAATAAAACTCTTCAAAACTAAAACACATGTTACTTTTCTTTATCTCATTAAGCCATTTTTACACTCAAATTGCTACAACTTTTGTTATACAAGTCCGTTTTTCGTAAAATTTGATGTTTTGAAATTAGGAAAATGAGATCTATCAAAAGGGTTCAATGTTGACCATGAAATACTGGGACAAAAAAAAAAAACTAAATATCAAACAAATCTGAAAAATTGTATTTTTTTCGCATACATATAATAAAAACATATTTCTTTCGTACAATTGGCACCATAGATGCATAGATCTTAAAAAAATACACGAAATCTAGAAATCACCCAAAAAAAACCCAAGAATTGATAAAGTTATGGTAGTTTAAAGTTGACGGATAATATTATCTGTTAGACTCACAGATAACAGATAATATTATATGTAAGATAGGTAAAACCTCAAAATTAGGCTGCAACTTAACTTTTTTTCGTAAAATTTCCATGCCTATTGCGTAGATCTTAAATAAATACATGAAATTAAAAAAAAAAAAAAAATTACCCAAAAAGCCCAAGAATTGATAAAGTTATGGTGGTTTAAAGTTGACAAATAATATTGTCTGTTAGCGTAAACAAATGATATTATATGTCTGAAAGATAAAAATGAAAGACGAAGTTCCAAATTACTTTTCTTTGTACAACTTTCAAGTTCGATGCGTAGATCTCAAAGAAATACATAAAATCAAAAAAAAAATCACCCAAAGGCCCAAGAATGAATAAAGTTGTGGTGGTTTAAAGTTGACAAATAATATTAACTGTTTGTGTAAACAGATAATATTATCTGTTTGTGTTCTGAAAGATAAAAATGAAAAAAACGAAGTTCCAAATTACTTTTTTTTGTACAACTTTCAAGTCCGATGCGTAGATCTCAAAGTAATACATGAAAAAAAAAAATCACCCAAAAAGCCCAAGAATTGATAAAGTTATGGTGGTTTAAAGTTGACAAATAATATTAACTGTTTGTGTAAACAGATAATATTATCTGTTTGTATTCTGAAAGATAAAAATGAAAAACCGAAGTTCCAAATTACATTTTTTTGTACAACTTTCAAGTCCAATGTGTAGATCTCAAAGAAATGCATGAAATAATAAATAAAATCACCCAAAAAACCCAAGAATTGATAAAGTTATGGTGGTTTAAAGTTGACAAATAATGTTGGGAATTGTTATGTACACCCGTGTATTTGCTATGTACACCCAAATTCATTCATTCTAATCATTTTTCTTCTAAAAATATTTACTTTTGTAAAGGTGAGCGGTGTACATAGCAAAATTAGCGGTGTACATAGCAATTCCCATAATGTTATCTGTTAGTGTAAACAGATAATATTATATATCTGAAAGATAAAAATGAAAAATGAAATTCCAAATTATTTTTTTTTTTTGTACAATTTTCAAGTTTAATGCGTAGATCTCGAAAAAATACATGATCTAAAAAAAAAAAAAAAAATTCACCGAAAAAGGCTAAAAAAATGAGTGAGTTATGATGATTTAAAGTTCACAGATAATATAACATAATTTGTGAGCGGATGGGCTTTTCAACAAATACGAAAAATAGCGAAAGATTTTTCATAAAACTGCAAAAAAAACGTATTAAAACACATAATTTTAAAGGGTTTATGACCTAATATCTTTTAATTTTTTTTTAAGAGGAGTGAAAATTTGATGTCTATTTTAGTGCAGGCCAATTTCCCAGGACATTTAGTATACGATTCAATTATGTTACAAGTTGATATTGTACTCAACTAATTTGTACGAATACAACACGTAATTTCCCCAACAAAGGAAACATTTTCATTATTATCTTTCTTTTTATAATCACATTTTCATTATTATCCTGATTGAATGAGTAGTCAATACTTTGAAATTGAGTTATAGTACCAACCAAAATATTGCAATGAATAAATGATTCTTCTAGTATTTTGTCAATCTCTTAAAGGGTGTAAGATAAGATATTATTTATTTCCCTATATATCATTAATATTCTCGCGGGAGTAGTAAATCAATCAATCTACACAAAATAATTGGTAGTACAATTACATGATGCCATATACATCTTCCTTCTTTTTCTGGAGATCCATTTTGTTAAAATATTTCAATAGACTACAGACCTTATAGAGGTTTATTGTCAAAAATTAATTTGGCCCTTAAATGTTGCATACTACACCAAACAGCTAAACAAGGACATAATACAATACAAAAATATTTTCTTTTTAAGAAGATTCTTTTATTTGATTCAATTTATAATGGGACATTAATTTGCTATGAGCTGTCACGTTGAGTTGTAAATACCTTCCAAAGTTGTAAAAAAAAAAAAAAAAAAAGAAGGTTTTTTCCAACATTGGTCATTAGAAGACATGATTTATACCTATTTCACCATAATTTTTTCTCCGTAATAATGAATCACATTACATAAAAGGTAGGTGGAAAAGTAAAAGGAAACTTTGACCCCAAGAAAACCACATTGACTTAATGTGAGGGAAGGATGGAGAAATTGGAGGTAAGGATCAGAAGGGGAAATGATAGAGGTATTTTTTTTTTATAGCATGATAGAGGTATCTTTAGGGAAGGAAAGGAAAAGAGCGCACGGAGGGAACGTTTGAAGCATTATCTTATTTTGTTTGATTAAAATAAGAACCAAGTGAAGAACGAAACAATGGGATATAAACTATAACGGCCTGTTTGGTTCATGAATTCTTAGGGTGGATTTTGATTCTATCCGAAAATTACTAGTAATCTTAAAATATATCGTTGTTTGATTCATGGAATACTTAATGAATTGTGGGTCTCACTGAATTTAGATTCCACCCAAAGGTGGAAAATATGGTGGATTCTAAATCCTAGCTTGGAGGTGGTATTTCTAAGGATTACTGGGGTTTTGATTTACCATTTTCATAATACCTAAACTAGCCTTTATTAGACTATTAAACAAACAAATAATGTGATCATAAGAAATTTATGATTATAATTATAATTATTTTCTAAAATGGAGAGATTGGTAGATTAGATTGTTTATGATGATTTCTTATGCTTGAAACATTATATTTGATGTTAGTTTAATGACTGAATTCAAATTTTGGTTGCCTAATATTAATGATTGAAAAGTCTATATGATATTACAATTACTACATATTTTGCATACTGTGATTTGTAAGTTAGACCTATACATATTTTATGCTTAAAAATATAATATATCTTTTGTTATTATACAAATATATTTTAACTACATGTAATAGTTTAGACTTATGCTCATGTCTTAATTACTCTATTTATCTCATTTTTTATGTGTTATTGATTTTTAGATTTATACCATTAATTTTTTTTAATCACCCTGCATTTTTAGAGGGTTGACAGTTTGATTTTAACTCATACATTCTTTTAGCCTTCAAGGGTAGCTTAGGTATTTTATAATATTTTCATTTCATTTTCTTTGACCCAACCAAACACTTGATTCTAAATCCAGATACATTCTTTTAGCCTTCAAGGGTAGCTTAGGTATTTTACAATATTTCCATTTCATTTTCTTTGACCCAACCAAACGTACACTTGATTCTAAATCCAGCTATAATTCTACTGGTAAACCAAACATTCTGTAGGGATTCAGATTTTTGGTAAAATGATTACTGTTATTATGATTCCTAGTAATCAGAATCTATCTAAAATAATTTGTGAACCAAACGGGCCGTAAAGTCGAAATTTTTTTTCTCTCCTAACCAATTATGTCAATAACTCAATATTTTAAGAGTAGTGACAATTTGATGCCTATTTTAGTACAGGCCTTGAAAACTTTGTCATATCATCTATATAATAAGTTAGAACGGTGTAGGTCTCTCTTAAATTAGCTACTTTCAATTCCTAGTCATTGAGACAAGTTGAGATATTTTAAACCGTTGGATCAAAAATACTACATATATCAAACATGTATATATTGCTTGCCTTATATATCTTTCTCTCTCATACTCCCTAATTCTGTCTCTTACCAAAGAAATCAATTTGATTTTATACACCCCGGACCATAAGCAAAAGCTGCATTACTCTTTACTCTTATTTCGTGTGCCTCCCCCCCCCCCGAAAGTATGAAACCCCCGGACCATACTCTTAATTCGTGTGTTAACTCCTACACATGCAAGAGATTTACATTCACACCCCCCCCCCCCCCCCCCCCCCCCCCCCCCCCCCCGAAAGTATGAAACTCCCGGACCATAAGTGAAAGCTGCATTACTCTTTACTCTTAACGAGTGCTATGGTAAATACTAATTAAGCAAAAGCTGCATTAATTAATCTTTGACAAATACTAATTACGCAGAGTATTTTTCAAAAAATCATATTACCATATTAGTAATCATATCATCATTGACCTATATTAATATAATCATTGACCTATATGACAATAAAATCATATAATCAATGAATCATCTATATAATAAGATAGAGCGGTGTGGGTCTCTTTCAAGTTAACAACTTTTAATCTTGACCATTGAGACAAGTTTAGATATTTCAGACCGTCGGATTGATTCTCCACCAAAAATAGTTAATCCCATTAAATATTGCATTGTATCCTATTAAAACTCTAAATTAAAAAGGAATTCCCTAAATTAATTTGAATTTGAATAAATACATGTCAATATCCAAATTGTCAACTTCAGTAAATACAAAACACAAATCTTGGGTAAAACTAAATCATTAGACTGTTTTTTTTTTTTTGTTTTTGTTTTTTTTAGCAAAAAAAAGAATTCTCTAAATTAATTTGAATTTGAATATATACATATCTAATAGTAAATACAAAACACAAATCTTGGGAGATAAACTAAATCAGTGGACTGATTTTTTCAAAATAGAAATATTGGAAAACAAACTTCCCATATCATACATATATTCATAGACTTTATTTTCTTATAGGTTTTTCTTTTTTCCTTTCCGTGACTCTGATCAAATGACTTTCATAAAACTAATCAAACTGAAATAATATGGGTGAAAAATCACATAAAGTTGAAGTTTAGGAAGTGGGTTTTAACAATGGATTTCATAATTCAAGTATCAAGAAATGTATTCTCACTTGCACTTTTTTTAAAACCTAGGAAGCGTATTTGTTATATTATATTGTCTATCTAGAAAATGAGTTTTCCAGCACTATGGTTGTAAATTTTGCTACCAGTTTGATTAGTTCCACCCTTTTTATAGGTCATTTGATTAGTACTATCAGTTTGATATAGTCTATAGGACTAATTAGTGAAATGAGTAATGCTGCTTCCCAAATATGGGCTAATTATAAATAATCACAAAAGTTTTGCTTTCCTTTTTCTATTTCTTTCCAAAAACTTAGAAAAAGCCTTTGTTTTTTGTTTTTTTTTTTTGGTTTTCACTTTGTGCCCTCGGGCACAGGAAAAGTCTCTACGAATAAATATTAATTATACTTAAAATATTCATCCAATGTTGGACTAAATATATTTAACTAAATTGAGTTAATGATATATTTAATATTGGAAGCAATGTTTTCTTCACTTAAAATTCCAACCATATCTCAGATCTTTTAAAGTATTGAATTTTTTTTCCCGCTTTGTGCCCACGGGCACGGGTTAGTACTAAATAGCATGTGGGTTTGAATGACCTGTACAATTTTACGCAAAATATTTGAAAATTTTAAAGTATTGCATTTTTTCCCCCTTTTCTTCTTCTTCTTCTTCTTCTTCTTCTTCTTTATTTATTTATATTTTTTTTTACTTTGTGCCCACGGGCACGGGTTATTACTAGTATTACCATATTATAGTATAGGCAGTTGCCATTTTAAAGAAAAAAACCATTAATTGCTTCTTCTTTTTTGGGCTCTTACTCACGTCTTTTCTCTTTCTTGTTCTCACGTCTCTCTCTCTCTCTCTCTCACGACCACCACCACTATAACCATCTTCGTCCCTCTCTCACCATTTTCGACCACCACCACTGCCACCATCTCCGACCACCAGGTATCCCTCTCTCTTTCTCATTAATTGCTTTTTTTTTGTGTGGGTATGTACAATGTGTTTCTCTCTCTCTCTCTCTCTCTCTCTCTCTCTCTCTCTCTATCTGTGTGTGTGCGCGCGCAAGCGCGTGCGCATCTGTGGGTTCGTGTGTAGAAGTGTGGGGTTTTATGCATGCATGTGTTTATGAAACTTTTGAAGTGTCAATATTTTAGAGAAACTCTGTTTGGCAAAGGAAATTTTGGGACCTTATAGAAAAATAAGATGTTACAGGTATAACAGGGACCTTGCCAGGCATTAGATGTTTCATAAACCTAAAAGATCGGAAAGCTCTTTATCATAATCTCAGAAATAGTGATACCCACTGTTTCAATTGTCAGGCATAGAGTCAGTATTATAAGAAGCTGGAATAAGCCCAACCACTATTGCCAGGAAGAAAATATGAAATGGTATATCCTCAAAAAGGTTGGTCAAGGTTGGTGTTATCCTAAAAAAAAAAAAAAAAGCATGTAATTTAGCAGCTTTTCGATCGTGCCTGGCAATTCTCGATTGAATTTCTTCTTTTCTTTTTCTTTTTATTTTTGCTTCATGCCCAGGGGCACGGGTTATTGCTAGTACATTGAAAAGAAAAAGTCCATTTTATTTGAGGGGCCAAAAACTCAAATAGAAAATCTTTTCCTCTCCTAATCAGCCTATATTTAAACGTATTGAAACTTATAGACCCCAAGGAAGAGAAACTCATCCATTACTCATTCCATCATGCCAATTAAGTAATTTCACTATACTTCTCCTCCCTTTTTTTTAACTTCTCTTTTTGCTTCCCCTCGCACCAAACACGAGGTAAAAAAAAAAAAAAAAAGGGAATGGAAGAGTGAACAAAATAAAATTAGAATTAATCAACATATTCGCTACCGAAAAATTAAGTAACAATAGTAACATTGTAGCCCACAATAGCATCACTGGTGGTAGGATCAAACCAGTGGGTATTCGCAATGACATATCCACGTGCCATCCGGAAAAGGCCGGTCCCGCCGACGATGCCCATCTCACGGACTGCATGTGATATTGGGTTTAGTCCCACAATGCTGAAAGAACTCCCATTGTATATTCCGTCTGTGAACCCATAGTTCATGTTCATGATTAGAACCCAAGTTGACTGCCCGGCTGACCCATATAGTCCCTGGGCTCGACCCACGAGCTTTGATGTTGGGTCAGGCCCTTCGGTTAGTGGATCGTCCGCTATCGTCACCTCACCAAAGCGAGTCGGGGATGATTTGGTGACTGCGGCTTCAGCCACCTTTACGGCGGTTGGGCTTTTTCCACTTGGTGTGTCATGGAAATAGAATTGAAGTTTGGTCACAGTCTTCTTTCCAGATTTAATCCTATGGGCCCACTTCACTTGGTTAGGCCCGTCTTCAAGGCTTTCAACCCATGCCATGGTTACTACCACGGAGACAAACATTGCAAACATAGCTAGCTTAGCCATCCTCTCTCTCTCTCTCTCTCTCTCTCTCTAGGGAGAATTTTAATTTTTGTAACACAGAGGAGACAAAATAGAATTTTATAGAAGGGGGAATTGTGGGAGAGATTCAAAAAGGCGCATATATGGCAACAATTGATTTGAAAAGAAAGATGTGAGATTTTATAAGCAATTTGGGACCCACTTGTGATTAATGCTCATCTTCTCTAACAAATGCATGCGAGACTGATAGACTCTTAAAAATAGAAGTGTTTGTTATAATTGGGTGTTTGATTGATATATTTGTGCAATTAATTATATTTTTAAAACAATTTACAAATGCATTTGGTTCCATAGAAATAGATCATAGTTTTGAATGTGCAGGCTACATTTGTGTCCTTGGATATTTTTGTGTTAGTAATTGTGAAATCTATATAATATTAGACATCAGTTTGTCACTAAAAGTCTTATAACTAGGACAAGTTTTTATGACTGGGATCATTCTAATTGGCTGAGCATTTGCTGACTCAGCCCTTCCAAACCAAAGACCTTTTTTTTTTATTCCCTATCTTTCCCTCTTCTGATCGTCTCTCTCTTCTCCACCTCCCCACACACTCTCTCTCTCTACTCCAGCCCCTACCACCACCAAAAGATACCGATCAAACTCTCTCCCTTCTCTCTCTCTACTCCAGCCCCTTTGTCATCGATCAACAACTGGATCTTCAAATAGAGGCAGTGGCGTTCAAACTGAGGCAACGACGACAGTACCGAAGAGTCAAGAAAACCCCCTTCGCGCCTTTGAGGCGGCGTCATTCAAACTGAGGCAGCGGCGACAGTACCAAAGAGTCAAGAAAACCCCTTTTTGCAATCGATCAGTGCCTTCGAGGCGGCGACTCAGATTAGTAAGAGTTTTGTCTTTGCTTTTGTTTGAGTTTGATTTTGTGGGTTCCTCTTGCTTGCACACATACACACGAGTTAATAATTTGTGGGTTGCTCTAAGTCATACGGGTTTGATTTGCGGTTCCTCTTGGTTGCACATAAATTTAGTGTTTTAGAAACATTCAAAGGCTTGAACATCTCTATATTTTATGTATCTGTCTTTCTCTTCCCCATTTTGAATGTTTCATATATGTATTCATAACGCCATTTTTTTAAAATCTAGGCCAAATTTTCAGTAAGAGTTTTGTTTGATTTTGGGTTCCTCTTGCTTGCACATGCACAAAATCAATCTTAGAATTTTTTTTTGAAGGAACATCAATTTTCTTTTATCTACTTCGCCATTTTCCTCTTGCTTGCATGTCCATTCATAATTTCATAGGCTTAATCCCAAAAATTTGGAGATTGATTGTCTATTTTGAAGATTTTGACTACAGTGTTGATTGTCTTTATTGAAATTTGATTTGATTTCCCTCTTACCATTCACGTTGCGTATCTGTTTTGATATATCCCCCAAACTGTAATTTCATATAGTCCACCCCTTTAATTTTAATTTCCCTTTTAATATTTGCCCATATAGTGATTTCCCCATTATTAATCCCTTAATTCTATCTCCTCTATACCTATAACACCTACTCTCAACTTTTCAATTATGAGTAGCACCCAAATTTGCTCACAAACTTCCGAGTTTCACCCAAATTTGGGATAAAACTTTGTCATTTAAGGTGATTGAAATTGTTATTTTGAGCTCAATGGTCAACCAATGGCAAATCTCACAGATTGCACTATTTGATCTTAATTTGGAATCAAATTTTAGGGTAAGTGTATCTCTCTTAATTACCTCTTCCCAAAATCTCTATCTAATTGTTTTCCTATTTTAACTTACACATCCATCGTAATTGGATTTTTCCTTTCTAATACTCTAACCCGAAATCAATTATGAGTCTATTTTTTTCCTTTCCAAAATTTCACTATTCTTTCTCTTTTGATTTCCCTTTTATATTTTAACTTACACATCCATCTTAATTGGATTTTTTTGTTTTCCAATTCAAGTTGCTAAATAGGAATTTGGAAAAAATAAAAATTTATTGTCCCTTTCAACCACTCTCCATATTTGCTTCATCTGGTAGTAGTAGTACAGTGGATTGAAGATGTTTTGCACGTACTGTACAACCTTTTGACCACTTTCATTGTGGATCTAATGCTAAGACCACTTTCATTAGGAGTTCTTGCTTTTATGATGGCCGTCAATTTCCTTCCTTTTTGCAATCTTTCATCTCAAAATCAAGGCTTACCTAGGAGTCATATTGTTGACACCATATAAAAGTCTAAGACTATTTTGATCATAAGCTATGGTGGTCAGGCTGGATAAGTTCTTATGATGACAATCTCCTTTCTTTGCAACATGTGTGTAACTAATAGCAATAGAATGTTAAAAAAAATAGCAGAAGAATGCAAAACTGAAAGTAATTGGCGAGTCTTTTATTTTTTTATTTTCCTAAGAGTAATTGGTGAGTCAAGTGACTGTCAATTTTCTTCTTTTTGGTTAGCAGTAATTGGTGAGTTCTTATTTTTATTTATTTATTTTAGTTTGGTAAGAAGAGAAGGAGAGAGGTCTCAGTTTATGCTTGGGGATACTCCCTGCCCATCTCATGCAATTTTCTATTTTGTCTCTCTAATCAAAGATGGTATATAAAATTATGGTATAATTTTGTAATTCCTAGAGTTAAAACCAGTTTTCTTATTCCTCATTTTAGAATGAACTACTTGGTGGAAATATTATCTTCAACTTCCCAACAAAACCAACTTGGATTACCTTTCTTGGAGAGCTAGATAAGAAGTCAAGTAATGATTATGTTTCCTGGTGTATCATACAGAAGCTCTAGCCTTATGGTGTACAAGCTGTGGAGAAAAAACTGATGTTTAGTTGGCTTTAGAAAAGACTTAACTCTTTTTCTTTTCTTTTCTTCTCTGCCAGAGGACAATAAAGATGGGAATGAGCAGCAGCAATTGCCTCACCGGTAATCACCTCTCTCTATTCCTAAACTTCTCTATGGCTGAGAGATTAAAAAGAAAAAGGGTCATTTGATTCATGGTTTCGAGTTTGAAGTATCTCCTTCCTTTATAACTTTTAGTTAGTTTAACATTTTAATTCTTTATATGCACAATGTATTTCCGTAAGTTTTCTCAACAACTTAATGGAATTTTGATCTACTATAGTGTTTAATACTTTGTAGTGCTAAACAAGACACATGGAGTTAGTTATTGGCCGAAGACACATTTTCGGTAGTGGTTTTAGGCATACATGTTCCTACGATTGTCCGACAGATAACATATGGTAATTCAATGCTTCATTATAATCAATTCCATTTAACTGAAGCCTTTTAAATTTGAGTTCTTAAACTTTAGCACTTTAGATTATCATTTGTTTTCATTTCGGCGTTGTAGGTAATGAAGCTGGAAATAAGCTATTAATGAATCTCCATGTAATTGGACTAACCTTGAACTTTTATGTTCAGTTTGGTCTAGATGGGTTTTGTTTGGTTGACAATTCTCCTATATGTGTTTCTATTGTGTGTTTCAATTTAGTGTAACCAGAGAGTTGTTCCAATCATCCCTATGCATGAATTGTAGTGGGAATGTTATGTTAATCTACCCAATTATACAATATTATCTACCCATCGTTTTCAATGAGTTTTCAACATAGATGCCTCGGTATTTCTTGGAACTTTCATATAACTCCTTTTTTTCCTTAAAAAGTTATATTTTAGAATCCTTGGGGTGATGAAACTTGAAATCTTTGATTGGAAACATATCGGAAGCTAAATATTGGAATTACTAATTGGTAGTCATTTCTATCTGTAGTAAGAAACCAGTTTGGTTCCCTAAAAAAAAACAGTTTTAGTAAGAGAATTGGCTATTGTATAAAATGACATAGTTCCATATTTAAGTATAAACCAATTTTTTTCCCTCACGTTACGTTGTTTTACTTCTGCACTCATGCTTTTATCAAATACAGATTTTTTTTTGGAAAGCACGATAATATTTCAAATTAATTTGATTACATGGCCTTTGCCTTCTTCAATAACGTCTTAAAGATTTAAAATCTGTTTAGTGTTGTTGATTATTGCTCTGAAATAGGAACTTATAAGAAGAGTACCCTGAGTTTCCCCGACATAAATAAATTCATGATGTCTATGCATGGTTTTTATTTTTATTTTTTAAATTATTTTTACTAGATACGCTCTTTATTTGTTGAGGTTGAAACGGTAAATTAAATGCAGGGGTGATAAGGATTCAACTGAAGAATCACCGACAGGGTCTAATGTTGAAATTCATTTCTATATTTTGGGGTTAAATTAAATATAAGATTTGAATTGTTCGATAGTGGCTTTAGCCACGGGCAATATCTAGTCTATATAATAAGGGAGGGCGGTGTGGAGCCCTCCCAATTTAACCATTTTCAATCTTGACCATTGAGACAGGTTTAGATATTTTAGACCGTTGGATCGTTTGTCCACCAACTCACTCACACAATCTTTTACTCTCCCTCAATCACACCCACGCTCGTCTCTGCGTCCTCCACTCACGCACACCTCACTCTCTCCCATACCTCTCTCCACCCACCAGTTCTCTCTCTCCCTGTCATTTTGAATTTCAAAGAAATCTTCTCTCTCTCTCTCTCTCCCATCAACCCACCTATGACTGATCCCCCTCTCTCTAAACCCTCATAGCACGGCGCTATTGCTGGGTAACTTTCCTTCTCTATTTTACTCTCTTTCTCCCTCTCTCTCTCTCTCTCACACACACACACACACATACACTCTCTCTTTCTCTACTTCTATTAGAGAGATTAGAGTTTAATCTTGCTTCATTTAGATAGGGCTTGAGAGTTCCAGGTTAGACCTATTTCCATCTCTCTCTCTCTCTCTCTCTCTCTCTCTTCAGGGTCAATAGAATCGGGGGGTACACAGTTAGGGTTCTTGAGCACTTGGCAATTTGGGTCACTCTCTCTAATTTTTACACTTTTTGATTACAGGCGAGCCTAAATTCCACCATCGCCTACATGGTATTGTTGATCTTTCTCTCCAGTCTCTTTACAGTCCCTCTCTCTCTCTCTCTCTCTCTCTCTCTCTCACACACACACACACACACACACACATCAGCCGTAAGAAAAATCGATCACTCATATATGTCCACAAACAGTGTTTCTGCAATAAATTGAATGATTTAATTGGTATTTTTTTCCCTACTTGAAACTGATTCAAGCATGATTCAGACGAGTTTGGTAAGAAAGTTTAAATTTTGGGCCTTTTTTTCCATTTTCCTTTTTTTTTCCCCTTCCATTTTTGTTGTTGGCTGACCTTAATTATTGAGCTTCATCTGGTAATTATCGAAATTATGCACATTTTTGGGGATTTACTTTAAGTTTATGACTTTAGTATGCAAAGGGTTAATTTAGGATAGGGTTGGTTTTTAGGATAAGTTTAGGAATCTGCAACTTCAATTTAGTAAGGGTGAATTTTGATCCGTCTCATTTGCAGGTTCTATAACACTGATGCTGAGCAAGGATGATTTCTTACCCAGTCTCCTTTTTCTCTGCAAGGTTGAGCTTCTTTTTTTTTTTTCACTTTTAGAGTATTCACTTGAGAAATCATTAACTTTGTGACATCCTTCATTCGCAGAATCTACAAACCCATGCCTATGTAATCATTTGTTTCAGTTGAGAAGTTGGAATAGAAAAATATCTCTACCGAGATTCAGTCGTAAGAAACTCCTATGTTTATGTATATTGGGTGTTTTTGCAGATTTTTAGTTATCTTCAATTTAGTGGATATTTACTAAAGATTGTGACCATGGTATATCTTTATTTATCTTCGGTAGCCACTCAATAAAGACCTACTCTCTTTTCTATATGAGTTTGTTTTTTCAATTATATCATGTCCTCTGTTTAATGAAGAACTGTTTGGGTCCATTATCTATATAATAAGGGAGGGCAGTGTGGAGCCCTCCCAATTTAACCATTTTCAATCTTGACCATTGAGACAGGTTTAGATATTTTAGACCGTTGGATCGTTTGTCCACCAACTCACTCACACAATCTTTTACTCTCCCTCAATCACACCCACGCATGTCTCTGCGTCCTCCACTCACGCACACCTCACTCTCTCCCATACCTCTCTCCACCCACCAGTTCTCTCTCTCCCTGTCATTTTGAATTTCAAAGAAATCTTCTCTCTCTCTCTCTCTCCCATCAACCCACCTATGACTGATCCCCCTCTCTCTAAACCCTCATAGCACGGCGCTATTGCTGGGTAACTTTCCTTCTCTATTTTACTCTCTTTCTCCCTCTCTCTCTCTCTCTCACACACACACACACATACACTCTCTCTTTCTCTACTTCTATTAGAGAGATTAGAGTTTAATCTTGCTTCATTTAGATAGGGCTTGAGAGTTCCAGATTAGACCTATTTCCATCTCTCTCTCTCTCTCTCTCTCTCTCTCTCTCTCTCTCTCTCTCTCTCTCTCTCTCTTCAGGGTCAATAGAATCGGGGGGTACACAGTTAGGGTTCTTGAGCACTTGGCAATTTGGGTCACTCTCTCTAATTTTTACACTTTTTGATTACAGGCGAGCCTAAACTCCACCATCGCCTACATGGTATTGTTGATCTTTCTCTCCAGTCTCTTTACAGTCCCTCTCTCTCTCTCTCTCTCTCACACACACACACACACACACACACATCAGCCGTAAGAAAAATCGATCACTCATATATGTCCACAAACAGTGTTTCTGCAATAAATTGAATGATTTAATTGGTATTTTTTTCCCTACTTGAAACTGATTCAAGCATGATTCAGACGAGTTTGGGAAGAAAGTTTAAATTTTGGGCCTTTTTTTTTTCCATTTTCCTTTTTTTTTCCCCTTCCATTTTTGTTGTTGGCTGACCTTAATTATTGAGCTTCATCTGGTAATTATCGAAATTATGCACATTTTTGGGGATTTACTTTAAGTTTATGATTTTAGTATGCAAAGGGTTAATTTAGGATAGGGTTGGTTATTAGGATAAGTTTAGGAATCTGCAACTTCAATTTAGTAAGGGTGAATTTTGATCCGTCTCATTTACAGGTTCTATAATACTGATGCTGAGCAAGGATGATTTCTTACCCAGTCTCTTTTTTCTCTGCAAGGTTGAGCTTCTTTTTTTTTTCTTCACTTTTAGAGTATTCACTTGAGAAATCATTAACTTTGTGACATCCTTCATTCGCAGAATCTACAAACCCATGCCTATGTAATCATTTGTTTCAGTTGAGAAGTTGGAATAGAAAAATATCTCTACCGAGATTCAGTCGTAAGAAACTCCTATGTTTATGTATATTGGGTGTTTTTGCAGATTTTTAGTTATCTTCAATTTAGTGGATATTTACTAAAGATTGTGATCATGGTATATCTTTATTTATCTTCGGTAGCCACTCAATAAAGACCTACTCTCTTTTCTATATGAGTTTGTTTTTTCAATTATATCATGTCCTCTGTTTAATGAAGAACTGTTTGGGTCCATTATAGACATCTAAAGTAAAGTACTTTTTTTTGTACAATGCAGCATTGTTGTATAAACTTCTCTTTGATGGATATTTGAGAATTTTTATTATTTGGACGTATGGGGCTTTTTTATTTTTATTTTTTTTTTTATTTCTAGCTATTTTTTTCCTCCTCAAGTTTAAAGGTTTAATGACGAACAAAAACATGTGCAAAGCACTCTCACTATAAACCTTTTACTCACTTATGGCTGTTTGGATTTTGGAAGGGTTGTCAAGCTTTACATGTTCATTGTGATTTTGGATTGAACTCAGGCTTTCGATTATTGAAGATTGTCCATTTTTTTTAAAATGTTTTTTCTCAATTTTGGTTGCTGTATAAGTGAGCTGATACCCTTTTTAAAGCACTCAATTTTATGTTTTACTTATTACCTATTCTTTTTAAGCTAGAAAGAAAGCATATAGAAGCAGTTTAAATAACTTAGATTATTTACTCAGATCATAGTTTTTTTTGGTTTAACTAACCCTTTAGTTCAAACGTGGGGACAACTGGACAAGCATAATCCTTTATGATGAAAAGGCTTTTCATATCGTGTGAAAAAAGCTTCTTCTTCTTCTTCTTCTTTTTTTTGTGTTTTTTTTTCCGTGCCCCCTAGGATTCTTATGTTGGATTCTGAGACTGCATGTATCTTCATGAAAAGGCTTGACCCCAACTTGGGATATTGTTGTAGTACTCAAGCCTTGATATTCACAAATTGGTCAATTGATATTAACCATCTGGGTATTCAATTTATGAGAGACTCATTGGAATTCTATTGGATGGTGTATTATTTTTAATTTTTTATTGGTAAAAAAATGGAGATAAGAGCATGATGAAGTAGGAGTATGTGCATTCAACAATGTGTGATTGCAATGACAATAAGACCTAGGTTCTGATCAATGACTAAATGCTTTGAATTAGTAGTGATTGGGGCTAAGTTCAAACTCTACTTTCTTTTACTTCTGTGTTCTTTAATCTCTAAATAACTGAAATTGCTTGGTGTGTTTGATTCAATATTATTATTTAGTGTGTTATCTTGACTGGGTATTTGATTGTATACTTCAACTCTTTTAAACATACCATTGTGGGTATTAATTTTCTCTCTGCTTTTCTCTTTTATCAGATCAACAAGAGCAAGAATTGTAAGGAGGATTTTGTGACAAGACATTCTCAGCAAGGTTTGATCTTAGCCCTGAGTTAAACTCTGGATTTCATTTATTACTGTGTTCTTCTGTCTTTAAATAGTTGAAATTGACTGATGTATTTGATTTTACATTGTTATTTTGTTTTCTATCTTGACTGGGATTGGGTTGTTATTGAGCATTAGTGATTGGGAAGCATAGAGTTACTCTTACCTATATGGGTCACCCACAATCCACAACCCAATAGAAATTCACTTTTTTGTTAGTGTTAAAAACATGTTTTTCTACAAGGTTGAGGTTTAGGGAAATCAATTTTATTTCTAGGGCCCACCCTCTATTTAGTTGCCTAACTCTGGAAATAAAATAAAATAAAATTAAAACAAAAATAAGAAGTGCTATAGTTCTCAAATTTGAATTCTAAATTTGGTTCCTATATTCAAATTTAATGGGGACTATTGAATTTTCATTGAAAGCTGTGGAATTTGATACAAGTATCAAAGCATTTTGAAAACAAATTTGGGAACCATATTATTATTTAACAAGAAGGAAATTTTCTCGAATTTTTTTTCTCCTATTTGATCTACCTCTATGCTTTTTAACAATGTTGTGGTAGTGTTGATTTCTCTCTTCTATTGTTTTTAGATTTCAAGCAAAAAAACTCACATGTTTCAAAAAGAAAAGTCTAATCTAGGTTAAATTTTGTATATGTGATACAGTCAATCAGAGTATGTACTATGTGTCAAGAAATTTGTAAGCACAAGAAGAGCACCACAAAACAGTCTTACGTGATATCTTGGAACCAAGTAGTCTAAAATATAGTAGGTATTACCGTATTGGATAGTATCACGTAAGGTTTAATTGAGTTTTTATTCCAATTTCCAATGCATTAGTTATATTTTGACCTTCTATTTCCTTTTGTCATTTTAAGCATTCTATCTTGAGTTATGCTTTAGTTCTCCATTTGAATCCCAAGATTTTTTTTTCCACGTGATAGAAATATTATTCTTTAGTTAGATATCTTTCTATTAATTTTCTATATTTGCTAAGTGTATTTATCTGATGATTATTATATTTGATGGTAAGTGGATTGAGCACACCTAAGAATGCAAGCTATCACTTTGTTCTTATTCATTGATCACTTCCCTAGAACGAAACAGTTCATTGTCTTCCAGTTTGTTCCCAAAATAAAGATGGAATGGTTCATGGACACAAAATCTCACTTCCAGATCTGTAGAAAAACCATGAAACGAGAATAATGGAATTGTCCTCAAGAATCAATATTATAGGCAAATTGGAAATGGAATTTTCATATCTCACGCAAATGCTATTACATTGATATGGTTGAATAGGTGTTTAGTAACATTAAAAAATAAATTATTCATTTATCATAAAAAAAAATTTTTGGACAAACATTTACCGCATATTCCTTTACCCTATTTTTTTGCGCTGTGCCCACGGGCACGGGCAATTACTAGTAATTAATAAGTAATGACTACAGTAATCCAACAAATGATGTAAATAACTACTTTTTTATATTAATATTGTAAATAAAATATTTTATAATTACATAAATATTTTATAAGATGAAATTCTATAAAGCTAATATAAATAATTCTATATTCTACAAGTGTTGCAAAATACTTTTTTGCCTATATGATAAATATAGTCACATGCTAATTTATGAATAAATTTAACACTCCCTCCGTCCGTTTTTTTGAGTCCATCTTTGGGAACTCAATTTTTTAAGGGGACAAAAAGAATCTATACCTACTTTCCACAATTGCCCTTAATCATTACATTAACTTTTTTTAGTTTTGTCTTGGTGTATTTCATTAAAGGGTAGTTTTGGAAAGTAAGCAAAAATTGCATACCAATTTAGGAAAGTATACACTAATTTTGGGACATCCCAAAATGGAATATATGACTCAAAAAAAGGGATGGACGGAGTAGAATTTTAGTGAGAAAGCCTTCAAATTGGATCACCTGAGTTGAAAACCCATCCCGTTTTCTTTTTACCTTTATTAACAAAACTCAACTACATATACTCCTTTGACCCAATAAACTTGCTAATAACTGGACTACAATACCCCTGACATTTCCATAGACCAAATAGAGAGAGAGAGAGAGAGAGAGAGAGAGAGAGAGAGAGAGAGAGAAAATGCGCTTCAGAAAGACAAATGGAGAGGAGCAATAGTGCGCAGCAAAGCAGCGGTTGGTGAGATGATGTTCACCAAGGCAATGGTCGACCTTCTCCGGTTGTGAAGCTGCCAACCATATCCCCAACTTTTGCTCCGACAACCGCACATTTGAGCTTTTTCCTCCGATCTCCCCCATTGCAGCTTCGTCTCCTCTGTCATTGTGTCGTCGACCTCTTTTCTGGCGAGTCTGACAACTCTGCAATGGTGTGGCTTTGAGCAAATTCACCAAACTCATCTTTGTGGCTACTTTGTTGCTTCAGATTTGAGCTAAGCATTATATAAGTCATGTATTTGCTTATCCTCTTTGAAAGAATGAGTTCTTACAATTATGAGGTGGCGATGATGCTGATTATTATATGGTCCAGTGTATTTGTGAGATCTCGTCCCACATCGAATAAATATAAAAAGTTAGTTTGATATATGTAGAACCAAGGGAGCTACTACTAACAACTTGGACTGTAACACCCTGTAATTTCTTTTCCTTAATGAATGAATATTTCACTTTTAATTCTCTTTATAATATTTACTTGGGGTCAAACCGAAATTTTCATTAATATAGGATACTTTTATGGATTTGAAAACAATATCTATACTTTTGTATTAACCGGGAATATATTTCTTAAGTTGTATAATTTTCTGTATTTTTTATTCAACCAGAAAATACCAGTTTTTGTTTTAATCTGGGTTTATACTGCTTCGTGGGTGTGGGAGCACGTGAGCTCAACCACACCGTGCAATTCTTGTGGCTTGCTTGGAGGGCCACAACTCTCAGTTTATATATATGAGTGTTGGTATCTCTAAACTCTCACAGTGTACTCTCAAATTCTCTCCTTTCTCTATTGTTCTCTCAAAGAACAAACAACACAAACATATTATATATTATATACATACACACAGTCACATACACATACATAGATATATAGCTATATATATATATATCAAGATCAAGAACGGAGGAGAATTCGAACGACGGAATTGACGGCGGAAATTCTCGATCTCAAATTCTCTGTATATCTGCCCTCAGTGAGTAATTTAAACTCACTCACCATGTTTATATAAGTGTATTTTCAGTGTATATATGTGTGTATATATAGATACACCATTAAAGCTTGAAAGTTGGAGTTTTATGAAACTTAACCAAAATGAAATCCGCGAATTGGGAATGAAAGATCTTAGTCCCAATAAGCTACAGTTCAAATTCTACGAGTTAATTCATTCATATAGTGACGTATCGTTGATTTAAAGTTTTGTCACTCTAACTTTAATCGCAAAAATTGAGAGATACAATCCGTATTAGTTTAAATTGATCACATATTCGTAATCTACGTGAAAAACTAGAGAAATCCATATATGGCATGATATGGTTGAAACAGAATTTGAAAATGGGTATGTCACTGTTTGAAAAATTGAAAACAGAGAAAAAACGAAGAAGATGAGGTTCTGCAACAACTCGCGCGCACGACCCGCTCGCGCGAGGTGTGTATTTCTGGGCAGAAAATGGAATTTTAACAGATCTTTCAGAAAAAACCTAATCGCGCGCGCGACCCCCCCCCCCTTCGCTCGCGCGGCCCGCTCACGCGACCTGGGCATTTTCAGCAGTTTTTGTATTTTTGTATAACTGTTTGGAAAAGGTTTTGAAAGTTTTTAAAGAACTGTTTGACAGATATACTGTTTTAAAGGCTCACTGTTAGGAATTGGACTTATAAGAACGATTAAGGTCGAGATCTATGTTGAACGAATATCCAACTTTGAGATTAATAACTGTTACTACAAACTGTGAACATTGACATACATATTAGGGTCGAAGTTGTGTCAACATGCATGTGTGTGAGAGAGCGTGAAAAGAGTAAAGAGTGGCGGTCTAGTGTGCGACCTCAATATCGATCGGATATTATTCCTGGTATTGGAGGCGACAGTGTTGTGTACGACTTAGATATCGATCGAATATTATTCCTAATATCTAAGGCGTGCGTTTCGGATATCGATCGAATATTATTCCAGGTATCCGAAGCGATGGTTGGTCGTGATCGACCCAGATATCGATCGGATATTGTTCCTGGTATCTGAGGCGATAGCATGGTGTGAGACCTCAATATCGATCGGATATTATTCCTGGTATTGGAGGCGACAGTGTTGTGTACGACTTATATATTGATCGGATATTATTCCTGGTATCTAAGGCGCGCGTTTTGGATATCGATCGGATATTATTCCTGGTATCCGAAGTGATGGTATTGGTGTACGGTTTGGATATCGATCGGATATTATTCCTGGTATCCAAGGCAACGATGTGTTGTGCGACCTAGGTACTGAGCGGATATTATTCTTGGTCCCTGAGGTAATGGTTTGGTTGAGTCGAGTTTGTTGAGGGAAAAGAGTCAGAAAGATGAGATATTACATTGTTCATGCACGGTCACATATTTATTGCTTACTCTATTCCCCCGTGACTTATGTTGGAATTGGAACCTTGAATTTATTGCTTTTAAAGTTAAATTGTACCGTTGTTTATTTGCTTATATATACATTGCGAGCACTTGTTTATTTTGCTCACCAGCTTTCATAAGCTGACTGCGTCGATGCGTCCTGGACTCTATGTCCAGATTTTCAGGGTCAGGAGCAGCCAGGGTATTTCGACTATGCTAGTTAGAGGCAGGGGACTTTCCAGGAGGCTGCTTTATATTTCCTATGTCTTTTTAATTTGGGTTGTAATAAACTAGTTTAGACATTTGAATAAGGACGTTTGTGCCTAAGACCTGGACTTATGTAATAGTTTAGTAAGTTTTAATTTCGGAGCTTATGTTTATTAGTATCCTTTCCTTTATAAATGTTGTTAAGTTATTTGTTGCAGGGACAATTGGTCATACTCACTTGTCACGACGTACGAGTCCATATTAAATGCTTTCCTGTATTATGCTACGTCGGGGCGTGACATGGACTTAAGCATTTTAAGGGCCAATGTGGCAGGTCTGTTAAGTTGTTGGGCTAGTGGACCTGTTGGGGAGTTACTGTAACACCCACTCCCGCGATTAACTGTTAATTATGATTTAGTATGCATTAGCATAATTAATTGGTGTTTACTAACACATGTTTAAGTGAGTTTTACCTCACTAGTTGATTATGGGTGTCCAGTTTGAGAACCCAATGTTGGCCAATGTGGCAGCCCCAAATTGGGACATGAGTTGAGAAAGTTCCATTGTGATGGGACAAAGTTGTGGAATCACCCTTATGTGCTTAAATGTTTATTAAGGCATATGTGAAATATTTATATGTTGTTTAGAATTTATTGTTTATTGTTAGAGACTATTTATGTGGTTATTTGATATACCTTGGTGAGGACGAAATGAACACGTTATATAATTAGTAGGCTAATTAGCAACTTCATAAAAATTATGTGGGACCACTTACGAGACCCACACGAGACATAGACAAATACCCACTTAAGTTAAGAGGACTAAATAGTTGTTACAAAACTAGTTGGGGGTAAAATTGCAAATAACCAAAAGTTGGGTGGGTTTCATAATAGAAATGGTAAGCTCATATATGAGCTGTGGATACAAGATGATACACATATCATCTTCTTCTCCAAATTGGGTCGGTGAGAGAGAAAAGGAGACGGGGGTTTGCCGGAGCTTCTCGACGTCAATCGACGCGCCGCTCGACATCCAATTTCAATTCCGAGACCGGATTCGGACTCGTAGAGGTGAGTTCTACGTTTTGGTACTAATTTTATTGAGTATAATCGTCGTATTTCTCGTGACCCAATTCGGAGCGGTAATCCGTAGTTTGCCGAATTCATGTAGGATTTGAAACCGGAGTAGATTTGAGCTTTAATTTCTCAACTAGGAGTGAATTGCGACGAGGTGAGTGGTTTCAATCTTGTCTATGGATGAGATTCATGGTTATGTTCATATGATGTTGATTTCATGTCTATTTAGCTTAATCACTTATATTTAGCTATGATTTTGTGAAAAGCATGGTGATATGTTTATGTGAGCATGTTTAGTTGTCTATGTGGGTCAAAGGAAAGCTTGTATGAATCCGCCATGAGATTGTTCCGTGGTGATGACCACTTGTTGCTGACAAAGGCATTAGACCGTACGTGTGTGGCGTGGGTCATTGGCTTGTGCCGTGGACTATCGGGGGAGTCGCGAACTTGCGGGTAGTGGTGGAAGAAATATTTGCTTATCCGGAGATCATTATGTTTGTTGAGTTGAATATAAGCATTGATATGTCATCCGTGTGCTTGATTGATATTTCTCACTAAGCATATAGCTTATATATTGTAGTGGCTATTGAATAACCATTATAGGTGAGCACGGCGGCGAGAATCCGGGGAGATGAATGTGGAATTTGTGGTGACAAGGAAGCTTGTAATTGTAGTAGCTTCATGTATATAGTTGTTTTGAGTAAAACTTATGGTTTGGTGTAAAACGTGTAGTTTGTAGTAGCTAACTTGGGGTTGTACTAGAACTTAGTAAATTATGTTAATTTTGCCTTAATTGCTCCAAGACTCATGTAAATCTTGTAACCGGAGCTTAAGATATTGTTGGTATCTTTCTTGCCTTGATAATGTAGTTTGGATTATGTTTGAATGGAAGTTTGTTTTAAGAAAACTTGTTTTGGTTGATCATGAGAGATTTGGGAGTATATGAAAGAGATTTAGGGGAGTATTTGGGAGAGATTTGGGAGAGAATGCATTGTACATCTTGTTCATGGTTTTAAATCATGTTGGTAACTTTCAAACTCTTGTTTTTGTGATTTGGATATGTTAGTTGTGAGTTTGGATCAAAACTCATATGTTTTGTATGTTTTTATGAGAATTGGAGGTGTTTGAGTATTGTAGTATTGGTGGATCTTGTTTAATGTTTTAAAACCATGTTAACATATCTTGGAAATGGTTAAGAATGGTTTTAGAAAGGTTTTGAAATGATTTTGGTAAGTTTCAAGAAGTTTGGATATGTTTTTGGGAAGGTTTGGAATATGCAGAACATGAATTTTTGCTGTCAAATTGAGTGTTGCAGAATCCGGATCGATCCGGGTCTTTAGAGGATCGATCCGGCACTTCTGGAGGGCCAAAAATAAGGTTCTGCTAAAACCGGATCGATCCGGTTTTGGGGCGGATCGATCCGCAGGTCATTTTGCTGCACTGTCGACTTTTACGGAAACGGACATAACTCTCTCTAGAAAACTCGGATTTGCGCACCGTTTTTTGTGTTAGAACCGGGACTCAAAACCTATCTTTTGGTATAAAATTTGCTATACCTTATTAATTACCATTTTGCCCTTGGGCTTGTTTTGTCTAGCATAATGGTATAAAAGTGCTTGTTTTCCTTCCTTTTCATTTGTAAATTGTTGTTTGAAGGCCTTGGTGGTGTGCCACGTGTTTTGAGTTCACATGTGTGGATTCGGGGCGTGACATTTAGTGGTATCAGAGCAATAGGCTTAGAAACTTTGGGACGAGAGACGACGACTTGAGAGTAACGCGTAGATATTGAGCAGGTAGTTGCATCACATGTATGCATATGATTATTAATGCTATGTTATGATAGTTAGCATGCATAGTATTTATGCATATTTGACTGGCAGGCAAGAATTTGGTGCAAAATGGACCAAAACCGAGACCTCGATGCAAGAATGGATCGTTTGGTGGACTTGGTAACTAATTTCGTTGGTGCCGTTGGTGATCGAGTACCACCAGTAAATGAAAGGCATGCAAATCCAAATCCTGAACCAAGGGTGGACCGTATTACGATTGAGCAATTCTATAAGAGAAAACCGATTATGTTTGATCCGTCAGGATCCGATGACAGCTATTCATTGGGTATCGGATATGGAATGAATATTTCGTGCTATAGAATGTACCGAGGAATAAAAGATTACATATTCTACAGACACTTTGAAAGAAGATGCTCAGAATTGGTGGGTGGGTTTACTTGATCAAGGTAGGCCGATCACTTGGGATAAGTTTGTGGAAGAGTTTTACAAACGATATTTTCCTCGAGCAGCTAAAGCACAAAAGTGTCGGGAATTCATGAATCTCCAACAGGGCGATATGACGGTGAATGAATACATCTCCAAGTACAGTGAATTGCTGCGATTTGTAAAGGATACAGTGATAACCGAGGAAGACAAAGCTCGAAAGTTTGAAGAAGGGTTGAGGGATAACATCCAATGTAGGGTGGATACTCATGAATTTGGAACTGTGGCTCAAGTCCAGAATGCAGCTCTCATAGCCGAACGAGATATTAACAAATACAAGCAGGGCCAACAAGGAAAGCGACAAGGAGAAGATAAAGGGAAGGGGCAAGGCTTCTTCAAGAAACCATTTTCACGAGGGCCTGGGTCAGGTTCAGGTAGTCAAGGTGGAAGTTCATTTACTGAGGGAGTTCGACCGCTGTGTCCTACATGTAATCGCCGACAAGGGGGAGTTTGTTATTTGCTAAGCACGTGTAACATTTGTAAGCAAGTGGGGCACATATCCAAGAATTGTCCGCAATCCAGAACACGACCGCCTAGCTCTGTGAGCTCAATTCCGGATATGAGGGGAAAATGCTTTGATTGTGGGCAGCCAGGACACTTTTCTAAGGATTGTCCAAAGAAGCGACAACAAGGGGCAAGTTCTATGGCGTCTAGAGGAGCAAGATCGGGACTGCCCACTGATAAAGGAAAAGGCTTGGAACAGAGGCAAGGGAAGTTCTTTCAACTCGCACCGGGGAACATGTCAGCTACAGACTCTGTGGTGTCAGGTATACTTCACATCTGTTCACATCCAGCACGAATTTTGATAGATTCAGGGTCAACACATTCGTTTGTCTCACATGAATTTGTCAAACATTTGAATAGCATGTCGGAACCCTTAGGGTATGATCTATCCGTATCATTACCTCTAAGTAAAACATTAGTAACCTCTTCTGTGTTCAAAGCATGTGAAGTCAGAGTGGGTGACAGGGTATTGACTGTAGACTTAATTCCTTTAACCGTCAACTACTTTGACGTAATCTTGGGCATGGATTGGTTGTCTACAAATCAGGCTACAATAAATTGTGAACAGAAAAGGGTTAATTTCCAATTACCAGGGCAAAAAGAGTTTACCTTCCAAGGGATTGGTGTAGCAGCGCCACCATATATGATATCAGTAATTCAGGCTGGGAAGTTGTTGAAAAAGGGTTGTCAAGGATTCCTATGTAGTGTAATTGATACACGTGTCACGGGGACTCGAGTAGAAGATATTTCGATAGTACGGGAGTTTCTAGATGTATTTCCTGAGGATCTACCAAACATGCTAATTGAGCGGGAGATTGAGTTTACTATTGAGGTAGCACCTGGATCACAACGGGTATCAAAGACACCGTACAGAATGGCACCCGTAGAACTGAAAGAGCTAAAGAACCAGTTACAAGAGTTGCTTGACAAGAGATTTATTCGACCTAATGTTTCTCCGTGGGAAGCACCGGTTTTATTTGTCAAGAAGAAAGATAGAACCATGCGAATGTGTATTAATTATCGGGAGCTAAACAAGTTGACTATTAAAAACAAGTACCCATTACCGAGGATTGATGATTTATTCGATCAGCTTCAAGGAGCTCAAGTGTTCTCAAAGATCGACTTGAGATCGGGCTACCATCAACTAAAAGTTAAAGAGGAGGATGTGGAGAAGTCAGCATTCAGGACTCGATATGGACATTATGAGTTTATGGTTATGCCATTCGGAGTTACCAACGCGCCCGCAGCTTTTATGGATTTGATGAACCGGGTATTCAAGGAATACTTAGACGAATTTGTAATTGTCTTTATTGATGATATTTTGGTCTACTCTAAAAGTGTTGAAGACCACGAGAAGCATTTACGATTGGTGTTGCAATGACTTCGCGAGAAGAAATTATTTGGTAAATTGAAAAAATGTGAGTTTTAGCTTACGGAGATAGCATTTTTGGGACATGTGATTTCTAAAGAAGGTGTTTCAGTGGACCCGCAGAAAATTGAAGCAGTAGTCAATTGGAATCCACTAAAAAATGTGTCAGAAGTTCGAAGTTTCTTGGGGTTGGCCGGGTATTACCGAAGGTTTGTAGAGAATTTCTCAAGAATTGCGATGCCTATGACTCAGCTAATGAGAAAAGATGATCCTTTTGTTTGGAGTTCCGAATGTGAGAAAAGTTTCAAGGAATTGAAGACTAGGCTTATGACAGCACCGATATTGACTATTCCGTCGGGGACTGAGGGGTTTGTTGTATTCAACGATGCTTTGTATCAGGGTCTGGGATGTGTTCTGATGCAGAATGGCAAATTAATTGCATATGCTTCACGACAATTGAGACCACACGAAACCAACTACCCGACACACGACTTGGAATTGGCAGCGGTGATCTTTGCCTTGAAGATTTGGAGACATTATCTATACGGGGAACGGTGTGAAATTTATACGGATCACAAAAGCCTAAAGTATATATTCACTCAGAGAGACTTAAATACGAGACAGAGACGGTGGTTGGAGTTGATGAAAGATTACGATTTGTCGATTCAATATCACCCGGGAAAGGCCAATGTGGTGGCCGATGCATTGAGCCGAAAGTTAACCGGAAACTTAGCTTATGTTTTAACTTCTCAAGAGAAGCTGATTCGTGAAATGGAGCAATTGAAACTTGAAGTAATTCCAAGAACTGAGGGAACTTTGATGACGGCTATTATAGCACAACCGACACTTGTGGATGAAATTAGAATGAAACAGCTTCAAGATTCAAACTTGAGGAAAATTTGTGACAGAATACCTGAGGGTAAGCAACCGGATTTCACTTACGTGGATGGTGTATTGAAATATAGAAATCGAATTTGTGTACCCGATGTTAATGGAATTAAAGAGACGATTCTAGACGAGGCGCACAATACCAAATATTCCATTCATCCGGGAAGTACTAAAATGTATCATGATCTACGAGAGAATTATTGGTGGTTTGGAATGAAGCGAGAAATAGCCGAACATGTAGCAAAGTGTATGGTGTGTCAACGGGTAAAAGCAGAACATCAAAGATCAGCGGGATTATTGCAACCATTACCAGTACCGGAATGGAAATGGGAGAACATCACGATGGATTTTGTAGCAGGTTTACCAAAATCCAGAAGATCAAATGATAGTATTTGGGTAATTGTTGACCGATTAACCAAGTCTGCGCATTTCCTAGCAATTAAGACGAATGATCCGATGAAGTTGGCAGAGTTATATGTTCAGGAAATTGTAAGGCTTCATGGAGTTCCAGTGTCTATTATCTCTGATAGAGATAGTAGATTTACATCAAGATTTTGGAGGGGTTTACAAGAGGTTATGGGCACAAAGTTGAATTTTAGCAAAACTTTCCATCCAAAGACTGACGGACAATCAGAATAGGTAATTCAGTTATTGGAAGATATGCTTAGATTATGTGTTCTTGATTTCAAAGGTGATTGGGAACAACACTTGTCATTGGCTGAATTTACTTATAATAATAGTTTTCAATCCAGTATTGGGATGGCACCTTTTGAGGCTTTATATGGGCGTAGATGTCGTTCGCCGATTTGTTGGGCTGAGGTAGGAGAACGGAAACTATTGGGACCTGAGATAGTTCAGTAGACCACAGAGAAAGTTAAGGTGATACAGCAACGATTGCAAACAGCTCAAAGTCGTTACAAGAGCTACGCGAATTTGAAAAGGAGACTAATAGAGTTTGAAGTTGGTGATTATGTGTTCCTAAAGGTGTCACCAACCAAAGGGATTGTGAGGTTTGGAAAACGTGGGAAACTGAATCTGAGGTACGTTGGACCGTTTGAAATCATTGATAAAGTTGGACCAGTAGCATACCGGTTAGAGCTACCACAAGAAATGGAGAATGTGCATAATGTGTTTTATGTATCAATGTTGCGACGTTGTGTGTCAGATTCACGTCATATAATCACGCCAGAACCGTTGGAAATTAGAGAAGACTTGACTTACATAGAACATCCAGTGAGAATTCTTGATGCGAAAGTTCAAGTTCTGAGAACCAAGTCTATTCCATTGGTTATGGTTTTGTGGCGTAATCACTCCGTGGAAGAGGCTACGTGGGAACGGGAAGATGAGATGCGCAAGAAATACCCATTCTTATTCGAAACTTGAGGTACTTTAAGTTTAGGGACAAACTTCTTTTAAGGAGGGGAGAGATGTAACACCCGCTCCCGCGATTAACTGTTAATTATGATTTAGTATGCATTAGCATAATTAAATGGTGTTTACTAACACAAGTTTAAGTGAGTTTTACCTCACTAGTTGATTATGGGTGTCCAGTTTGGGAACCCAATGTTGGCCAATGTGGAAGCCCCAAATTGGGACATGAGTTGAGAAAGTTCCATTGTGATGGGACAAAGTTGTGGAATCACCCTTATGTGCTTAAATGTTTATTAAGGCATATGTGAAATATTTATATGTTGTTTAGAATTTATTGTTTATTGTTAGAGACCATTTATGTGGTTATTTGATATACCTTGGTGAGGACGAAATGAACACGTTATATAATTAGTAGGCTAATTAGCAACTTCATAAAAATTATGTGGGACCACTTACGAGACCCACACGAGACATAGACAAATACCCACTTAAGTTAAGAGGACTAAATAGTTGTTACAAAACTAGTTGGGGGTAAAATTGCAAATAACCAAAAGTTGGGTGGGTTTCATAATAGAAATGGTAAGCTCATATATAAGCTGTGGATACAAGATGATACACATATCATCTTCTTCTCCAAATTGGGTCGGTGAGAGAGAAAAGGAGACAAGGGTTTGCCGGAGCTTCTCGACGTCAATCGACGCGCCGCTCGACACCCAATTTCAATTCCGAGACCGGATTCGGACTCGTAGAGGTGAGTTCTACGTTTTGGTACTAATTTTATTGAGTATAATCGTCATATTTCTCGTGACCCAATTCGGAGCGGTAATCCGTAGTTTGCCGAATTCATGTAGGATTTGAAACCGGAGTAGATTTGAGCTTTAATTTCTTAACTAGGAGTGAATTGCAACGAGGTGAGTGGTTTCAATCTTGTCTATGGATGAGATTCATGGTTATGTTCATATGATGTTGATTTCATGTTTATTTAGCTTAATCACTTATAATTAGCTATAATTTTGTGAAAAGTATGGTGATATGTTTATGTGAGCATGTTTAGTTGTCTATGTGGGTCAAAGGAAAGCTTGTATGAATCCGCCATGAGATTGTTCCGTGGTGACGACCACTTGTTGCCGACAACGGCATTAGACCACACGTGTGTGGCGTGGGTCATTGGCTTGTGCCGTGGACTATCGGGGGAGTCGCGAACTTGCGGGTAGTGGTGGAAGAAATATTTGCTTATCTGGAGATCATTATGTTTGTTGAGTTGAATATAAGCATTGATATGTCATCCGTGTGCTTGATTGATAGTTCTCACTAAGCATATAGCTTATATATTGTAGTGGTTATTGAATAACCATTGTAGGTGAGCACGGCGACGAGAATCCGGGGAGATGAATGTGGAATTTGTGGTGACAAGGAAGCTTGTAATTGTAGTAGCTACATGTATATAGTTGTTTTGAGTAAAACTTATGGTTTGGTGTAAAACGTGTAATTTGTAGTAGCTAACTTGGGGTTGTACTAGAACTTAGTAAATTATGTTAGTTTTGCCTTAATTGCTCCAAGACTCATGTAAATCTTGTAATCGGAGCTTAAGATGTTGTTGGTATCTTTCTTGCCTTGATAATGTAGTTTGGATTATGTTTGAATGGAAGTTTGTTTTAAGAAAACTTGTTTTGGTTGATCATGAGAGATTTGGGAGTATATGAAAGAGATTTAGGAGAGAACTTGGGAGAGATTTGGGAGAGAATGCATTGTACATCTTGTTCATGGTTTTAAATCATGTTGGTAACTTTCAAACTCTTGTTTTTGTGATTTGGATATGTTAGTTGTGAGTTTGGATCAAAACTCATATGTTTTGTATGTTTTTGTGAGAATTGGAGGTGTTTGAGTATTGTAGTATTGGTGGATCTTGTTTAATGTTTTAAAACCATGTTAACATATCTTGGAAATGGTTAAGAATGGTTTTAGAAAGGTTTTGAAATGATTTTGGTAAGTTTCAAGAAGTTTGGATATGTTTTGGGAAGGTTTGGAATATGCAGAACATGAATTTTTGCTGTCAAATTGAGTGTTGCAGAATCCGGATCGATCCGGGTCTTGAGCGGATCGATCCAGCACTTCTGGAGGGCCAAAAATGAGGTTCTGCTAAAACCGGATCGATCCGGTTTTGGGGCGGATCGATCCGCAGGTCATTTTGCTGCACTGTCGACTTTTACGGAAACGGACATAACTCTCTCTAGAAAACTCAGATTCACGCACCGTTTTTTGCGTTGGAACCGGGACTCAAAAATCTATCTTTTGGTATAAAATTTTCTATACCTTATTAATTACCATTTTTCCATTGGGCTTGTTTTGTCTAGCGTTATGGTATAAAAGTGCTTGTTTTCCTTCCTTTTCATTTGTAAATTGTTGTTTGAAGGCCTTGGTGGTGTGCCACGTGTCTTGAGTTCACATGTGTGGATTCGGGGCGTGACAGTTACAGTATTCATGGAAATGGATTTGCTTGTATGGGTTTGGCTACCTTATTTGGTTTGGATGGGAGACTTTTTGTAGTATGGGTGTGTATTTTTCATCAATTAATTTGTTGATAAAGAAAGAAATAAAGAAATAAAAAGTAATGTGAAATTTCACATAACAATATATGTGAAATTTCATATGCTAGACTGAATTTCACATTACTTTTTCTTTTCACTTGACATATTTCCTCCCAAATTTCACATAACTAATTATCTGAAATTTTCGATATTCCCCAATTTTCATATAACCAGTTATGTGAAATTATCAGACAATGAAATGAATTTCACATGACTTTTTCTATTCACAAATCACATAACTAGTTATGTGAAATTTCAGATAACTCTTTCTGTTCACAAATTTCACATCACCAGTTATGTAAAATTTCAAATCACCATTTATGTGATAACTCGCGCGCGCGACCCGCTTGCGCGACCCATTCCCCATTCGCGCGGGCGGCCCGCTCGCGTGACCCATCCCCCTCCCTTGCTCGCGCGACCACCCTCTCCCTCGCTCGCGCGACCTGGGCATTTTAAGCAGTTTTTGTATTTTTTATATAAGAGACTGTTTGGAAAAGGTTTTGAAAGTGTTTAAAGAACTGTTTGACAAATATACTGTTTTAAAGGCTCACTGATTAGGTATTGTATTAAGACCGAAATTTATGATGAACGAATATCCAGTTTTGAGATTAATAATTGTTACTACAAATTGTGAACATCGACATACATATTAGGGTCGAGGTTGTGTCAACATGCATGTGTGTGAGAAAAGCGTGAAAAGAGTAAAGAGTGGCGGTCTGGTGTGCGACTACAATATCGATCGGATATTATTCATGATTTTGGAGGCGATAGTGTTGTGTACGGCTTAGATATCGATCGGATATTATTCTTGGTATCTAAGGCGCTCGTTTCGGATATCGATCGGATATTATTCCTGGTATTGGAGGCGATAGTGTTGTGTACGGCTTAGATATCGATCGGATATTATTCCTAGTATCTAAGGCGCTCGTTTCGGATATCGATCGGATATTATTCCTAGTATCCGAAGCGATGGTATTGAGTACGGCTTATATATCGATCGAATATTATTCCTGGTATCTAAGGCGCTCGTTTCGGATATCGATCGGATATTATTCCTGGTATCCGAAGCGATGGTATTGAGTACGGCTTAGATATCGATCAGATATTATTCCTGGAATCTAAGGCGATCGTTTCAGATATCGATCGGATATTATTCCTGGTATCCGAAGCGATGGTATTGAGTACGGTTTAGATGTCGATCGGATATTATTCCTGGTTTCTAAGGCGCTCGTTTCGGATATCCATCGGATATTATTCCTGGTATCCGAAGCGATAGTTGGTTGTGATCGACTTAGATATCGATCGGATATTATTCCTGGTATCTGAGGTAATGGTTTGGTTGAGTCGAGTTTTGTTGAGAGAAAAGAGTCAGAAAGATGAGATGTTACATTGTTCATGCACGGTCGCATATTTATTGCTTACTTTATTCCCCCGCGACTTATGTTGGAATTGAAACATTGAATCTATTGCTTTTAAAGTTAAATTGCACCACTGTTTATTTGCTTATATATACATTGCGAGCACTTGTTTATTTTGCTCACCAGCTTGCATAAGCTGACGGTGTTGATGCATCCTGGACTGTATGTCCAGATTTTCAGGGTCAGGAGCAGCCAGGGTATTTCGACTATGCTAGTTAAAGGCAGGGGACTTTTCAGGAGGCTGCTTTATATTTCTTATGTCTTTTATTTTGGAATTGTAATAGACTTTATGCTAGTTTTGAATAAGGGCATTTTGTGCCTAAGACCTGGACTTATGTAACAGTTTAGTAAGTTTTAATTTCGGAGCTTATGTTTATTAGTATCCTTTCTTTTAGAAATGCTATTAAGTTATTTTGTTGCAGGGACAATTGGTCATACTCACTTGTCACGACCTACGAGTCCATAAAGGAAATTAAATGATTTCCTGTATTATGCTACGTCGGGGCGTGACAGTATTTTTCATCAATTAATTTGTTGATAAAGAAAGGAAGAAAGAAATAAAAAGTAATGTGAAATTTCACATAACAATATATGTGAAATTTCATATGCTAGACTGAATTTCACATTACTTTTTCTTTTCACTTGACATATTTCCTCCCAAATTTCACATAACTAATTATCTGAAATTTTAGATATTCCCCAATTTTCATATAACCAGTTGTCGCACCGCGACGGGAAAAATTGGTTTTTTAAATATAAAAAAAAGAGCGTGTTCTTTTTTAAAGAAAATGGAAAAAGAGGAATGTGGGGGAAGTATTTTTTTATTTTGAAAAATAGGCCAAGTAGATTTTTCAGAGTCGCCACCTAACTTTGTACGGGTGTTAGGATCCCGATAAAGATACGGAAATATATCTTTATATTTTTACAGTTTGGGAAAGTGGGCCTATGTTTTTGACAAGTAAACCAGAGATTTAGAAAGGAGTTCGGGGACTCGGTTATGTCGAGGGAAGGTATTAAGCACCCTCGAACATCCATGACGAAGCATGGTTGCCAAATTGGCGATTTTCATGATAACGGGGCATAAAGATAAAAGAATAAGAATTTACAAAAAAGAAAAAAGATGAAAAGTTATGGCCGCACCCTTTTGGGGTTGCATACGTATCTCGGGTTGAGAATCAGGCCAAACGTAGCTCTAACTTGTTATTTATTATTTTTTTTGAAATTTTTGGTTACGTTTGACCGTGCTCGTGTGTTATAGTGTTTTTGAAAAAGTCGGTGTAGCCAGGACGTCGATCACCGTAATCGAGTCCTAGACTTTAACCTTGATTATGTGCCGGAAGTAAGGGTCGGTGCCCATTTGAGTCTCGAACTTTCAAGTCGTTAACGTTATTGAACAACGTAACTAATCGAAATGTTCGGTTTTGAAAAGGTTGCCGGAAGTAAGGGTCGGTGCCCGTTTGAGTCTCGAACATTCAAATCGTTAACGTTATTGAACAACGTAACTAATCGAAATGTTCGGTTTTAGAAAGGATTTGAATACCGGAAGTAAGGGTCGGTGCCCGTTTTGAATTTGAACATTCATATTATCGGCGTTATTGAACAACGGGATAACTCGAAGTGTTCATTTTGAAAGAAAGGTTTTGAAAGTTACCGGAAGTAAGGGTCGGTGCCCGTTTTGAGTTGATCTGAGGATTTACAGCATAGTGAATGTGTGATATTTTTTACAGTGATTACGTACATTGAAAGGGATAGTAAACACAGAAATATTGACATTAATGAAAGACAAGATATAAGAATGTACAATAAGTAGATCCGGCCTACCGGAAAATCAAGTGAACTAGGAGCTAGCCAGTTCACAATGGTAAGGGTCAAGTATTGGCGGCGAACCGACCGTAGTTAGAATCAAGTATTGGCGGCGAACCGACCGTAGTTAGAATCAAGTATTGGCGGCGAACCGACCGTAGAAATTGTTAGATCCGGCCTACCGGAAAATCAAGTGAACTAGGAGCTAGCCAGTTCACAATGGAGAGGGTCAAGTATTGGCGGACGAAGCCGACCATATCAGTTTAAGTAAAAAAAAAAAAAAAAAAAAAAAAATTATCATTATTATTTTTTATTACATTTACAGCAGATTTGGTATGAAGAATAAAAGAAAACGGCCCTTTACCTTGAGAAAACGGCTCGGAAATAGCTATACGGGGCCCAAGTTGAATTTTGGTTTGGAATGGGCCCAAACGGATGTCACCGGTGAGTCCGGAATGGCCGAAAACCCCAAAAATGGTATAAACCGGAGCAAAATCGGTCCGGGCAGATTTCGGGCGGGACCGGCCGACACCAAACTGGCCGGTTTGAGCAGAAATGGGCTTGAAAATGGAGAAACTGCTTCAAACGGTGGAATTTTGCAATTCTGAGCGCACGGGTGCGTCCGGAATGGCCAAATTAGCTAGGAATGAGTGTCGGAACGTCGAAAATCGGATCCGGAAGCCTCGAAAATGGCAAAAAAAGTCAAAATGGGGCCCCACTGCCACGTGGCAGACACGTGGCGGCTGAGTCAGCACCGCGTCAGCAGTCAGCGACACGTGGCGCCTTCTGATTGGCTGGTCAAAGCTGATGGGGCGATGATGTGGTAGGTGACGCGGCGTGACACGTGGCTTGATGACGTGGCAGACAGTGACACGTGGCAGCCTCTGGTTGGTTGACCAAGTGACGTGGCAGTTGACGTGGCATGACACGTGGCAGTGACACGTGGTATCTTATGCCACGTGGCAGTCAGTGATTGATTGGTCAACCCTGACGTGGTGCTGACGTGACAGAGACACGTGGCAGATGACGTGGCTGTTGTGCCACGTGTCAGCTCCTGGTTGGATAGTCAACGCTGACTCAGCGCTGACTGTGTAGCTACGCGTGGGGGAGGCGGAACGGTGCCGTGGTGGTGCGTGTAGCGCGTGCGGCGGTTTCCGGCGGCCTTTGGGCGCCGGACCACTGCGATCTGGATCGTCTGGTCCAGACGATGGTGGTGGTGGTGGCGGTTTCCTTCTGTGGTGTCCAGAAACGCCGCCGGAGGAGAGACTGTGCAGCGGCGGCGCGTGGGGTGTTTGGGTGGCGCGTGGGCCTCTGTGGTGGTGATTTGAGGGTCTGGCCAACGGGGTTGGGTCCAGTTTGATGAGAGGAAGGTCCTGGTGTGGGTGGTGAGAGACAGGGATGCAGTTTAAGGGTCTGTTTGGCCCTTTTTCAGTTTCTGGGCAGAGGCCAAGGCTGTGTTTGGTTTAGACAGCTTTCTGGGCTTTCTGGGCACTTTTAGAGGCTGTGGTTGAACTGGGTGTTTGGGTAATTGCCTGATGATGATGGGTTTCTGGTGGTGGAGGCTATGGTGGTGTAGTGGTGGAGATATGGGGATGATTTTTGGGTTTTTTTTTTTGGAGCTTTGGGGAAGATAACAATGGTGGAGAGAGAGAGAGAGCTTCCTTTGAGTCTTGGAGAGAGCTTTTTCTCTTTTTTTTTCAGCACTCAAGGGGCTCTATTTATAGAGTCTTTTGGGTTGGGTAGGATCCGGTGCGAACGGGACGCATTTCGGATCCCTACAACCCCCGATCTTGGCCGTTCGGTCTTCCGAAGCTTGTTTTTTCCATCCGGCCGTCCGATTTGAGCGATTCGAAAATATTTAGTCTTCATTTAGCTTTACCGACAAATCCCCACAGTCGGATCGGCGATTTCTACTCCCGGGCTCAAAATTGACCGTTTTGCCCCTCCCTCTGCTGGTCTTGGACTGCAAAAGCCAACAGGCCACCGCTTTTTCCTCTGATCGCCCGTCCGGACCCATTTTCCTTTCCCAGAAGTCATTTCCATGCTTTCGTTGGCTTACGGCCATTTTGACTCGCCTTCGGTTGCCCCGGTCTTGATTCTGACTCATTTTCTAACCTCCCGGTTAGCCGATTCGGGACCCGCGCTGAGCGGCGACCGCCGTTTTTGAACTTCCGTATGATTGATGACTCTGAATGACCTAGAAAAAACCTTTGTTGGCATCCCCGATGGATTCTCGGTCTTTTCCTCGATTTGCGTGCCCGGTGGGCCCTCTGTACGAGTCAATTCTCTTTTTCCTTTTTTTTATTTACTTCTTCTTTTTGTATTTTTTTTTTTTTTTTAAAGGACGGTAAAAATGGGGTGTCTACAGCTGCCCCTCTTTGTCAAGTTTTGCGGAGCAAATCAGGACAAAGATTTCGAGAGACGACCCATTTTTGCCGAATCCTTTTGAAAACATGAGAAAATATGTACAATGGTGTGACCGATCTCAAAAAGTGTTCAAGATGCCTACGTATCCTTCGTTAGGAAGAATCAGGTCGGGCGTAGTTCGAGTGCAAGTGCCGTAGGGCAAGAAGAGAACGTACCTTGGTGGAAGTGATGAAGAATGTGATCCGTCGGGGACCGAGTACGGGATGTAGTGTAGTGGGCGAGTACGCTCCATTGGGGAATGACTCTGTGGGGTTAGGTGAATGATCTAAGATTGGTGGATAGTGTGGTCGGGCTTCGTAAAAGCTGCCTACGTATCTCCCATCGGGAGAATCAGACCGGGCGTAGTTCGTAAACGAACTTAGAATTTGAGTGTTTTGCCATTTTGGAGCAAAATGAGGGATGCCACGTTGGGCGAGAGAGGGGGGAACACCACGTTTGGTGAACAGAAGTTTGCCGTTTTGAAGCAAAGGAGAAAGTTGGTGTAATCAAGAAGTGCGAAGCCGAGTAATCTTGAATTCTAACCGAAAATTGAGAAGTGTATTTTTAAAAGTGTCGATTCGAAGGCATGCTAGTGGATGCCACGTCGAGCCGAGTTTTTGAAAAGAGTTGGTTCGAAGGCATGCCAGTGGATGCCACGTCGAGCCGAGTTTTGAAAAGAGTGCCGATTCGAAGGCATGCTAGTGGATGCCACGTCGAGTCGGAGAGTGAGAAATGTACCTTTCTACCTGAGTTTTGGGATGAGGATATGGTCCTCCTGGCTGGAAGTCTTTGACTCTGGGAGATTTCTGATGATGCCGAGTCCTTGAATTGATGAACTTTTTTCTGTTAGGAGTTCGTCCCTCCATCGTATAGCTGGGACTTTCCTGTAAAAGAAGGATATCTGTATGCTCCATCGATGTGTTAGTGAATGATACGCTAGTTTACTGACCTTAGAGGTTTTTGAAAGTTTTTCGTGGAAACCTGGACAGAACCCATCGTGCCACCTGGATATCACATTCTTCGACTTTGTCTAGAGCTTCGCTCGTGTTCGACCGGACCTTTGATCGTAAGTGTAGAGATTCGAATGCTGAAACCTTCGACATGAGGTCCCCTGTTTTTTTTATTTTTATTGAAGCACGTTTTTACCCTTAGCGCCCTTTCAGGTTTTCGCCAAGTCCGGCTCTGTCATTGTTGCACGTCGGCGCCTTTTCAGGTTTTCACCGCGTCGACAGTTTTGTTTCTTGCCATAGCCTACGTTTTTACTCACGGCGCCCTCGCGGGTTTTCACCATGCCCTTCGGTCTATGCTCTTTTATTTTTGGTCTTTAAGTGCGAAGCTCTTTTGTGGAAATGGCGGACGTTGCCTTCCAGAGTTTTGAAAGCTGACCGGTACTTTGATTTTGGCTTTTAGTCAACCGAGTGTGCTTAATATTTGATCAATCAGAGAGGACTTTGTCGGGTTGTAATGAGGGCCAAGGGTGATGGCTGAAAAGAAAAGATGGCATGAAGGCTCAAGTTGGATTCTTCTTTCTTTTCCTTGGGTTTTGGCTGTTACGACCGTTTGATTTTTTTTGTTTTTCTTCGGGGATTATTTTTGTTTTTGAATTCCATGCATTTTGACTCACTCTTTTGTCTTCTTTTTTCATTATTTGGATTCGAGTGAGTTTCTCTTGCCGGGATTTCGTTGCATGTTCATCAACTTGTTTTTCTCCTTGCCCCGGTATTGAGATATAGTCGTTTTGAAAGTATTTGAAATGAACAAAAGGCTCAAAATGGCTGACAAATGGATTTTATTAATTTGTACAGATAGCAGAATTGAAGGCCTCTCTTCATTTTGATCAAAAATCAAGTACACTGGTTTGACATTAAGCATAGAATCTCTTGACCGAGTCAGAATTGATGGGCTCCGGAAACACATCGCCGTCCATTTCAGTCAACATCAGGGCTCCTCCAGACAGTGCTTTCTTGACGACGTACGGGCCCTCCCAGTTGGGGGCGAATTTTCCTTGTGCTTCTTCTTGGAAGGGAAAGATTTTCTTTAGGACCAGGTCGCCCTCCTTGAAATGCCGAGGTCGGACTTTCTTGTTGTAGGCTCGGGCTATCCTCTTTTGGTAGCATTGACCGTGACACAAAGCGGTTAGGCGCTTTTCGTCGATCAGACATAATTGCTCATACCTTTCGCGTACCCATTCAGCTTCTTCCAACTCGGACTCCATGAGAATCCTTAGTGATGGGATCTCGACTTCAACTGGGATGACGGCCTCCATTCCGTAGACCAGAGAGTAGGGAGTTGCCCCTGTTGATGTTCGGATCGATGTTCGATAGGCCATAAGAGCCAATGGTAACATTTCGTGCCATGTCTTGTAGTTATCGGACATCTTTCGCATGATCGTCTTGATATTTTTGTTGGCTGCCTCAACTGCCCCATTCATCTTTGGACGGTAAGGTGCGGAATGCCTGTGAGTGATCTGAAATTGCTGACAGAGTTCTGTCATCATGTCATTGTTAAGATTTCTGGCATTATCCGAGATGATGGACTCCGGGAGACCGAATCGGCATATCAGAATGTTCTTGACGAATCTCGTGACGACCTCTTTTGTAACCCGTGCATAGGATTCTGCCTCGACCCACTTTGTGAAGTAATCGATAGCCACCAGTATGAAACGATGACCGTTGGACGATTTCGGAGTGATAGGACCGATGACGTCCATTCCCCACATGGAAAAGGGCCATGGAGTCGTCATAGGATGCAAGTCCCTTGGCGGCGCGTGGATCTGGTCGGCATGGATTTGACATTGACGACACTTCTTTACAAAATTGACGCAGTCGCGCTCTATGGTGAGCCAGAAGTGTCCTGTTCGCATTATCTTCTTGGCAAGCATGAGGCCGCTCATGTGTGGACCGCAAACTCCTCCGTGTACTTTCTCCATTAGGTGATCAGCGGTTGTGGCTGGCACGCATCTAAGTAAGCCCAGATGGTGGTTCCTTCGGTATAGAACGCCACCGCTGAGGAAGAATTGTGAGGCGAGCTTTTGGAGAGTGCGGCGTTCCGCAATATTAGTATTTGGAGGGTACTCTTGCTTTTCCAGGAAGTTGACGATATCGAAATACCACGGCTTGTCGCTTGATCCTTCCCCAATTTGATAACAGTAAGCTGGGCTTGATCTTGCCTCGATGGTCAGAGGCGGAATTTCATCCGAGTTGGGGACTTTGATCATGGACGATAGAGTTGCAAGAGCGTCGCCGAAATCATTCTGATCTCGAGGAATGTGGTTGAACTCGACGTAGTCGAATCCTTGACATAGATCGACTAAACACCTCCTGTACGGGATGAGCTTGGTGTCTCGCGTAGCGTATTCCTCCGTAGATTGTTTGATGACAAGCTCAGAGTCTCCGAATACTGCCAACCTGTGAATATCCATGTCGAGGGCCAACCTCAAACCTAGGATGCATGCTTCGTATTCCGAGACATTGTTGGTCGCGTCGAAGTTCAGTTTACAACAGGTCGGAAAGTGCATTCCGTCTTTTGATATGACAACTGCCCCTGCCCCAGCTCCTTTACTGTTGGATGCTCCGTCGAAGTACATTCGCCATCCATCGAAGTCTTCGCCTTCATTTTCACCGGTAGCAAAAAGGACAGCCTCGTCTGGGAAAGCCGTGTTCATTGGCTCGTAGTTGTCTGCCGGTGATTCTGCAAGTTGATCGGCGATCGCCTGTCCCTTGATGGCCTTTTGAGTGACATAGACGATGTCGAACTCGGTTAGAAGCATCTGCCATTTAGATATCTTCCCAGTCAAGACGGGCCTTTCGAAGATGTACTTGAGTGGATCCATTCGAGCGATCAGATATACCGTATGGCTGAGCAGATAATGACGGAGTCTTGTGGCGGCCCAAGCGAGGGCGCAACAAGTCCGTTCCAGTAGTGAGTATCTGGATTCGCTTTCAGTGAACCTCTTGCTCAAGTAGTAGATAGCATGTTCCTTTCGTCCGGTTTCGTCGTGCTGCCCCAGTACACATCCCATCGAATTATCAAGTACTGACAAGTACAGCAAAAGAGGACGTCCTGGCTCTGGTGGAACGAGGACCGGCGGATTCAGGAGATATTTCTTGATTGTTTCGAAAGCGCCCTGACAGTCCTCATTCCATTTTTTGTCGGAGCCTTTCCGGAGCAATTTGAAGATCGGCTCGCACTTGTCTGTGAGTTGTGAGATGAAACGGCTGATGAAATTGATCCGTCCTAGGAATCCCCGAATCTCCTTTTCCTTTGTGGGAGCAGGCATCTCGGTGATTGCTTTGATTTTTCCGGGGTCAATCTCGATGCCGTGTCGACTAACCATGAACCCTAGAAGCTTTCCTGAGGGGACGCCAAAGGCACACTTTGCTGGATTCAACTTGAGTTGGTACTTTCTGAGGCGATCGAAGAGTTTCTTGAGATCGGCCATGTGCTCAGAAGTTCTTTTAGACTTTATGATCATGTCATCGACGTAGACCTCAAGTTCTTGATGCATCATGTCATGGAAAAGCGCGGTCATGGCCCTCTGATAGGTTGCCCCAGCATTTTTAAGCCCGAACGGCATGACTCTATAGCAGAAAGTGCCCCAGGGAGTGATGAAGGCAGTCTTTTCCCTATCTTCCTCGTCCAGCAGGATTTGGTTGTAGCCAGAAAATCCATCCATGAAGGAATAGATCTCGTGTCCGGCTGTGTTGTCAACCAATATGTGGATGTTGGGCAGAGGGAAATCGTCCTTTGGGCTTGCCTTGTTAAGATCCCTGTAGTCGACGCAGACCCGAATGCGACCGTCTTTCTTCGGCACGGGCACCACGTTTGCAAGCCATGTTGGATAGTTCACAACCATGATGAAGCCGGCTTCGAACTGCTTGATTACCTCTTCTTTGACTTTGAGGCTCCACTCTGGCTTTAGTTTCCGCAACTTCTGCTTGATCGGCGTGAATTCCGGCTTGACTGCGAGTTTGTGTGTGACGATGTCAGTGGCTAGGCCCGGCATGTCCTGGTATGACCAAGCAAACACATCCTGATATTCCTTCAAGAATTGAAAGAGTTCGTGCTTGTGCTCCGGTGTGAGTTGATGGCCGATTTTCAGTTCTCGAGGATTCTCGATTGTACCAACATTGATGGTGTCGGCCTCTTCTAAGTTAGGCTTTGGTTTGTCCTCAAGTTCTGATACCATTTTTCCAAGTTCACAGGGGGTCTCGTCGTCGGAATCAGATTCCTCCTCCATACCCAAATGATTAAAGTCCATTTCCGTTTTCGAGTGATTCTTGACTTGTTCAATTTGTGTGATATCCAGGTGATTAATGAGTTTAGTCACAGATTCCCTGAAATCAATTTTGCAAGAAAAGAAAAAGAAAGATTCAGAAACAGAGCTTTAAACAAGGCCAGTAAACTTGAATTTCATTCATTAAACAAAAAGATAGAAGCCTTTTACAAAGATTGTTATTTCTCACTCGACCGGCTTAAGTCAAGTGAGAACCTTTACAGATATCCGTTTTTTACCCAGATGCCCTTTTACACAGCAGAGGGCGGATCTCCCAGTTGTTCGGAGTTTCCCCTGGCTCTAACCGGCGGACCGTTGGCTTGGTGGAGGCTCCTGGCCCAGTGATCATGGCAACATTTTCCTCGAATAGGTCTCGGATACTGCCTGTCGGGACCATGGACGTCCAGTCGATCGTCAGAGTGGGCTGACTTGCCTGGTCAGGGAATATTGTCTCGGCCGGGTGGGGGAAGGTCTCCCGAATGTGTGGAATTGGCCCTCCGATTTTGCGACCGGATCTCTTGTCCTTTCCCCGTCTCTTCTTGTATCCAAGACCGCAGGTGTCCTTCTGACTTGGCAGATCGACCGGCTGTATCTGCCCCTGGTTTGACTTCCCAAGCCCCTTTCCGGGCTCATATCCGAACGTCTTCAATTGCCTGGCCATGTTCAGATGAGCCTGCGAGTATGCAGGCTTTCTTGTTGGTTTCCCTTCTGGAGCGAAGGTGGCAGAGACCAATTCAAAGACTTGGTATGAGGCAGGTTCAGTCTCCTCGCCTGCATTAATATGCGGTAGTGATGGCTTTCCGAATGTGGCAAACTCTCGTTCGCCATGGACGACGACTAGAAGCCCATCGATTGCATATTTAACATTTTGATGCAGGGTGGAGGGAACCGCCCCGGCTGGATGGATCCATGGCCTTCCGAGGAGCATACTATAGGCTGCCGGGATGTCTAGGACCTGGAAGGTGATTTGAAATTCATACGGCCCGATCTCGACTGGCAGGTGGATCATTCCGATTGTCTCCTTTCGAGATCCATCAAATGCCCGGATCACTGTGTTTGACCGTTGTACCTTCTCTGGGTCAATACCCATCCTCTTGATTGTGCTCAGGGGACAAACATTGACTGCTGACCCGTTGTCGACGAGAACCTGACTGAGGATCATTCCGTTGCTTTTTACTGTCAAGTGCAGGGCCTTGTTATGTCCGGTGCCCTCTGGTCCCATCTCCTCATCAGAAAAGGAGATGATGTTGAAGGTGGAGACATTCCCCACAATATCGGCAAACTTGTCGGCCGAGATGCCGTCAGCCACATGGGACTCGTTAAGGACTTTGAGAAAGGCATCCCGGTGAGTCTCGGAGGTCAGAATCAGTGACAGCATGGAAGAGTGGTCTGGAGCCTTCCGTAGTTGCTCGATAATCTGATATTCACTGCGTCTGAGTAGCGTCAAGAACTTCTCTGCCTCTTCGGCCGAAACCGGCAGTTTTGGTGGGCAATCTGTGCGGGCAACTTCGGTCTGGCCTAAGAACCCTTCTGTATTAGAGACCTCCCCCTGGTTGTCTTGACCCTGGGCCTGATATACCCACGGGATGGCGTGAGTATCAGTCACCGGTGGTTGGATGACAGGTAGAGGAGAGTGGAGAATTATCGGGTCAGCAGGAGTGGTGAAGACCTCTAGCAAGGGCTTTACCGGAGCCGGAATGGCTTGAATGCTTTTTTGGATCGTTGGGTCGGGAGCAGAAAGGACTTCCAACAAAGGTCTTATTGGAGTTGGGGTGACCTGGACTCCCCTTTGGATTGTTGGATCGGGAGTGAAGGGGGATTTCGTACCCTTTTGAATTTTCTTCGCGGGAGCGGTGTGAACTTCTTTATCTTCTTGAGTCACCGAGCTGGGAGTGATCGGCTCCGGTGCAGTAAGCACAACAAGCGGAGTAGCAGGAGCGGTATGCAGAGCAAGGCAGGAGAGATTCCTCCTGATAGATTCTGATGGAGAATGGCCGACCCACCTTGGCCGAGGATGCTGATTGATGGCCATTACGGCCCCTTCTTCCTCTATGATCACAGCATTGATCGAACCCCCAGCTTCATGTTGCGGGAGTGGATTATGGGCGATATTGGCCTGTTGCTCAATTGGTTTCACAGCGATTTTCCCGTCGTCTATCAAATCTTGAATTTTATGCTTGAGGGAGAAACAGTCGTCCGTGGAATGCCCCACCATTCCCGAGTGATATTCGCAGCGTCGGCTATGATCATAGGATTTCGGGAGTGGATCGGGCGTCTTCCCAGCTGGGATTAGAGTAATGGCTCCTTGGGCCAGTAGCTTGCTCATGATAGAACTTTGCGATTCAGCTAGTGGTGCAAAGACCCGAGCTCGGTTGAGCTTCTTCCGCTGGAAATTCTCAGTTTTGGCTGGTTGCTGCGGATTCTGATAGTAGCCCTGCTGTTGAGGCGTGAATGGTTGAGGCTGCCCCATTGGCTGTTGGTACACGGGCACGGCTTGCTGATATCTCGGAGGAGGCGGAGCCGGCTGCTGGATGAAGTTTACAGGGGCATACTGTCCTGCGTCGGGGTAGACCACAGCCATTTCATTCTCTTTCTTGGGCTTTTTGTAAGAAGACCCTGCCTGACCCTGCTCTGACCCGATCTTGATTTTTCCAGTCTGTATCCCTTCCTCGATTAATTCGCCGTGCTTGATTATCTCGGCGAATGATCGGCCTGTCCCGTTGATGAGCCGGTCATAATAGGGATGCTGCTGGGCGAGTATGAATGCCTCTGTCATCTCAGAGTCGTCCATCGGTGGATGTACTTGGGACCCAATCTCCCTCCAGCGGTGAGCGTACTCACGGAATGACTCGCTCGGCTTTTTGCGAATTTTCTCCAGTGATTGCCGTGTTGGAGCGATGTCAGTATTATACCGGTAATGCTGGTAGAAAGTCTTGGTAAGGTCGTCCCATGTAGCGATTTTGGTTTTATCCAAACGGACAAACCACCGTAAAGCTGCCCCAGTCAGGCCTTTAGAGAAGAGATGGACCCTCAGCTTTTCGTCGGTCGCACATGGTCCAAGCTCATCGATGTAAACTCTCAAATGGACGTATGGATCCCCTGATCCATCATATTTTGTTGTTAAGTCTGGCATCTTGAACTTGTCCGGAAATATCTTGCCCGGAGCAACTGTGAGATCAGGAAATGACATCCCTCCGTATGTGTTTGCCCCTTGAATGCTCTGAATTGAGCTTTCCAGTCGCTTCACTTGCTGTGCCAGCAAGCTCATCTCTCCTTCCTTTCTTAACCTTTCTTCCTCGAGGTAGTGATCAACTCCCTCGTTGACCATTATCACTGGCGGAACGGCAGCAGTTTTGGGAGTTGTCGGTCGATTGCCAGCCGGAGGGTCTACGGGGTATACACATCCTCGGGGGTCTACGGTGTACACACGTCCTGGGGGGACCTGATCATGGACATCTGAAGACGGTGGAGTTGGTGGAGCAGCACCATTAGGAGCGGGGGTGTTGGCGGCTCTGTCAGAGAGCAAAGCTATGATGGTGGCCATTTGTTTTGACATGTCATTGACTTGTTGTTGCAGGACCTGAAATTCGGGGCTCTGAGCAACTTGTGAGCTTTCTCCAGAGTCGGATGGGGGATCGTCCTGAGCCATTTGTATCCGTCGAAGGTATCCTCTAGTCAAAATAGGGCTGCGGGCCCAATCTTCTGATGCCCCCGGAATTTTGATTTTTTACCCTCCTGTAGACATATGCAAGCATGAGTATGTATAATATGCGCATGAATGATTACGGTCTTTTGCAAACGTGGTTACGTAGTCAGATTATCAAAAACTCGAATTTTTCATTGATGACCAAATCAGGGATAATACAAGGGTTCTTAAAATAAAAGTTGTAGTACATTCCACATGTAAGTCCTAGCAGTATCTAGTCCTACTTGAAATGAACTAAAGTCCCCTTGCGAAAGATCCATCGTCAGCTCTTTGATACAGCCAAGGATTGTTTTCAGCCTGTCATTTTCGGCTGCCTCTTGTTGAAGTTGCTCATGCAGTGCACCGATCTTTGACTCGGCTTTGGCGAGAATGTCAATCTCTAGCTGGTGGAGCCGGACTTGAGACCTTTGTATGTATGCTCGATGTTGTTCCCTCTCCAAAGTCCTGGCGGCTTCTTCTTGCTCGAGCGCTTCTTCAAGCTGACTGATCCTGGCATGTGCATCTTGAAGGTTGACTTGCAATTGACCATTTTCTTGTTCTATCCGAGTTCGGATAGCTTCTTCTTGATTAAGAGCGACCCGGAGTCTCTTGATGTGGTCGTTGACTTCTGATTCCTCGGTCCTTGGTCTCTTTGGCTCGATCGGCTGATGCCCCAGTTCTTCTTGTATCCACCCGTCGTACGCAGGTCCCGTACCGGCTAAGTGGTCGGTATGATCTTCATCGGGGTGGACTGAACGCCACTGATTTAATGCCCCACTGTAACGATCCTTAGTGGAGATGTTGTGATCGAAATAGAAGTAGGACATGTCTTCTGTTCGTGGGATGTACTGTGTCCTATTGAATTGTCTGAGTACCCGACCCGGAGCGTATGGCGTTCCTCCGGTCAACCCGATCAACGGGATGAATGAGAGCTCACTGGTTCGGATCCGAACGGATGAGGAAGAACACAACCCCAAATACCACTGTATGCCAGAGTCTTGCAGCTGTGCCAAGTATTTGTACCACTCGGTTTTCCCCTGCACAGGCGATGGTAGCTTGCTGAGTGGCGTGATGATATCTACATTCATAAAATGTTGCACTGGGCGCGGACATTTGATGAGGTGGGACATCATCCATATTTGTAGCAGACCGACGCTGGCTGTGAAGAACCCCTTACCCTTGTTTCTACAGAAAGTCAGAGTTCGCAAGGTTTCGGCTATAATTGTAGGAATGAAGGTCCGGCCGCTGCGAACTTGTATGATGACATCGATCAGGGCCATGTCAATCTTTCTGTCTTCGCGTGGGAATAGCAGGTGGGCCACGAGGCAGAGAGCAAGAACCCACAGTCGATTTTCTGCCCATTCTGATAATGAGCATGAGAAATGATGCTTGCAGAACCCCTCAGGGTCCATAAATCTGTCAAGGAGGAAGCTGATAGGATATCGCATGAAGTCCCCTCCTACGGCCCTTTCCAGAATATCTCTTCTCATACCCAAGAAGTCCGCCGTCCGACTCTTGCCGGGTTTAAAGTTCGGCAGTACCGGGTCGCCGGTGATTGTTAATTTGAGCAGCCCGGCGTATTCCTCAAGAGTCGGGGTAAGTTCTTGCTCTCCGAAACGGAATACCATGACTGTTGGATCCCAGAAGGCGACTACTGACTCGAGCATGTGCCTGTCCGTTCTGACTTGGAGTAAAGACCCTAGGAACCCAAAGTGCCTCTGGAATCTCGCTGAATCTTCGAGTGACAACTTGTGATACCAAGTGGATAGCCGGGGATCGGTCTCGGTGGCAAAACCCAGCTTTGGCGGTTGACTTGTCATTTTTGAAAATTTCTTGAGTTTGATAATCTGACAAAAAGGACCATGTTTGCTCAGATATAATCATTCATGCCTTTGAAAAAAGTATTGAAAAATTTGAAATGAACTTAAGAGGAGGAAAATTTGTTTTTTTTTGTTTTTCTGATTTTTTCCTGTTTTTCTTGTTTTGGATGCTGTGGATGGGATGTGACCATGTGGAGAGGATTTTGAGACCTAATGCAGCCTTATTGTTTAAGCCAGGTTCCCGAACCTTCAAACCTCCAGTGCCGGAGCACCTTCTCAGGTTGGTGGTTCGAGCGGGAGAATTTCAGTGCTGGTACCGACGGTAACACCGCAACGGCCACGCCACCTACTCAACTCCCTATCTAATCTTAAGGGTGGTTCCTCGGAACCGGGTTATGAACATGCTCAATGTGTAGTGTGCGTGATAATGCTTGAGCAAAATAAAGTTGGCATTGGCCTTGCAATTTGTTTTTTTGGCATTGGCCGCAAATCCTGTGCAAGCAAAATATTTACAAGACTGAAAAAGAAAGAAAAGAAATTAGTAAAAGAAAATGCCCCGTTAGTATGAAGATCGCCAAAGTAATGGCTTGAGTCCTCTTAAGTTAATTCCCCAGCAGAGTCGCCAGCTGTCGCACCGCGACGGGAAAAATAGGTTTTTTAAATATAAAAAAAAGAGCGTGTTCTTTTTTAAAGAAAATGGAAAAAGAGGAATGTGGGGGAAGTATTTTTTTATTTTGAAAAATAGGCCAAGTAGATTTTTCAGAGTCGCCACCTAACTTTGTACGGGTGTTAGGATCCCGATAAAGATACGGAAATATATCTTTATATTTTTACAGTTTGGGAAAGTGGGCCTATGTTTTTGACAAGTAAACCAGAGATTTAGAAAGGGGTTCGGGGACTCGGTTATGTCGAGGGAAGGTATTAAGCACCCTCGAACATCCATGACGAAGCATGGTTGCCAAATTGGCGATTTTCATGATAACGGGGCATAAAGATAAAAGAATAAGAATTTACAAAAAAGAAAAAAGATGAAAAGTTATGGCCGCACCCTTTTGGGGTTGCATACGTATCTCGGGTTGAGAATCAGGCCAAACGTAGCTCTAACTTGTTATTTATTATTTTTTTTGAAATTTTTGGTTACGTTTGACCGTGCTCGTGTGTTATAGTGTTTTTGAAAAAGTCGGTGTAGCCAGGACGTCGATCACCGTAATCGAGTCCTAGACTTTAACCTTGATTATGTGCCGGAAGTAAGGGTCGGTGCCCATTTGAGTCTCGAACTTTCAAGTCGTTAACGTTATTGAACAACGTAACTAATCGAAATGTTCGGTTTTGAAAAGGTTGCCGGAAGTAAGGGTCGGTGCCCGTTTGAGTCTCAAACATTCAAGTCGTTAACGTTATTGAACAACGTAACTAATCGAAATGTTCGGTTTTAGAAAGGATTTGAATACCGGAAGTAAGGGTCGGTGCCCGTTTTGAATTTGAACATTCATATTATCGGCGTTATTGAACAACGGGATAACTCGAAGTGTTCATTTTGAAAGAAAGGTTTTGAAAGTTACCGGAAGTAAGGGTCGGTGCCCGTTTTGAGTTGATCTGAGGATTTACAGCATAGTGAATGTGTGATATTTTTTACAGTGATTACGTACATTGAAAGGGATAGTAAACACAGAAATATTGACATTAATGAAAGACAAGATATAAGAATGTACAATAAGTAGATCCGGCCTACCGGAAAATCAAGTGAACTAGGAGCTAGCCAGTTCACAATGGTAAGGGTCAAGTATTGGCGGCGAACCGACCGTAGTTAGAATCAAGTATTGGCGGCGAACCGACCGTAGTTAGAATCAAGTATTGGCGGCGAACCGACCGTAGAAATTGTTAGATCCGGCCTACCGGAAAATCAAGTGAACTAGGAGCTAGCCAGTTCACAATGGAGAGGGTCAAGTATTGGCGGACGAAGCCGACCATATCAGTTTAAGTAAAAAAAAAAAAAAAAAAAAAAATTATCATTATTATTTTTTATTACATTTACAGCAGATTTGGTATGAAGAATAAAAGAAAACGGCCCTTTACCTTGAGAAAACGGCTCGGAAATAGCTATACGGGGCCCAAGTTGAATTTTGGTTTGGAATGGGCCCAAACGGATGTCACCGGTGAGTCCGGAATGGCCGAAAACCCCAAAAATGGTATAAACCGGAGCAAAATCGGTCCGGGCAGATTTCGGGCGGGACCGGCCGACACCAAACTGGCCGGTTTGAGCAGAAATGGGCTTGAAAATGGAGAAACTGCTTCAAAGGGTGGAATTTTGCAATTCTGAGCGCACGGGTGCGTCCGGAATGGCCAAATTAGCTAGGAATGAGTGTCGGAACGTCGAAAATCGGGTCCGGAAGCCTCGAAAATGGCAAAAAAAGTCAAAATGGGGCCCCACTGCCACGTGGCAGACACGTGGCGGCTGAGTCAGCACCGCGTCAGCAGTCAGCGACACGTGGCGCCTTCTGATTGGCTGGTCAAAGCTGATGGGGCGATGATGTGGTAGGTGACGCGGCGTGACACGTGGCTTGATGACGTGGCAGACAGTGACACGTGGCAGCCTCTGGTTGGTTGACCAAGTGACGTGGCAGTTGGCGTGGCATGACACGTGGCAGTGACACGTGGTATCTTATGCCACGTGGCAGTCAGTGATTGATTGGTCAACCCTGACGTGGTGCTGACGTGACAGAGACACGTGGCAGATGACGTGGCTGTTGTGCCACGTGTCAGCTCCTGGTTGGATAGTCAACGCTGACGCAGCGCTGACTGTGTAGCTGCGCGTGGGGGAGGCGGAACGGTGCCGTGGTGGTGCGTGTAGCGCGTGCGTCGGTTTCCGGCGGCCTTTGGGCGCCGGACCACTGCGATCTGGATCGTCTGGTCCAGACGATGGTGGTGGTGGTGGCGGTTTCCTTCTGTGGTGTCCAGAAACGCCGCCGGAGGAGAGACTGTGCAGCGGCGGCGCGTGGGGTGTTTGGGTGGCGCGTGGGCCTCTGTGGTGGTGATTTGAGGGTCTGGCCAACGGGGTTGGGTCCAGTTTGATGAGAGGAAGGTCCTGGTGTGGGTGGTGAGAGACAGGGATGCAGTTTAAGGGTCTGTTTGGCCCTTTTTCAGTTTCTGGGCAGAGGCCAAGGCTGTGTTTGGTTTAGACAGCTTTCTGGGCTTTCTGGGCACTTTTAGAGGCTGTGGTTGAACTGGGTGTTTGGGTAATTGCCTGATGATGATGGGTTTCTGGTGGTGGAGGCTATGGTGGTGTAGTGGTGGAGATATGGGGATGATTTTTGGGTTTTTTTTTTTGGAGCTTTGGGGAAGATAACAATGGTGGAGAGAGAGAGAGAGCTTCCTTTGAGTCTTGGAGAGAGCTTTTTCTCTTTTTTTTTCAGCACTCAAGGGGCTCTATTTATAGAGTCTTTTGGGTTGGGTAGGATCCGGTGCGAACGGGACGCATTTCGGATCCCTACAACCCCCGATCTTGGCCGTTCGGTCTTCCGAAGCTTGTTTTTTCCATCCGGCCGTCCGATTTGAGCGATTCGAAAATATTTAGTCTTCATTTAGCTTTACCGACAAATCCCCACAGTCGGATCGGCGATTTCTACTCCCGGGCTCAAAATTGACCGTTTTGCCCCTCCCTCTGCTGGTCTTGGACTGCAAAAGCCAACAGGCCACCGCTTTTTCCTCTGATCGCCCGTCCGGACCCATTTTCCTTTCCCAGAAGTCATTTCCATGCTTTCGTTGGCTTACGACCATTTTGACTCGCCTTCGGTTGCCCCGGTCTTGATTCTGACTCATTTTCTAACCTCCCGGTTAGCCGATTCGGGACCCGCGCTGAGCGGCGACCGCCGTTTTTGAACTTCCGTATGATTGATGACTCTGAATGACCTAGAAAAAACCTTTGTTGGCATCCCCGATGGATTCTCGGTCTTTTCCTCGATTTGCGTGCCCGGTGGGCCCTCTGTACGAGTCAATTCTCTTTTTCCTTTTTTTTATTTACTTCTTCTTTTTGTATTTTTTTTTTTTTTTTTAAAGGACGGTAAAAATGGGGTGTCTACACCAGTTATGTGAAATTATCAGACGATGAAATGAATTTCACATGACTTTTTCTATTCACAAATCACATAACTAGTTATGTGAAATTTCACATAACTCTTTCTGTTCACAAATTTCACATCACCAGTTATGTAAAATTTCAAATCACCATTTATGTGAAATTTCACATAACTTTTTTTTCCCCAGAATTTCATAGCGACACTGGAGTGAATTTCACACGACTTTTTCTTTTCTCAAAATTTCTCACAACTAGTTATGTGAAATTTCAAATACTCCAGTAAATTTTCACAATAAATTTTGCCACAATGCTACTTATTTGTCATGGAAGGATCTGGAAGCAATATGAAAAGAGTGTTTATTCTCAATGTAAATGCAAAAAATCTATGTAAGGCACTAAGTCATAGTTGAAAAGACTCCACAAGTATGGTGTTACTGAAGTTATTGCAAAATTATTCACATATTTTTTTCTTTTCATTAAGTTTAGGTAATAAGTTATGAAATTTTAGATACTAGAGCGAATTTCACATGACCTTAATCAGTTACTGATGATTTTGGTACAATTTCATAGCATTGAAAACATAAAATAGGCTACAATACAAAATAACTATTCAAAAATTGATATTTTTTAAATTTTACTGATGATTTTTAATTATTTATAATTATTGTTGATTTTTTTGAACTCTAAAAAAGTAGTCGATTGATTTTTAAATTTCATACAAAAGTTGACTGGAAAGTAAATATTCTAAATTTTACAAAGTTAAGCCAATAACCAACTATGCGCGTGTTCCCAAAAAAAAAAAAAAACTATACACTTGGCATGTGCATGTCCATGTGCGTTCCTTTTGAATGCAGCATGTGTGCGTGCTAACAATACACAGAAGGTTATGTTCGTCAACTAAATTTCGTTGGATTTTTCATTAAAGGAGTTCACGGGTTGGTCCAATCATGTAAAAAGTATCTAATTAAGCACTTAATCCTAATTAGCCATAAATTTAATAGTGGATCTCGGATTTAGGGTAAAAATGCAATTGCTGGAAGAGTCTTAAAAGTGGATAATGCGCATTTGGGTCAGTCAACTTGTGTTTTATAATAAGCAGTCCAACCATGCTTATGGCCCAGCTGCTTATTTGACTAAAAAAAAAATTAAAAAAATTAAAAAAAAAAAACCTCTAACTTTGTTAAGCCCCAAGCAGCAGTTAGCATGCCAGTAAAAGGACAATTTGATGTAGGACAAAAATTGGAATGGCTTGCTCGAGCGAGTCACAATTTGCTTGAGCGAGGGTGAAGTCAGAGAAGCCGCCCGAGCGAATGAGCGAGAAAAATATATAGTAAAGTCGCCCGAGCGAGGTCGCAATTCAACAACTCTGGATTTTTGATAAATTAAATTAGATTAGGAAATTTTTTCTTTTCTTCATTTTCTTTTCTTAGTTTCGTTTTTTTAGTTTGATAGGTTTTTATTTTTCATGTACCACCAATTGATGTGGGAGTATGTATTTATTGTGTAAATTAATTAGCCTTAGTGGTAGGAAAGGATTAGGGACAAGTGTTTTCAGCTTTTTATACGATCCATGGGGTGTTGAGTTTGAATGCTCGTATGCATGTGGACCTCTTTAGGCAACCAGCCTGGGATATAATTGATTCGTGTGGAGAGAAGGGGCGGAGCTAGGATTTAATCTTAGGTGGGTACAAACTTACATGGGGATGTCCCCAACCATAATTTTATTGGTAGAACTACTTAATTTTGGGGTTGTAGAATTCTAAAAATCTGGTGGTCGTTCCATGATCAATTCCTCATGCAATGGGTTGAAGTGTAAAATGTTGTTTCAAAAAATAAGCTAATCTCTTCGTAACTCTATAAAATAAAAAAAAAAAAAAAGTGTTCATTTGATTAATTTTTGCCATAACTACAAATAACTGTTTCATGAGTCTAACTGAGTAATAAAATATTTATTGGGATGAAAGTTAATTAGAAAACAATTACGAAGCAAAGTGAGATTTCTAGGGGGTAAATTAAAATTTTCAAGGGGCAAAACGCATTGTATCTAAGAGCAACTCCAATGGGATTAGGCAAATGGGCTAGGCAAAATACCAATTTGGTTAGTTGAATAGGAAAATGCCTAGTCAATATATCAAAGCCACTCCAACCACACTAGCCAAATGACTAGCCATTTATTTTGTTTTGCCATTTTTAAATTCAATCAATGACTTGGCCCACATCCCAAACCCAATCAAATTGAAGCACAAATGACCAACTACCATGATCATTGGCACCATTTTTTTGGCTCTCCAATTGAGAAAGAGGCATTTTGGCTCATGTGATGGCTCTTTGCATTGGAGACCAAATTTTAGGTTTTGGCTAGGCATTTGGGTAGTCGAAGGTTTTGCCTAGGGTGATGACTCTTCCCTTGGAGATGGCCTAATATGCATAGGGTTAAAAAATTAATTACAAGGGCGCTTCACGCGCATGCTCCGCCGATGGCGGAGAGGTCGCTTTGCAGAAACTCGTAGCATTAATCCAATGAAAGTGCAATAATATAGAGCAGTGATCCACTAAGACAATCGAGTTGCAAAATAAAGGAAAATGAACAAATTACTCATAGAGTTATGTTTTGCTGTTGAAAGTTCAAATTTTAGTAAGACAGTGCGACAATTTCATGATTTTTAAAGGTTTGTTTCAGATTTTTTAAGATTTTTTTTTTTTTTTTTTTTTTATAAAAAGCTTCAATTTGGTACTTGTAAAGAAATCTATTTTTTCAGATTTTTGAAAAATCTGATTTTCAAAAAGTGGGTTGTCAAACTAAAATTTTCAATAATCTATTACCATATATAAAAGCTAAGAGTGTAGGCCAGAAGTAATTTGAGAGTGACACGTGTCACTATTCATTTGTGTTGCTCTTTAATCATTTCACCAACAACCCTTAATCATTTTCTCCACACCAATGGACTGCTATAGCAGTAGGATATCAAAACAGCCCATCGGGCTCGGCCTGGCCCGACATTGGTCGACCTTGGGCAGGTTTGGGCTTAAGAGTTCAAAATGGTGGATTGTGTTTTGGTCGGGCTTAAGAGTTCACAATCTAGGCTCGACCCTAGGCTCTAAGGTAAAACCTAAGTAAGAGCTTTAAATTTATCCTAAAATGGTATAAATACTACTATATATGTAACCATTTTTTTTATAGGTTGGATATAACTTTCAATAAAACAACTTGCAAATTTTATATTTTAATACTTGAAAACGATCAATATTTTTATTATTGGGAAGCTTCTAATCGGGCTTTTATGCGGGCCTCGGGCCGGGCTTTGGTAGAGTCAAGTCAAGCCTCGGACCGGGCTTGGGCTTCAAGAGATAGGCCCAGGCCCTACCAAGGATGTTAGGACCGGGCTGACCCTACCTCTGGCTTGGACCAGGCTTAAGGCCCATTTTTTCGAGCTAGGCTTCAGACCACCCGTTAGGCCAAGCTTTTTTTTTTTTACACTCTTATATACCAGTGGGTGTTAATGGGTACATACTACCATTTAATTGGAACATGAAGGACTCTTCCTATATTTAAATCGTGTACTACTATGTTCAATTCAATTTAATATTTTATTATGATCATCTTGAAAGGATGTTATTTCTTTTCTTTTCTTTTTCTTTTTCCTTGTTTTTCAGCCCATCCCATGAATTTGTATTACTTGTTTCCACGGTTTGTATAAGCTTACAACATTTTTTTTAACCTATATGGTGATTTCTAAGTTTTCATAAGATGAAAGTACTCACAATTTAAAAAAAAAAAAAAAAACACTATTAATTTGTATAAATGGATCGATTCTGGGTAAAATTTTGTATATACTATACGAAACTTTATAAAAAGACAATTACAAGTGTGTATTTTTAATTAAACTTTTGATGATAATAATATTCATTACCAATCTTTTTGATTTATTAGAAGTAAGATGTACCGCGCATTGTGCGGGATAGATGCTAGTTGATTATAATACCAAAGAGGCACTAAATGATCTACCATTTCGTTGTCTTTCCAAAAACATACCTAAATAATACGATTTCAAAGTACTTTATTCCTAATGACATGACGAGCAATGCTAGATGCACTCCCAAATGCACAATTAAATGCACAACTTTGCTTTAAAATATTGGACCTCGTGTTGAAAAGTCTGTACACAAAAAAAAGGAGTGTATAGGGTGTGCAAGCTTTCAGCACGAAGTCCAACATTTTTAAACAGAGTTGTGTATTTGGTTGTGCATTTGAGAGTACATCTAGCATTACTCATGACATTAAACTATTCAGTAGAAAAGTAGCCACCGGATAAAACATAAAACTTGTATGCAAAATATTTTGTCACATCCCAGTCAAAGCAAGCAAAATAGGAAAGAGAACAATTTCAAATTCAAAATTCAAAAATAAATCCAAAAAAAAATAAAAAAATGAGAAGCATATGTGGTTTATTTGGGATGCTAACAACTTTTTGGTAACAATCTTGTTACCCATTATTCTTTCTTGATTAAGGTAATCAAGGAATCATATTATTATGTGGCCCACCTAGGTCCATATCTTGAAATGCTACATTTGCAAAGTATTTTATCTAGTATAACTCTGTCACTTAAAAATTACGTACTTCATAAACATATTAATTATCTAATGGTGCGTTTGATAAAATTGAGAATTAAGTGCTGAATTTAATTATTGAAAATTTTAAGTAATTTGTATTTGCAATACTGAAAATAGTATTTCAAGAATCAAAACAGACTGAACGTTTTCAGTGGATTTTTTTTACTGCTTTTTCAATTAAGTGGTACATTATCAAATGCACTGAAAAAAATTAAGTGCTGAAAATTTTTATTTTCAGCACTTAATTGGGTTATCAAACACACCCTTAGTGTATATATTTTATATAAAAAAAAATGAAAATTAGTTTATATATAAAAGTATCCCTTCTTAATAAGAATACTTTAAACCACACTAAATTATGGCACGCTTATGCAGGATTATTAGTGGATTAGAATGTAGGTCCATTTTAATTACATGTTCTATTTGTGCAGTAATTTTTTCCTTTTTTTTAATCTACCAAGCTATTAGTATTACTTTAGATGATCCAAAAATCATATATATATATATATATATATATGGGGTAATGATAACATGCTTAGAATTTTTCTTCACTAATTGATAATGTTATAACAATGGACTCAAATCAAACCAAAATCCCAAAAATAAATTTTTGATAACATCTGAAAATAGCCAAACAAGTCCAAAGCTCACACTAATAAGGATGGAACACCGTGACCTTATACTCTGAAATTGCATCACCAGTAGTAGCATTAAAGTAATAAGGCTTATCCTCAACAAAGCCTCTGGCCAACCTAAACTTTCCTCTCCCTCCGACCACCGCCATCTCATGTACCGGCTCGGATGCCGACAACGGAAGCCTCGAAAACACGCTTATCGAGCTTCCGTTAAACTTACCCGCGGTAAAACCTAAATCCACTGCAAGAACCAACGTCAGCACTTCACCGTCTTGACTGGCCGTCACGTAGGTGCCACGAGCGTTGCCAATCACCTTTGAAGTAGGTTCGGGACCCACAGTGAGTGGGTCGTCAATGACAAACACGGTCCCGAAGGGCGTTGGGTTGGTGCCACCGTGTGTAACATTAGCACGGGCCACCAGGACCGCACTTGGTTTGTCACCACTTAAGATGTCGTGGATGAAAAAGTGCAGTTCGGTCTTTTTCTCCTTCAACGGCACATGTGGCACGGTTTCCGAGTGATAATCACACTGCACCGGTACGGTTGCACCGCAGAGGATAAGAGCCCAAGCCCAGACTATCATTGCTTTCATCTTTGATCTATCTACTTCCCAAAAATGTATTTATTTGTATTGCAAATGATAAACCAGGCCAGAGTTTATATATACATATATAAGTGTGTCAAAGCTAGTTAGGAAAATTTGCTAAATACTAGTGGTTGTTTAGAATGGTAATTAATTGTCTGGCTAATTAGGAAAGAATTTTTTTTTTTTTTTTTTTAATTAAGGGTGACAAAAATTTAATATGACAGCTCAGATTTATGAATTCTATTACCCTATAAAACATTTTTGAATTAAACGGTGCCAACGAGTAATGATATTTAATTTCCAATTCGATTTCGTGATGACCTAAATAGGAAAAAAAAAATTCGATTAAGTGGGACCATCTGCTTTATTATTGGAGTTAATTTCATGTGGACTTTCCACATGGTTTGAAAAAATTAAAATTTTAGAAATCATAAAAAAGTAATATTGCTACAGACACAACACATTGCACTACACAAAGTACAATAAAGTTTTAAATACGGTGTAAGTGGTGCATAAAAAAATGTAAAAATTTCAAACAACATAGGGTACAAGGCATTTAAAATCATGCTATATATGTTTTGTGTTATGCAATATATTGTGTCTGTAGCTATTACTCATCACAAAATTATGGAGTATTATAAAATCATACAAACGGCAAGTTGGAATATTAAGGTTAAACTAATGTGAATAACAATTGGCCAGAATATATATATATGATGTTTACTTCTTCACCAATGATAGATGTATAATTATATATATATATATAATTAAATATAACACTTCTTCGCCTCAAACCTCGTGTAAGGTATGTGAGCATGTATATATATATATATATATATATATATGAGTTAAGTTTTAGTGTGCACTGGATAAACGCACTAGGTGAATGCACTATAGTCTATGTATAATGATCGATGAAGAGATCATGAGAGTGATAATAAAGAATATATATATATATATATATATATATATATATTAACCCGCGTGTATTAATATTTAATGGTGGTCAATGAAATCACGGGCCTTTAAATTAAAATTAATATTTTACATGTACACAGTTGTAGTTTCCTTTGGGTCATCTAGAATTAAGTAGATCAATTAAATAATGAGTTCTTCTTTTTGAGGTTTTGCACTACAACTACACCTTGAAAGAGAAAGGTGAGTTCTACAGGTGTAACGTTATGTATACATATATTTACACATTTGTGTAACAGATATACTCCAGGTATACATATATGATGTATGTACACGCATGTGTGACGTAATTCAGTTGAGGAAGTTGGTATATATAAGTACCGAGGACATGCATAAATGTTGCGGTACGAGAGGGAAAGACTAAAGAGGATGGATGGTGCTTGAATCCCATTAAAGAGTATGGAATGAACTTAATTGTAGCATTCTTTTATTAATTGGAGTAAGCCGTTACTTAAATTTTTAGATTTCCATATATAAATGCCAAAGAAATTTGGTATAATGATTGCATAAGTCAGTCAATTATATATACTTGGTAATAAATTCCACCACTAAATGAGACTACTCATCAAATATTCAAATTAAGAGTAATGCTACAGACACAACACATTGTACAATACAAAGCACAACAGGGCTTTAAATGTCTTGTATCCTGTGCTGTTTGAATTTTTTACACTTTTCTATGCACCACTTACACAGCACAGGGTACAGGCATTTAAAACCTTGTTGTGCTTTGTGTTGTGCAATGTGTTGTGCCTGTAGCATTATTGTCAAATTAATTGGAATACCAAAAATCATCAAGAGAACTTAACTGAGGAGGAATTATGATAATAATTTGACCCAACAATTATTTCCACCATCTCTCTCTCTCTCTCTGAATTATGATAATAATTTGACCCAATAATTATTTCCACCATCTCTCTCTCTATATATATATAGGGTGACACCGTGCCAGTGACCCCACAATGCCCACTAGGAGAGAGATAGACACAAAATGGAGGTTGTGGACAAAAAGTTGTGACTTTGGTTGTGCCCCAAGTATTACTCATATATATATATATATATATATATATATATATATATAATTGGCAATAGGGAAGGATGTGTAGATGATATGCAAACTCTTTTGAAAATAACTATAAGTAGGTGATGTCACAATCAACTTACCTTTTCAATACATTTTCGTTAAGGGTTAATTACAGAAACACCCCCTGTGGTTAGGTCTTTTATCAAATACCCCCCTGTATTTTAAATTTTATCACTAATACCCCCTGTGGTTTGGACTAAAGTGAAACAGTTACTTTTTCCGTTAAAGTTAACGGAAAATTGATAAAAGTACAAAATTACCCCTATTACATACTAATAATAACACCCTTATATGCTTAAATGTTTATTTAGGTATATGTGGAACATTATTATATTATTTTGATATTACATTTGTTGTTAAAAACCATTATGTGGTCACTTAGGGGTACCTTTGTGAGAGCGAATTTCACACACACACACACACACAAAATTTTGGGGATAATTTTTTTTTTTTAGATCTTAGTACATCACTACACTGAATTTCACTGTGTGTGTGGTCAAGAGTAGATTAAAAAAAAAAACTAACATATCATTAAGATTGTATGTGTCTAAGAGTAGATAAAAATAAAAAATAAAAAATAATAATATATCGCCAAGACTGTTTGTGGTGTGTGTGTCCAAGGGTAGATCAAAAATAAAATAAAAAATTAAATAAATTTGCTCTCATGAATGTACCTCAAAGTGACTACATGATTGTCTCCAACAACAAATATAATATCAAAATAATATAATAGTATACCACATATGCCTAAATAAACATTTAAGCATATAAGGGCGTTCTCATTAGCATGTAATAGGGGTAATACGGAAAAAGTGACTATTTCACTTTAGTCCAAACCACAGGGGGTATTAGTAATAAAATTTAAAGTATAGGGGGGTAACTGATAAAAAGTCTAACCACAGGGGGTGTTTCTGTAATTAACCCTTTGGTTAATGTTATGTTTTTATCCAAATGTGTTCTTAACAGTTTTGGTAGTGGGTCCATTAATTGATGGGTTACTCAAACATTGTCCAATGAAAATCAAGTGGGAATCAAACTTTAATCTGTTTAATCAGTTTTTTTTTCAACTTTATGAAAAACCTGTAAAAAGTTTGTCCAAATTTAATAAAATAAAAATAAGATCCTAAAACTTTGGTTGTCAAATGAACTCAACTATTTAAAAATCTCAAAAAAAATGTGTAACAACTAACAAACGGTCACTTGTTCACAAGTTTTATTCTTTTTTCTTTTTCTTTATTTTTTCTTTTTTCCATTTTTTGCTATTTTGTTGAATTTATCAAGGGTCAAGTCTGAGTCTGCCAAATTTGATATGCTGCCTATTCATAATTATTTAGGATATTCTTGGTAGTTTCAATGACATTTGAGTTTGTATTTAGGTGATGAAATTTTAATGTATTTTGTGCTTTAAGCAGAGTTATAATGAACTAATCACAACTTCACAAGTCCAATTTTTGCCTCGAGTGATTCTTCTCTTTTCCATTGTTGAGTCAATGATGTAATTGTAATATATTTTAGTCGCTTCCTTCATATAAAAAATTATATTTTAACCAACTTAAAAGCGAAAGCAACAATGATAGGGGTACAACTAGGGCTGTGTTTCGGCCGAAATGGATCGATATACCCTCCTTCGGAAAAAATTCTGAAAATTTTGGAAATTAAATAGGTGTTCTAATTTCCGTTCCGATTTTTTTGAAATTTCATTTTCCTTTCCGATTTCGGAATTTTTGAAAATTTTCAGAGTCGGAATTGTTCGAAAATTTTTCGGCATTTTCGAAATTTGAATAAAAAAATTTCGGTATCAGAATTCTTCGGAAATTTTTCAGCATTTTCGGGATTGGAATAGAAATTTTTTATAAGTTTTGAAATTTTTAGAATACAAATACTATTGAAAGGGTAAGTCATGATTTTATAGAGAGTCTCCTACTGTCACACCCCAACCCGCCTCGGGCGAGTTGGGACACGTGTAACAAGCCCACACGTCCAAAACAACCTTAATTCCTTAAGAAACACATGAATTAGATCTCCTAAAACAGCTCCATTGACACAAAACAGACCCAAGGGCAAAATGATCATTTATAAAGTATAGCAAATTTTATATGGAAAGATAGCTCTTTGAGTCCCGGTTCCAACGCAAAAAACGGTGCGCGAATCTGAGTTTTTTAGAGAGAGTTATGCATGTTTCCGTAAAAGCCGTCGAGGCTGAAACTGGACCAGCGGATCGATCCGCCCCAGATCCGGATCGATCCGGATTTAGCAGATCTTTATTTTCTGCAGTTCCAGATACCCCGGATCGATCCGCACTTGACCCGGATCGATCCGGTTCCAGCAGGAGAGTTTTCCTACTGCTAAAAACACCAGATTTAAGTTCAAAACACTACTAAACATTCCCAAGCTTTGAGGAAACACCCAAAATCATTCTCCAAACTTTTCCAAATGTTTCTAAACCTCAACACAATATCTCCAAACATGAATTGGCAATCAAAACACACACAAGCTAATTCTTAGGATCAAGAACTTACATCAAAACCCACATATGTAACTCAATACTTGTATAACTTCTCAACTAAAGAAAACTAAGTTCAATGACAACTCAAGTTGATAATACAAGCTTGCATCTCTCCCCAACATTTAACTAAACATGATCAAAATTCTGTCAAAAACTTGTCTAACATAACAATCCCTTTAAATACAACCAAATCCATTTGGAAAGCACTCTCAAGTGGCTCAAAACTTCACCCAAGTATCATAAAAGGCTTCCAAACCATTTCCAAACATTTTAAAAGTAGTTTCAACATACATAATCCATAGAATTCCCACTAGGAACCTTAATTTTACATTCAAAACCATGTTCTTCCAACACACACATAAATACTTACACATAAGGAGAAACTAAGTTAGTTTCACAACCAAAGCTACTAACTCTTTCCAACTTCACTCCCAAAATACATGACTTGCAACTTGCAAGTACAACTCATGGTTTGGAACATAAACAACCAACCATAACCAATTTTATATATGACAAGTTTCCAAAACAAACCCAAGATACATTTACTTTGCCAACAAAAGATACATTCCAAGCATAAACTAGCTAGGCATATGAACATATTCACAAGGACAACTCCCACGCCCAACCCGTCGTGCGGATCATTTCCTCTCCTCGTCTCGTTTGGTACCTGCAATGGTTATTCAATAACCACAACAGAAAATATATTTTCGTTTAAGCTTTCGCTTAGTGAGGGAACTAATCATGCCTTTGGATGCAAAGTATGTAAATGCACCAATCATTATAAATGACAACAAATTGATCTCCGGGAAGTCAAGTCATTCTAGCCACCACCCTCGGGTCCTTCTCACCCCGGATCTTTCTCACTTTTGGCGCATATAGTGCAACACACACTCTTTTGTGACCCCGAAGGCGTCACCGGCATTTCATTGTGGTCGTCACCACGTCCTACTCATTGAGGACTTCCTATCCCTTACATATGGGACCTATAAATGGTGACCACTACTTGACTTCCCTTTGATCCATATAAACATTTAAGCAACTTAGCACATAAGCATAACAATTTCACCTTATTGGCATGCTTTTTGCCCAAATTCAACAACATATACATACATGAGCATGAGTTTAGCAACTATGAGCAACAATTACCACATTAACATAGCTAAATATCCAATTGAGAGATTAGGACACTCACCTCCTCAATTTACTAGCGATTAAGCCTAGATTTTCCCAATCTCTTGCTAATTTTCAACCCAAATTTCACCGGTGTAATTCCTACATAAGTTTGGTATCAAGAACATCGTCAATTAAGAACGGTTGCCGTAAAAACGTTGCCGAAAATGAAAACAAATTACGTGCATGTGATCCTCTTACCTCCATGAGTCCAAAAGTGATCTCGGATCGTGAATCCGATGCCGGACGGCAAAGGAACGGCAAGAAACGTCGTCGGAGAATTTCCGTCGTCTTCGTCGAGAGCTCTCGGTCCTTTCCTCTCTCAATTCCCAGCTGTAGTTAGTGTGTAGAGACACATATGCCTCATGCATATGTGTTGTCTCCACTTTTTCTTAATTGTATTTACCTTCCCTGACTTTCTTTAAGTTTTATTATGAAACCCCCAAGTCAATTACAATATCTACCCACATTTTCTAAATGGATTTAATCTAAGTCCCGCGTGGGTCCCAAACGTGGTCCCACATAATTTATGAGGTTGCTATAAAACCTACCAGTTATCAATTTTATTCAAATACGCCCTCACATGGGTACCCAAATTGGTCCCCTTTCCTATCATAAGACATAATAATATCAATAAGCATTTAAACAAGTAATCATATAAGCACATAATGACATCAAAATGCAAATTATTTTAATTAGACCCTCATTGGGCCCCACTTTTATACCAGTCCCGCCTTTCTCAGGACTTTCATCTGTGTCCGCATTTGAACACCTTTTCACATGTGGGTTCATAACCCCACCTTAATTCATCTCATGCATTAATTATCTTTAATTAACACACATTAACACTAAATTAATCTTCTTTTCCGGGTACGGGTGTTACTCTCTCATTTATCTTCTTATCCGATGTCGGACAAACAAGTCCACATTCTTCCAAATTTTCGAAAAATTTTCAGATTTTTTCGGAAATATTTTCAGAAAACGTATTTATTTTCGAAAATTGCGGAATTCTCAAAACAATTCTGATTTCGATCCGATTTTTTTTGGAATTTTCGGAATTCGGAATTTAATTTTTGGTGCCAAAATATGAATTTTTCGGATCGGAATTTCTATTCCAAATGACACCCTTAGGTACAACTCATTCTTACAACTCATTTACAATCATCTTTATCTAGGGTGCAACTCGGGCGGGATCCAAAGGGTTTTGGCTCTGCCCGAGCCCGAGCTCGACATAAACCCGAACTTTTCAACTCGAGTCCAGTTTGTGATTTAGTATTAAAACTCGAGCTTGAATTTTATTTAATTTATTTTTTTTTGCAGACCAATTTTTAGTATGTAAACAACAATTTGTAGAGTATCAAATCTTTTTTTTTTTTTTGGATTTAGAAAAAAACATTCATCTATTAATTTTGTGCATGAATAATATCCATAGTGTATTCTTGTCACTACAAAACGCTATAATCTAATGTAAAAAAATAATACATAAATAGAATTCGAGTTCGAGTTCCATGGGTTAGGAAAATTCTGCCTAAGCCCAACCCGAATTGAATTCGGGCTTGCATTTTTCTGCCCAAGCCCGCCCATGGGGAAAGTACCGCAGGCCCAAGCAAGGTACCTTTTCGGTCCGGGCTCGGGCTTGGCACGAGTTGGCCCACCCGAGTTGTACCCCTATGACTCTATCTGTCTCCTAAGTGGTATTGTAGGGTCCGGTTAATTTTGTTAACAAACCAAAAATCAAAAGAACAAGCCATCTTTCTTTCAAAAGAGCGGATTCAATAGCCCACTCCGGGGTACTAGACTAGTTGCCAAAAGGGCCACAAATACTCGAAGCATTGCTTTCGGGGTACTAGACTAGTTGCCAAAAGGGCCACAAATACTCGAAGCATTGCTTTCGACAGTGGCGGACCCAGAATTTGGGGGGGGGGGGCAAGTTTATTGAGTCCGCTAGTAAATAAGTTCCCTAGTGGGGTTCGGGGGCAACGCCCGTGAGGTGAAAATTTTTGGATCTATTTACATATTTTTTTGTGAGAGACACAAAGTTGAAAGAGTAATTCATGTGTCAATTAGATTTAGGCATTACTTGTTTCACAAGTTTAGGTATGAGGGACTATTAATGCCACACCCCTTGGAGTCGATAGTCCTCCATATAGGGCCTATTAAGTTGATATTGACAAATAATCCTGTAATATTTGGCCTATCCAAATAAGATACTATTAAATTGAAATAGACAATCAGTTCGGTTTCTTGCATTCCTAAAGTTCATATTGACTTTATATAGATAGTTTATATTGTAAATGTTAAAAATTTTGGGGGGCTAGTTTTTAAATTTAAAGGCTTTTATACGATAAATGTAGAAATTTGGGATGGCCAATTCCTAAGTTAATTCCAAAATTCTGAAATTACACATATATCCCAAACAATTTCAAAATTTTTGAGGGGCCATGAGTCTCCATTAAAATCCGCCCCCGGCCTTCGAAATAAACACAATAGAAGCCCAACGAAACGGCTTCAGAAATGACACAAAGGGCAGCATTAGCTTTTGCTAAAGTGAGGTTCATGGGATTTCTTTTCCACACCCTAACTTGAACAATGAGAGACTCTTTATTACGGAACACGGCTGCTAATGTAGTCGAAGAATCACAAATGACCACATCAAAATTTGCTTTGATCCAATTAAAAGGAGGTGGAATCCATGAAGAGGGGTTGGGGTGGGAAGGCAATAGCACATTCCTTTGAGCATTCCAATGCTTGGCGGTCAAATTTTGAATACGTGCACTCAAATGCTTTGATTTTTTTTTTTTTTGGGTGCATTAATCAGCAATGGGAAACCTCATTCCCCTTTGATAGACAGCCTCAGGAATTCAAATGCTTTGATCCAACTGGTGGGTTGTTGGGCTCTACAAATATATATATATATATATATATATATATATATTGGGCATACACACACTGATCACTGGTGAGTTGGGCTCTAAAAAAAAAATTAATCATTATTATTTGCAGCCCAACATACTATACTCACAAGGATGTAGGTGTGCACGTCCCTAGATATCTATTCATATTAGTATTATTCATAAATTTGCTTCAAGTATAAAGACTCTTCCCTCTTAATTTTTGTAAATATTATTAAACTCGCCCCCTTAAATAAGATTTTGGATCTGTCCTCGGGTGAACCAGTCCCGTCCCTTGATTGATTTAATGTTCAGTTCGATTCTAATAACTGTCTGATAATTGATTTTGGCACCCATAATTTCCTTTGAATGCAGGCAGCATGATAATTTTGGTAGGCAAGCTTGATTAATTTTTTGAAGCATAAATCCCGTGCTTGTGATATTCTCTTATATATAATTCAAGAGAACTGCTTCAAAAATAATTTAAGGACAATTAAATATAATAACTCTCCAATATTTATTATTGATACAGAATCTAATATCTATATGTGAAAGCCAAAGCCTTTGGTTTTGCCAAGTGACAATTCATGAGAATTTTGCTAATTTATTTTATTATTTATTATTATTATTTTTTTTACATATTTGTGTTAATATTTATAATTAAAGGATTGACCAAAAGTAAAGAACCAATTTAATGAGAATTAAATTGACCTATATATATATATATATATATAAAAAGATTGACCAATTTAATGTAAATTAAATTTGATACATTATTTATCATATACCTTTGAATTGGAATTAAATAAGGATTGACTAATATCCTAGCATTATAGTTTTGGCCACTTTTCATCTACACAGTCTTTTCGTTTCTTGGTTAGCATCTTTACTATACAATTACTTGATTTTGTTTCTCTAATTCATATATATGAATTCTTATTTAACTTTTATATTTGGCTTGTTTGTTTTGTGTTTGATAGCTTTTTGACTTCAAATTAAGGAAATAAGAAGAGTATTTCAAGCAGATTGAAGGTTATTATATATATATATATATATATTTTGGTATTATATTTTCTCTATATGGTTCTTGATAGAGTAGTGATATTTTGTTATAATGCGATCTAACGAGATGTGCAAGACGAAAGCAGAATATGAATTTTAGAATCTAATGTGAATTAGTTTGAGTTTATTAACGAGTAATGTTATGCTTTTCAAGTTCATATCTATAGTTCCTAACACAATATTTAGATGGTCCCACTATTTTTTTAGAGTGGTACTACTACCATATGTGTTGAGAACCATATTTGAAATGTAAAAGTTGGGAAGGATAGCATTACTCAATCCAATACAATTACTAATGTTAAGTTTTTAATTCTTTTAACATTAATATTGCATACATTATTTTTTCTGGTTGTATTGACTTTGACAATACAAATTAGATATTTTTTTAGACTGCTCTTAGTACTATTATTTTAATTTTTAGAAGTTAAAAAATCATCTATGTTGCTAGATATATATATATATATATATATATATCATAATGTTTACAAAACCAAAAAAAAAAAAAGACACTAATAAAATTTAAAACTACACTGGAAAAGATGTATTCAATTAAAGGATAATGAGAGTACATATTAGTATTTTATAACATACATTATAAATATATGACAGTATATTCTACGATTATTGTATATATGTGTGTGTATATATATATTCAAGTTTTTTTCACTTATTTGTTATATATAATGTCGCAATAAAAAGAAAGTATAGATTAATATTTTCGTTTTATTTGGGGAGAGTTATGAAGATCATAAATAAAAGATAGATCAACAAATAATTTGATCCACAACTGTTTTTTACCACCAAAAAAAAAGAAAAGAAATTACAACTCTGTTGGAACGAATCTAATCTTCTTCTTCTTTTTTTTTTTTCCAAGTTTATGCTATATATAAATTAATGAAATAATACGGTTAAAGTCTTATTATTATATCAAGTGAAAAAAAATAATATGAAATGCATGTACGTTATTGTGGGACTCATTGCACACTATAAATTACAGACTTCTGTCAAAAGTAATTTTTTTTTTCTTTTTAACTGAAATATAAGCTATTTAATAATGTTAATTTCAAAGTGAATACTATTAATATTTTTTGGTTTTCGACTCACCCGTGCATTGCACGGGGCTCATAACTTGTTTATAGTAGTACCAAGAAAGACAAAACATGATCACATGAAATTTTGAACATTATTTGACATCCCTAAAAAATAAAAATAAAAAAATCTACACTTAAGCCCCCCTAAATTTTTTTAAAAAATCCCCCTATCTTATGAATATTTGAATTTTAGGTTTAATTTTTATGGAGTTCGTATTCCAAACCCACCCCACTCTGAAAATATGTATCTTAGATTAGATTACAACTAGTCATAACCTGTGCTCGTGGGCACGAAACGAAAAATAAAGAAGAAGAAGAAGAAATTCAATACTTTAAAAGATCAAATCTTTTGCGTAAAATTGTCCATGTCATTCAAACTCATGTAGTTTCACGGGCACAACAATATAGATGCTTAAAGCATTAATATAGATTCTTTTTTTTTTTTTTTTTTGTAAGATTCCTAGAATGTGTAGGAACCATAGCTTTTATTTATAATATTTTTTTAATCCTCTCTTCTAATTTTCTTTTTTTATTTTTAGGTTCCTCGACGTAAATTAAGATAAACTGTCAAAAGAAATCAAAGGATTACAATACGTACGTAGTGGGTATTTGTCACACCCCAACCCGCCCCAGCGAATTAGGACACGTATAACAAGGCGATACACACCCAAAATTCACTAATTAGGAATTAAAAATATGAATTAAACCACCTTTAAGAGCTTTATTGTGACAAAAACTAACCCAAGGGCAAAATAGTCATTAATAAGTATATCAAATTTTTATACCAAAAGATAAGTCTTTAAGTCCCGGTTCCAACAAAAAAAAAAGGTGCACGAATCCGAGTTTTCTAGAGAGAGATATGCACGTTTCCGTAATAGTGGACGGCTGCTGGAAACATGGGCGGATCGATCCGCCCACAAAATCCGGATCGATCCGAATTGGTATTTTTCTAGCAAAATGCCCCTCCAGAACCCCGGATCGATCCACCCTTTGTACCCGGATTGTTCTCGCAGAATGGTTCCTACTGCTAAATTCTGCTGCAACAAGTTTTAAAACATGCCAAAACATAACCAACACTCATGGGAACTTCACAAAACTATGGGAAATTATTTCGAACCTATTCCCAAACATTTCCAAACATAAACCAAGCATGTTTCACATACCCACAACTAAAATTTGATCAATTCATTCATGAACTCATTTCATTTGATCCAAAACAAACTTTTCAAACTTTAACACTCAATTCTTATCCAAAATAAATGAAATTTGCTGGGGATAAACTCAATGTTACAACTAGCATTATGAGCACTAAAGAAACATGTCCAAGACACTAGCGACATATCCGGACTTGCCGAGATGGTCAAACCCATTACTTGCACCACACTTGAGTAAAACAAGAGAGATTATACATTGGTCTTCAAATTCACTTCCAACCATCAAAATGCAAATTTAGGATTCAAACTCTTTTTCTACAACCCAAATATGAATATTAACATAAAAGGAACCATAATTTACATCATTTTACAAGTTCAAAGTAAGTTCATATACTCAATATCCAAATCTCCTCCATCTCTCCCATCTTTTCCATTGCGCGTCATTTCATCTTCGGATAAGACTCTGAACTTGCGATGGTTGTTATGTACCACAATAGAAATAGGAAAACGGTTTTCTTAAGCAATTTGCTTAGTGAGTAGTCTAAACATGATTGAATGTTTAACACGTGCAATGCTACCATTAACACATAAAACATAAACGTAATCGCCGAGTCACCGGTTATATGGTTCATTTAGACCCAAAGACCTCCCTTGGTCCCGTGGCCACTTCTATTCCTTGGACTTCCGTATTTATCGGATTCTTGCTCTACACCACCCTTATTACTCCCAACAATGAACTATTTTCCCGGTGCTCATTGACTACCACATAGACATATAAGCACATAAACACATATTCATGTATCAACATTTCATAGAATTGACATGGAATTCACATGACTAACATCTTTATAACTCCTAATCATGAATTATCATCTCTAACATCACATATAGCTTTGAACCTATTAAACACAATCATTTGGTTTGTATAGAAAATTCACCTTAAGCAAAATTATACCCAAATTCAAGCTATAGAAGTGCTGAATTTCTCCAATTAAAACTCAATTTTAACACCAAAATGAATCCTTCAAGAATTCGGTAGACGACGTCTCACCGTTAAGTATGAGCTACTAAAATCCATCAATTTAAACGTAAATTAAGGGTATAGAAACGTTCGTCTTACCTCCACGAGTCCGAAAATGGCTTCGATTCATGAATCCGACGAACGGCGGTGACAGAACGGCGAGATTACGACGTCGGTGACGGTTTCTCCGAGCTCTCTCCCTCTTTTTCTTTTAATTCTGTGAATTTGAGAGTGATATACACTCATTTGACACCTATACTCATACATGCAATGAGTTGTCAAAATTTTCCTTTATTTCTATTTACATCCCCGGAACTTTCTATGTTCTTATTATGAAATCCCCCAAATATTCCATTAACTACCCAATTATCCAATGGGTGTTTGTCTAAGTTTCATATGAGTCCCAATGCGGGTCCCACATACTTTGTGAAATTGCTGTCGCACCTACTAATTTTAAATCTTTTTCATTTATACCCTTATATGAGTATCCAACATAAAACCAATTGCTAACACATATATCTACATATAATATGGAAGCATTTTAAACAAATACTCATGTAATTATATAAATGCATTTAATCATTTAAAATGCAAATTACCAATTTACCCTTCGCTGGGTTTCATTTCAATACCAATACTTGTCCCACCTTACTGGGGACTTTTCCAACTAGTGTCCCTCTCTAAACACTTTTTACATGGGCGAGTCCAAGCCTCCCCTTAATCCATTTTATACACTAATTATATTAATTAATGCATATAAAAAAAATAATAATTATAATTACCCCTTTTTCCCGGGTACGAAACAGTGCAAAAAAAACATCATGGTATAACTGTAATTTTTCTAATACAAAACATATAAAAAATATGTATGAAATAAGGCCCAAAAAACGTAAGAAACATACATGTAACCCATTGCTATAGGCTATAACCTTTAGGCACGGATTACAATTCTGTGTACCTTTACCCACATAAATCACTTCCGGCCTATTAAATAAAACCCCACATTTCTAGCAAAAAAAAAGAGAATAAAACCCCACATGCAGTTTTGACATTTTTGCTTATTAAATAAAACCACACTGACCAAAACTCTCAACTTTCAAACAGTGCAAAAAATATCATGATATAACTGTAGTTTTCCTAATACAAAAATATGTATAAAATAGAATAAGAAAAAATCATACCCTAAAATATGTATAAAATCGGGCCCAAAAAATGTAAGAAACATACATGTAACCCATTACTATAGGCTATAGCCTTTAGGCACGGATTATAATTCTTTGTACCCCTACCCTCATATATCACTTCCGGCCTATTGAATAAAACCACACATTTGTAGCCACAAAAAAAAAAAAAAAGAATAAAACCCCACATACAGTTTTGGCATTTTTGCTTATTGAATAAAACCCCACTGAAATCACACACATAAACACATGCACACAGACACTCACGTAAACACGCGCACACACGAACACACAGATGCACACAGACACGCGCGCACACACAGAAAACATAAAAAGAGACTTGAGAATGCACACACATGCACACATACACTCACACTCTAGATCTATTTTTTCTCTCTCTCTCTCTCTCTCACACACACACACACACACACACACGATTCTATTAGTAAATGATGCAGAAAGTCATATATTTTATATATATAGAGAGAGAGAGAGAAACCTGAGAGGAAAGAGAAAGAGAATGAGGTCGAGAGGGAGTGAACTGAGAATGACTTAGGAGAGAGAGGATGATTGGGAGAAATAAGATAAGCTTTAATTTTGATTGAGAAAAATAGCCACAAAATTGATTCTAAGATAGTGTACATTTGTGAACCATAATATCTTAGAACCATGAATGCACTGGAGTTAAAAAGGAAGACTAAGGAAGGTGTACACTTTTCCACACACACACATAGAGAGAGAGAGAGAGAGAGAGAGAGAGAGAGAGCCGAGAAATCAAACACATGGGTAATCAAGTTTTGAAAAATCACGGTGAGGACGAATTAACACAGTAGTGAAATACACATCTGTATTAACACACAGATGTTAAGGGAAGATGTGTGATAACTTATGTGTTAACACACATAAGTTAAGGGAAGATTTCGCCAGTCTCACAAATCACACAGTAGGATTAAGTTAACGGAAGTTTTATTTTTGGTAAGTTTTAAATAAAGTTTTTGGTAAGTTTTAAATAAAGTTTCTCTCAAAATGAAAATAAAGTGAGTTGATCTCTCAAAACGAAAGTAACGTGCGATTTTGGTATAAAAGAAAAGGGTTTTTTTTTCCTCACAAAAAAAAAAAAATACACAATTACGAAATTTTTCTTTTGACCCCAACCATGGTTAAAAAAAAAACAATGGCAATTACTTATAAGCAATTTATCCAAGCAATTATTTGACCCCAATCATGCTCAAAATCAATATTATATACGACTGGGATTGAGGATGCTAAAATATTAATGGAAATATTAGAAATGATCCTTCAATAGGCAGGTATAATAGAGTTGGTCCTATTGATATGTGTATAAGAAATTACACCCTTGAATCTAAGCATGATTTTGAAATTGGTCCTTCCCCCAATATTATTCTACTGTTTTATGACAAGAATACCCTTTTATTTATAATAAATATTAATTTTTATATAATTAAAATCTTTGACCATTTGGCTGTGTAACCGCCTCTTTATAGAGGATGCTTAAATAAGAATTACTCCTAAATTTCAGTCTAGTGGAGTAATCAAAATTTATTTTTGAAGTTAATAATCAAACTTGGATTTAGCAATCCAAAAGAGGACGTTTGGTTGGTATTCTGTCCATTTCTATACCATCGAACTCCAGAATTCCATATAAAGACTGGGTTGAGTTTTCATACTGGAGTCTTCCTCAATTTTCATGCATTGGTGGCGCAGTATATCTAACGTAGATCGTGTCACAAGGTGAGTAAATCAATTGTTATTACGCTGTGATAATTTCCATTTTTTCACTGATATATGATATCAATCTACATACACATAATTGTTTTGTTATCTATTCATTTTGTGTATTTATCACTCTATTTTTCTGTGTGGTAATTTACATTATAATATGGAAATTTTTAATAAATTTCGTGATTATCCTGTGTCATTAGTTAATTTTTTTTTATCGAATTGCTCATTTGGTTTTTTATTTTGTTTTACCAGTTTCAAACATTGTTAAAAGGTCATTTGATTTTAAAGTGTAGCGGTCACCACTCGCATGAGTAAACTAGACCGCCTTAGAGTGATTTATGTTTTCTGTCACAGATGAATATGAGCAGATCGAAGAGTTTTTGGAGTGGTTGTGTGTATTCATTAATATATCACCTTATAATGTGTTTTATTCTCTTAATATGTCAGTAATTTTATCTTCTAAATTTTTACTCTTATAGTTATTTCCCAAATTTATCACCCAAAAATGTGAGTAATTGATTAGTTGGGTGTTATCTTCTAATTTCTGGATTATTTTTTGCATTAGTTTCCTGTTTTAAAGAGTTATTGCCCAAATTTATCACAATAAATTATGTGCAATTTGATTAGCAAAGAGTTGACTTTTAGGTTCTGGATTAGTTTCTAGATAAAGCTTCCAGGTTAAAGGAGTTATAGCACAAATTTATCACCCTATAATGTGAGTAATTTGATTAATCAAGAGTTGTTTTTTAGTTTCTGGATTATTTTCTAGATAAAACTTCCAGGTTAAAAGAGTTATTGACCAAATTTTTTTGTTTCGAAATATATGGTCAAACACATAGGTTTAGGTGAGTAATTTCCCATTAGAAGATTTTGATGAGAAATTGTTCGAACAATTTCTCATTAGAACAATTTCTCATTTACAACCAAAAAATTTTGATGAGGAATTACTCACCTAAACCTATAATGTGAGTAATTTGATTAATCAAGAGTTGCCTTCTTGATTCTAGATTTTTTTCTTGATAAATTGTCCAATTATTGTTATTTTGCAAGTTTGACACATAAAAAAAGTGAATTCAAATTTACCACCTTTTCAGGTGAGTAATATCATTGTTAAAGTTTCTCGGTTGACCAAATTATGATTACAAATATTTTCCACAATTATAACCTCTATATGTGAATACTTTGATTAGCCAAAGTTATCTATTAGCAGTTTGATTATGTCTTCTTTTAAATTTATCACCTTAAAATCTGAGATTATGTTCTCAAGCATTCACTAGAAGTAAATTGTGGTTGGTTTGTTTGCAGATTGTGTGTCTTTGAATGGATTCCCAAATTACACTGTTGTGTTCGTATGGAGGTGAAGTTTCAGTTACAACTGTGAAGGAGAATACAGTTTTTGATGATTTAGTATCCTTTGTTACAAAAAGCTGGCCAAGTATCAATGTAAATTTATTTACTTTGACATATAGGCTGCGTGGATACAACGATTGTTTGATAGAGGATGAGAGGATGTTAAGAAATTGGTTGTCATGTGTAAGCAAATGAACATTATTCGGGTTGATGTACATGTTAGAGTGATGGAGTTGGATAATGAATTAACTGATTCCGATGAGGAATTACATGATTGTGGAAGTGGTAGTATGCAGGTTCTTGACAATTTTCTATGTGAGCCTAGTTTTTATACACATCGTGAGCAAATTTTAATGGGTTCAGGTTGGAGTAGTTGTATTCAAGATATTGGGCAGAAGTTTGAAGGTGGTGCAGTTGAGTTTCGTAAGGCCATATGTAAGTTCTCAATAGAGGTTGGATTCCAATTCAGGTTTGTAAAGAATGATAAACAAAGAGTGACTGCTGTTTGTAAATATCGGGATGAGAAGGGGTGTAAGTGGCGCATTCATGCATCTAAGGAGTATGTTAATAGTTTTTTCTACATACGCACATTTGAAAAGTTGCATACTTGTGGTGCAGTTGTTAGGATGTCCAAACACCCTCGTGTAACTTCAAAGTTGGTTGGTGACCTGATTGAAGATAAAATTAGGAGTGACCCATTGTTCCAGCCTATAAAAGTAATTGGCGAAATTAAGGATAGATATGGTCTTGACATCAATTACCATCATGCTTGGTATGGTGTTGAGAATGCTAGGAGAGGTATATACGGTGATCATTCACATTCATTTGACCAACTCAGATGGTATTTTGATCAAACATTGAAGGTCAACCCTGGTAGTCATATGGTCCTTGATGTGGATCAGAATACGAGAAGGTTTAAGCGGTGCTTTATTTCTTTTGCTGCGTGCATCAATGGATTCAATTATATGAGGCCATTGATTTTTTTGGATGGGACGTTCTTGAAAGGCAGGCACAAGGGTGTTGTCTTGGGTGCTTGCGGCAAAACATGCGATCAAGGTTAGTAATATAGTTTTGCTCAAATTTTGTTATCTCGTATTTTATTTTTGTTGAGTACGTTAGTTGAGAGTTTATTATATTATATAAATGCCTTCCAATGAGTTGATTTTATTATATGTATAACTTGTCAAGCAATTTATATACTTACCAATGAGTGTGTAATTTGTACGAGCACAAATTTTGTGGTATTTTTGTATTGTACGTATCTTTTTAATTTTGACTTTTTCCCAATTTTATAACCTTTATTAAATAATTTCATATGGAAATACTTAGTGCGTAATTTCGTAGAAGATTTGTCGTATCGTTATGTTCTTGTAGGTGTTTGTTTTAAAGTTTTTTTTTTGGGTTAAATTTTCTTGCAGAAGTCTTCAATATTGCGTTTGCCGTTGTTGGGTCCGAGGACAAGGAAAATTGGATGTGGTTTTTAAAAGAATTGAGGTCTATATTGGATCCTTTTCGGAAGATTACATTTATCTCTGATAGGCATACCGGAATTATTGATGGAATTAAAGAGGTTTTTCCTAATGATTTCCATGGTTTTTGCTTATTTAATTTGAAGTTCAACCTACTGGACAAGCTACGAGGGCTTAAATCAGGTTTTCGTAACCGTTTAGTCTACATGATGTCACAGTGTGCTTATGCACCAGACTTTGATACTTACCAACAGAAGTTGCAGTTGTTGCTGAAGGAAGGTGGACAACGTGTAAGTGATTTTTTGAGTAACATACCCGTTGAAAACTGGTGTAACGCTTTTTTTAAGGGCCAGCGATATGGGGAGATGTCCTCTAGTTTGGCGGAGTCATGGAATAAAATGATCAATGAAGCACGCCATATGCCGATAACGAGCATGATTGATAATATTCGTGTTAAGTGTATGAAGAAAATGGCAAAAATGAAGTTGAAGTGCCAAAAATGGGATGGTCTACTATGTCCTGAGATTCAAGATCGTCTACAAAATGCATTGGATATTGGTCGGACTTGGAGGGTAAGTTCAGCGAGTGAGTACTTGTATGAGGTTCACTGTGAGCCATCGATGCTTGTCAATATTGGACAACAAATGTGTTCTTGCGGTAATTGGCAACATCATGGCTTTCCTTGTGAGCATGCTGTTACTGTTCTTAACTGCAGCAGTGCGCAGATTGGCAAAGATTTGTATGATTTTATTGAATCGTACTTCTATAAGAGAAACTATGAATTATCTGTTTCTGATCCAATCCACCCCATCGTTACTTTCGGAAAGCCACTGATTGATCCTAATTATATTGGAATTATGCCACCTATAACGAAGAAGCAACCTGGAAGGCCAAAGAAGAAAAGGATCCCGTCTAGGGGTGAGTTTGTACGTGTTGTGAGGTGTGGTAGATGTGGTAAAAAAGGACGTCACAATAGGAAGTCATGTAGGGAAGTGATCTGTAACTGATTTTAGTACTGATTGGATTTTGTGAGTGATATAGACATTGATGGAAATAACAATGTTACTATTATTTCGTATTAATAAAATGCGTATTGCATTCAGTGTTTGATGAAAGGTGATATATTTAGTATTTGGATACATAATAACTTCATATGAATAGTTTATGCTCTTATACTTTGTAAATTTTTTCTGTAAACAACATTGTATGGATACTAAAATTGTATTGAATGGTGTTTAAAAATAGAGTGTTTTACTTTTATATTTTAGTATGTTAATTTAACATACTATACACCCAGCTATCAATCAGAAAAAGATTTTTGTTTGGTATTCTCGTGTGTTGTTACATACGAAATTTTTTCTCATAGATACATACCCCCATGATTTAGTTCATGCACCAGATTTAGGTAAATTTTTCTAAATATACACACAGAAATACAGTAGTGGACTTCGTGTGTCAATTCGTGGAGAATGTTTGTAGTATTCACACAGTGGTCATTTTTGATAGATCAGACAAATGTGATCTTCTATCTCACATACAAGTTTGCTATTAATTTGTGATCTACTAATACCCATAAGTTATATAACTTTTCGAATCTGCAAAAACAGAAATTTTATTTGCATAGAATGTAGATACAGTCAGTTTGCCCCCAATATGCACCATAAGATCATAGCAAAAATATACACATAACCCAAAATACCCAAAAAAAAAACAAAAAAACACAAAATATGTCACTTATGTTTCGGAACATCTATATTAATATTGGGGAAAGGTGTGGGTCCCAAAAAAAAATTGATCCAAGGGCTAAGATTTCTCAATTTACTTAACTTTTAATCTTAACCCTTATGCACACTATATCTACTTTCCACCATTGGATCAACTTAATCCAAGGGTCACAACACAAATATATTTGCACACCTCACACACCATATAAACACTTAACCCATTTCTCTCCCTCTACCCCCCACGTCTCTCATTCTCTTTCTCTCTCTCATGCAATACATAATACATAAACTGCTAAGAAATTAAAAACTCAATAAAGTAAACAAAAAAAAAAAAAAAAGAAACTACCCTCTCTCTTTCAAACGGCCTATATTCTCCTCTTATACTAACAACTGGTTCAAATCTAATCCAAATCAGAGGGGAAAAGTGAGAATATGTGCAGCCACATTTTGCTATGGGACCGAGTGCACATCCACAGTTTGAGATGTTGAATTGATATATTTCTAGAATTGCTTCTCTTAGTCATTGCCTCACTAGGTAATTTCATTTGAAACTTGCAAATCTCTCTCCCTATCATTAATCATAGGCATTAATTACACTCAAAATTGTACTACATGTTAGTAGTACAACTATCAGTATTGGCAATTCATTATAACTAGCAAATTCAGTATTTTCTTGACCTCTACCACTTTGCTTCACCAGTGGTCCAAGAGTTTGTATTTATCATAGTTTTGCTTATTCCACTTTAAGATTTTATGATTTCTTTTGAGTGGTCACAGGCTATCATCAAAAGGGAATATTTGTTTTGTTATTATGATTTAGCTTTGAAGCATTTGGGTGTATACTTTTCATCTTACCTCTAACAAGACTTTTTTCCTTGGGTAAGTGGGTAGATGTATCCATAGGCTCCCAATTTTATATTTAAGGTTTTAGAGTATTATGATATTCTAAAGTCAGTGATTCAGGGTTGTTATGGCTTAATCTTACTGAATTCTTGATCACTTTCCAACTTTCGTAAATGAAAGCATCTTAACTATTCATTCCCTGTTCATCTTCCATGTGCAAAATTGTATTTTATTTTCGCTAAAAGGATTTGGTCTAAGTTAACAATTGAGTAATGCTATGCTTTCCAAATTTACATTCCAAATGATGTGGCAGTGGGGCCACTGAATTTGGATTAGAGGATATTGAAGTGACCGTACAGTGGTCCCACTATCACATCATTTGAGATGTAAAATTGGAATTTGACTTTGAGAAGCATAGCATTACTCTTAATAATTTTCTTATTTTTGCTTTGGTACGTTCATATTTGTGCCTATTTTGCCTTTTTCTTTATTTATTTATATTAATACTGCTTCTATTCTTGGGGCTTTTATGATTTGTCCACTTGCATGTATAATTCTCTAAGTGCATGTATGAGTGTCTTTGGTTCCCAGAGTGTTTGTGTCTTGATTCTACTTAGATCCACTCGGAGTTGTTTGATACACTTTTGGTGATTTTTATTCTTATTTCACTTCTACTCAGACAGTTTTACGGCCTGTCTAAAATTTTTATTCTTATTTACTCACTTCTACCTAAAAATGGTCACTCATTGTTCACTCATGCCTTAGCTGAGTGACATGTGTCACATTCTATTCCCATTTTGTCCATGTATTATCAACATAATTACTGGAATGGAACACATGTCATCGCATGGGTGACCAAAAATGCCCTCTATTTTTATTTGCTCTGTTTATGTTGTGTTGCAAACAAGTTTTTCTTTTGACAGCAAATTTTTATTTTTATTTTGTGTGCGTGTTAATTTGTGTGCATGTGTGTGAGTGTGTATTTGGCTATTCAGAGAGAGAGATGTGTGCGTGCATAGAGTGTGTGTGACCCGCGTGTGTGTTCGTGAAAAAAAAAAAAAGAAAAAGAAAAAGGGTAAAGATTACAATCCCCTCTCAATACGCAAAAAAAAAAAAACAAAACAAAACAAAAATAAAATTAAATAAGCAAACGTTCTACAAAGTGATGCTGAGAATGCATAACTTGCCCGTAAAAAGATAGATTAGTAGTCAATTTATTCTAATTAGTTAAGGGAGATTTTAGAGAATACTTACTATTTTTTTAATGACTTTTATGTACTTAATGTTTGGCTATAACCCGTACTTGCTTATCTTTTTTTGTTATTTTTATTTCATAATGATTGGAGTTTAAACAATTTTAACTTCACAATTACAAATTATATTTAATACTCTATCGTCTTAATTCCAATCGACGTGAAAGTTATTTGATTATTAAGTTGTTTGGTTAAACTTATCCCCTTTCTCGATCATTGCATCTTTTCTTTATGAAATATTTATCTTTAGTGTAGCTATCAAACTTTCGTATAAACCGTCATTTTTTTGGTTTTTTAATTTTTCACTTCCACCCTTTTTTTCGTCCGTGCCCACGGGCACGGGTACGCACTAGCATATATATATTATAGCAACAGTACTTAAACCCCTTCATTGATCCCTTCAATCATCCTTGATAGCTTTCAGTTCCGCACGATTGATTAGACGTGTTAAGAAACACATGTACCAAGCCAGCCCTCGCCTCTATTGTGTCACACTTGAGCTTATCCTCATTATGTTGGAAGAATTTTGCAATTAGATCGCACATTATAACACCACAGTCTAAAGATCCAGAGGCTTGTTGTTGTGAGCCAACCACATCAAATAATCTCGGAGCTTGTTCATCAGCTGCAACCTTTGATACGTAGTTTTTCTGTAAAACAGAGTAATCTGTTATACATTTACTGTAAGTGTGTTAATTTGTGTCTCTCTAGAGTTTGTTGTGGTTACCATATCTAGAAGGCCTTGTATATATGGATCCTTGGTTCCAGTAGTTCTCGGCCTGAGGGAGTTGCAGAACTTCCAGGTATGTAGCAATGTGTCAAACACAGCCAGAGTCCAATGTTCAGCTCCAATATTGTGCGCTCTGCAGAGTAGTGGAAATATCTTGTACCTATATTCCCCGGTATCATCTCTAATAAGCGGATCGACAAGTGTTTCTAGTGAATCGGTATCACCATTCCTTAGCCATACCTGTGCATAGATTAGTACTAGAATAAATTTGTTTGCGTGACATAACATATGAATCTTAGGGGTTGTGTATGAGAGATACTGTCACACCCCAACCCGCCTCGTGCGGATTAGGACACGTGTAACAATGCTACAAGCTCCCAATTACATTAATTTGTAAAGAAATATGCGAATTACTAAGAAACACGTGTGTTAAACCACATTAAACAACTCTATTGTTACAAAATAGGCCCCAAGGGCAAAATGGTCATTTATAAAGTATGTAAAATTTTTATACCAAAAGTTAGGATTTTGAGTCCCGGTTCCAACGCAACAAACGGCACGCGAAACCGAGTTTCCTAGAAGAAGTTATACATGTTTACGTAAAAACGGACATGCTGGGGAAAAATACAAGGCGGATCGATCCCTTCATTATGGGCGGATCGATCCATTTACTTGACATTCTCGCAGAATGCTCCCTAAAAAGGGCGGATCGATCCCTTCACAAACCGCGGATCGATCCCCTTCACAAATCTGCTGCCAAATTCCTTTTTGCTGTCAAAACAAGTTTTAATTTACCAAAACACAACCAAATCTCATAGAAACCTTATGAAACTTTGGGAAATCAACTCCAACACATTTCTAAACATGTTTAAACTCAAGTTAAGCATGGATCATAGAATCATACCCACAATTGGATCAAATTAATCATGAACTCATCTCATTTGGTTCAAGAACAAACTTTTCAACTTTAAAACTCAATTCTCATTCAAAGTTTATAAAACTTGTTGGAATTCAACTCAAGGACATAACTAACATTATAAACACTAAAGAAACATGTCCAAGACACTAACGACACACCCGGACTTGCCGAGATGGTCAAATCCATTACTTGCACCCTACTAGAACAAAATGAGAGAGATTACACATATGTTCTCAAATTCACTTCCAACTCTCCAAAATACATGGTTATGATCCAAATCCATTTCCAACAACTTAAATATGAACATTAACATAAAAGACACCATACTTTACATCATTTTACAAGTTCCAAAAGAAATTTACAAGCATGAGGCTCAATCTCCCCCATCTCTCCCATCTCTCCCATTCATAAGTCAAGACTTTAATTCACAAGTTGAGAACCTCAACCCACTAGTTACACTATAATATAAGTTTAAAACATATTTACAAGCTCTAACTCTCTTCCCCATTCCCGAGCGCGTCACCTTCTCTCCGGATATCGCTCCGTACCTGCGGTGGTTGTTATGTACCACAACAGAAATAGGAAAACGGTTTTCTTAAGCAATTTGCTTAGTGAGCATTCTAAGTATGACTGAATGTTTAACATGTGCAATGCAACAATCAACATATAAATCATATTTGTAGTCGCCGAGTCACCGGTTTAATGATTCATTCAGACCCGAAGACCTCCCTTGGTCCCGTGGCCACTTCTATTCCTTGGACTTCCGTATTTCTCGGATTCTTCCTCTTCACCACCCTTATTACTCCCAACAATGAACCATTTTCCCGGTGCTCATTGACTACCACATAGACATATAAGCATATAAACATGCATCAACATATGGTTTTCACAAAATTGATATGAAATTCACAATCCACCAATATAGTAACTTCTAAACATGATATCAACAACCAAAGTTATACAAGGATTCATTGACCACCTTAAACACAATCATTTTTAGGCTAGAAAACTCACCTCACTCACAGCTTATACCCCAAATCAAGCTAATTATGCAGAATTCCTTAGTAATTCTTGCCCAATTCTTTCCCCCGGAGTAATTCCTATACAAATTCGGCAACCTCGGTCACCGATTGACGTAAGCTACCAAAATTACAGCGAGTAAAACAGAAGTTGAAGGTATAGAAACGACCGTCTTACCTCCACGAGTCCAAAAGTGGTTTCGATTTGTGAATCCGACGAACGACGGCAACGGAACGGCGAGAATTCGGCGTCGGTGACGTTTTACGTCTTCTCTCGGTGCTCTCTCTGTTTTCTCTGGATTAATTCCAGCAGATTTTGAGAGACTCTCCCTCAATTGACACATGCTTGCATGTGTTTGAGGTGTCATCACCTCAATTCCCCACTATTCCCATTTACACCCCTGAAATTTATTAAGTTCTTATTATGAAATCCCCCAAACATTCCATTAACTACCCAATTATCTAATGAGGGTTTGTCTAAGTTTCGTATGGGTCCCAACGTGGGTCCCACATATTTTGTGAAATTGCTATCGCACCTACTAATTTTACATCTTTTTCATTTATACCCTTATTTGGGTGTCCAAACTAATGCTAACACATATCAACATGTAATATGAAAGCAACTTAGCAAATATCCATGTAATCACATAAAAATGCATTTAATCACTTAAAATGCAAATTACCAATTTACCCTTCACTGGGTTAAATTTCAATACCTGTCCCACCTCTCTGGGGACTTTTCCAACTAGTGTCCCTCTCTGAACACTTTTTACTTGGGCGAGTCCAAGCCTCCCCTTAATCCATTTTATACACTAATTATATTAATTAATGCATATTATCACAAATAATTAACCCGTTCTCCGGGTACGGGTGTTACATTTCTCCCTCCCTAAAAGGGAGTTTGGTCCCCAAACTTACTCTTACCTCAAGAATTGAAGAGATGCGGGTACTTGGCTCGGATCTCATCCTCCCGCTCCCAAGTAGCCTCTTCCATTGAATGGCTTCGCCATTGAACCATCACCAAGGGAATCACTTTGGTCCTCAATACTTGATCCTTCCTATCAAGAATTTGCACTGGATGTTCCACGTAAGTTAAATCTTCCCGAATTTCTAACGGTTCCGGAATAATAACATGTTTCGAATCCGGCACATAACGTCGAAGCATCGATACGTGAAACACATTATGAACATTCTCTAATTCTTGTGGCAGCTCTAATCGATAAGCTAATGGCCCAACTCGATTAAGAATCAAATACGGTCCAACATATCTCGGACTGAGCTTACCTCGCTTACCAAAACGTGTTATGCCTTTTGAAGGCGATACTTTCAAAAACACATATTCACCCACCTCAAATTCCAACGGTCTTCTACCCGTATCCACATAGCTTTTATAACGACTTTGAGCCGTTTGTAATCGCTGTTTAATCAAGTTGATCTTGTCAGTAGTAATTTGCACTATCTCTGGTCCCAAAAGTTGTTTCTCTCCAACTTCTGTCCAACACACTGGCGATCTACACTTTCTACCATATAGTGCCTCATAAGGCGCCATTCCAATGCTAGTTTGAAAACTGTTATTGTAAGAGAACTCGATTAAAGGCAAGTGGGTCTCCCAATCGGCCTTGAAATCCATAACACATACCCTCAACATATCTTCCAAAATTTGAATCACTCGCTCGGATTGACCATCGGTCTGGGGATGAAATGCAGTGCTAAAATGTAAAGTTGTCCCCATAGCTCTCTGTAAACTATCCCAAAATCTTGATACGAATCGGGTATCACGGTCCGACACTATCGAAACCGGTGCTCCATGAAGCCGTATAATCTCTCTAATATAAATCTCTGCAAGTTTTGATGGATCTTTAGTCCTAATAGGTAGGAAATGAGCTGACTTAGTCAACCGGTCTACAATCACCCATATGCTATCATTTGACTTTTGAGACTTTGGAAATCCCGAGACGAAATCCATTGTAATATGTTCCCATTTCCACTCAGGTATCTCTAAAGGATGTAACTCTCCTCCGGGTCGTTGATGTTCAATTTTCACTTTTTGACAGGTCATGCATTTAGACACAAATTCTGCTACCTCTCGTTTCATACCACTCCACCAGTAAATTTCTCGCAAGTCTCGGTACATTTTGGTACTACCCGGATGTATAGAATATCTTGTATTGTGGGCTTCCTCCATAACTTTATTTCTCAGATCTCCAACTTTAGGTACACATAATCGGTTTATATATTTCAGAACACCATCTTGGAAACTGAATTCTGGCCTTCTCCCCTCTGGTAACTCATCCACAATCTTCTTGAATTCTGGATCTAAGAACTGATTAGTCTTGATTTCACCAATTAAACTTGGCTGTGCCACGATCGCAGCCATTAAACCACCTCTAATTTTAGGAACTACCTCAAGCTTCAATTGTTCAAATTCCTTTATCAACTTTTCCTGTCCAGTCAAGGCATAAGCTAAGTTTTCTGACGACTTCCGACTCAAGGCATCGGCAACTACATTGGCTTTTCCCGGGTGATACTGAATTCTCAAGTCATAATCTTTCATAAGTTCCAACCACCTTCGCTGTCGCATGTTAAGGTCCCTCTGAGTGAATAGGTATTTTAGGCTTTTGTGATCGGTGAAGATTTCACAAGTTTCCCCGTATAAATAATGTCTCCAAATCTTCAAAGCGAAGATTACCGCCGCTAACTCCAGATCATGGGTCGGGTAATTTTTCTCATGAGGTCTCAATTGCCGTGAAGCATAAGCTATCACTTTGTCATCTTGAGTTAATACACATCCCAAGCCTTGGTGCGAAGCATCACTGTATATTCTGAAATTCCCAGTACTGGTTGGAATTGCAAGTATTGGTGCCGTTGTCAGCTTTTTCCTCAATTCCAAGAAACATTCTTCACATTCTTTGGTCCATTCAAATGGTACGTCTTTTCTCATTAATCTCGTCATTGGAGTTGCGATTTTGGAAAAGTCTTTGACAAATCTTCTGTAGTATCCAGCCAATCCCAAGAAACTTCGAATCTCTGATACATTTGTCGGTCTTGACCAATTCATAACAGCTTCAATCTTTTGTGGATCTACGGAAATACCTTCTTTAGAAATCACGTGCCCTAGAAAAGTGACACTCGTCAACCAAAATTCGTTCTTCTTCAACTTCCCAAACAATTGTTTCTCTCGAAGTCGCTGCAAAACTAGTCTCAAGTGTCGTTCATGCTCTTTCGGACTCTTAGAATAAATGAGAATATCATCAATGAATACAATAACGAACTCATCCAAATACGATTTGAATACACGGTTCATCAAATCCATGAAGGCAGCAGGTGCATTAGTAACCCCAAACGGCATCACTAGGAATTCATAGTGCCCGTAGCGGGTCCTAAAGGCTGTCTTCTCCACATCCTTAGCTTTAACTTTCAGTTGATGGTACCCAGATCGTAAGTCAATCTTTGAAAATACCTCAGCCCCTTGAAGTTGATCGAATAGATCGTCAATACGTGGCAACGGGTATTTGTTCTTGATGGTTACTTTGTTGATCTCCCGGTAGTCAATACACATCCGCATTGTACCATCTTTCTTCTTCACGAATAGTACTGGTGCACCCCACGGGGACACACTAGGTCGGATAAAACCCTTGTCTAGCAACTCTTGCAACTGTATCTTTAACTCTTTCAACTCAACTGGTACCATTCGATATGGTGCTCGTGAAATTGGTTGGGTTCCCGGCATAACATCAATACCAAATTCAATTTCTCGATCAATCAATACACTAGGTAACTCCTCGGGGAATACATCTGGAAACTCTCTAACTACCGGAATATCTTCAAGTTTTAAATCGGGACCTCTAGTATCAAGAATACTACACAAAAACCCCCGGCAACCCTTCTTTAATAAACGACAAGCTTCAATAGCTGACACGATATACGGCGGTGATACAACACCCTTACCTTGAAAATAAAACTCATCTTGATTCGGAATACGAAATGCTACTCCTTTAGTGTTACAATCAATATTAGCATGATTAGCCGCTAACCAATCCATACCCAATATAACATCGAAGTGTTGAATTACTAATGGTACCAAATCAACAGTTAACTCTTTACCATTCACATTAATCTCACACTTTCTAAACACACCCGAACTAACCAACGGAGCCCCCAACGGTATCGCGACAGATAAATCATAGTTTAGGAACTCTAATGGTTTATCTAAATGTTTAGCAAAATGGTGTGACACGAATGAGTGTGTAGATCCCGAATCTATAAGTACATTTGCTAGGTGTGAGCAAATGGGAATCATACCTGAAACAACAGTGTCGGCAGAAGCAGCATCTCCCGGCCTGAGTTGAAATGATCTTGCCTCTCGTTGCTCCCTCCTCGGAGGTTGAGTAGTCCTTGGTGTGATAGCGCTAGCCGCAGAAGAACCTGAACCTGATGCTCCTTGGCGTCTAGTAGGACAATCCTTAGATTGATGTCCCAATTCCTTACAAGTGAAGCATCGACCTCTCATATCTATATTCTGATTTGGACAGTTCCTGGCGATGTGTCCCGGTTGTCGGCAACTATTGCAAATGATTGGGTTTGGAAGTTGATTGCACCGGCCCCAATGAAATTTCTGACAAGTCTGACACCTCGGTTTATTTCCACCGGAACCACTACCAATACTAGCTGATGATCCTCCTAAACTCTGTCTTTTTGCACTCCCCTGACCACTGAACTGACTTGATCCCGGTCATTTACTTTGTTGACTCGGTGGTGGTGGCAAGTTTGATGTGTACCCGAGATCTCTTTCAGCGATAGACGCAATATCCAATGCCTTAGCATAGGTCTCCGGTCGGAACACAGTCACTCGCCCTCGGATATCTCCCCGGAGTCCCGCTACAAACTTTCTTGCCTTCACTTTTTCGGTTGTTACGATATCCCCGGCAAACCTTGCCAAACTCGTAAATTGCGTGGAGTACTCCCGGACTGACTTTCCCCCTTGTACCAACTCCATGAATTCTTGAGCCTTTTGATCCCCAAATGACTCTGGAAAATATTGATCATTGAAAATCTCAAGAAATTGGTCCCACGTTGTCGGTTGACCCGGACCCAGCTTAGTACGCCACCAATATTGCGCCTCATCTTTTAACGTGTCTGCAGCGAATAGCACTTTTTGTTCCTCCGTACATGGTAAAACTCGGAAGATCTTCTCCATATCTGAGATCCAGAAATTTGCCTTCATCGGATCGGCTTCCCCGCGGAATATGGTCGGCTTTTGTTTGTGGAATTTTGAAATAGTAACAATATCTTCCCTTGGATTCGGATTCGGTTGTATCGGTCTCTCTTCGATCACATGAGTTTCTGCTACTCGTACCAACCCTTCGATTGCTCTTTCAACCCGTTCCATTCGGTTTGAGGTGTCACCTCCAGACATAATGCCTGGCACCCACATATAGTACACACATGCACGTTACTTTTAAATAAACACATGGCATGCTTATCGACATTAAAACATGCTAAGTAAACGTGTATGCATGTGTATGCAACTACGTGTCGTTGTGTGCACACTACGCGTCGTATACGTCTCTCGTCCCCAAAGGCTCTAACTATTGCTCTGATACCAAAAATTGTCACACCCCAACCCGCCTCGTGCGGATTAGGACACGTGTAACAATGCTACAAGCTCCCAATTACATTAATTTGTAAAGAAATATGCGAATTACTAAGAAACACGTGTGTTTAACCACATTAAACAACTCTATTGTTACAAAATAGGCCCCAAGGGCAAAATGGTCATTTATAAAGTATATAAAATTTTTATACCAAAAGTTAGGATTTTGAGTCCCGGTTCCAACGCAACAAACGGCACGCGAAACCGAGTTTCCTAGAAGAAGTTATACATGTTTCCGTAAAAACGGACATGCTGGGGAAAAATACAAGGCGGATCGATCCCTTCATTATGGGCGGATCGATCCATTTACTTGACATTCTCGCAGAATGCTCCCTAAAAAGGGCGGATCGATCCCTTCACAAACCGCGGATCGATCCCCTTCACAAATCTGCTGCCAAATTCCTTTTTGCTGTCAAAACAAGTTTTAACTTACCAAAACACAACCAAATCTCATAGAAACCTTATGAAACTTTGGGAAATCAACTCCAACACATTTCTAAACATGTTTAAACTCAAGTTAAGCATGGATCATAGAATCATACCCACAATTGGATCAAATTAATCATGAACTCATCTCATTTGGTTCAAGAACAAACTTTTCAACTTTAAAACTCAATTCTCATTCAAAGTTTATAAAACTTGTTGGAATTCAACTCAAGGACATAACTAACATTATAAACACTAAAGAAACATGTCCAAGACACTAACGACACACCCGGACTTGCCGAGATGGTCAAATCCATTACTTGCACCCTACTAGAACAAAATGAGAGAGATTACACATATGTTCTCAAATTCACTTCCAACTCTCCAAAATACATGGTTATGATCCAAATCCATTTCCAACAACTTAAATATGAACATTAACATAAAAGACACCATACTTTACATCATTTTACAAGTTCCAAAAGAAATTTACAAGCATGAGGCTCAATCTCCCCCATCTCTCCCATCTCTCCCATTCATAAGTCAAGACTTTAATTCACAAGTTCAGAACCTCAACCCACTAGTTACACTATAATATAAGTTTAAAACATATTTACAAGCTCTAACTCTCTTCCCCATTCCCGAGCGCGTCACCTTCTCTCCGGATATCGCTCCGTACCTGCGGTGGTTGTTATGTACCACAACAGAAATAGGAAAACGGTTTTCTTAAGCAATTCGCTTAGTGAGCATTCTAAGCATGACTGAATGTTTAACATGTGCAATGCAACAATCAACATATAAATCATATTTGTAGTCGCCGAGTCACCGGTTTAATGATTCATTCAGACCCGAAGACCTCCCTTGGTCCCGTGGCCACTTCTATTCCTTGGACTTCCGTATTTCTCGGATTCTTCCTCTTCACCACCCTTATTACTCCCAACAATGAACCATTTTCCCGGTGCTCATTGACTACCACATAGACATATAAGCATATAAACATGCATCAACATATGGTTTTCACAAAATTGATATGAAATTCACAATCCACCAATATAGTAACTTCTAAACATGATATCAACAACCAAAGTTATACAAGGATTCATTGACCACCTTAAACACAATCATTTTTAGGCTAGAACACTCACCTCACTCACAGCTTATACCCCAAATCAAGCTAATTATGCAGAATTCCTTAGTAATTCTTGCCCAATTCTTTCCCCCGGAGTAATTCCTATACAAATTCGGCAACCTCGGTCACCGATTGACGTAAGCTACCAAAATTACAGCGAGTAAAATAGAAATTGAAGATATAGAAACGACCGTCTTACCTCCACGAGTCCAAAAGTGGTTTCGATTTGTGAATCCGACGAACGACGGCAACGGAACGGCGAGAATTCGGCGTCGGTGACGTTTTACGTCTTCTCTCGGTGCTCTCTCTGTTTTCTCTGGATTAATTCCAGCAGATTTTGAGAGACTCTCCCTCAATTGACACATGCTTGCATGTGTTTGAGGTGTCATCACCTCAATTCCCCACTATTCCCATTTACACCCCTGAAATTTATTAAGTTCTTATTATGAAATCCCCCAAACATTCCATTAACTACCCAATTATCTAATGAGGGTTTGTCTAAGTTTCGTATGGGTCCCAACGTGGGTCCCACATATTTTGTGAAATTGCTATCGCACCTACTAATTTTACATCTTTTTCATTTATACCCTTATTTGGGTGTCCAAACTAATGCTAACACATATCAACATGTAATATGAAAGCAACTTAGCAAATATCCATGTAATCACATAAAAATGCATTTAATCACTTAAAATGCAAATTACCAATTTACCCTTCACTGGGTTAAATTTCAATACCTGTCCCACCTCTCTGGGGACTTTTCCAACTAGTGTCCCTCTCTGAACACTTTTTACTTGGGCGAGTCCAAGCCTCCCCTTAATCCATTTTATACACTAATTATATTAATTAATGCATATTATCACAAATAATTAACCCGTTCTCCGGGTACGGGTGTTACAGATACCAAGCATAAGCTATGGAAAACCAAGCATCGTCCATCATTGTTAGTGCTGATTGAATCAAATTCGCCATGTGATTGGCGTGTCATCAATGTTTCAGCAAAACAGTCCACCACCTATTCAAAGATACGTATGTGTGAAGTTGTCAGTAAATGAATTGTTTTAATTGTTGATTATGAAGTTTTTTGTATAATGGTCAATGGAAGTTATCACTCACATTTGTCGATATCGCCTTCATTAGGATAATAGAACATATATCAGAAGTCGTTACAACATCCTTCCCATCAGACTTGGTGTATACTGTTGTTCTGTTGTTTAAAACGTTGTATTATATCAGTCTGAGAAAATGTGATTTGGGTGTTAGAAAAATGTTGAGTTCAACTTACAGTGTTCCACATGCGTTTAGCATTTCTGTGATATGTTTTTTGCTGGATTTTGGAAGTACATTGAATACCTCCGACTTCTTCAACACTGGTAGCAACACCTTTATGTCCTTCATATTATCGAAATGAACTTCATCGACATCAATTGGATCTTCCTCCACCCCTGTTGGGGAAAATTCCTTATGCTTTTCCTTATTCTGGTGACCAGGTAATTCCCCAGCTGTGCGCTGTCTTTTTTGCCTTCTCCAATTTGGGTATACAAATTCTGGCTTGACTGCAGGTTTTCTTTTCTTCTTCCTGATATTCCTAACTAACGTGGGTGTCAAACGGATAGTGTTCGGTCCTTTAACCCTTTTTGGTGTCTTGTTTGACTTTCGCGTTGCATCATCCTGCGTGAAACATATATGAATAGTGAGTAATTATCATGTTTGAATAAGTATACACTGGTTTTGAGCATTAATCAATGTTGCTATTTATTTTCTTGTAAAGTGATCAACATACTCATGTATTGAAGCTATTTAGACTTACCTTTTTTTTGTTTCTTGACATTGTTTCCAAGAGATGTCTTACTGTGGACTTCTCTTTGTCCAACTGAGTTCTCAAGCTTTCAATTTCTTCATCTTTTTGTTCCAGCCTTGTATTCATCTCTTCAACGCATCCTCTTTCCCTTTTCTTCACTCTATCAAGTTGATCAGTGAGAAGTTTGATACGCAATGAGGCTACTATGTTGTCAACATACTTTGGTGATCTGTCTTTGCAACCTCCACTATGTACGTATCCAAACAGCTCATTATATTCTGCACTTTTCTGTTCTAGGCTATCCTTCAGCTTCTTCACTTCCTTCTCCAAGCTCATTGTAATAATAGAATAGAAATCATTATCACGAACAAGGCTCTTTATCACGCTTTGTGGGTCTGAGTTATCAACCTCATTTGATTCGAAGAAGGTTCGACCTGTTCCATCACTCGCAGGGGAGTTACCGATCATTAATGGGTTGCCAACATCTTTATGCAATGGTGTTCTGACCTCATCTTCATCAAATGTTAGATGTTTTACAACCCGTTCTGTAATAGGTGTTTGTTCCTCCCGAACGACATCACTGGTTGTTTCTGGACTGTAGAACTGGTGTGGCTTCCACATCTCTTGCAGCATGCTCTGTGTAGTTTGATGCATCCGATCCTCTGTTAATGATAATCCACTAAGAACTCGTTCTTTTACTACTGCACTTCGTAGAACCATGCTTGAATTCTTAAGTTTAGACGCTTTCAAGGATCCATCAGCCGTAGACTTGTTGCTCAGATCTGTTACATGATCTGTTTCATTTTCAAGTTTCTTTGGTTCCATGTCAGACCTTTTAACTTCCACGGCTTCACTCATATGTTGGTTACGTGTGGTAGACATTGATGTTTCACTGTATAGCTCTACGATGGCTGTGGCATTCACATCTGTTGATCCGTCCTCAACCTGTTTCTCATTCATGCTGGTTGATTTCCTTACAACATTACGTATGCATTGAAAGGTGGAACAGTAAATGTTGCTTCATCGATCCTCATTCTATAAGGTTCGTAGATGAATGATTCGGACAAGGTTTCCATCATCTCCATTGCATTTACCTGGTAAGAAACAAGGTGAATAATTCTATTTGTTTCATTTTTCCATCATTGAATTTAGAAAGTTAAATATAACCAAGGTTTAATGCCCATTGTATGTTTCATAACATTCAATTGTCACTGAATACATACCTAATCCTAATTCTATGAAAATTTGCCAGTGAGTTATCATCAATTGTTTATTTTTGTAGTGCTAGAAATTCATGTATCTACCTTATTCAATTTTATACCGATCTAATAATAATTCATTATTCTATTAACATAATGAAATACCTCATCGGAATACGTTAATTCATCATTGGACTATATCATAAAAACAGTATTTGTCAGTTTACCAATCTGAAGGTAATTACCTCGATAGGTGCTAGATTTACTATATCTCTATTCTTTAGTTTTCTTTGAAGCTTCACCAAATCCCATTTTACGAAGCGGGGTATATCCTGGCAGTCTGGCATCGAGTGCTTCTCTTTGAGTTTATCTTCTTCAACATTCATTAACCTAAGATGTTCACATAGCCACAGCTGCAATATATAAACATTACTGTCAAGAAATGCTGAATAGCAAATTTTAGTCTTTGCAGTCTAATATTATCATCAACAAAGAATGTACAATACCTGTAAGAGCATTGTGCAGCCTGTCACTTTTGATGCGTCCTTGTGGGATTTGCCAATTGAAGTGAACAATTCATCCCGTATTGCTTTACACCAGTCGTATTCACGCATAATAGCTATATCCCCTGTGTAGTGTACCAAACCCCATCTAACTCGATCACCCCCTGTTGGAAAGAATACCGTTGAACATAATAGAAGACACAATAATCTCACTATGTCTTCAATGGAATCATGAGACATGTCTGATATTGTGTCTCTGATTGCTCTCTTGATTTTTGATATATGGACTTCTCCTTCATCCAAGAAATATCTTTTTACAAATTCTGAAGTGACCCTCTGGGAGTATGTAAGATCAATATTCTTAGTTCCATTCACGATACCAAATATCAACGAAATATCTGATGTTTCGAGCTTGATAACTTGACCTCCAACTGAAAACGATCTGTTTTTTGCATTGCAAAGTGGAATCATCTGCTTTGTAACTTTCTCATACTTCCTACGATATCGCACCCGGCCTGTTATGAATGCCTCAAAAAGATTCCAGAATGGCGTACGCTGAAGCTCGTTGATATGTTCTGGTCTTAGTCTTATCTCGTCCATTAACTTTCCAAAAGCAACGAAGCTACAACGAAATTTCTTCCCATGAGCTGACTGTGCAGGTCTTTTGCTTTTGATTGATTGAGATTGACAACCAATATTTTTTCCAGGAGCTGACCGTGCAGGTCTTTCGCTTTTCCGTGATTGAGCTTCGCAGAACAACAATATATTAGTTATATGTACATTTATTTTCAAATTGAATGAGTAATTCAAGTAAATGAAGTTAATGGTTGATTTTTCTATTCGCTATATTCACCAGAAGTACACGTGGTATCATCTGTAATATAAATTTACCAAGGAATCTAAAATTTGTAATGAATCAAGTTTTTGTGGACCTGGATCTACACAATATATGCAATACACTAATCATAAAATGAGAAGATTATGTACGTATCAATAAAATATCCAAATTACACTGTGAGTAATATCATTCTAAACCTTTTTGGGTTGTTCAGTATCCTTATTGTAATTTCCTGAATCTATACAATTAAAATGTGAGTAATTTTATTTCGATTTTAATGTTCTACCTGGATGATTTGTGTTATCGGCCAAATTTATCAATTTGCCACAAGGTGAGTAATTTATCACCTCCCGACATAGGTCATTCATGCAGATGTTCGACACAGACGTTTGATTCTTTATCATCTTACAAAGTGAGTAATTTGAATAGACAAAATTAGTCATGACCATGAAATTCATCACTATAATTTTATAGATATACATATATGTTAAATACTCACCAAACGAACAGATTAATAATGGTGATTGGAAAAATTGCTACTGTTATCAATAATGAACTGAAAAATTGAAACTATATGTTTTATATGGTGGAATTTTAAGATACTCAGATGGTTTTTTGACATTATTCAAAAAATCGGAAAGTCATAATTCAACAAAAAACCCAGATTAAAATGTAATATCTGTTATATGTTTTTAATTATCAAAATATACACCCAAATCCCTGATCATTAACATATTGGCAGATACATCAATTGTTTTATGATATTGTACGAATAGTAATACAAATTATTCAACAAATCGCAAGTTCATAAACCAGTAAAAACCCTTATTTTTCCTAATTTCCATCAATGTATTCTCTGTTATATGTATTTGATGATCAAAATATACACCCAAATCGCTAATCATTAACATATTGGTAGATACATCAATTGATTTATTATATTGTACAAATAATCATACAAAGTGAAAAATTTTATAAACCCTAATTTCCTGCAAACCCATCAACCGTTCCTCTGTTACATGAAATGCTTCCCAAGAAAGATGATGTCAAGTTACATGCAATCAAACCTAATTTAATTGAACTTCTCACCTGTTTTGGCCATCATCGAAGTTTGATCGAAACACTGACAGTCTTGTTATACATGCTCCACCATTGTTTGCTTCAAAGCTTTTTTTGATATGGTATTCACGACGATGCAGAGCTGGGTGAGAAATAATTCAAGAAATTATAGATATCTCTCTCCTTTATGGTAATCCCATGATCATTGGAATAACTTTAATGATGAAAATTTGAATCCCTGATTATTTCTCGGTTGATATGGGAGTAATTTCAGCTTGTTTATGAGCAATTTAAATACCATAGCATAACCGTTAGAAGGCTATATCGGCGCGAAGTTGAGATACCAGGGTATTTTGGTCCATTAATGTGATAGAGGACTAATTTCTAATTGGGCTTATTGGTTGGGCCTATTTATAGTTTGAGTGTATCTAAAGGTCTGAATACTAAATAACCCCTTAAATAGATATTATTTGACCCCACCCAAAAAAGAATGGGTCCGTTAGATTTCAGTCCTTTAATGTGTCATTTTCTAGAAATAGATCCATTGTATAAGTCAATTTAGAAATCAGTCCCTCACCTATTTTGAGGACCAAAATACCCCCACTCCTACAATTAAGGGTTTTTAAATTTAAAAACCATATAACTCTCTCTCTCTCTCTATATATATATATATATATATAATAAATCTGAATTTTCATCACAATTGAGAAATTTCTCACTTTAAAATACATCACAGAGTGAGAAATTCCTCAATAATAACATAATACGAATTTTGATACAAATTTCTCGGTTCTAGAAATTCCTCAATAATAACATAATCTCTCTACATATATAACTTTTTGGTGAGAAAATCTCGATTCTAGAATTTTGATACAAATTTCTCACTTTTTGGTGAGAAATTGTCGATTCTAGTATTTTGATTACAAATTGCTCACTTGAAAAAAAAAAACAAACAAACAAAAAAAAAAAACAAAATTCCTCACCTTCAAAACTGAAAATATAAACAAAGTTGTGAAATTTCACAAAAAAAAAAAAAAAATTATTGTGAAATTTGACAACTTTTGATATCTACACCTACTCAACTAGATCTACCATTGTTGATCGATATCAAAATCTGGTAAAAAAATATTGATAAATTTCACAAAAAATGACTTTAAAAAAAAAAAAAAAAAAAAACATATCTAGCCGGATCTGCTCGTGGTGGTCTGCCTGCCATCCCCATCGTTGTCCATAACCATCGATCACCACCACTATCACCATGGCCAAATTGTCAAAAAAATCCTCATCTGTCTGACCGTCCACATGAAATGGAGAATTTGAAGCCATTGAAACTGACCCTAACTTCATTCAAAAAAGAAAAAGAAACTGACCCTAACCCAATCAATTTACCACGAAAAGCCACTCAAATTCTTCAGACCCAATACCTCATTTTAGTGAGAGAAAGTTTAGAGAGAGATTTGTTGGGGGTGAGATAATGACAGAGAGAGAAACATATCTTAATTATTTATTTAGGTTTTAAATTAAAATCCCTAATTTTAAGGTGATTAAATATACACAAATATGTATACATCTAGTGAAGGGTAATTTTGGTAAAAAAAAATACAGCTATTTGGGGAAAATGACTAATTCCTATGTTTCTTTAATAATTAAGGATGAATTTAAGGGTTTAAAGAGTCAAAGTGACTAACTGTACGTTGACTACAATTTGAAGGACCAAAACGTATATTTCTAAAAAAGAATTAGTGACATTCAATTTTGGCGTAATGTGTGCAAAGTGTAAAATAGGGATAAAGAAAGAAATTAAAAAAAAAAAAAAAAAATCGGTCACAATCAAAATATAATCAAAACAATAATGCTAGGGACACTCCACAAAGCACATCCCAAAGCACATCATGCTTTAAATGCATGTACCTTGGGCTGTGGAACTTTTTTATACAGGGCCCACATTTTTTTGGTAACCGCTAGGGAAGCCCAAGGTATATGCACACAAAGCATGAGGTGTGCTTTAGGGTGTGCTTTGTGGTGTGTCTCTAGCACCACTCTAATCAAAATAGTTGACATATACCATTTTGAAAAAGTAGTTAAGCTGGTATCATTTTGAAAAGTTCACAATCAAAATGGAGTTAAATGGATTCTATCCCCCCTCCATCTTATAGATTGAGTTTTAATTTGGAGTTTTAATAGGAATTATATGATACAATGCAATATTTAATTGGGTTAACCATTTTTGGTAGACCAACGATCCAAGAGTTGAAAATATATCAACTTGTTTCAATGGTTCGGATTAAAAGCTGCTAATTAGATAGATATACATGTTGTAACGATAATTGCAATCTAACACATCCAAAACCATGAGCCAAGTCATATATTCCAAACAAATAGTAACTGAACTAATATTAACGCAATTGTAATCCAACTCATCCTAAATATTTTGTCAAACATATTTTATTTGCAATACTTATTTTACCCTAACCCAAATTGATTTAATAATATCATTTTAAGCGTATAGATAGGACCAAAAATTCGCCTAAGGGCCCCGAACCCTGTAAACTTTGCCTTCCAAGCCTCACTTCCAAATTTGCCCCTACTTAGCTCCACAACTTCAACATCTGCCCCTAGGTAGCAGCAATCTTCCCACTTTCTACGTTCGTGCATTGAATGAATGGGGATGACATCCATTGTTGAGGTAGAATCCAATGTTTCACAACACTCTTCCTTGGATGGCCTCCTTAGTACTTATTCTTATGAAGCTTGGGAGGATTTAGATAAGTTATGAAGATGCTTCCATACAATAAAAAATTCACAAATTTTTTTTAAAAAAATTGTGATTGATTTACCCTCATTTTACCTTTGAGTATGGGCATTCTTTGAGCTGACGAATTCCATTGTTGTGCACTACCTTCTTGATTGTAGTAATATTTTAGTTAATAAATGAGTAGCATTTGGCTCACAACTTTCCCACAACCTTGTGTCTATCTCTCTCCTATGAGCAGTGTATGGTCCATTGGCATTGTGGGACCCACCACGAGAGAGATAGACACAAAAGAGAGGTTATGAGCAAAAGTCGTGAGCCAAATATTACCCTTAATAAATACAGTATGCTATATTATCACTTGAACATTTGAACGTATTTGCTGAATATTGAATTATCACTCGCTTGAAGCTCATGTGGTCCTATGGATAAAAGAACTTTAGTGAAATGTGTTTTGTTCTGTTACTTTAGAAAAAAAAAAACTTTGATCAGGCATACATGCAATATTTTCATATAACATTGTTGGGCTATCTTTGATCAAATAAATATATCTTTATTCAGTTTTTTTATCTAATAAAAAGATATATATATATATATATATATATATAGCTTTGCACTGCAATCATTTGTACATGACCTGCAAGTCCAATACAAGTTATTATTAAGATTTCAACCCAAGAAACTAATTGGAAGCTTTCAAGGCTTAAATGATGGAGGCTTCCTAATCTTAGTAGCCTGCTCAAACCCATAAGCAATCTCAATAAGTTTAGGCTCTGAACCCTTTAATCCTCCAAAACTGATACCATATGGAACTCCATCACTGTTATACCCGGCCGGAACATTAATCCCCGGGTATCCCCCAATTGCCAGAACCACAGCAATATCCGAAAATGGTGCCACCAGTGCATCCAACTTGTTTCCTTTCATCAATTTCTCGAACCCATCTCTCGAAGCTCTCCTTAACTTCAATAATGCCTTCTTTTCTATACCTTTTGTTTTCTCAGCTGCCAAAAAGATGTCTTCCCCATACTTTTTTATCATTTCCTGTACACACCATGCAATTGTATCGCTGATCATGTCCAAATAGTATATGCGTAATGTTTATGTGCAAATTGACATATAAAGAACTGTAAGGGGCCATTTGAAAAGGCGTAGAACTAGTTCTGTGATGTGAAATGGTTCTACGTATTCAAGTCTTTAGTAGAGGACCTTTTGTTTGCATGGGAGTCGATGTTCAACTTAAAATCACTCCGAAAACTGGTTCTTTATCAAACTAATATGATGTTGGTTTTCATGAGTACATGATATAACTACGAGTGGGACTGAACGTGGTCCTGTTTTGAGTATTCTCAAACAGCCCTGAGGACTGTGGCATTCAATGAGATAAGATTACGATCTCCATATACGTATGAAGATGAAACTGATGAAAATTTATGAATGATGAGTGTAACTTGGTACTTACCAGATCCGAGAATTTCTTGTTAAAGGCTATAACATCTGCCAATGTTCGCACAGGTGAAGTGACTAGCTGTCTTAAGTAAGCATTTAGAGACAACTTGAACTCTGCCTGCAGTGCTTTGTCATGATTCTCGAGTATGGACCTCACAATGATGTCAAAGTTGTGTATTTCCAAGTTCTCAACCAATATTGCACCTCTCTGCCTTGTTTTGCACAAGTTTGCAAAATATGATGTTAGGCTAAGAAATTAGGTCTGGTACCAGAAAAAATCAGCCAAGACTATATAGTCTTAGAATACCTAATTTGGTGACATTTTGCTACATCTAGATGGGTTTTGAGGGGCAAAAATTGTAGGGCTATATTTGCAGCAAATATGTTTTTAGAAAGAGTGATAGAGTAAGGTTTACGGTTTACCTTAATGTGTCCAAAGGGTACTTAAAAGCTTGAATAAGGTCTGAGTTGTTAGTGAAACCAAAAATGGGATAGCTTGCTATCCCTAATCTTTTTCCCCTGAGTCCATCAGCCTTGAGAAATTGCAGATAGCCACCTTGTGGAATGTAGTTTGAAGCTTTTCTGGTTGCCACAGCGTCATAGGGATCAAAACCCACAATGGCATCAAGAACATACACAGCATCTGACACAGTCCGGCACATTGGCCTGTTCGGTTCAACATCAAACAAACACATATTATGAGTTTGTAGGTACTACCTTTATTTGTCCTACGAAAATGACGGATTACACTTTGCATTCTTGTAGTTTACACACTCACTTTGCCCTCATAGTCCCAAAGTTGACACAATAGACACAGGAGCTTCCAATTTGTGTCAGTTTGCACCTTCTGTCAAAATTTGTTAACAGAACTCTGGCGGATTTTCAAAGAGGGTGTAAATTGACACAATGTGGGAAACCCAAGGGTCTAATGTGTCAAACTTTTAGACAATGGAAGGTAAAGTGAGACCAAGTGTAAAATATGAATGTGTAAAGTGTAATTAACCCAAAAATTCAGATTTATGTATGTATGATGTGAAAGGATAAATCAATGAAAAATAAAAATCGCATACCCAACAGTGTCCTGTCTAAGTGAGATTGGGATGACCCCTCCTCGGCTGGTTAGACCTACTGTGGGCTTGATCCCAACCACTGAGTTACTACTGGATGGACATAAGATGGAACCAGCGGTTTCAGTACCTAGCGATACAGTGGCCAGGTTTGCTGCTACTGATATTGCTGAACCTGTGCTTGATCCACATGGATCTGCAGATTTTACATATGGATTCTGCATAAATTCAGAAAAATATTAATATCACAACTAAATGGTTGCACCAACATATTTAGCTCTCATCTGATTCATTTATCACATTTGGAATGTTCAAATTATTTCATTGTGCCTTGATTATTCCTTGCAGAGGCCAAAAAGGAATAGGCTTGGTTCTTTTTTCTTAATGGTGACATTTTACAGGAATTACGTACGTACACACGCTCGCACAGAAATTGGCAACATACCACACCTTGGCCCCCCCTAGCATTCCAACCACTAGGTGCACTGTTTGACCTGAAATGAGCCCACTCGCTCAAGCTCGCCTTTCCCAGTATGATTGCGCCGGCCTTCCTCAACTTTATCACCACAGCTGCATCCCGAGGGACCACTGATCCAAGCAGCGCATACGAACCAGCTGTGGTGTTAAGCTTGTCCTTGGTTGCAATGTTATCCTTGACCAGAATAGGGATACCGTGCAATCCATGGAGCGATCCGGGTACATTAGCCTCTCTCTCTTTATCGGCTTTATCAGCTAAATAGGGCGCATCAGGGTTCACTTCTATGACCCCTTTAAGCACTGGATTGAGTCTCTGAATTTCTTTGAGGTAGAATTCAACAAGTTGCCTCGAGGTGAGTTTGTTTTGCTTGAAAGCAATCTGGATATCTTGCACACCAGCTTCTCTGATTGGGAATCCCCCGATCGCAACGTCAATGTTTAATCCAAACAATGCCATACAAAGAAAAATCTGCAGGATGTTGAAGACGCCCATTGTGCAAGAATTGACAGACTCAACTGTTAGATGAATCTCCACAATCACAATTTACTGCTATATATACTGTAATAGATAGATAAAGCTGTGTTGCTAAAGATATTTTTCTGTAGCATATATGTGCTTCCTCTTTCAATAGATAAGCTGATTTTCCGAAGTGGAAGAACATCCCACTGGCCCACCATTAAATAATTGTGGATATTAGCTCTCTTCCCTCTATGAAAAGTACCTCCAATAAAGGTGGACACCTAGTGCTTTTTCCATCATTCCAAAATAAAGAACACTGGCCTGTTATGAAGCACGTGTTTAAGACACCCGTGTTGAAAAATAAAGATTCCATTTTTCACAGCTCTTGAATAACGTCATAGGCTTGTAAATGATATAGTGGTTAATTAATATGGTAACACAGTGCGCAAGTGATGACAACCAAGTTCAGTTAAGTATTTATTGACCAAAATTCCAAGTGCCAAATCACTTTCTCTAAAAGTTTTGCATACAAATTAATGAAAGCCTGGGGGGAAATCAAAGAAGACTCTACATTAAAGTTGCTTCTTGATCAGTACATTAAAGGCTCAAGGTGTGTAAATGAAGGCGGCTTCCTAATCTTGGTATCTAGTTCGAAACCATAAGCAATCTCATTCAGTTTAGCTTCTAAACCCTTTAATCCTTCAAAAGCAATCCCAATCCGCATACCAATTCTGCCAAAGCCTGCGGGGACACTAATCCTGAAAATCCTCCCATTCAAAGCTCCTAGCTAGTAATCGCTAAGTTACGATTAAAAATGATTCAGATTTTTTAAAAAGATTTGAACAAAGTGAATCCTTAAAAGCTACTCCCCTAAACGGGCTCTTATCCTAGTTTGGCCTGCTAATAAATAGAACAGTAATGCTACATGCACAAAAACTGCACAAAATTTGTGCACATAATTGATCCCAGCCACTCATTTCGGTGGCCCCCACACATTTTGGAGTGGAGACCATCGAAATGAGAGGCCGGGATCAATTTTGTACACAAATTCTGTGCAAGTGTCATTTCTGTAAATAGAAATTGGCTAAAACACTCACCAAGTCAGGAGAATTATGTTGTTGAAGGCTATTACTCTTAAAGGATCGAAGCTTGTGTTGACAAAGATGTACTCTGTAATATATGGCCGAAAAAACTTCTATACAGTTCCTTGGGTGTGGTTGGTGTTATTCCCCTCACATGAACAGTAAAAACAATTTGAACAAAACAAAAATTTTACAATATTTTTACTGTTCATGTGAAACTGAACTGAAGTTATATATGATTCCTCTTTCAATGGGATAAGATGCTTTTTCTGAAGTGGACAATAGGCCACTGACCCACCATTGCATTTGTTTAATATTAGTCTCTTCTCTCAACGGAAAGGACCTCCAATATTAATGGTGGACACCACCTGCTTTTTCCATCAACAAAAAGGACCTTCAATATTAATGGTGGAACAACGCCATCCACACCCAAGAAACTGTACTGAAGTTGTGTCCATATATAATTCCTCTTTCAATGGGATGAGATGCTTTTTGAAGTGGACAGCACGCCATTGACTCACCCACCATTGAATTTGTTTAATATTAGCCTCTTCTCTCAACGCAAAGGACCTCCAATATTAATGGTGGACACCACCTGCTTTTTCCATCACCTCCTGAAGGTATACAAAACCTTCTCTCTTGGAGAAATTTTTGTATACCTTCATGCATGTGTGGTACCTGAAGGTATACAAAAATTTCTCCAAGAACAGGCCTATTCTTTGAAACCCATTTCAAGATGCCATTGTTGAAATATAAGATTTATTTCACACCTTTCGAAGAGCATAGGCTTTTAAACGACAATTTGAGACATTAATTGCACTTGGTATTCATTTTCTCTCCCATTTCAGATACAAGTGAAAGCTTGAAAGGTTTCAAGAGTACATCAAAGGTGTTTCGTAATCAGTTACATTAAAGGTTTCAACAGTCAAATGAAGGTGGCTTCCTAATCTTGGTAGCTTGTTCAAATCCATAAGCAATCTCAATCAGTTTAGGCTCTGAACCCTTTAACCCCCAAAAGTAATCCCAACTGGCACGCCGATTTCATCATACGCTGCAGAGACACAAATACTGGGAAATCCTCCGATTGCAAGAACTGCGGCGACCGAAGGGCCAGGAGTCACCAAAGCATCTAGATTGTAATCCCACATCACCTTCTCAAACCCATCACGTGTAAGTCTTTCTAAGCTTTGCAAAGCTTGCTTTTCAACAGCCCCATCCCATTTGTAACGTCAGCTGCCAGAAAGAACTCTTGCCGAAATTCTGTTATCGTTTCCTGCACAACCATCCAATTACATTGTTCATGATTTACGGCCTATTGCCTATTGGTGACCCAAAAGACATATTTTAGCCTGTTTGGATTAATTTTAATACACGGAAGAACTTTAGAGTTCCAAAGTATATTTGACCGAAGCTAGTCCAGAGGCCAAACGTGATGCTAAAAGCTTTATATTTTTTTTTTCTTCGTTCCAATTGTGCCCTTGTGCATCTGCCCAAAGGTGGGGCAAAAGACACAGCCAATCCAAATGGGCCCTTAATCATTTATTCTAGCCTTGAACAACCAGTAAATTGAAACCATGCTAAACTACTCACCAAATCAGAGAATTTGTTGTTGAAGGCTATTACATCTGCCAAGGTTCGAACTGGTGCGGCCACCAAAGATTTTAGGTAAGCATTCAAGGATAGTTTGAATTCGGCCTGCAGTGCTGTGTCTTCACCACTACCAGTGGCGTTCAAGATTACGTCAATGTTGGCTATTTCCAAATTGTCCACCAAAATTGCACCCTTTTGCCTAAAATTACAGAAGAGATTTTGCTTCATGTTATCATTACACATTGTTGAAGAATTTTCAAAATAAGGGATTGAGAGTGGGTGGTATTTGAATTAGAAATGATGGGTTGCACCCATTGAGATTGAATTCGAACTGGTGGGTCGCAACCATTTAGAATCGGTTCAAAATTAAATTCAAATCCGTGGGTTGTGTCCCTTAGACCAATGTCCCTTAGACCAATATTCACAAGGCTAATGGGTTGTATCCCTTGGATCAATAGTCACAAGGCTAATAGACGCAAACGTCTGTGAAGTGACACTAACCATTCCATATATAGAGTGTATCAATTCTCATTTGGAGGATGGAAAATCTCTCTCTTCCATATGGAAAATTAGGAGTTTAAATTACATTGTGTTTCTTTAGATAAAATATATATTTCTAGAATTTGTTTTCTGCAGAAATAGAATTCTAGAACTGACTTTTATTTCTTGGTGGATATTTTGGGCTATCTTCAATAGTACATATTGCAGATAGGGTTGGCTTCGTTGTACTTTGAATACAGATTTGCGGAATACCCGTCTGCACACCAAATTAATTATGATTATGGTGGGGGCAAATACTGTATTTAGGGAAATGTTACGTGCACGCCTTGAAGCATATCATTGGAGCACATTTTCTACGGTATCGTTTGACGATAGATTTCGAAGACTTTGAAGACAAATTTTCCAATAATCTAAATATAGTATTTTAGCGGATTCATCTACAGCAAAATCTTTACGCCAAAAGACAGTGAACTAATGTCTTTATTGATAAGTTACTTCTTCTCTTACTTTATTAAGTCCGTGATTTTGAGCATTTGATAGTGTATGAATTACAATTCACAAGTATCTGAAAATACTATTTTATGGGGTTTTGAGTTTCATTACTTACATATGGTACACCGTTTGTAGTATGATATTGGAAAAGTTGCCCAGTGTTAGAATAGAAAAGTACTTTACATATTTGCTTTAAATTTGGAAAACTGCTTTTATAAAATTGATTCGTCATGTATATTCTGAAATATTTAATTGGTTCGAAATTTCAGTTTTTTTGTGTAAATTTGGAAACTAAATTTCTATTCGATCAGAATCACGAATCTAGTTGATGAATAGGTTCTGGCTATAATATAGCAGTTGTATGTGCGCATATATATACATATACAGATCGGTATGTTCGATCTTTCATCCCTCCAAAAAGGCATGATGTTTTTGTGTCCGGTTATATTGTCCATGTGTTAAATTCATGTGTTCGTTTTTCATGTTGTTTTCTAATGACCAAGAGGTTGTCACTGTTAACAGAGCACTCTCTGAAAAGTTGGCATCTTCAACATTATTCATCTATATATAATATAGTATACTCTTGTGACTTGCTTAAGAGTTAAGATTCACTTGGATGAGTTACAACGGTTCATGTTATTTAACTAAATAAGACCTGTTATATGTATAGATATATACATATATCACTCTCTACAAATCCCAATGAGTGGTAGATTCATTATCTATCCATGCGTTTACCATGGTGATTGCGGTTCAAATTGGGTTTTTGAATCTTACTGTTTTGTATTATTGTCTCAAAAAATAAATATATGCACATGTATATTTTATTTTATTTTTATCATACCACAATTATAGTTTTGCATAGAAAAGTGATTATAGAAATCAAACTGTGTTGGTTGGCTTTTCGAAAAGTCAGTGGAGAAGAATATGAAAAGGACTTACTTCATTACAATTGCAAATCTACCTCTTAATTTTATCAATTTAAAACTCAAATGATGCATAAGGTAACACTTGGCTTAGGCCGAAACAGTGCCTGTAGCCTGTAGGCACCCATTCAATTTGTTTGTACATTGTTACTTTTATTGTAGGATTGGTGCTTCAAATACACTACATCATGTAATTTGGTGTAAACAAAGTTTAATTTTAAAAAAGAAAAAATTTGACTCAAATTGTGGGGGTAGTTATAGAATGCTCTTATTAAAGTTTACTCATCAATACTTGCAAATGTGGGGTAGATGTATATTGAAAGATACATGAACATTTAATTAGTTTTCATTACTATTTTGCAAGTGTCTAAATTTTGATCTACTTCATTTATTTTGTGAGAGTTGATTGAACATTTTGTTAATTCCGTGGACCCCCTTGGAATTAGGACTTTTGCTTGTACCTAAAAGCAAAGAATGAATTAACAAATAATTTTATTTTTTTACTATCATAATAAATAAATAAATAAAAGAGAAGGAAAAATAGGTAAATATATTTTTCATCAGCACTTTAGTAACCCAAAAGCGCGGTTGGCTGAATTGGTTTAGAAGTAATTCAACGTGATGCGAAGTAAAGATTTGGGTTCTCATGAACTCCTCTGACCCCCTTGGGGTTAGGACTATTTGTTACCTAAATGCAAAAGTTGAATTAATATGCTATTTATTATTCTCTTTTGAACTCACTTAATTTTAACAGTTGTTTTGAAGTACTAGAACTTATCATTATGACATGTACTCACAAGGTTACGGTGTATGTATGTGAGTGATTTTGTATTCTAATTTTATTAGTAGTATTATACTAATTGTATAGTTATTTAAACAGGTCTCTTAAGATTATTTTGTTTAAATTGCATAATAAGTTTATATGTAACTTCATTGGGTGTCAAGGTTTTGGGAATAAAACCAAGTTAATCCAAGTCTAATGTTTGTTTTGCTAATTAGTGAACAAAGATTATTGCGGGAATAGCAATATGCTTGCACTTATGTGAAGCACTTTTTAATTAGAATTAAATTGTTTAATTGGTGGAATATATCCTATAATGTTATAACACTATAACATGTAATAGGCATAATATGCAGCTGGTAAACCTAGTAGAGATACTAGTTTCTAATTATTTGCATTGACATGCACTAATAGAATTTCGATGCCCGTTGGAACTAAGCGGGGAGAATGATCATATATCAAGGAGTGGATGGTTTTTTCACTTTTGGTGGAGGTGTTGTCTTATGGAAAAAGAGACGTACTTGTATAGCTGACTCAAGGATCAAAATTTCCTTCTGTTTCCATCGAAACGGCAGAAACGTTTCCGTTTCCTAGGTCATGGAAACGAAACAGCCATGGAATCTCGAAATTCCACGGATTCCATCAAAACGACTTTGTTTCTTTTGTTTCCATTGAAACATAATTGTTTCCATCGAAACAAACCCATGATTCCGCATCGTTTCATTTGCTTCCAACGAAACATACTTGTTTCCATCGAGATAATCATGTGGTTGTGTACTTGTCATATGAACAACCACTTTATTTTAGAGATGGCTTATTAGCTTACTATGTACTTATATGTATCTTTTGCACTCTATGAAGTGTTTTGAGATTCTATGAAGTGTTTGACAGTAGATTGGCGACTTAATCCTCGTGTATTTTCAATTTGAACTACACATTGTTAATGCATCTCTACTTATATAGACCTCTCAAATGTTCAATTAATCAATTATTATCTTTATACACGTACATAGTTAAGTTTGAAGTTATGTTTCCCCATGTTTCTCAATGTTTCTAATTTTTTCCGCTGTTTCTACATGTTTCTGAAATATTTCCGAAACGTTTCCGTTTCTGGATAGACGAAACAATAGACCGAAACGAAATTTTGATCCTTGAGCTGACTCCACCATGGCAACTGAATTTGCAGTGCTAGCTGAAGTAGAAAAGAGGCAGTGTGGTTAAGGAATTTAGCTTTAGAAATTTCAGTTTGGCCTAAACCTATGCCTCTTATATCTATCTACTAAGATAGTGAGTTTACGCTTTCTAGAGTCTATAGCAAAGTGTATAACATTAAGTCCAGACACATTGGACTTAGACACAGTTACTCACAGATGGTATAATAACTACGGATTATGCAAGGTTCTGCACACGAAAGAACTTGCAAGGAATTTGGTGTATATGACATCGGTAGGGATGGGACTAGAGCCCAACAAACATGGTCACTCTTGATGGAAACTCAACTTGACACTTGATATTTCAAGTCCTCAAGTTCAACGAGTAAAGTACATCAGAGATTGTAAGCACTTTAAATATTATACACATATACGGTGAGGCTCTTAAGAGAACAGGGTTGAGTGACCTTATCCGGTGAACTTGTTTTTTAGCCTAAAAGAACCCGCAACTTAGCGGAGCGTGCGGGTCAACGAAGCAGCCCGTGGGTTCTTTTAAGCAAAAAAGACAAGTTCACTGGGGAAATTCACTCAATTCTGTTCGCTTAAGAGCCTAACCGTATACATACATACATATATATATATATATAAATCATCCCAATGATAAGTGCTTAGTACCTGTAATGTGTTTAGGAGGAGGATGAGTTATAACACTCTTAATAGTTTTGTAACAATTGTGTTGAAGTGCTTTAGTTACAGGGACACTTCTAATAAGTCTACCTATATGAGTGTGCAAGTGGTGCCGCTTCCTATGCATTTAGGGCTTGACATCTAGAGCACTCACGAAATCAAGGTATAGACACAAGGCCAAATTCATGTGTCGGCTTATATGAATATTCACTAAGATTAAAGGTTTATATGAATAAGTCTGGTTAGTCAATATGGATTGCCAGTTCAAAGACAATGTCTACTAAGCTCTCCTGATTAGTTTTGACGAGTCCTCACAGGGTAATTGGTTCAAGTCGTAAGACACCATTACTTATACATAAATCTTGTAGCCAATGTTTTTCAAAACTTATTTCGAAAATGGTGGGGGAATGTTGAAGTATTTTCAAAATAAGGAATTAAGAGTGAGTGGGATTTGAATTAGAAACGATGGGTCGCACCCATTGAGATTGAATTCAAACTAATGGGTCGCAACCATTCATAATCGGTTCAAAATTAAATTCAAATCCATGGGTTGTGTCCCTTGGACCAATATTCAGAAGGCTAATGGGTTGTATCCCTTGGATCAATAGTCACAAGGCTAATAGACGCACGTCTATGAAGGGACACCAACCATTCTATATATAGAGTGTATCAATTATCATTTGGAGGATGGAAAATCTCTCTTCTTCCATATGGAAAATAAGGAGTTTAAATTACATTGTTTTTCTTCAGATAAAATACATATTTCTAAAATCTGTTTTCCGCAGAAATAGAATTCTAGAACTAACTTTTATTTCTTGATAGATATTTTGGGTTATCTTCAATAGTGCATATTGCAAATAGGGTTGGCTTCGTTGTACCTTGAATACAAATTTGCGGAATACCTGTTTGCACACAAAATTATGATTATGGTGGAGGCAAATACTGTATTTAGGGAAGTGTTTCGTACACGCATTAAAGCATATCATTGGAGTACATTTTCTACGATATTGTTTGATGATAGATTTCAAAGACTTTGAACACACATTTTCCAATACACATTTGGATGAAATATAGTGAACATAAAAAAAAAATAATAATAAGGTGCATGTATTGTTACCTTAGTGTCTCGAAATGGGCCTAAAAAATTTGAGGAATGGCAGGTCCGTTGGCAAAAAAACTAAAGAATGGGTCCCTTAGAGCAACTCCAAGAATGATATTCGTTACAGCTAGCTATTTTAATAAAAATTATTTTAGCTATTTACTAGTTGACATTCGATTCCAGCAGTGCTCTTCAATTTACCTAGTCATCTTACTTTATTACATTTTGTATGGTTGTGATTTGTGTCAATTCATACTGAAAAAATATTCAAAGGCTAAGATTTAGAGAGAGAAGATAGAGAGTCATTTCTTGCTAGATAAATCTAGCTAGTCAAAAAGATAGAAGTTAAAATAGTTAGTCATATAGCTAGTCTGCTGGGGTTCAAAATCTCCCTTCTGACTAGCTATTTTGACTGAAAAGCTAAAATAGCTAGCCTCTTGAAGATGCTCTTACTATCCCCAATCTCTTCCCTCTAAGCCCACCAACGTTGAGAAATTGCGCATAGCCACCATGTGGTATATGTTTTGAAGCTTCTCTTGTTGCTTCAGCATCGTTATAATCGTAGCCTACTATGGCATCCAGCACGTAAACAGCATCCGATACTGTCCTGCAGATGGGCCTGTTCCATCCAGTGGGTCAACCACTATTCTTCAATACGTGTGAAAATTTTATGTTAAAAATAGGAAGCTATATAAACGTGGTTGTACAATCATGAATCAAGAATTATGAATCACGAATTGTTAGATTCACTTCTTTATAAAGAAAAAAAATAGTGTAAAATCGTTAATAGATTCGTGAATCTCTTTGTCCATAATTATGGATTTAATCCCCGTGTAGAATGCTTAGGATAACAATGAAACACAAGTTTCATGTAATGTCAAAGTTCAAAACGTTGGAAGTTTTCCACTTTAGACTTCAAAGTTCTGAATCGTGGATTGTATCGGTGATATGAAATCCAAATCGACTCGTGAATCGCCGATTACGACAACCATGTAATAGTCCCAAAGTTGACACATTCGACACAGGAGTTTCCAATTTGTGTCAGTTTACACCTGCTATCAAAATTTTGTTAACGGAACTCTGGCGGATTTTGAAAGAGGGTGTAAACTGACACAAAGTGTGTCACACCCGTTCCAGAATTTCATGGTTTTAAAACATGCATAAATTGAGATTGTGGAATTATTAATGTTATTAATAATTTGATTGAGTTGAGTTGACGTGAGTCAACGGTGAGGTGTCTAGTGGAGACACGAGGAATTGGTAACACATGTTGCATTGGCATGATTAAATGACATTTATATGACTTAAATGTTATTTGACTTTATCTGGTATTTTGTGAATAGTAAATTTTACCTGTGTTTGGTAAATTGTAGTAATCTCTGATATTGTTATATATTGATTTGAGAACTGTGGTGAGAACGTGAGTGTCACGCTAATTAAAAAGGTAGGTTGTGTAGAGATTCCACAGAATTTAGTTTTCAGACGTTATTTTGGACCCAAACGAAACTTAGTTGGAAACTTTTGGAAATTTATAGTTTTCACTTGTAAAGGCATAAAATGGACGTGTGCGACGTTTCAAGGATTAATTAGAAGTTTTGAGAAACTTGCGGGGAGGTAAACGTAATTTCCCGGAAGTTTGCCTATATATATAGATTGAGATGAGATGTCAATCTCATCCAAACTCCTAAATATCTAGAGAGAGGAGAGAGAAGGGAGATTTAGTTGTCACGGGCTTTGTGACGCCGATCGACGACCGTTCGTCCGTCAGATTTTCTCCAGATTTCAGATTTGAACTCGTGGAGGTAAGACCTACGTTTTGGTACTACTTAGGTCATGTTTGGCCAAGTTTTGTTAAAATCTTAATTTTGGACTTTTGGGAAAAATCAGGTAAAACTTGTAGGAATTGTACCAAATTCGAAATCCGACGATTATTTATTCCCCTAGACGATCCTTCAAAGTTTGAAGAGATTCGCACGAGGTATGAATTCTAGATCTATGAAATATATGGATTTTCATGTTTTGGACATCACTTTTGATATTCTTGGATCCGGGCAAAATTCATGTTTTAGCTAGGCCCGTTAATTATGCACGTGAAATTATGATAAAAGCACGTATAACTGTTTATGTGAGCATGTTATGTGTCTACTTGGGTCAAAGGGGAGTTTGGTGCAAATTCATTCGGAGTAAGCTCCTCGAACTTGAGGATTGTGATCTTGTTGGAATTGGAATTTGTGGTTGTGTCTGGATTGGAGGTGGGCCCAACCAGTACACGGTACCTGGTATGGAGGAAGGCCCAACCAGTGTACGAGATGCGTGGGAGAGGTGGGCCTCCTACGGCATCGACCGGATGAATGCGTACCACTCACCCCAGAGACTATTTCTATGTGTTTTAGATGCTTAAACCATGAATTGTCATATAAGCATACATTTAGAATTGTACGCTCAGCATATAGCTGAGCAGTGGAGATGTACTCCATTGCAGGTAAGAAGAAGGATAAGAAGAAGCGCGATGAGTGAGGCCGATGAACGCCGAGGATAACACTTGTATATGTTTTTGTTTTAAATCCTAAACTTGTGTAAGGTTTGGTAATATGTTGTAATAGAACCATAGATTAATTCTATAGTATTGTAATCGTGTAATTGAACATCTGTAGTTATGTTTTAATGCGTTAAATCAGTTATGTTTGTACCTCGGTGGGTGTTGAGAGGTATGAGTTGTGAATATTTCAATACAGGGCTGTTAGCAGGGGAGCAGTCGACTGAACCCCCTGATCAGTCGACTGGATCTCGTGGGATTGAGACACTGAAAGTCTATAGTAAGAGAAGCAGTCGACTGGATCCTTGATCAGTCGACTGAGGCACTGTAGATTTTAGCTACTGATCCAAATAGTAACCAATGCAGTCGACTGGGGTTCCCTGATCAGTCGACTGAACCCCTGAGGAGCAATGTTAATTTTAGTTCTGCATAACACAGTCGACTGGGGTTCCCTGAGCAGTCGACTGGACCTCTTTGCAGTATGTTGTATTTGTGGTTCTGCTTAACACAGTCGACGGAGCAGTCGACTGGACCCTAGTGCAGTCGACGGGGCAGTCGACTGAACCTCTGTTTTCAAAACTATTTTTCTTTGAATGTGTTTTCAATGGCCAAAACTTTTTAAGACTCTTATTTCAATGTATTTTACAAACACAGAGGAGAACGTTTTCCTAAGTTTTAAACTACCAGGGTTGTTTTATAGAAGTTCTTTCCGCTGCGTATTATTAGATGATGTTGGATGAGCCTTGGTGGCGTGCCACGTGTCCTATTTCCACGCGTAGTGGGATGGGTCGTGACATTTATTGGTATCAGAGCTAGAGGTAACAAAACTTTGGAAACGTTCGACGACGAGTGGAGTGTTGAGTGAATTGCCACATGTTTTCAATTGCATTCATGCATCTTAGAGATGTTTGATGCATATGGATGTTGTTTTACATACATACTATTGTTATTGTTGTACATGCATAGTGTTTATGCATTGAGAACTACAGGACTATAATCATGAGTGACGAAGAACGAGAATTATCGCCACATACTCGTCGAATGAATGAAATGGCAGAGATGATGGGGAACATGGGAGAGATGATACGAAATATAGCGGACAGATTACCTCCAACACCTCCATTGGAGCCAGAACCGATAGTTGTAGTGCATGCGCCTGAAAATAGGGATATGAGGTCAATATCAGAACAGTTTGCCCGGAAGAAACCGATGGAATTTCATGGGACACCCGACCCAACGCTCGCAGAACATTGGATCATGGATATGGAGAGAATTTTCCGATCGATTCCGATGACCGATAAGGAGAAAATTGAGAATGCCAGTGATGTGCTGAAGGGTGAAGCCCAGAACTGGTGGGTGAATGTACTAGATCAAGGGGCACCGATTACTTGGGAAGGGTTCAAGGCGGAATTCAATCGCCGGTTCTTTCCACGAGCCGCCTACAATGCAAAGAAGAGAGAATTTGATAACTTGAGGCAGGGAGATATGACTGTAACCGAATATACTTCCAAGTATAATGCGTTGTTGAGATTTGGTAAAGGTTCTGTGCCAGGAGAGGAAGAAAGGGCAAGGAAATTTGAAGAAGGCTTAAGGGAAAATATCCGGTTGAGGGTAGAAACTTACGAACACTCGACTGTTGCAGCAGTACACCAGACGGCACTAGTAGCCGAAAGTGGAATAGAGAGATCGAGACAAAATCACCAAGGAAAGCGAAGTCATGAGGGTGGTGACCGAAGTCAGGGTGGATCTTTTAAGAGGCCGTTTTCACGAAGCTCTAGTTCGGGTTTTAATGATTCTAAGAGAATACCCAGTAACATACCGTTGTGTTCACTTTGCAACCGACCACACACCGGTCGATGTTTTCTGACCAACTTTCAGAACAGATCTACAGGGGGAAACAGTGTGAGTTCTGCGACTTATTCGCAACTCAAGTGTTTTGACTGTGGTACCTTGGGACACCGAGCGAAGGATTGCCCAAAGAAGCATTCTCAACAAGGGGCAAGTTCTATGGCTTCTAGTGGTTCGAAGCCTAAGCAGTTTAGTGACGGGGGACAAAGGACAGAGCAACGTCAGGGAAGATCATTCCAGATGAACCCTGGAGACGTGGCTGCTACTGATACAGTGGTCTCAGGTATGGTGCTTGTATGTTCGCACTTAGCACGCATACTCGTTGATTCGGGATCTACGCATTCGTTTGTATCTTATAACTTTGTGGAACATTTAACTGTTAAGCCCGCGCCACTAGGATATGATTTATCCATTGCCGTGCCACTTAGTAAGTCAGTAGTGACATCTACTATATATAAGAACTGTGAAATCAAACTAGGCGAGAAGTTGATGACTGTAGACCTTATACCGATCGTAATGAACCATTTCGATGTGATATTGGGGATGGATTGGTTAGCCCTTAACCAAGCTACGATAGATTGTGAACGGAAAGAGGTTAATTTTCGATCACCAGTATATGGGAACTTTTGTTTTCAAGGGAGTGGGGTTACACCGTCGCCGTACTTGATTTCAGCTATCCGAGCAGGAAAATTATTGAAAAAGGGATGTCAAGGATTCCTATGTTCAGTGACTGATGTCTCAGCGACCGAATTAAAAGTAGAAGACATTCCGATAGTACGAGAATATCCAGATGTATTTCCTGATGAGTTACCAGATGTTCTTATTGAGAGAGAGGTCGAGTTCACTATTGAGATTATCCCAGACTCAAGGCCGGTATCCAAAGCACCGTATAGAATGGCACCAGTAGAATTGAAGGAACTGAAGGTTCAACTACAAGAGTTACTTGATAAAGGTTTCATTCGACCAAGTGTATCACCGTGGGGAGCTCCAGTATTGTTTGTGAAAAAGAAAGATGGCTCCATGCGTATGTGTGTTGATTACCGGGAACTGAACAAGTTGACAATCAGGAATAAGTATCCACTACCCAGAATTGATGATTTATTTGATCAACTTCGTGGGGCACAAGTATTCTCCAAGATAGACCTAAGATCGGGTTATCATCAGTTGAAAGTGAAGGCCGAAGATGTTGAGAAAACAGCTTTTAGAACACGTTATGGACACTATGAGTTCTTAGTTATGCCATTTGGGGTTACTAATGCACCAGCCGCGTTCATGGATCTTATGAACCGAGTCTTTAAGGACTATTTGGATGATTTTGTGATAGTGTTCATCGACGATATCCTTATCTATTCACCTAGTGAGATAGAACACGAGAACCACTTGAGATTGATACTCCAGAGATTACGAGAGAAGCAGTTATTTGGGAAATTCAAGAAATGTGAATTTTGGTTACCTAGCATTACTTTTCTTGGTCATGTAATTGACAAGAATGGAGTTTCAGTTGATCCTCACAAAGTAGAAGCTGTATCAAATTGGCAAAGACCGACTTCCGTATCCGAAATTCGAAGTTTCTTGGGATTAGCGGGATACTACCGCCGTTTTATTGAACATTTCTCGAAGATTTCATTACCTATGACAAAGGTAATGAGGAAGGGAGTTACATTTGAATGGAGTCAGGAATGCGAGGACAGTTTTCAAGAATTGAAGTCACGACTGACGAGAGCACCTATTCTGACAATACCATCTGGAACTGAAGGATTTGTGATCTATAGTGATGCTTCACACAAAGGGTTGGGATGCGTATTGATGCAAGGTGGTAAAGTGATTGCTTATGCTTCTAGACAGTTGAAGACACATGAGATTAATTATCCGACCCATGATCTTGAATTAGCCGCAGTAATTCATGCTTTGAAGATTTGGAGACACTACTTATACGGAGAAAAGTGTGAGATATTCACAGATCATAAGAGTTTGAAATATATTTTCACCCAACGGGACTTGAATATGAGACAGCGAAGATGGTTGGAATTAATGAAGGATTACGATCTTTCGATTGAGTATCATCCGGGGAAAGCGAATGCAGTAGCCGATGCATTAAGCCGAAAGACGCCGAGGAATTTAGCCGACGAGCTAACGCAACAAAAAGAATTGGTAAAAGAAATGGAACGCTTAGAATTGGATGTGATTCCAGGGACCAACGATGGCTTGATGATGGCGATTATAGCACACCCAGATATTATTAACGAAATCAAGAGGGAACAGTTTCATGATGTTTACTTGTGTAAAATGAGAGACGAGATACCTTTGGGAAAGCGATCTGATTTGGTTTTGGAACAAGGGATTCTGAAGTTTGGAAATCGGTTATGTGTACCAAATGTGAAAGACCTGAAAGAACGACTTTTAGAAGAAGCTCATAGTACGAAATATTCAGTACACCCGGGGAGTAATAAGATGTACAGAAACTTGAGAGAAAATTTTTGGTGGAAGGGTATGAAGCGTGAAGTTGCCAAGTTTGTATCCGAATGTTCGGCATGTCAACAAGTCAAGGCAGAGAGACAAGTACCCGCGGGGTTACTACAACCTTTGCCAGTGTCGGAATGGAAATGGGATGAGATTACGATGGACTTTGTTTCAGGATTTCCACGATCAATCAATAAGAATGATAAGATTTGGGTTATAGTTGACCGATTAACAAAGTCAGCTCATTTTCTACCGATCAAGACGACTAAACCGTCCAAGTTAGCGGAATTGTATGTGAAAGAGATTGTAAGACTACATGGAGTCCCAGCTGTGATTGTGTCAGATCGTGATAGTAGTTTTACGTCAAGATTTTGGGGAAGTTTGCAAGAAGCTATGGGTACGAAATTAAGTTTCAGTACTGCATTTCATCCTCAGACCGATGGGCAGTCAGAACGCATGATTCAGACGTTAGAGGATATGTTGAGACTTTGTGTATTAGATTTTGGGAACGATTGGGAGCACCACTTGCCGTTGATTGAATTTGCTTATAATAACGGATTTCAGTCAAGTATCGGGATGGCACCGTATGAAGCTTTGTATGGGCGTAAATGTCGATCACCAGTTTGTTGGACCGAGGTTGGAGAAAGAAAGTTATTAGGACCCGAGTTAATACAGGTGACTATTGAAAAGGTGAAGTTGATTCAAGAGCGACTCAAAGTAGCTCAGAGCCGATATAAGAGTTATGCGGATTCTAAACGACGATCGATGAATTTTGAAGTGGGAGATTTCGTATACTTGCGAGTATCGCCTTCGAAAGGCATTGTACGATTTGGGAAGAGGGGAAAGCTCAATCCGAGATTCATAGGACCTTTTGAGATCCTAGAGAGGGTTGGTCCAGTGGCTTATCGACTGGCCTTGTCATCAGAGTTGGAACATGTGCACAATGTGTTTCACGTGTCTATGTTGAGACGTTGTATGACTGACATGAGTAAGATCATTGTACCTGAACCGTTGCAAATTCAGGGGGACTTGACTTATGTGGAACAACCAGTGGAGATTCTAGATCGTAAAGAACAAGTTTTAAGAACTAAGACGATTCCAATGGTAAAAGTACTATGGCGTAGTCACACGGTGGAAGAGGCTACATGGGAACATGAGGAAGACATGAGGAATGAGTATCCGTACTTGTTCGACGCATGAGGTAAAGTTTGGGGACAAACTTCCTTTTTGGAGGGGAGAGTTGTCACACCCGTTCCAGAATTTCATGGTTTTAAAACATGCATAAATTGAGATTGTGGAATTATTAATGTTATTAATAATTTGATTGAGTTGAGTTGACGTGAGTCAACGGTGAGGTGTCTAGTGGAGACACGAGGAATTGGTAACACATGTTGCATTGGCATGATTAAATGACATTTATATGACTTAAATGTTATTTGACTTTATCTGGTATTTTGTGAATAGTAAATTTTACCTGTGTTTGGTAAATTGTAGTAATCTCTGATATTGTTATATATTAATTTGAGAACTGTGGTGAGAACGTGAGTGTCACGCTAATTAAAAAGGTAGGTTGTGTAGAGATTCCACAGAATTTAGTTTTCAGACGTTATTTTGGACCCAAACGAAACTTAGTTGGAAACTTTTGGAAATTTATAGTTTTCACTTGTAAAGGCATAAAATGGACGTGTGCGACGTTTCAAGGATTAATTAGAAGTTTTGAGAAACTTGCGGGGAGGTAAACGTAATTTCCCGGAAGTTTGCCTATATATATAGATTGAGATGAGATGTCAATCTCATCCAAACTCCTAAATATCTAGAGAGAGGAGAGAGAAGGGAGATTTAGTTGCCACGGGCTTTGTGACGCCGATCGACGACCGTTCGTCCGTCAGATTTTCTCCAGATTTCAGATTTGAACTCGTGGAGGTAAGACCTACGTTTTGGTACTACTTAGGTCATGTTTGGCCAAGTTTTGTTAAAATCTTAATTTTGGACTTTTGGGAAAAATCAGGTAAAACTTGTAGGAATTGTACCAAATTCGAAATCCGACGATTATTTATTCCCCTAGACGATCCTTCAAAGTTTGAAGAGATTCGCACGAGGTATGAATTCTAGATCTATGAAATATATGGATTTTCATGTTTTGGACATCACTTTTGATATTCTTGGATCCGGGCAAAATTCATGTTTTAGCTAGGCCCGTTAATTATGCACGTGAAATTATGATAAAAGCACGTATAACTGTTTATGTGAGCATGTTATGTGTCTACTTGGGTCAAAGGGGAGTTTGGTGCAAATTCATTCGGAGTAAGCTCCTCGAACTTGAGGATTGTGATCTTGTTGGAATTGGAATTTGTGGTTGTGTCTGGATTGGAGGTGGGCCCAACCAGTACACGGTACCTGGTATGGAGGAAGGCCCAACCAGTGTACGAGATGCGTGGGAGAGGTGGGCCTCCTACGGCATCGACCGGATGAATGCGTACCACTCACCCCAGAGACTATTTCTATGTGTTTTAGATGCTTAAACCATGAATTGTCATATAAGCATACATTTAGAATTGTACGCTCAGCATATAGCTGAGCAGTGGAGATGTACTCCATTGCAGGTAAGAAGAAGGATAAGAAGAAGCGCGATGAGTGAGGCCGATGAACGCCGAGGATAACACTTGTATATGTTTTTGTTTTAAATCCTAAACTTGTGTAAGGTTTGGTAATATGTTGTAATAGAACCATAGATTAATTCTATAGTATTGTAATCGTGTAATTGAACATCTGTAGTTATGTTTTAATGCGTTAAATCAGTTATGTTTGTACCTCGGTGGGTGTTGAGAGGTATGAGTTGTGAATATTTCAATACAGGGCTGTTAGCAGGGGAGCAGTCGACTGAACCCCCTGATCAGTCGACTGGATCTCGTGGGATTGAGACACTGAAAGTCTATAGTAAGAGAAGCAGTCGACTGGATCCTTGATCAGTCGACTGAGGCACTGTAGATTTTAGCTACTGATCCAAATAGTAACCAATGCAGTCGACTAGGGTTCCCTGATCAGTCGACTGAACCCCTGAGGAGCAATGTTAATTTTAGTTCTGCATAACACAGTCGACTGGGGTTCCCTGAGCAGTCGACTGGACCTCTTTGCAGTATGTTGTATTTGTGGTTCTGCTTAACACAGTCGACGGAGCAGTCGACTGGACCCTAGTGCAGTCGACGGGGCAGTCGACTGAACCTCTGTTTTCAAAACTATTTTTTTTTTAATGTGTTTTCATGGCCAAAACTTTTTAAGACTCTTATTTCAATGTATTTTACAAACACAGAGGAGAACGTTTTCCTAAGTTTTAAACTACCAGGGTTGTTTTATAGAAGTTCTTTCCGCTGCGTATTATTAGATGATGTTGGATGAGCCTTGGTGGCGTGCCACGTGTCCTATTTCCACGCGTAGTGGGATGGGTCGTGACAAAGTGGAAACTCAATGGTCTAATGTGTCAAATTTTAGAAAATGGGGGGCAAAGTGAGAGCGAGTGTAAACTACGAATGTATAAAGTGTAATTACCCCAAAAATTCAAATTTATATGAATGATGTGAAAAGGATAAATCAATGGAAAATAAAAATCGCATACCCAACAGTGTCCTGTCTAAGTGAGATTGGGATGACCCCTCCTCGGCTGGTTAGACCTACTGTGGGCTTGATCCCAACCACTGAGTTACTACTGGAGTCTGGATGGACATAAGATGGAACCATCGGTTTCAGTACCTGGCGATACAGTGGCCAGGTTTGCTGCTACTGATATTGCTGAGCCCGTGCTTGATCCACATGGATCTGCAGATTTTACATATGGATTCTGCATAATACAGAAATATATAACATCACAACTAAACGGTTGCACCAAGATATTTAGCTCTCATCTGATTCATTTATCACATTTGGAATGTTCAAATTATTTCATTGTGCCTTGACTATTCCAATCTGAGGTTTAAATGCTGAACAATGTGATCATAGCTAGTACTAGAACAGTTTCTTGGAAGATTGGGCAAGTAACACCTTCAGCCAATATCCATTTCTGACAACTAACTTAAATTCATAAATTCATTATCCCATATCTGTAATGGCGACCATACATTGATCTTTTCTTCATTTCATACTATGTTGTGGACTGTGCACAACAATTTTATTTTTTATTTTTTATTTTTTTTTTAAGTTGTGTTTTTTTTTTTTTCCTTAATGGTGTCATTTTACAGGAATCACACACACACACACACACACACAGAGAAATTGGCAGCTTACCACTCCTTGGCCCCATCTAGCACTCCAACCACTAGGTGCAGTGGATGACCTGAAATAAGCCCACTCGCTCAAGCTTGCCTTTCCCAGTATTATTGCACCGGCCTTCCTCAACTTCATCACCACAGCTGCATCCCGAGAGGCCACTGATCCAAGCAGCACATACAAACCAGCCGTGGTGTTAAGCTTGTCCTTGGTTGCTATGTTATCCTTTACCAGAATTGGGATACCGTGCAATCCATGGAGCGATTCGGGTACATTAGCCTCTCCCTCTCTTTATCAGCTTTATCTGCTAAGTAGAGCGCATCAGGGTTCACTTCTATGACCACTTTAAGCACTGGATTAAGTCTCTGAATTTCTTTGAGGTAGAATCAACAAGTTGCCTCGAGATGAGTTTGTTTTGCTTGAAAGCAATCTGGATATCTTGCACACTAGCTTTTCTGATTGGGAAACCCCTGATCGCAACATCAATGTTTAATCCAACCAATGCCATACAAAGAAAAATCTGCAGGATGTTGAAGACTCCCATTGTGCAAGAATTGACTGACTCAACTGTTAGATGAATCTCAACAAATCACAATTTACTGCTATATAATAGATAGATGAAGCTGTGTTGGTAAAGATATTATATAGCAGTAAATTGTGATATTTTTCTGTAGCATATGCTTCATATATATAATAGATAGATGAAGCTGTGTAGGTAAAGATATTTTACTGTAGCATATGCTTCCTCTTTCAATGGATAAGCTGCATTTCTGAAGTGGAAGGAGTGAAGGACATTCCACTGGCCCACCATTAAATTTGTGTATGTTACTTTATTTTTTTTCGAAAAAATGGTAAATTAAATACAAAAAAAAGGTGTACAAATGTACAAGGGGCATGCCCCAAGATATACAACAAAGCTCAAAAACATGGCATTGGTGAATAACCGAAGCCGAACCAACTACAAGTGCAAGGGAGGGTTTAAGTCTCCTCCCAAATCCCAAAAGCAAAACGCTTGTATACTTTACAGCCTTTAACACCATGAGCAACAATTGAACCATCAAGGCAAAATCGACCAAAAGGAGTCAGGAGGCCCATAAAGCATGCTTGAAGACAAAAAAAGAGAAAAAATCATCATTAAAGGCATGAAGCTTTGAAACCAATTGTCTTGGGCAGCCAAAAATTGGAAACTGGCGCATGCAACCCAAGCTTATACATCAAGCTTGTGGAGCAGTCTTCGGTATATAATGGCGGTTTGGTTGTACATAGTTGTATATAGTATATACAACCAAAGCATTCCAGCCATGGGATGTTGACACTCCATTATCTCAGCCATCCACATGCATTCTCAATTTAAAAGAAAACCAAGTGTGGTTAGTACCAAAAAATTACACCCAATGTCCCCTTACCTTCTTAGCCGGTTACCAAGTTGTCCAAGCAAACCCACTTCCCTCCTCTTTGTAAGATAATATTTATTTATTTCTATGTCCCAAATAATATGAGTGGTTCTATTCACACCCACATACTTTGCTCACTACACCCACCATTTAATAAAACATTGTCATTCCAACTGTATCCCTAAACAAAATGACATATAAGGACAAATTAGTAGAGATTTTTGTAAATAGATTACTCTCTACACCCACCTACTTCAACAAACCCTAACTTATCAATACCTTGTAACGCCCCATGAGATCCACTAGCCCAACAACTTGACGAGCCTACCACATTGGCCCTTAAAATTCTTAAGCCCAAGTTGTTAGTAATAGCCCTCTTGGTTCTACATATACCAGATTAACTTTTTAAATTTATCCGATGTGGGACGGGATCTCACAATCTCCCCCACTCAGAGACGCGGCGTCCTCGTCGCGTTGGCCCAGTTCTTCCCCTAGCTGGTCGATGTGGAAGCAGATCATTGGTGACCACAGAGTAGCCCATAAGCGTGCACAAGGTATACTACCTCCAGGCCTCTACCCCTCTCCGCAGCCTCTACTCCTCTGCCACACCGCCCACGACGCCCTTACGGGACCAAGGTTGGCTCTGATACCATTTGTAATGCCCCAAGAGATCCACTAGCCCAACAACTTGACGAGCCTACCACATTGGCCCTTAAAATTCTTAAGCCCAAGTTGTTAGTAGTAGCCCTCTTGGTTCTACATATACCAGATTAACTTTTTATATTTATCCGATGTGGGACGGAATCTCACATACCTATTAATAACATCTTTGAATTTCAATATATATATATATAGAGAGATAGTCGGGCTCAGTGCGCACTGGGTAAGCGCACTAGACTTTTAAGCCTAAAAAAATCGTGGGTCAGCGAGGCGGCAGGACGAAGCACAGATCAGTTGGGTGGCCCGCGGTTTTTTTAGGCTTAAAAGTCCAATGCGCTCACCCAATGCACTGACCACTAAGAATTGTTCCATGACCAGAAAGTTTTGTTCCATGATCACTAAGTTTTGTTCTTTACTCATACATATTTGTTCCATGATCCCTAAATTTTGTTTTAAGGTAGAAAAATTTTGTTACTTTATTTTAAAATATATGTTCCATGACCATAGAATTTTGATCCAGATTTTTAAGTTTTGTTCCTAAAATAAGCAAGTCTAGTTCCTTCATTAAAAACTTTGTTCCATGAGCAAAAAGTTTTATCTATGACCATTAAGTTTTGTTCCTTCATCATAAATATTTTTTGGCCTCTCATGTTTTCTTCTTTCTTTTGAGTAATACCATTCTTTTCAAATTTCTATCACAAATAGGTCTCCATCACATATAGTAGTGAACTCAATTAATTTTCATTGGGAATAATGCTATCCTTCCAAGTTTTGTTCCATGACCAGAAAGTTTTATTCCATCATTACTAAATTTTGTCCCTTCCTCATAAATATGTGTTCCATGATTACTAAGTTTTGTTCTACGGTAGAAAAGTTTTGTTCCTTCATCCGTTTCATGACCATAAACATTTGCTACAGATTTCTAAATTTTGTTCCTAAAGGTAAACAAGTTTAATTCCTTCATCATAAATATTTGTTCCATGACCAGAAAGTTTTGTTCCATGATCACTAAGTTTTTTTTTCCTTTTTGCTCAAAAAATTTGTTCCATGATCATTAAGTTTTGTTCTAAGGTAGAAAATTTTTGTTACTTCATCATTAATATATGTTTCATGACCATAAATTTTTGTTCCAGATTTCTAAGTTTTGTTTCTAAAGATTTGTTTCATTACCAAACTCGGTTGTTGGGTTATTAAATAGAATTGAAATGATTAATGCAAACCTTAATAGAAGTAAACTATTAATCCACCAGAATTGTACAAAAATATTATACTCTATTTTTAAATTGTACAATATTTTATACATGGGTAAAAATCTCGTAAATGCTTGGCACAAAAAAATTTCACTGGAACAAATCTTGAATGCATAGAACAAACATTATTGACCAAGGAACAATAATTTGTGATCAAGGAACAAACACGTCGTACAATACATAACCAACCAATTATTACAGGTTGCTCCCCATTTACTGCATGTCAGAATGCATTAAATACACAACAGCTTTTAGCTGCTACTGCACTTCTCCTCCAGTCAATGACCGGACACATGTGATGGAGGTATGTTGTATATATAACAAAACCACCATTGGGTACCGAAGTTATCTCCCAAGGTTTCAATTCAGGGTTACCACTCCTGGAAATGGGTATTTACAAGACCAGCAGTAGTGGACACACCACCACGCGCATACTGCCACGTGCAAACAAGTCATCTTCATCATTAGACACACCAACACACACTAGATCTCATCTTCAACCTAAGTACGGTGAAATGAAGGGGTCTACACAATATTAAACAGTCCCAGCGAGCTGAGAACAAACCCAAAAGGGTACCCGTCTAATAGATTTCTTTAAGATAAACAAACATGGAAAGAATCATCCAGCAATAATGACATAGAAACCAATTTTCCTTGCCTTCATCTCCAATCCACAAACCAATCCAGCCCCACCCTTCTCACAGTCAACAACTCAGATATGGGACTCAAAGAAATTGACCCCATTTCCAAGGGGATGGTGAAGAGAAGGGGGAGAAACAATTCTCACACCAAAAAACCTTCTCTAGCTCTTCATAGTTCCAGCTGACCCCCACATCAAACTCCACCAAAGCGATCAAAAGCTAAAACCCCATAAAGGCTAATCAAAGAAAAGCCACTGGTTAAGAAGAAGAAAGGGAAAGGTTAATGGAGACCACCTCTGTTTCAAAAAATCCAAACCAACCCAGATCTCAAACCCAAGGGCATGAAGCAAATTCTGACTTGAAGAACATGCAAAGATGGCGAACTAGCTACACCGCCCTCCAATCTCCCCAAAAACAGAATAGCAAAGAGTGGAAAAAGAAAGGGAAACACCACCCTTCAACCCAAAGATCATCTACATTCCAAAGGACCAAAGCATTCCAAATCTGACTTGAAGCACATGACTAGGATGGCGATAAGGCTCAATGATCAGGACCTCCAAAAAGGAGCAACCATGGAGATGGACGATGAGAAATGACTTAGGGAGCGAGGTGGAGGGCTGGATGGTAGGGAGGGAGAGAAAGAAGGTGTGGGATGAGAAAAAATAAGGCCATTGAAGCTCAAGGCAGCTTTCTCTCTCTACAAACTAGAGAGAGAAGCTCCCGAGCTAACTTAGCTTGAAAGTAATTAGTTTTTTACAATTACTATTTTTGTATGTTACTTGTGGACATTAGTTCCCTTCCTCCTCCAATAGTTGTTGACACCTAGTGTTTTTTCCACCATTCCAAAATGAAGAACTGGCCTGTTTTGAAAGCACATGTTTAAGATACCCGTGTTGAAAATTTAAATTCCATAATTTACAGATGTTGAACAACATAGGCTTTTAAATGAGATAGTGGTCAATATGGCAACACAGTGTGCAAATGATGAGAACAAAGCACAGTAAGTATTGACCAAAATTTCAAGAGCCAAATCAATTTCTCTAACGTTTCGCATACAAATGAAAGCCAGGGGGAAATCAAAGAAGACTACATTAAAGGTACTTCTTGACCAGTATATTAAAGGTTCGAGGTGTAAATGAAGGAGGCTTCCTAATCTTGGCATCTAGTTCGAAACCATAAGCAATCTCATTCAGTTTAGGTTCTGAACCCTTTAATTCTCCAAAAGTAATCACAACCTGCATACCAATTCTGCCAAAGCCTGCGGGGACACTAATCCTGAAAATCCTCCCTTTGTGAGAAAAAGTACAAAAGCACGTAACTTGTAATCGCTAAGTTTTGCAATGCTTTCTCTTCAACACCCCGTATCCCATTTGTGGCTTCGGCTGCCAAAAAGATCTCTAGTCCAACTTTTCTGATCACTTCCTACACAATAATCCAAGTAAGTTGGTTATGGATGAATCGTGTTTTGGGGTGGACACGAGCAGAGCCGCTCAACAAGGGCTCGAAGCTCGGCTCGATAAAAGGCTAGGCTTGGCTCGCTTATTTGAGCTCGTGAACACGATCGATTAAGGCTCGCGAGCAAGCTCGTGAAAAAGTTCGTTAATATGTTTGATAAAGAGCTTGTATAGTGACTTTTATATATACATTTATTATAAAAAGATATAATTTTAGAGAAAATATGACAAACCTCGTAAATAAGCTCGATAAATGACTGATTTATCATTAAACTTTATAATTTTAAAGTGTGCGCGAAAAAGCTTGTTAAAAAGTTCGCGAGAAAGCTCGCGATTGCTTGAAAGCTCAGCTCATTTGAGCTCATGAGCAAGCTCGCGGGCTCGTGAAAAAGCTCGCGAGCAGACTCAGCTCGGCCCGATTGGGTTAGCTTTTAAAACATTCACTTTCTTTTATTTTTATTTAATTTTTTTTTTTTTTGACTGGCGTCACAGGCCCCTGTGACTGAGAGATAGTAGGAGAAATACACATTCTCGAGTTAACAGATAGTAACACACACAACGAGGGCGCAACGGCATAGGGGGAGCCGAAGCCCACATTAAAGACAACCTCCCAATGCGGCCCCCAGGATTCGAACCCACAACCTCTTGAAAAGAAACAGAGGTTAAGAACAAATCTACTAAGAACCCAAATCTACTTCCAGTAATACTAAGAATATACATTCAGCATGTGCTTTCCATACTGCCTAAATAATGGTAGGAGTAAATTATATCGTCATTTGATAGATTATTAGTACATTACCTCTTGAAAAGAATAATTTTTTTAGAATTCCAAACAGAGGTTAAGAAGTTGTTTACATAAGCTGTAAAACCATTATATATACAAGTGATACATACATATATATATATATATATACGTTATGAAAAGAGAGAGAGGGAGAGGGGGAGAGTGGATCGTGAGATGGGGGGGAGAATCGCAGATGAGGGAGACAGAGAGTACCACAATGCCGTCGTCGGACCGAGAGAGAGAGGCAGTCCTTCAGTCTCCGTCGTCGGCCTGGTTCGCCGGCCGCCGTCCTCTCAGTGGCGTCGTCGGGACTGGTTCGGGAAGGTGGAGTGGTCGGGCTAGGACAGAGGTGAATTTGGGGATTTCATTGTGTTTGGGTAACGACAGTGCATTTGTGTATTTGAAAGATATATTGTGGGCCTCACAAGAAATATATATTTATTTTTTGGCAAAATAGTCCCTGGGCCTGGGTGTGGTTTGGAGTGTGTCTAGCATTATTGTTTGTTTAATATTAGCTTCTTTCTCTTGACGAAAAGAAACTCTAATATGTAAGATTCTAAAATAGAATTCAATTGAATTGGAGAGAATAGAAAAGAAATGAAATGAATAGAATTGATTTGCAATTTTAATTCTCATGTTTGGTTTGAAAGAGAAATAAAATGAATTGAATCACGGTCATTTACTACATTGCCCATATAAAAAAGAAGAGGTGAAATATATAGGAATATGTTTGATATATCACATTGTTTCACTTTAAGTGAAATCATTTCTCACCAAATCTTACCAAAAGTGATAGGATTTGTTTTTGGGCTAAAACAAGAATTTGTGAGAATTGGTTAGAATTGAAAATTAATTCTTTTGTCAAACCAAATACAAGAATTGCCACAAACTTGCAATTCTTGTTTGTGGCAAACCAAACGGATTGTGGTCACCACCTGCTTTTTCCACCATTCCAAAATCAAGAACAAAAATAGAAATAGCTCATTTGTGTGAGATTCACACTTTCTACATGTAGATCTCACCTAAATAAGTCAATACTATTGACTGAAGGGTACTACACAGGCATCCTATGTTGTTCCCTGAAGTTTTAGGTATACAAAAATTTCTTCGAGAACAGACCTTTTCTTTGACACCCATTTCAAGACGCCATTGTTGAAAATATAAGATTTTAATTCACACCTTTCAAACAGCATAGGCTTTTAAACGATAATTGCACTTGTCTCCCATTTGAGATACAAATGAAAGCTTGGAAGGTTTCAATGAAGAAGGTGTTTCTTAATCAGTTACATTAAAGGTTTCAGTAGTCAAATGAAGGTGGCTTCCTAATCTTGGTAGCTTGTTCAAATCCATAAGCAATCTCAATCAGTTTAGGTTCTGAACCCTTTAATCCTCCAAAAGTAATCCCAACTGGCACCCCGATTTCATCATACGCTGTGGGGACGCTAATACCTGGAAATCCTCCGATTGCAAGAACCGGGGCGACCGAAGGGCCAGGAGTCACCAAAGCATCTAGCTTGTAATCCCACATCACCTTCTCAATCCCGTCACGTGTTAGTCTCGCTAAGCCTTGCAAAGCTTCCTTTTCAACTGCCCCTATCCCATTTGTGGCGTCAGCTGCTAGAAAGATCTCTTGTCCAAATTCTTTGATCTTTTCCTGCACAACCATCCAATTACATTGTTCATGATTTACGGCATGTTGGTGACCCAAAAACACATATTTTAGCCTGCTTGGATTAATATTAATACACTGAAGAACTTTACACTTCGTTTGGATTGAGAGAAATGGAGAGAAGAGAAGAGAGAGAGTACCACTTTCTCTCCAGTTATCTCGTTTGGTAATTTAAGTGGGGAGAGAAGAGAAGAGAAATGGAGAGAAAGTGGGGAGAAAGTGGAGAGAAAAAAGCTCACTTTTGTTTCTCTCCAAATCGGAGAGATTCCGGAGAGAAAAGAAGAGAAACTTAATTAAATAATGTGTAAAAGATCAATATGCCCCAATATGTTATATTTTCATCTAATATATATCCCTAATAGAGGATAAAAAGGTAAATTGGTTATAAGTACTTTCTTTTCTTTTCTCTTATGAAAGTTAACCAAACGAGCAAAAGTTATGTTTCTCTTCTTTTCTCTTCTCTCCTCTATTGTCTATCTAAACGTGATGGAGAAAACTCAACTTTCTTTTCTCTTCTCTTCTCTTCTATTCTTTTGATAAGTTTCTCTTCTCTTCTCTCCATTTTTCTTAATCCAAACGAAGTGTTAGAGTTCCAAAAGTATTATATTTGACCAAAGCAAGTCCAGAGGTGCATCGGCCCAAACGTGATGCAAGAAGCTTTTTTTTTTTCTTAATTCCGATTGTGCCCTTGTGCATCGGCCCACACGTGATGCAAAAGACAGCCAATCCAAATGGGGCCCTTAATCATGTTAATTCTATCCTTGAACAACTAGCAAATTGAAACCATGCTAAACTACTCACCAAGTCACAGAATTTGTTGTTGAAGCCTGAAGGCTATTACATCTGCCAAGGATCGAACTGGTGAGGCCACCAAAGATTTTAGGTAAGCATTCAAGGATAGTTTGAATTCGGCCAGCAGTGCTGTGCCTTCACCACTACCAGTGGCATTCAAGATTACGTCAATGTTGGCTATTTCCAAATTGTCCACCAGAATTGCACCCTTTTGCCTAAAATTGCAGAAGATTTAGCTTCATGTTATCATTACACATTGGTTGAAATAAAGAGAACATAAAAAAATGTAATTTAAAAAAAAAAAGTGAACATAAAAAAATTGAAATAGATAAATAAATAACAGAATAACAAAGCCCACTTTTTAATGTTAATCCCAGCTACGTTGTGGTATACAGTGGAAACAAACAAGACGGTTGGAGTTGTTAGGCATAGATTCTAACTACTGGCCTAGAATTAATTTTCTAGTGATAATAATAAGGTATATGTATTGTTACCTTAGTGTCTCGAAATGGGCCTCAAAAATTTGAGGAACGGCAGATCCGTTGGCAAAAAAACTGAAGAATGGGTTCCTTAATATCCCCAATCTCTTCCCTCTAAGCCCGCCAACCTTCAGAAATTGTGCATAGCCACCATGTGGTATATATTTTGAAGCTTCTCTTGTTGCTTTAGCATCGTTATAATCGTAGCCTACTATGGCATCCAGCACGTAAACAGCATCCGATACTGTCCTGCAGATGGGTCTGTTCCATCCAGTGGCAGTGGGTCAACCACTATTCTTCAATATATGTGCAAATTTTATGTTAAAAATAGGAAACATATATAAGCATGGTTGTACAATCATGAATCAAGAATTGCTAGATTCACTTCTTTATAAAGAAAAAAATACTGTACAATCGTTGATAGATTCGTGAATTGCTTTGTCCAAAATTATGGATTTAATCCCCGTGTAGAATGCTTAGGATAACAATGAAACACAAGTTTCATGTAATGTCAAAACTCAAAACGTTGGAAGTTTTCCACTTTAGACTTCAAAGTTCTGAATCGTGGATTGTATCAGTGATATGAAATCCGAATCAATTCGTGAATCGCCGATTACAACCACCATGTATATAAGTAGTTTGACAATTATAAGAATAATTCAAGAAAATTGAAGATGTGTATGCTCATACCCAACGGTGTCCTGTCTTGGAGAGATTGGGATAACCCCATTAGACCAACGGTTGGTTTGATGCCCACAACGGCATTAGCACCTGCTGGACATATGATTGACCCATCAGTCTCAGTGCCCAGTGATACTGCTGCTATGTTTGCTGCTACTGATATTGCTGAACCGCTACTTGACCCACACGGATCTGCCGATAGAACATAAGGATTCTGTACCATACACGATTTTCATGTGAATAACCTCGGGTTATTAAATGCACATAGCTTAGTCTTTTTCATTGTTTGCATTGAGTTCCTTTTTTTCCTTTTTTCTATTCGATACCCACAATAAGCAAGAACTTCATCATATGCACCACATTTAGGCTAGGTTGGATTTTCAACTTAGAGAAGGAAAAGATAAATAAGAAACAAAAATATATCACTAGGGCTTTTACTTTCTGCTTAAATAATATTGTCACTTAAAATTTTTCAAACCATAGAAAGAACCCAAGAAAATGAGAAGAAAAGTCATTCAACCAATTGCAAACTTCTAAGTTTATTTTAATCCTATTTTCTTTCCTACTTTACTCATGTTTTCCTTATTAACTCAGGGTTTATTCGGGAATGAATAAAACAAGATAGGATTCAATTCAAATCTCACTTTTCTCTGCTTCCTGTGAAAACTAACGGTTTGAGTCTGATAAATAACGAGTTTTAAGTGACATTTTTTATTCTGTGCATGGGACTACTTGGACTACTGTGCCAGAATTAGAGCGTACACTCACAAACCTATGTAAGCGATAGAACTTTCTCTTTGCTTCCCCAAACAGCCCCTTAACAAACAAAATTATTTTAATAGTTTTTTTCATTTCTTTCCCTTCTCCGACTATGTGAATCAAACAAAGCTTAAGAACTCTAGTTAGATTTTGTCAAATTGTTCATGCATACATATATACAGACACACGCATCTATATACATAAATTGTTTTGTCATATTTGCATACCAAACGTTGTTCAAACACATGTGGCAAACGTTGTGTGTGTGTGTGTGTGTGTGTGTGTGTGTGAGAGAGAGAGAGAGAGAGAGAGAGAGAGAGAGAGAGAGAGAGCAAAAAGTCCAAAGTGAAGTCCAATTTAACTGACCTTCCCTTGTCTGCCTCTGGGACTCCAACCATTAGGTGCATTGAGTGTCCTAAAATTAGCCCATTCACTCATGCTAGCCTTCCCCAATATAATCGCTCCCGCCTTCCTCAACTTCACCACCACACCTGCGTCCCGAGGCACCACCGAACCAAGCAATGCAAACGACCCGGCCGTTGTGTTAAGCCTATCCTTAGTTCCAATATTATCCTTGACAAGAACAGGAATTCCATGTAACCCAAACAGCGACCCAGGTGCTTTTGCCCTTCTCTCTCTATCAGCCTTGTCTGCTAGATATAGCGCGTCAGGGTTCACCTCAACGACCCCATTGAGAACCGGGTTGAGCCTGCTAATTTCACCCAGGTAAAACTCAACGAGTTGCCTCGAGCTGAGTTGGTTCAATTTGAAAGCTGTTTGAATGTCACGCACTGTGGTTTCTTTGATTGAGAGTGCATTGCATGTGATGGTGTGGCACACAGTGAGTGACACGAACAAGAAAATCAGAAGCAATTTAGACATAACTGCACTGTATTTTCCAACCAAAACTGAGTTCTCTGAGTTTAGAAAGATCAACAAGCAGTGGAATATATAGTGCAATTAATAGATATGAATATGAATTTATTTCCATAAAAGGGAAAAAAAAAATGGATTGTTCTGTTTCATTTACATGGTCACAACTCACAAGTATTGACATTTGTTACAAATTGTCAAAAATAGATGGTATTAATGTTTTGGAATAATCGGCAAGGTAATAAGAACCCAGAAATGTTATCATGTAATGTGACCAATTCCACATGTTTCAGCCGTCCAATTTCATTCAGTTTGTGTATGGATGAGTGTATATAATTTTGTTTTCGAAGATAGCTGCCCATCGTTTGGTGACAATTTGTAATCGAAAGTACTGGAAGAGAGATGATTGAAGTGGTCTTACTTGGATTTGATAATAGTGAAATTTGATTTAAATGGTTGTTACTTAGTGACTTGAATTGGATATACCGCGCCCCACACTGTTTGTTATCGAGTAATTTGGATTTAAGCATATTCGTTGATCCATTTTTCAGGTTAATGGGTCAACTTCAACGCTACAGATTTAGGAACATGTTTGGATTGGTTGTGGCTTTTGCTTTTAATCAGAAGCATACGCAGAAACCTTTTTCACAAGAAGGGCACAATGAGATTTAAGAAAAATTCATTAATACTCCTAGTTTGATTTCCGCATCATACCTGGATTGTAACACAGGTTCAGTCAAAACTGAATTTTGGAGCTCTAAATTGATTGTTAAAATCAACCAATATACTGTATCTGTTGTGAGTCCCCCATGAACCTTTTGGCCAAAATATGCATTTAGCAAGTGATTCCAAACAGGTCAAAAATGGGAAACAAAATAACAGCTTTTGATTGATATACTGACTGCTGCTGTTGGAATTACAAGATGGAAATCTAACAGATGAAATAGCACCACATACCATTACCAATTTCCCACCCAACAATTGAAAAGAACAGCTACATGGAGTTTCTTTTCTCTTGTCTTTTTTTTTTCTTCTTTTTCTTTTTTGGGCTGTTCAGGTGTTGGTTAACAAAGACTTAAAGAGTTTATTACACGTTAAAGAAACGCTTGCTTGTTCAACTCCAATGTCATAAAGAAAGGAGGTCTCCGAACCATGGCAGCTTGTTCAAAAGCATAAGCAATTTCAATCAGCTTCGGTTCAGTGCCCTTCAACCCTCCAAAACAGATGCCAAACGGCATTCCATCACTGTCGTACCCTGCCGGGACAGTAATTGCAGGGAATCCTCCAATTGCAAAAACAGGGGAGGCACGCGGACCCGGTGTCACCATTGCGTCTAGTTCATGTTCCTTCATCAGTTTCTCGAACCCTTCTAGGGAAAGTTTTTCCAATCTCTCCACCACGTTCCTCTCTTCCTCCCCAAACCCGTCTGTTGCTTCCGCTGCAATAAAAGTTTCCTGATCATACTCTGATATCATTTCCTGCACTAATCAAAGTATAATACAGTAATACATCTCTGACTTCAAAAGAAATGGAAAGGGAACAAAGAGAGAGTTCAAAAAATCCACAATTTCCCCTGTTAGCTGCTCATGGCTTCAAAAGAAATGGTCTGTGTGGTAAATAATTTTCCAATTGAATGAAGATGAGCTAAGATTTGACTTTGGGACAATCCCTTTGTCAAAAGACTCAAAACTACAAGGCTCTGTTTGGTTTGTAGATTTAGTCAAGAAAAAGAAAGGAAAGCACTTGTCTTTGTTTGGTTAATGAGGAAAACGGGAGGAAAAAAATATAGTGAGAAATACATCAAAAATTTAGAATTCTTTGAGTCACTTTCCCTTCCCTTTCTAAGTTAGAACAATTTCGTTTTGAAAAATTCAATTCTCAATGTAAATTAAGAATAGAAGGAAGCAGTTTTCCTTCTTGCTTTCCTTTTCTTTCTCTTTCCATTCTCTAAATCCACGAAGCAAACAGAGCCATGTCAATTAAGGGCAAAACGAAGTTCATAGTTCCATTAATCCACCTTGATAGTTAGGCTTGAAACATCAATCATTGCAAACAGACACTCGAGATAATTCTCGTTATTCAACTTCCCATTCTTTTCTCATATGCCCATCCTAAATGAAGAAACTGTACACTAGTCAGATCCACCTAAGGTTACAATACAAGTTCACCCACGTGAGAGCTACAATGTTCAGAAAATGATTTTGAATGTCTGGCGACAGAAGAGGTTTTTTTTTTTTTACCTGAGGCGACAGAAGAGTTAAATGACCTCAACTAGGGAAATGAGTACTTACCAGCTCAGAATTGTTCTGGTTGAAGGCAATAATGTCCGAAAGTGATCTCACTGGAGAAGTGATCAACTCTTTCAGGTAAGCATTGATGGAGATCTTGAATTCAGCTAACATTACCATTAGTTCACCACTTTCATGAGGATCCAAAATCATATCAATATTAGCTATGTTCAGATTGTCCACCACAGTTGCGCCTCTTTGTCTTTGATTCCCGCCATGGCATTCACACGATGTTAGTACGATTTGAGCGACATTCTATCTATATGAACTTAAAAATACATGCAAGGACATCACTCGCACCCCCTTTTCCCTCTCTTTTCCCCACCTTCTTTATGCATATTTTTTAGGTTTTTTTTTTTTTTTTTTTGAACTAGAAACCGCGGGGATAGAAAATGTTTGGACGCTTTAAATAAATTAAAAAATGAACCAACTAATAGAACCATACCTTAAAATATTGAGATGATTTTCAAAAGCTGCTACCACAGTGGATGAACCGAGATTGTCCAAAAATGGATTTCTGACAACACCTAATCTCTTTCCTTGAAGACCATCTTCCTTCAGAAATTGTTTATAACCTCCCTCAGGAATGAACTTGGCAGCTTCTTTTGTTACTTCATCATCTCTTGGATCAAAACCTGCTATCACATCAAGAACGTAAACTGCATCGGATACTGTCCTGCACAGGGGCCTGCAGCAATATTGCCATGAAGATTTATTTAAGTTCAAAATTAGCTCCCTAGGTAGCACACTGCACACCCAGTTTAACAAACATGACTTTATGACCTAATCTTTCACATTTGAATAAGCGGCATAAACAGAAGAGACTGTATTTTACATTAGGTCTTTGATTGTTTCATGGATTTAATAGGGAAAGGAAAAGAAAACAAGCAGAAAACACCTTTCTTGTTTGATTAATAAGGATAACATTGAGGTAAGAGATAAAACAAAATTTTTGAAGTTTGTGAGTCCCTTGCCATCATCTTTTCTCGCATCCCATTATATTACGAGAACTTCTAATTTTTAACGTAATTTAAGCATGGAAGAAAACATTAGGAAGAACACTAGGGAACAGATTTCTATGGCGTTTTGCTCCCGTTTTTCTTTTCCTTTGCCAGATTCGCAAACCAAATGGAGCCTAGTTGATTATGTTTTCTGAAGTGTGAGCATGTCCATACGAGCTTACCCAACAGTGTCCCAGCGAGGTGTCATGGGGACAACTCCAGCACGACTGGTGATCCCAACAGTGGGTTTCAGCCCTACAACGGAGTTGTGATCCGCTGGGCAGATGATGGAGCTATGAGTCTCGGTCCCTAGTGAGACTGCCACCATGTTTGCAGCTACAGATATTGCAGAACCACTGCTAGACCCGCATGGGGATCCTGATTGCACATAAGGATTCTGCACATCCCCATTAGGGAATCATAGACACTTGCTTAACGAGATGTTTATTGTAAGAAAAAACACAGAAGCTAATGACAAAAGTATACAAAAATCCATTGCCTAAGAAGAGAAACATAAGAGTAGTGCTACATATACACTTTTTGACACAAAGTGTCATCCGGCCATTGATTAGCGCGAGCCCCATCACCGAACACATCTCGGCCATTGATTTTCGATGGCCAAGATGTGTTCCGGTGGTGGAGCCAGCACCAATCAATGGCCGGATGATACTTTGTGTCAAAAAGTGTGCGCGCCAAACATTTCCCATTTAAAAATCCAACATGCTCCCCCTATCCCTATACACATGCACATAGCCACACTGTCACACCCCGATTTTTGGACAACCAAATATTTATTCCAGAGCATGTATCTAGACTAATATTCAATTTCCAAAACATCGAGAGTGACACACTCACACAGACTAATAGATAATTATTGAAAACATTATTTTATACTCATTAAATAAGTATATGTGATTTTGTGTTTAAAGAAAAACTCTTTATTATTAAACTTGTATTCTCAAACATTCATTTTCATTATAAAAGAAATTAAACTCCATTACACATTATATCCTTTCGATTAACAAAAGAAATATTATATTCATTCCATAAAACCCTCTTTACAGAGTTCAGTGGAAAGAAAATAAATAAGCATAAAAATCCATTCATCCATTGGTCAGAACAACTACAACGTTCCCAATACCCAATATATAATCCTTATTACAATTATACACATGTGGCCCACACTGCCAGAAATAAAATAAAGTACAACAAAAAAAAAATAAGTACAACTCTAATAATAAACAACACCGCGACAATCACTTCACCCAAAACGAAGCTCCAAAGAAAATCTCCAAATACTAAACCTGCATATACATTTGACTACGTTTCATATAGAAACGCCCCGAATGCATTACGCACCCGGATCAGTATATAAATACTGGTGTGAGTTAACAAAAAAATATAAAATGAGTCTTAGGGAACAACGGTGTCCCATAGACTCCCAAAAGTACTCACAAAGAAACAACATGACCACCTCATATCATACAATATCGTTGCACAGAAAATAAACAATGTCATCACACATAATTCATATCGGGTTAGAACAGTAGTTCCACGCACATTTCAGGACAGAACGGTAGTTTCCTTCAATGTGGTGGCAGTGGCTCCAACCCCGAATAAACACAACTGAATACTTACCGGTCGGATATCTATGGTTAGTCAGCCCTGCATAAAAGTTAGTGGACCCACCATCCTGTAATATATAGTTATCACAAACCAAGCAAATAAGTCAGTAAACAACATTTCCACATTCTAACTTAAACGTCACATTAATTATTCCAAACTTATCAATCTTATGAAATACTCCATTGTCATTATTTATTAGCCTTTAATTATCTTTGTGTTCCTTAGGTTCACCACTTGGCCACCCTCCATGGTACAGCCCACACATATATCCCATGTGTGCCTGGACATACTACCAACACCCACTCCGGTGCCAGTTTGGTTGGGGTATCAACCAAACCAGGTATACACAACGGTCGGTTGGTCAATATGTCAAGACGTCTATACAATATAAGCCGAGCATAAGGCTTAGGCCAGCTTGATCACGAAGCCACTGGCAAAAGTACACTCAACAAGTCTTAAGCCAGCTTGATCACGAAGCCACTGGCAAAAGAGTGTGAGCTACCAAAAACAATAACACAACAACGGGGAGTAGTGAACACTAAGGTCTTTTCCCAGTTTCTTACCATCTACGTTAATTCTCGTAAGTACCCATTCATAAGGGTTTAATCACGTCATTAACCACTTCGGGAATTTATCATTTATTCCATGGAATATCATTATCCAATTATTCACGATAAGGCCCTTTTTTTTTTTTGCCAAAATTCTATTCAAGTCTCTAGCGTAGCATTTTCATAATAATTATCTAATACCACACAGAATAAGTTGGGGTTTCTTAACACATAGCATATAAAATCGACACTCAACAATACTATTTAAAACAGTCCCAAACACACCCTTACATTAAAGGGTCCCAAAACCAACATGGACTAAAATTATTCCTCATAATAATTCCGCACAAAGAAACATCTCTAACAATTTTCATAAACATAAATTAGAAATTCGGAGTTACCATTCACTGCTACTGTAATATAATTTTTCTGCCCAAACGGTGCAGAATTGGGAAAAATGCTATTAGACGAAAGTTGTGCAGAATTGCGTTTCCTACAGACCTATGCGAACAGAATCACGACAACTCTAATGTATGATTTATTATGAATTTTCTACTAAAATCTGATCCGTGAAAATCCCAAATCCGAAAATTGAATAATTGCTCAAATGTATGTTCAATACTCATCTATAAATCTCAAATCACAACTTCAATCATTGTAAATAAAAACCTAAATCTCATAATCAATAACCATACTAATTTAATATTCTATACATTTAAATTTTCAATCAAACGAGATTGAAAGTAAATAACAAGTTAACTCACCAATTTATGGATTCAAGGTTGATGATGATTAAGCAAGCCAAAGGTTTGGAGTCCCTATTGTCCTCTCTTGTTCTCTTCTTCTTCTCATTCTTTCTTCGTTCTTCTTCTTCTTCTTCTTCTTCTTCTTCTTCTTCTTCTCTCTCTCTCTCTCTCTCTCTCTCTCTCTCTCTCTCTCTCTCTCTCTCTCTCTCTTTTGAGGCTGCTCTCTTTTTTTTTTAACCCTAGGATATATTATCTACCTATATACATATAATACACACACAATACATATATTACTCACACAAATATTAATAATCCCGTTTTTCTTTTTATGGGCTAACAAAAGAGACCCATATGAGCCCAAAATGTAACACAAACCACTAAAATGGCTAGCCCAAAGGGTATTCATACCCCGGGTACTTAATTTCAATACCAGATACACTATTTGACACATTCGCGGGCCTGTAAATACTATATAAAAAAATACATATCAACCCTTCATTTTTTTTTTATAAATTTAAATTAATAAAATGTAGCATTTAAACTAAAGGGCTCACTAATGATTTAATTTATATGTCCACCAAACACTTAAAAATTTTCAAACACATGTCTTACATAGGCACACTCATATAATATTGCTAACTAAAAATAATTATTAAAATAATTATTTACACACTTAAAAATTTTAGGGTTGTTACACACACCCCTTCATTCGTGTGCCACCCACTACAATTTAAGTATTCGATGGATCCAACAATAATGAAAAAAATCACCGTATCTATTCCTACGTGGTCCTGCACCAATGAAGAAATCATCAAATCTATCCCAAGGTGTGAAAGTCAAGTGGGATAATTTCTAGCTAAGAAAAAGGAGATTCAATAGAAATCTAGTTATTCAACTACTTGATGATTTTGAAAAATACATTTCAGATTTCGTCCTTTTGTGATAATCACACAATCTTTTTTTTTTTTTTCGGAAATTGAACATTTTATTCAACAATGAGCAAAGCTCAACACCACCATTACAACCCAGGAAACAAAATAGAGCAAAAATTCAAGAAGGCTAAGACTTAGCTCACATCAACTAAACCAAACCAGAGAAAGGCCAAGACAAAAAACTCAGCTCAATACATCAACCCCATTCAGTCCTTTGGCAAATCCCAACTAAGACAAGCCCTTTTATCCGCCCCTTTTAATCCCAAGAGTTTAGAGCGAATATGGGAGTAAATGAGTCTTTGCAAAGCAAAAACATCCAACATTTCCTGCTTGAAAATTCGGTTATTCCTTTCTCTCCAAATGTAATACACAGCAGTAGTAAAGAAAATTTTCCCAATTTGCTTATTAGTATCATTCCCCTTCAAGTTCTTCAGAGCCCAATTTAGAACCTCCTTCCAATCCAAACCAGGTTTTCTAGTTTTCAATTTTAACATAACAAAGTTCTAGATTTTCTAGGAATAGGGACATAGAAAAAACAAATGGTGATGATTCTCAAGAGATTGATTGCACAGACAACAACTAGGATCCATATTGGGGCTTAATTTCATCACCTTGTCTTTTGTCATCAATTTTTCTTGGACAGCTAACCAAAGCACAAAACTATATCTAGGAACTTGCTTTACATGCCAAACAACTTGACCAATCCACCTCTGGCCATTTAGTTCTCAAAGCATCCCCAAGTATAAGCTTGTTTGGAACTTTTTATTTGTTGATGGCAGCCAAAATAATCTCATCCCTCCTACGAATCTGAAGAGCATAGGCATGTTTTCTTTAATTTCAATTAAGGCATCAGAAGCAGCCATACTCCAATTCCACAGATTATTCAAGATGACATTACTAACTTTAGAATCTTTAGGAAGACCTGCATCATACATAATTCTTCTACCCCATTTCTGGACCAAAGGGCCACGTGGATGCCAATTATCATGCCATACATAGGTATCCTTACCATCACCAATAGAATGGCCTATAAAAGGCCTAACTATATCTCTTAGCTTGAGCAATTTTCTCCATGTCCAAGAAGAGTTTTGTGGAATTTTAACTTCCCAAAAACTGCGACTCTTCAAGTATTGGTTCTGAACCCATTTGACCCAAAGAGAACTTTCCTTTCCAGCAAAGAGAACCTATATATATGCTTTCATTGTAAGGGCTTTGTGTTGTATATTTTGAATATATAATGTAGTTTGTAATATTATATATATATATATATGAAGGTTTATTCTTATTTCATTTAGAGAAATGTGAAAGACATTATTCAAGAGGTGCCTTTTGGATTAAAAGTCACTACCCTTTACTGTCTATGATCATTATGAAAAGATATCTGATGAAATGACATAACCATAGGGTGCCATCTTGTGGAAGAGGCACCAAGTGATCTATATAAGACAAGTGGGTCATTCATTTTAGAAATAGATGTGAAAAAATACTAAATATATATTCTCTGTGTCAGTTAAAACTATTTTCCTAATGGCTTTCCTGAAAATCTTCAGAATTGCTAGATTTTCAAGCTTTGTTGTGTCCTGGAGGGGATTTGCTAGAAACCCTGTAGCAAACTCTTTGTAAGTGGGGGCAAATAACTCCTTAAAGACAGTCATGGCCGGCCCAAAGGGGGGGCAAAAGGGGCAACCGCCCCGGGCCACCAAAGTTTTAAAAATTTTGAGGGCCTACATGAAATTTTCATAATTACATTTTTATTTTGAGATATTTTAGTATTTTACATTTATGCCTCCTCATGGCGCAATTTAGTGTCGTCAACTACATATATATTGATATAGATGTATATAAAACTCAAAAGTAAAGGCCCCTAGAATTTTGAAAATTACACGTTTAGTGTAAGAATTTTTTGACTTTTAGAAATAGGCCCTTTTAGAATTTTAAAAGACACCATGCAATGTTTATGTTTCACAAACAAGACTCAAATTATAAGTAGACCGCAAAAAAAATCGTCAATTATGTATAAGTAGACCCTCAAAAAAATCACCTCGGGGGCGCTGCCCCCGAACCCCCATATAAGGGCCTCTCTTTTAATAAATCGTCCCGGGCCTCCAAATACTAGGGACCGGCCCTGAAGACAGTGATCTATGCGCCTCAAAGCCTTACAAATTATATGTTTAATTTATGATTCTTCTGCCATGGTGACCCGACCCCAACACTTTTTTCCAAATAACCAGGTTCTTTATGCCCAGGCCTCCCTCCTTCTCAGGTCTACAAACAGTATCCCAAGCAACTTTGGAAGAAAAACCCTTAAGATCAATCCCAGACCACAAAAACCTTCTAAGGATTTGCTCAGCTTTCAGAAGGACTTTCTTAGGGAGGATGAAAATATTTGCCCAGTACATAGCAATACACTGTAAGACAGACTTAATCCGCTGCAATCTGCCAGCATAAGAGAGAGCCCTGTTAACCCAAGACTTAGCTTTAGATTCAAGTTTATCCAACAACTTATTACAATCCCGAATTTTCAGCTTATTGGAAATCAAAGGAACCCCCAAGTATTTAAACGATAATCACACAATCTTACCGAATGAACAAGAATAAGGAGGGAAAAAAAAAAGGTATATCAAGCTAACAAACATGTTAGTTTAAATAACATCCCGACTTCCCATGTTTAGCACTGTTTTAGTGCAACACAAAACAAGGGGAATCGAAGTCTGCCGCCATTTCACTCAAATATAAGCAGTGCCACACATACATATAATTATATGTATTAATGAGAGAGAGAGTGAGAGAGAGAGAGCGCGCTTACCAGTCCTTGTCCAGCTCTGGCACACCACCCATTGGGGACACCACTCAAAGAACGAAACCGATACCATTCACTAAGACTGGTTTTGCCCAAAATCACAGCCCCTGCCCTTCTCAGCCTCTCCACCACGCCTGCGTCCCGAACGACCTCCGACCCGAGCAATGCATACGACCCGGCAGTCGTGTTCAGCTTGTCCTTAGTACCAATCGTGTCCTTTAGGAGCACCGGAATACCGTGGAGCCCACCCAAATTATTTCTTCTTTCCCTCTCTTGATCTGCCTGGTCCGCTTGATCCTGAGCTTCAGGGTTCACCTCTATCACACTGCGAAGCAAAGGATTGAGAACTTCGATCTGGTGTATGTAAAAGTCAATTAGCTGTCTAGATGTGAGTTTGGATTCGGCGAATGCTTGCTGGATGTCCTCGATGGTGGCTTCTTCGATCTTGAAACGCTGACCGTTGATTGTGATGATGATGATGATCATCATCATCAGTAGAGATATCAACCATGTGGAGAGGAGTGAAAGTGGATCGTTGATCACCATGATTTCAACTTTTGCTAACTGTATTACTCCAATTTGTTTGTGTTAACTCTGTTCAGCGAGCAGAGTAGTGATAGAATACTCTGGGCTCCGGCTTCGGGTGTGTGTAACCCGAGTGACTAACCCACCCGGACTTACAGCAGGTTCAAAAAGCTTTTAAAATCCGAACAATCCGAGCCCAAAGTAAAAGAAAATACTTTTGGTCACCCAAAATATACTTCACCAATCCTCACCCAAGTATCTCATTGGTCAATTCTGAGTCACACTACATTGGCCAATGGGATAGGGTCGCGGTCACAGGAAAAACCTTGCTCTTGAATCAAGTATCGCAGAAAGTTTCCAATTTTAGGACAGAGTGAGCATTGGTAAACCATTTTTTGGATGAGCAAAAATGCTCTCATGTTTGGCACACCGGATAAGGGTTCGAATTTGATAAAAATTATTCAATTCAGTATTTAGTGCGCGCATAGAGTAGAAGTATTTTATCCTATTAAATTTGGAATATCTCAATACCAAAAGGGGGGTGTATTAGGTGGGATAGAGAGTTGGATAAATCTTGGGAATATAAATATATATATATATATTTTTTTTTTTTTTTTTCAGATTTTTTTTTCCTACTTCTTTGTTGTGTTTTTTTTTTCAGATTTTTTTTTTAGATCTATTTTTTTTCCCCATAATTGCTTCCTTTTTTCCAGATCTCCTCCAGATTTGCCTCTTCTTCTTTTTTTTTTCTTTTTTTTTTCTCCCCTTTTTTCAAAATTTTTTGTATAAATTTAAAAAAAAAAAAAAAAAATCAGCTCTTTTTTTTTCTTTGTTTTTTCAGACCTCTTTTTTTTTTTTTTTTTGGTTAAAAATAATAATTTAGCTATTATTTAGAACTTATATCCCGGCATAACCAAACACGAGATTATGATTAAACTACATATCCAATAGTTTTATACTTTTCTGCAGCATGTTCAAAATATATGACAGCATAACAATTTATCCGACAAAATTACTAATTCAGTCCGACTTAGTCCAATTCGTCAGTTTTTGTGTAATTTTTTCTATAATGTAGGAAAACAGATGTGAATGTTTTCTACTCCAAACACACGAACAAACAATACATTAAGGTCTTGTTTGACATGCAGGATATAGTTCGGGATAGGATAACTTTTATCCTATCCGACATTTGGTGGCGCTTTTCGGAGGATAAATAATCTCAAAGTTACTTTTTATCCCATTGAGTTTGGGTAACTCCATCTCGGGTATTAGGTGGGATTAAAAGTTTGGAATAACTTCTTGAGACAAAGTGACTTTTTCTTTTCTTATCTTTTTTTTACATATGTTTTTTTTTTTTTTCAAATCTTTTTTTTTTCTTTTCAAATTTCTCTCTTTTTTTTTTTTTTCTTTTTTTCAGATCTGTTTTTTTTTCCTCCTTTTTAGATATTTATATATATTTATTTACATATATACATATATCTATATATATTTTTTTTGTTAAAAAAAAAATTCAGTTAATAGCCGGAACTTATATACGAGCACGACCAAACACAAGATTATGATATTACAGCTTATCCGATAATTTTATCCAGCACTTTTAAACACAAGACAGCATAACAACTTATCTGATAGGATTACTATCCTATTTGATCCTGCCCTATCCGATAATTTTATCTAACCTGCCAAACGAGGCCTCGGTGTATGTTTGGTTATCTTATTAAACTGAGATGTTTCAATCACCTTACACAGAACTACAAGTAGTAGTTTTAATTTTGAACAATTTATAGGATATTAATTGATAGGTGGATGTGGGGTTGGGGGTTCTGGTAGCGACCACAGCGTCACATGCAATGAAAATACATTTAGAAAGCATAGCATTACTCAAGCCGAAAACCATGTGTCATATGTACATACATATTGCATGTACATAAATGAATTTTACGCATCCAACGAACAATGTCAAATGCATGTAGTGAGAAGGGAGATCCTGGTATTATTTCAAAACTCAGGGGAGGTTTATGATAATAGGCCATACTTCAAGAGGAGTCAGTGATATTTACCCAACATTTCATCCACTTCAGTTAACAAAAGAAAGGTAAGTGATACAAAATTTTGAAAATAAAAGAGATCAATGATATTATTCAAAACTCAAGGGAAGTCTCGAATATTAATTCATACCTCAGGGGAGGTCAATGATATTTACCATACAAATAATCGCAGTTTGTAAAAACCAAAATGCCCATATGCAACCCCCATCCATTCTCATAAAAATCGAGAAGGGGCAAAATTTTCCCCAGCAAATGTGTCGTATGCCCCAAAATATACACAAAACTAACTACTGTCTTGACACCAAAAATACCAGTAATTACATCAAAATAACCTGCTTCACTGATTTGAATTTTGAACAAAGGGATACACAAAAAAAAAAAAAAAAAAGGCAAAGGCGTCAATATCAATCCACAGGACCACAGGTAACATCTCTTGTTTATTTGGGTCACAAAAATAAGACATCCAAGACCCAAAATAATACTCGATAAAATTAAAACATAACTTTAGAGCGAATTAAGAAGACACTGTAAATAAACACAAATACGAATTATGACAGCCACTACAAACAAGACATTTAGGCCTTAAATAATTCTACTAGGCAAAAGTCTACCAAAATTGCCTCCATAAGTGAAACCATATAGGACAAAACACACAGTTAATAAAAGATTAGGTAACACAATAATCTAAACATTTAAGTTACCAATAAAATAATCTCAACATTCAAACACTCAAACTTTCTAGTTTGTACCGCATCCCTCTTTTGCCTTTCCGGTAACCTTTAGCATCATGCCTGTGTATCTCTGTCTTCAGCATCATCAGCAACCCCATTTTCAATTTTCTCACCACTACATGCAACAGAAAATAATTACTTATACAAAAAACCATTAACAGTTGAAAATAAAAACCAAAAACCTAACAATCTACATGATATTGATGGAAATCAAACTGCACCCAATTCGTTTATATAAAGCATTAAGTAAACTAATATTAACATGAGCAAAAGAAACATGATAAAAGTCTAAAACTCTTCAAATGCTGCAACAAGCTTATAGCACATTGAACTAAGGGATATCTTTTCTTTTGCTGAACTAAGGGATATCTGTCAGGTATAGATCTAGGAATTTGGAGTTGGGGGGCTTGGTTGGGTGAAAGGGGTAGTGAGTTTATGGGGAAATTGGGGCAGCGCCCCGAGGCAATTTTTTTTGGGTCAATTCATACATATTTTCTTGGACAGATGAAAGAATTAGAAAAGTTAATACTGATTGGCACTAAAGTATAATAAAATGACACATTGTTACTATAAATTGAGACCATAAAGTTGAATGTTTCATACATGAGAGGGGGCTTAAATGTAAAAATATACTTTTTTAGAGTATATATATAGTATTTTTTAAAAACCAAGGGGCTTGAGTCCCCCACTTGCCCTTCTTATGTCCGTCCCTGATATCTGTACCACTTGACTCAGGGAAATAGAATGCGAAAAATTGCTAAAAGGGTAAAAACAACAGAAAAAGCTTGCAAAATATATATACACGTGTTGCATCACTTTCTCGGTGATATACCTCAGTGTGCTATATCAGAGTGGTATTTCAATCTCTGTTGTGAAAGGCGCGCCTTGCCTAAGTCAAGGCGGGAGTAGGTAATGAGCCTTGCCTAAGTCAAGGCAAGGCCCCTTCAACAAGGTACATGCCAGGCACGCGTAGCCTCGAGGCGCGCACTTGGAAGAATGGAGACTCAATCACAAATTTTTACCCTCAAATCCCCCAATCCCTTTCAGACTCTCAGTTGCGAACCAAAAAATGAAAGAAGAGAGGGAAAAAGACAGAGCTGCGAACCAGTCGCGACTATCTCACGAGCCCTACTTGAACCAAGTATGTATCTTCTTTCTTCTTCTTCTTCGTGACTGTCTCGCGAGCCTTAATTGCGACTCTTTTTTTTTTCTTTGTTTCTTCTTCTTCTTCGTGACTGTCTCGCGAGCCTTAATTGCGACTCTTTTTTTTTTCTTTGTTTCTTCTTCTTCTTCTTTGCTGCCTTCTTCTTCTTCTTCTTCTTCTTCTTCTCCTTCTCTATCTGATACTGAGTATTTTTCTTCTTTTCTTCTTTTCTTTCATTTTCTTCACTGTAGTCTGTCTGTGGGTTTTTAAAACCTCTCGTTTGCGCACAACCCCCCCCCCCCCTCCCCCCCCCCCCTTCCTTTTTTTCCCCCCTCTTTTTAATGCAGTGCATGCCAACTGTTATGAACTTATAATATAATAGTATAATATATGACCTATATAATATAGTAAAGATAAGTCCTAACTCATTTAACTAGAGTATAAGACTAGGGGTGGGCATTCGATCGGTTCGGGTTCGAACCGTAAACTTCAGGTCGGGTTGGAGAAAATGGTGCCGAAATCCGATCCTTAATAAGCTTCGATAATGGAATTCGGGTTCCGAATTGAAAATTCGGGTTCGCAGTTTGTTATTGAAATTGAAAGCTTAGGCCCTAATACACAAATCAAAATCAGTCAGAGAGAGAATCAGAGATTCAGAATCAAATTCACAAATCCTATACTCCTAATCTCCTATAATCCTATTCATGAAAGTCGTCCACACTCGACACATACACACAAATCTACACAGTCTAGACACACACATACACAGAGTCCAAACACAACCACACACACACAGTGAATCAAAATTAGAATCACAAGCATCACAACCACATGGTCCAAACACACACACGCACAATCAATCGGCGAGAGAGAGAGAGAGCGCGCGCGCTAAGAGACTGAGAGTTTGGGATCTAGAGTCATAGAGAGAGAGAGACTGAGAGTCTGAGATCAGAGATAGTCAAAGAGAGAGAGAGAGAGAGAGAACCATACCATACCTCGCCGGACTGGTCAGGCCGAGAGAGAGGTTGCTGACCTTGCCGCTGCCCCCTTGACTCCTTGAGTTGTGATTGTTTGGTTGGGCCCTAATTTGTGCAATGTAATTTGTATGCGGGAGAAGTTTGGATGTGTATTAATATGTAATGAAAGTTTGGATATTCGGGTTCAACCCGAACTTTTTTTCATACCGAAAACCGAACCAAACTAATGAAAACAATTCGGTTTCGAACTGAAATAATTTCAGTTTCGAACTGAAATAATTTCAGGTCAGATAAAAACCGAACCGAATTGTGAAAAAAAATTCAGGTTCAGTTCGGTTATTCGGGTTGACCCGAAGTATGCCCACCCCTATATAAGACTATATTTATAATATATAATGAGACAATATAATCTATAATATATATATACTAAGCATAAAATACTATTAGAAATTAAAAAAAATCATATATAAAATACTAGTATATATAATATGTACTGAGACAATATAATATTATATATACATATATAAATTAGGCAGAAAATCCTAGAAAATTAAAAAAAAAAAAAAAATACTAAAAAATACTAGGAAAAAAATGTAATCTTTGAATGGAGCACTAGGCATAAAATAGTAGAAAATTAAAAATATCATATAGAAATACTAGTATACGTTAAAAAAAGGGCAGTCAGGCTACTATCATATAAAAACAATATATGTATTTTTGCACCTTGCTTCGCTCGGGCGCGCGCCTTAGAGTGCGCCTCACGCCTAGGCTCCAGGAGACCTTTGCGTCTCAGTGTGCCTTGCGCCTAAAATAACCTTGATTTCAATGCCGAAAAAGTTCACTATACCGAAAATTAGTCGAGCAAGAAAAACACATGTGCTAGATATAAGTCCTACAATGCCCTAAATTCAGTTCAAGAGACATACGGCCAAATAAATTGAGGGTATATAAAGAGGAAAAAGCTCTTCGCCAAATTTCGTTTCTTATCATATACACACACACACCCGGGGGAAAATGCATTTAACTGAATAACCAAGTGATGGTTTCTTCTTTTCAACTCATTTTTCTTTGGGGGTAGCGGGGTAGGGGGTGGACATAAAAGTTATAAAAACCAACCAGATTCAAATAAAATAGACAGAGCAGACCAAAGCTGCCTTTGGAGCACAAAGCATCACACGCTGAAAGAAAAGAAAATCTTAGGAGAAGGTCCAAGGGGAACAAAAACATGAAAAGCATATTCGTGTAATCACCCAGGCCACGGAAAATTTGAAACCATAATATCATAGAGTATTCTTTAAGCAATGGCAGTAACATATGCACACAAGGCAATTGGTTCATTGCCAAACCACAAACAAAGAAAGTAGTATAATAGCAAAAAGAAATCGGGCGACTGGCATGGATACTACCTCCTATGCGTATTGTGTTTTTCTTAAATACTGAATAATACGTATGGAACTGAATACAAGCTTTCTCCACTTATTCTTATCCTATTTTGCATTCTATCACACCTTTATATGAACTCGACAACAATAGGATTATAAAAAAATAATGAAAATAGTAACTGAAAATAGGATCTTCAGTCTTCACCGGTTAAAAAGCAGTGACAGCGCATGGATTTACATAAAACGTGTAGAAGAAACCAGTGCCTAACTACATGTAATTTAAGTGACGCTTGTTTACAATCAAACTCGTGAAGTGGAGATGATTCCAGGCTCCAGCACACAATTGACCTAAAAATGGAAGGAGAGGTCAAAAAAAATAAAGGGAACCACCATTGAATAGAAACACCCAACAAATATTGCACCAAAATGTGTTTGCCTGTAGAAGCAGTGAAAGATTGCATAGTTAATGAACAGTTTTAGGGACCATAGCTCCATCGTGTAATGAAAGACTACTTGGACAAGTTACGAACGACAAGGAGAAGGGGGGCCTGCAGACATCAACTTACTTGAAATAATAGATACCCACACAAACAGGGCTTATGTTGTAAGCACCACAAGCACCTTTTAAGTTCAAACTAGTATGGTTAGTACTTAGTAGTGTGGTAGTTAGAATCGTATGATTCACAATTCGCTTCTCATACTTAACGATTCGAATCATGCCTATGAATGGAAATCGCACTGAATCGGCGATTCACGATTCGATTCGTTACGATTCACGAATCGTTTCACACAATTTATACGATTCATAAAAATTTTGAGTCACTTTTTAAAAAAAAAAAAATGGTGTGGTCTTATTATTCATTTTTTTTTTTTGAGTAATATTTGGGACACAACCTTCATACAACTTTCATACAACCTCCCCAAAAGATGTGTCTATCTCTCTCCTGTGATGTCACTGGACCCCACAGTGACACAGGAAAGAGATAGACACATCTTTTGGGGAGGTTGTATGAAGGTTGTGTCCCAAGTATTACCCTTTTTTTTTTCCATGTTACATGCCCTTCTATTCTTAACTTGTACTAGTTTACTGGTTGTGTAGTTGTGATATGACTTCTACATATAAAGCTTATGCTTGTTAGTAAATAAATATGTGAGTCATGTGACTAGTAAAATAATGCCAATATTTTTATTATGAAAAATCAGTAGTATTACCATTAATGCATTGTCCGTATATTTGTTAATTTTCGTATTCACATTCATGCATGATGTGAAGAGTTGGGCTTCACAACCTAAAAAAACGCACACATTATTATATGTACATACATGGGTTTTATGTGCATATACAAATGTATTATTATTTCGTTTCTAAAAAAGTGAATCCTACTATTCACGATTCGATTCAATTCACAGTTTGACAACACTGCTTAGTAGTACGGGCATGCAAATTTTCTAAGCTTAATAACCCATGTATTTTTTTATTTTTTTTTTGCTCCCCCACTATCCCACAGATAACTGTGTAGAGATTCAACTCAATCTCCTCTTATTACTCTTCTAATCTCAAAGAAGCCATGGCCTTTTCTTGCTTGAGCAATATCATGAGAACTAAAAGCCTCATGCGAAAATGAGTAAGATCGTATCCAACTCAACAAAACCAATATAAGATTGAACACAAACCCCTTAACTTGATTGCAACTAATTTTTTATACCAAAAGATAGAACTGTTTCCCACCATGAACCCAATCATCGCATACACTAGAATAACCTTAGAATTCATGAAACAAGCTAAGCAGTTAAATGGAACAATAAAGAACTGAAAATAAATACATATCACCATACTTGATTCACAAACCTCGGAGAAGTAGCATCAATGGAGTCCGAATCTGTCTTCCGCCAAGTCCTATCAGCCCGACCTTCTGACAAGCTTTCCCTCCCATTGCCATTCCCAAAACTGCCCCTTTTCCCACAAGATGGCCCATCTGTAGTTTCCTTAATCTTCAATGACTCAAGCTTATCATCAATTTCCTTCCAATCCTGCCCCTTTTGCTTCAAAACCTCCTCCCTCGGCCTTGCCTCGCCGAATGGGTTGGAACCCTTGGGTTTTGCTGGTCCCCCAGAACCATTTTGCTGTCCATCATCCACAGGCACTGTCCGAGGCTGCAAATTGAGTCTCGGCCTCGCATTCACGCTTCCCTCTTCCCTCTTTTTACCCCAATTCTCCGAATCGCCGCCGCCCGCTGTCTCAAACCCACCTCGCCTCTCTCTCATACTATCAAACCCACCACCAAACTTTCTTCCCTCGTCTTCTTTCTTCTTCCCCCAATTATCAGAATCAATGCCACCGCCATTAGACTCGAAACCCCCACGTCTCTCTCTGAGACTATCAAACGCACCACCACCACCGGAAGAGCCAAATCTCCGACCCTCCGATGGGACGAAGCTCTTAGTCGACACCCAACTATCAGATTCGTCGGCCCTCGATTGCGAATCAAAAAAACCCCCTCTCTCTCCTCTCTCTCTCCTCTCAAATCCATTGCCCATCGTTGATTTCTTCGTCGCCCCCCAGTCATCTATCTCATCAGCACGAGAAGGCGCTAAGTCTCTGCTCGAGTCCCTACCAAACCCTCCCTGTCGACGCGGTTCGTCAGAATCCCTAGAAGAGCCCCACCTGGAGTTCGAAGACTCGTCGCCGTTGGAGTACCTGTTCGAGCCGTAAGATCTGAACCCGCCGCCTAGTCTGGACCGGTCGAGCTCCTCCGCGGACCGCTCGCGTGGGCCCGTCGGGAGCATCGCGAGATCTTCGTTGGTGACGGTTTTGACTCGGCTGCTCTGAAAAGTCTTGGCCGTGCCGTTGGTGAACTCAGCAAGAGATAGGGTTTGGCCCTTCTTCTTCTTGGTTTTGGTCGCCGCAGCAGTGGCGAGGGATGGATAGTCTGGCTCCGGCAGCGCCGCTGGCTGGCGGCGGCGATCGGTGGCGGCGGCCTCTTCCATTTGTTGCTGGAGGAGCTCGTCTTCGTGTTCTTCGGAATCGAGGGCCCAGGCGCCTGGTTTAGCCCACGCACTGACAGTTGCCGCCATAGTTTCTCTCTCTTCGTCTCTCTCTCTCTCTCTCTCTCTCTCTCTCTCTGGGGGATAATGTTCGCAAAGTAGAGATAGGTTTTTGAGTTTGCGTCTGTTAGCAGCGAATGTATCGCTTATATATATAGGAAAGGGTTGTTTGATCGTGTGAGAATTGATCAAACGGTTGAGGATGAAGATAGGAATCTATTCCTTAGTCCACAAGGAGTTGGAATCAGTGAGAGAGCCAATCAGACGGCCGATGATCAACCTCATCGTGTTTCCTAATCCTAATTTTTAAAGAAATTTGACTTGTCTTTTCAACAGGACAATGGGATCAACTTTGGAACCATTTTTGATCTTCCAAAAAATGGAAGAAGATCACTACTCACTCAAACATTTCATTGGCCAATGTAATGGGACTCATTACTATATTGGCCAATGAGATACTTGAATGGGCATTGGTGTACCATTTTTTTAATCTTGGATCCCTCTACATTAGCCAATGAAATATTTGGGTAAGCATTGGTGTACTATTTTTTAGATGAACAAAAGTATTTTCATCAACTTTAATAATGTTGGGTTATTTCAATAGGCTAATTCTTTTGTGACAACTTTCATACAACCTCCTAAAAGATGTGTCTATCTCTCTTCTGTGTCACTGTGGGGTCCAGTGACATCACAGAAGAGAGATAGACACATCTTTTTTAGGAAGTTGTATGAAATTTGTCACCAAAAAATTACTCATTTCAATATTTCCAATTCAGAATTTAGTGGGCTCACTATTACATTTATTTCCAAAATCAATAATGTTAGTTATACATACTTTTTGACATAATATGTTTTAAATACATATACTTTGTGCTGTTTGAATTTTTCACATTTTTTTTTGTACACCATTTACATAATATAAAATACATGTATATAAAATTAGGTATCAAAATGTGTGTAGAAAAGTGTGTGAGTATAATAGTGTTCTTTCAAAATATTTAAGATGTAAAATTTAAGAAGCATGCATTGCTCTTTTTCTACTTCGTTTGTTTGATGGACTAAGATTGTAGATGATGCAAACACGTACAATATATTTTTCCACTTTTCTTCTGGGAGTTTCCAAAATTGGTAAGCTAAACAACATTCTTATGACCATGGTTCAGATTCCAATGTCACATTTCATGATTATGTTTAATGAGGAAACATAATCATGAAAATTGTGTTTCCTCATTTAATTGAGCTATGTTGAGGAGGATGCAAATTGTTATTTTTGGTGATGTTAGAACTATCTAGCTCTTTCGTTGCATGAATCTCCTATAGAGTTGCTATGTTTGACATGCCTATGTCACATTTGGCAACATTAAAACTCTACATTTTTGCACTTTTATCCATCCATTCATGTAATTTATTATTACTTTTTTTTTTAATACTCATATGGATAAGGATTGGATTGTAATTTATTACATTTGATAGTATATTTAAGGTTTGAGGTCTAATTTGAATTGGTCGGTACCAAATTTTTTAGGCGCATGTTCGAATTTACCATCCCTTTGTGTTATGTTACTGCTAAATTTTTTTTTTTTTTTGGGTAATCGGGGGTGTTCGGGCCAGCTTGCGCGCACCTCGACTAATCCCTCGAGGCCTGGAGGCGCCGGGTGAATACTCCAGTGGCCATGCCCCCCATGACTCGAACACTAAACCTCTTGAGTAGTACACCCAAGAAACTTACCACTCGACCACAAGGGACTTGGTTGTTACTGCTAAAACTTGATTAAGACTTCTTTATATTCTTTAAACAAAATTGAGCAAGCAATGCCTTCATATTAAATTGAGTTTCCATTTACGAGAATGTATGATTAAAAAAAGGATTTAACCTGATGAGAAATTCCCAAGACCAAATCCGTAGGGAGTTGTCCCTTAGATTTTGCTACAGAATTGACCACTCAACCTCTGCGGTGGTAAATCATGAACTCGCACAACTTTAAGGATTCAAACCCACACAGAAAACACTGAATACGGTTCACTCAGTCAATCCGGATTCGACATCCTATCTAGATGACTAGCCGAATGACTCAAACTGCCAATCTCCTAGTTGACACTAAAAAACCTTTACCAGCCGAGCAACTACCTCAGGTTAGAGGATATGGAGTATGATAAAAGCCTAAAAAGTTAACAAGATTGATAATAGAACACTATATGCCGTGTTTGTGAAAAGATACTTGCCCGAGAAATATAGAAAGCGGGGCATCTGAGTCTCGTGTCTTTCAAAAGGCCCTGACGTTTGAAATCTTTTCAAACATATCACTATCGTAAACTGGCACTATTTCTACCAGCCGTATTATAAGAAGAAGATATGACAATGAACAGTAAAACATTGTTCATCAACTGTGTTTTGAGTGTTTTGCCCCCTTTTTTTCTTTTTTTGCCTCTTATTTCCCGTTATTGGTTTGTCATATGTAATTTGTGCGGGGGTATTTTGGTCATTTCACCCTGCCACAAACAGCAACTACCATTCACTGCTACAATGTAACTACCAGTACCAGCCGTATAAGAAGAAGAGATTTTGCAATGAATGAACAATAAAACATTGTTCATCAAAAGTGTGTACCTTTTATTTCCCTTTATTGGTTTGTAATATGTGATTTGTGTGGGGGTATTTTGGTCATTTCACCCTACCATGAACACTAACTACTATTCACTGCTACATTGTAATGACTGTTTTGTCCTTGATTTTTTCGCTTATTTTCTTTTTGTTTTCGTTTAGCTGTTGGCATGTTTTATTGTGTCAGGGTATATTTGTAATTTCAGCACAATAATTATAGTTAGGTCAATTTTCTAAAATTAAATTAATATCAAAATAAGGATTCAACCAACTATCTTAAGAATAATTAAATTTCGGTCAATTTTGAGTCAACTTTGACGGCCAATTACAAATGGACTCCAAACTAATTACAAATTGGTCAAACTTTTGATAAATTTAGGATTTAATTTTTTGAAATTAACATTTATAATTTATTCCACAAAATTGATATTTTGATATTACACACACTTGCCTATAAATATAATTTACACACACCCATGCCTTGAAATTTATTTTCATTTCCGTATAAAAAAAAAAAAAAATTGATATTACACACACACATGCCTATAAATGTAATTTACATACATGCTTATAAATTTAATTTTATTACACATGCAAGCCTATAAATTTAATTTTGTATGTTGATATTATACTCACACATTGCTTATAAATTTAATTTTATATTTAGATATTATTACACACACATGGAAATTTAATTTACACACACAAATAAATTTAATTTTACACACACATGCCTGTAAATTTAAGTTACACACTTGCTTAGAAATTTACTTTTAGTACACAATGTTATTGATATTTTTCAACAAAATACACAATATATATATAATACCATAACCAGTTGCTTTCTTAAAAATAAAGTACACAATGTTATTGTCAACAATATCAATATAAAATAAATATTGTAGATTATGGGTAATATCAAAATATAACATTCAATTTATAAATATAAATTACTCACACACACTTGCCTACAAATATAATTTATACACCCATGTCTTGAAATTTATTTTTATATTACACACACTCATATTTTCATATTACTCGCACAATGCCTATAAATTGAATATTGTATTTTGATATACACACATGCCTTGATATTACACACACACACATATGCCTATAAATATAATATACACACATCCACGCGTTGAAATATGTTTTATATTATATACACATGCCTACAAATTTTATTGGGTAATACTTGGGAAACAACCTTCATACAACTTTCATACAACCTCCCCAAAAGATGTGTCTATCTTTTTCCTGTGTCACTGTGGGGTCCAGTGACATCGCAGGAGAGAGATAGACACATCTTTTGAGGAGGTTGTATGAAAGTTGTATGAAGGTTGTGTCGTTAATATTACTCAATTTCATTTACACGCACATATAAATTTAATATTATATTTTGATATTACACGCACATGCCTATAAATTTAATTTACATATACTTAAAATTTAATTTTATTACACACATGCATTATAAATTTAATTTACACACATGCTTAGAAATTTAATTTTATTTTTGCCTATAAATATAATTACACACACCCATGCCTTAGACTTGATTTTTATATTACACACACAACTTATCTACCAATTTGCATAAAGGAAGAGAACCCATGTGAGATATTACTCACATGCTTATAAATTTAATTTACACACATATTTAGAAATTAAATTTTACTACACACGCAAGCCTTAAAAAAAAATAGAAATTTACTTTTATTGCACAATGTTATTGTTATTACACACACAATGCCTAGAAATTTAATTTGATATTTTCATTGTACATACACATACCTATAAATTGAATTTTATATTTTGATATTACCCAGACACAGATTCAATTTACACAAAACGTGTAACATTTTATTCTTACACGTGCAACGCACTTGTTTCTGCCTAGTATTCAGAAAAATAAAGACAAGTGTATCAAAGAATAAAGAGGGCCTTAAGGCCTCGTTTGACAGACCGGATAAAACTGTCGAATTGAATTGGATAACGCAGGATCGGACTGGATTAATAATCCTGTCGGATAAGCTGTTATGTTATCCTGTGTTTGGAACGTGCTGGATAAAACTGTCAGATAAGTTGTTTTATCCTAATCTTGTGTTCGATCGTGTCGAAAATAAAAAATAAATAAAACAAATCTACGGCAAAAAAAACCCCAAAAAAAAAAAAAAAACTGAAAAAAAAAAAGCAAATCTGGGGAAAAAAATATCTTAAAAAAATTGAAAAACAAAAATCTAGAAATAAAAAATAGAATCAAGAAAAAAAAATTGGAAAAAAAATAATTTTGAAAAAAAAATTCTGAAAAAAAAAAATCAAAAAAAAATTGTGAAACAAAAATCTTGAAAAAAATAAAATAAATAAATTCCTAAAAGTTATTCCAAACTCCCTTATCCCACCTAATACCACCCCCTCCTCTCCCATATAGTATAGAGTTATCCCACTCTTCATGGGATAAAATGATAGTTTGGAACTAATTTATCTTATCCCATGCACACGCCAAACGCTGGATAGGATAATTTTTATCCTATCCGACCCCCATCTCCGGCGCGCCAAACATGGCCTAAGTGAAATTATTGGGACACACAAGGGGGGCAATAGGTTTTTAATACCTAAAACAATGAGCTAAAAAAAGTTTAGGATTCCTGTGTTCATGTGAAAATGCCAATCTGTAATACCATAGTAACCTGTGACACTATGTCTAGGTGATTTCCTTGTTTACAAATCTTCTCAATGCCATTTTAGCATTACAATAACAAGTAAATGGAGAGCACCTTGCACAACTCTCACAAAATAATTTAACACAATGCCCTCCACCCCAACCACCCCCCCCCCCCCCCCCCCAAAAAAAAAAAAAAAAAACCCTTTGTAATACAAGATATGAGAACAATTATGCAACCCCACTTCCATAGTAAAGGAAAACACAATGAGGCCATTGCGAAAATACATAATGTGACGAGAAGAATGTGCTTCTTACGTAATTATACACGAGAAATCAAACATACCCTCTACCAAAACAATTTTCTATGTACAAACCTCAAAATCAAATCTGACATCTGCAATGTAGCCACTTGTTAATTTCTCTAAAAAGGCTGATATGGTTTGGAACTATCCATCTCAAATTGGGAACAATTCAGCTTTCCAGATTTGGTCCATGGGAGTTTCAGGGTTGCAAGCAAAGAACTGCTTGACCCAAAAGAAAAGAAGAGGAGCTCCACTCTGTAAATCCACTAGTCTAATGCCGGTTGTAGTGATAGGACGCATTGCTACAATATCATGTACTTTCCACATTGCCCACAGAACAAATCGGATTATTGAAAATAATCTGAACTGTGCAAAGTGATATAATGTGCATCATCAATCCTCTTTATTTCACTGCTGTACCATGTTATGGTTCCTGCATTGAGCCGTCAAGGTATTGCTTGTGTTAACTTGAGTGAGAGTAAGATACAGAAGCTGTACCAAGCCTAGTATAATCATAGGTCTTATCAGAAGAAGCAATTGTAGCAGCAGGCCGGGAAGCATCAAAATTTTAGTTGTTCAGCCATATAATTTATGCACTTGTTCAATCCGTATCAAATACAGAAACAATGGTGATTTTATATCAGACTAATCATCTCATGAAATATTATATCACTCTAGCAAAACACACACGGTGCATGTCTACAAACCGTCCCCCAAAAAGTAACTTAATAACACCATTTAGACGTCACATATAAAAGTTACCAGAAAATATCTCCTACCCAACTACATGCACAATATATTCTTCCCAAAGATGCATTTATGGAAAAGAGGGAACATATTTCCGAACAATTTATTCCAATGAACAATGCCTTTGCATCATTCTTACAGAGCTAAACCTTGTGTCCGTGTGCCTTGTGTACTCATTTCTAATGACTGTCGTCACCCCAGGAAAAAGGAACAGCCCAAGATCAAATTTTTAGTCAACATGATGATGTGGACAGTGCAGAGAAATCACGTTCAGTATATAGTGCTCAAGATTTGTGCATTATAGTATTTTTTTTTCTTTGATACGGATTTGTGCATATTATAATACTACCTTACATGGTTTTCATGTTTTGGTATTGGTTTCAGAAAGATGGCCAACAGATAGAGAGCCCATTTGGTATTTGCTAGGGGAATACGAGATTTTCACATTAATAGAAATTTTTTTTTTTTTTTTTTTAAATTTGCTGCTTCTGATTTAAGCTGCTTTTCCGGCTTTAAAGTGGATTCAATTTTTGTAAAGCTGGGAGAAAAAGATTTTGCCAAACGGACTCTAATCAGTCAATAACCCAAATAAGTGATTGTTGGTCCTAAATGAGCTAATCCAAGCGAGCTATAAGATTAAGAAGATAAATGGCCCCAGAAAACTTTAATTCTGATAGTACCTGGTGCAGCGGATGGTTCTTGTTCTCTTGTTGAGTGAAGTATTATAGTTCCTGAAAGCACAGTGATGAATCCGCATACCTCAGAGGCAATGCTGCTTGCATTCTGATCTGACCAGTCCTGCAAAGATATGAAAGTTTAGATGTTGTACTCACATCTCCTTATGAATGTAGGGAACTACAGAACCAAAAACCAAGCATGCTCAACATGTCAGAGAAGATTGGTTCAGGCAATGTACCTTAAACATTATTATACTTGCAATAATGGTCAGAGTCGTGAACATCACATAGTATATGGGAGAAACAATTGCCGCATTGAATGTATCCAGTGCCTGGAACAACAGTGTGGTAAATGTCAGTGAGCTTGAGAAAATCGAAATGTTAATTGATGCAGAACCTCAAATTTTTTCAGGTTTAAACTTTAGAAAAGGAGGCAAGACCAGTCTCTAGGTTTCATTTCGGTGGTTGGAGTTAACATCAACCGATTTAGATTTGCAACCAAAGGTTTTCTCTTGTACGATTATATACTTATTTATGAAATGAAATGGAAACCCTCAAAACTTCCATTTATGTTAACAAAACGGATACAACCCACACTCTGGATAATCAATTCAAGTACGCAGCCTGGATGTGCAAACATGAGATGTACATGCTATGAGTAGAATAATAGTCGTAGAACTCAGTAGAGGAATACATTTCTTACTCAAAAGAAGAAATGCAGTTTAGTTAACGAAAATCAGGGATAAAGCAAGAAGGAAGTATCACCACCAGTGCTGATATAAACAGACTCACCTTGTTAAGGTAATTCAACTGCGTGATTACACAGATTGCTGCAACTGTAATAAACAACCAAGTCTGAGGATATGCAATTTGACTTATACCATCCAGTGTAAGCTTAATTGCAATTCCAATGGCCTTTATGCTTACAACCTGAATAATAGAATGAGATAAACTCCAGGCTTAATCTCATAACAGACTACTACAAATATGATGGTATAACAAGCCATAGTATTTCAAGAATTAAATTACCGTAAGTGAACCCATCAAAGAGCAAATTCCCAAGTACACCAGTATGTTTGTTTGTCCATACCGAGGCTCAAAATGCAAAACCAAAACTAACACTACTGATAATGTGGCAGCTACATAAATTAGAAATGCTGTTGACAGAAGAAATTAATCAAAATCGTCGGCAAAACCTTAAAAATAGTAAATATTTTTCTTTCTTGAAAAAGAAAACTAGAGTTGACTCCAAACCAACCTGGCTGAGTTGCCAAAGTCCAAATTTCTAGTACAGAAGTTGGAGTATGCTCTTGAGGTGCATGGATTACAATCACAACTGATCCCACAATACAGGACAGACATCCAAGAACACCCATTTGCGGCAGTCGTTCCTTCAGCATAAAGTGCGCCAAAACAGCACTATTTAAATCCATCAACAGGTTAGTACCAAGAATAGCATTTAGAGTTCTTCAGCAAAATTACCACATCAAATATAATTCACAAACTTCTACCTTTACCTAACAATTATACTGAATGCACCAAGAGGGGTTACAAGAACTGCTGGAGCATAAACATAAGCAACAAAATTTGCTGCCTCTCCAACAATCACTATAAAACCAGACAAGGATCAATAACGAGAGAGAGAGAGAGAGAGAGAGAGAGAGAGAGAGAGAGAGAGAGAGATCCATTGGTTGTCATATACTTACTTGTCACCATTCCTGCCCACCAAAGTGGTTCTAGTAAGTAAGTGTAACCTCCAACTCCTACAATATTGACAAAATAAAGAAGTGTCGCATAAATGAAAGAAGCAAGGATGGCTAAAAGATACTAACTGCTTTGGAAATACCATGAACTTCAACCGTATAATTTGAAAATTCAATATCACAAATCAAGAAAAGACGCAACTTCTTGTTTGGTGCTTCACAAATAAGGAATTTAGGGCCAACTGGGGGTGACGGTCATCCTCCTCTTTGTTGCGTTTTGATAGAATAGAAACTTACGAAATAAAGAATAGTAGAAATAGACAAGGATATACTACAAATCCTACTTAAAAACATGCAAAAAAAAATGGGGGAATTAAATAAACAAAGACCACCAAATAGTCTTTAAAGATTCCATATACCATGGGTTGCCCTCCATTTGCAGATAAATAGACCTACCTACATTGAACACCAATGGATCTTTAAATATCCAATATGTCATGAAGCGAGTATACTCCGAGTCCGAGGACTGTGGTTACTTGTCAAGCGAACCTTGTACATGACCTTGAATCAACCCAGACAGGAAAAGGAAAAAAAAAAAGGACGGGGGGGGGGGGGGGGTGTGTTGTGTGTGGAAGAGGCCAAAACCTATCTTACTCAAGTCAGTGACAAAAAAGCCTGACAACTTCTAGTTGACCACCGTTTAATATGTCCTAGACAGAGTGTACTTTAGCAGATGTTCATGCTGAAGCCAAAACCATGCCTAAGTTTTTCAAAGTACGACAGGGTTAATAAGGAATGTACAAAACTGTCATTAAAATATTGATCGGAATTCATTAGGTCTTTGAGAAGAAGATATGTGTCTATGGGATGGACTTGCCAAATCTCCAACCCAAGTAAACATTTATTTTTATACTTTTCAAATTTCAAATCAAAATGTCTTTTAAGTAGCTTAGAGTGTCCAACATGGGCACTTCATCTATTCTCAAGAAATGGCACCCAAAACAAAAGAAGCACAACAAGAGTGTCTTGTCGACATTTACACAGGAAACTTGTAAAGACCCGTGTGCTTTTCCCTCCTTTTCCTTGTTTGCTTTTCCCGCCCCTTTTTCCCACCTGTTTTTCCCTTATATAAGGAGTAGTTTAGTGCAGGAAATGCTATGGATGAAATATATTGATCTGTATTTTGCTTTGTGGTTTGCAACTAGTAACTTGCATTTGTTCTTCATTTTTGTTCATTTTTATTTATGTTTCTTCTCATAATTTCTGTTGCTTGAGATGGATCCTTACAATTGGTATTAGACCTGTCTTCCGATCACCATGGGAGGACACACTTACAGCTATGTTCCGATCACCATGGAAGCTCAGCTTCATCCTCAACCACAAACTTGCAGCCATGGTTGGGGAGCTCAAAATTTATCAACCAGTATTCTTCCAATACCCATGGAAGATACACACCAACCAATATCAAGCTATCTGCAATGGCTATGGTGTGATACTCAAATTAAAATCCACACTCAATATCACCAAAGTCAGATCCAAAGTCTCATGGAAGATCTTCAAGTAAACTCTCACAAGCTGTTAGTGAGGTGCTCAATAGGGCTTTTGCGAAGCTTAACTCTCCGACCACTTCCACCGCTAATCCTCATGAGATTTGTCAACCACCACCACCCACAACCATGGACCTAACCCTCTCTACAACTGTAATATCCCAACATTTTGACATGTGATAATATTATCTTAATGTGCATTATACTGTAATGACATGAATATTTATGTGATTTACATACTTAATCTTATTATTAAGTGATGGAAGAAATTTTAGAGTTGATAAACTCTTGTTATGTGTTATACATGGCAACCTACTTGGCATTTGCATATTTTGAAAGACATGGAATTATTTAATGCCTTATATTGGATATATATTTGATGTAAAATGTTGAATTGCTACACAAGGGTATAAATGATAGGAGTAAAAAGAATACATTTTCCTAACGAGTAGGTGAATTAGCAATTCACGAGAACTAGAGGAGCTATTGTGTAATTAGTAAGAAATATGGTAGGTGAAAGTGTAATTTCGGAAATTTGGTAGAATTTTCCTAATCAAGATTAATTAATCTAATTGAGATTAATTAGCTTAATGATGATTAGTTAGCCTAATCAATGTGCTAGCTTACATTACCTAAGCTAGTAGGTGGCCTAGTAGGTGGGCAAGTAGGAGGTGTTGGGCTATATTTGGCTAAATCCATGTGTATTCAAGTGGGCAAGAGAGAGAAATGGAAGAATAACTAGTCAAATAAGATGTACATCTTTTTGAGGTACTTGCCTCTATACAAGTAAGTAGGTGCAAAGAAGAAAGGGAAAAACAAGAGAGAAAAGAAGGAAAACCAAAGGGAAAAGGGTGCTAGGGAGATTTCTATTTCAAATTGAAGCTAGACTTGAGAAGCTAAGGGTAAAAGTATTCTTTGTATGTGATTTAATTTCATTTCCATAGAGTTTTGATGGATGTATTAGAGGAATTCGTATTGATTTGCTATCAAATCTTATATAACTTGTAGGAGTTTGAAAGTGAGCACTACATCTTGTCAATTCTATATATAGAGCAAGGTGAGTAATCTCTATCTTTGAGGAAACTTTTCAAGTAATGAAATTGTGGCATATAAATTATTTACTTTCAATTCATGGATTATGAGCATGCGTGTATATCATGATTGACTATATGTGCAAGAGATAGAAAGGATTATGTGTTGGAAACATGTTTATGTGATTATGTGGTTGAAGAAGCAATTGTTCTATCACTACAAAGAGAAAGCTCCAAAAGGGAGTGTAGTTTTTGCCTTCTAAGGCTTGAGTGTTCAATACGCCTTGTGTAGGGGTATTGGATAGCTCGGAACAAGGATAACGGGTGCCATTACGGGCACGGGGTAGTGAGAAGAACAAGAAGCTTTGGAGATAAATAGTAAATACTTACTTGGTTGTGATTCATTATGCTACATTGAATTGCATATCACGTGTTTAAATGATATACACAAATTTATGTCAAAGAGCATGTTATTCATTGAGCTTCAGCTCATGTGGTTATTGAATAACCATTTCAGGTGCAAGGAAAGAGAAGGAGAAAGAGAAGTAGAGGACGAAAGAGGAGAGCAAGTGTTTAATGTGCATATTGTATATGGCGTAGTTGTTATAGTTTGGAACTAAAGGACTTGTAAATTATGTTGTTAGGCGAGCATGTGTAGAACTTGATGTATAAGACTCCTATGTTCAAGTATGAAAGGTTTTGGCAAGTGCTTTTGCTATTCAAGCATGTTTGATTGCTTAGATGCTCATGGCTAGAATTGTGGATAGAAGCTGTTTCGATCGATTGAAATACACACAGTATTAATTGGTTCAAAACGACGACTTTTACGAAAACAGACATAACTTTTTCTGAAATTTTGAAACCGTGCACTGTTTTCAACGTTGGAACCTAGACTCAAACGGCTATCTTTTGGTACAAAATCTAACTCAAATTTTCAAATCCTATTATACCCTTGGGGCTAATCACTCGCAAATGTGGTTTAAATGGGAGTCTAAAACCCGTTTTGTACGTTATTAACATAGGATCAGGCCTCGGTGGTATGTCACGTACCCTCGTGCCATACTTAGTGGATTTGGGTCGTGACAACAATACTTCCTCCACAACCACCAGTCCAAACCACATCTCCACCACCACCACAATTTCAGCTCTTTCCTCCAATTACAGAAACACAATCCCTTCCTCCACCACTCCCTCTGTTCACAAAAATAATTCCCAATCAAACCACTAGGATTGATTTCCCAATTATCAGTCACGAAAGCCCCTTAGATCGGAGTTTGAAGAATGATGAGTTCTTCAAATACTATCATATTCCATTTAAGAAGAGGAAGAAATTGAAGTAGACCTTGAGAAGATTTGAGGTAAAGAAGCTGAAATCAGAGAATGCAATGATCACCCTCAAGCTTGAGGTCAAGCTTGCTTGCATGGGGGATGGATTGTAAAGACCCATGTGTTTTCCCCTCCTTTTTCCTTGTTTGCTTTTCCCAACCCTTTTTTCCCAGCTGTTTTCCCCGTATTTTTAATTAAAACCTCTTCTTCCCTTTTCAGCTTGTCTTCCCTTATACAAGGAGTAGTTTAGTGTAGGAAATGCTATGGATGAAATATATTGATTTGTATTTTGCTTTGTGGTTTTGCAACCAGTCATTTGCATTTGTTCTTCATTTTTGTTCATTTGTATTTCTGTTTCTTCCCTGTATTTCTGTTTCTTCTCTGAATTTCTGTTGCTTGAGATGGATCCTTACCAAACTTGAAAAAACGAATTTGTTGGATACATATCTAATCCTAAAGAAACATGTCAAACATTATCCTATAACCCTGCCCATCCAAACAGGAAGGTGCAAGGAAAGTTGAGGCTGCAAGAAAGTTTTGATTTGGGTAGCACGGCATTCCTAAAGCTATTTGTATCCCTACTTGCATCTTTCACATTCGGTGACAGAACTCCAAGTCATATGTTCGATGCCAAGTTTTAATGGACACTACCAACTCAGTCTCTCAAGCGACAATGGAGTGACAACGTGGTTGCGGTGAAGTTAAAGTCTAAATCTTGGTTCATTTTTCAAAAAGAGAAGCATACTACCTCACAGATTCAATACATTTGCAGTACATTCAAACTCGATACTAGTATAGTTGGATAAAGTCCCAGTTATTGAAGGACCCATGAAAATACTAGTTGCATAATCTTTGCTTGTTCTTGGAGAAGACACTCCTTTTTTCTTTTTCTTTTCTTTTTTTTGCAAGTTCCGAGAGTTAATGTTTAGCTTTGTTTGCTAATGAACCTCCATAAAGAGGACTCACAAACCAGAATTCCCACAAAATTCGTGTTCATCACAAGTAATAGCAATGCTACAACCAGGAAATCAAAATAATATTATAAACTAAACCCATAATGACAATCAAAACAGAGGGCCAACGAAATCGTACTAAACCTTCAAATTAGAACAGATCAACAAACCTTCTCAAATTAGAACAGATCAACAAAAATTTACTAGAGATCTAAGCAGTACTAAATCGTACCTGCGCGAGCCCCAGAAGCGGCCGCACGCTTGAGGCCTTTCTTCTTCAAGATGAAACTCGTACCGATGAACAAACTCGACACAACAGCGATAATGAGCCCTCTCGAATTATCCGAAATCGCCATCCCTTTTCTCTGTCTATATACAAAAGTACATATATATCTACTCTGTATCGTATCGATTGAACTGGTGTCTCTTTACTCTGCGAGAAGTCTCTCTGTCTCTGAATCGATGAAAACGATGCGAACTATGGTGGGGCCAAGCTCGATTTCCCGCCAAGTAAAACCCAAATTGAAGAGGCTTTGTTCCCTCCAAAAAGCGGGAGGAGAGGAGTAACGCGATTCGCAGATGGGATTTTGCAGCGATTCCTTGGAGCTGAAGAGAGAGAGAGAGAGAGAGAGAGAGAGAGAGAGAGAGATCTGAAACGCTGGCGATGACGTTCAGAGAGCTCCCTTAGTCGTCTTCTTGTCGGACGAAGCTTCCCATTTTTCCGTACGAAACACAATAACCCTTCAACGCGCCTTACCTTAATTAAGATATTCTTCAAAATAAATAGTGAGGCTGTTTGGAAAAGTGAAGGAATTTGGTTTTATTACGGCAATCCTTCGTGTCGGGTCATAATTGTGTCGGATCATTATCGTGTCGGATTATAATCATCTCATTCTTAACGTGTCATAATCGTGTCGGGTTATAATCGTTCCAGGTCATACACGGGTCACCCGTTTAACCCGCCTAACCCGTGTAGGGTGTCATCGGTTCGGTTCGGATCAGATCGGATTTTTTCCTTTTTTTTTTTTCCAATTTTTTCATGTTTTGAAAACCAACCGAAGTGGTCGGTTTTGCCAATTTGAGCGGTCGAATCGTTTTTTAGTTGTAGGTAATTTTAAAAAAATCGACCGATTAGCTGGGTTCGATTATTCGAAAAAAGCTTACAGTCCTATTAAGAACACAAACAAGTCTTTCATAAAATACATCAACTATTACTCCGTAAAACGTACGTCTTAAATACCAAAATATTACAAATATAACAATATCTAATTATTATAAACTTAACACCCAAGTATTTCCAAACAAAATGAATAAGAAGAAATATTGTTTTTACTAATTATATAAAGAAATTTCTCCACTTGCCATCCATCAAGAATCAAAATTAATAATTGTATTTGTCTAATTGGCTAATTTGTCTCCCTCCCAATCCAGCAATCCTGGCGGACTTCCTCCCTTTTATTTTATTTTATTTTATTTTATTATTTTATTTTTATACAATGCTTGATGCATGAATGCTTCCAAGCTCCAGCTTCCTCCCTCCCTTATTAGTTATTAATAATTATTATTTTTTTATTATATTAGTTATTCATTATTATATATATATATATATATATATATTTACTTGTTTGGTAAGTTGGTAACTACTCTTTTTTTGTGAGCAAACAAAAAAAAAAAAAACAATTTTAGTTTTTATATATATAAATTTTAAATAAATATGTTTTTAAAAAAAATATATTTTTTTTAATTCTTATTTATATTATTTGTATTTTAGACTTCCGTATTATTAAAAAAAAAATTTAGATTAAAAAAAAAAATGTCCCAACTGCACTTAAATACTTAATCGGGTCAAACAGGTTAGACGGGTTGACCCGCTTCAACCCGTTTATTAATCGTGTCACACGGGTCGACTCGTTTATGACCCGTGCCCTTATACGGGTCACCCAAACCCATTTATTTTCGTGTCGAGTTGCCGTGTCGTGTAGAAAATTGCCACCCCTAGTTTTATAGCTCAAAATTGAACCAGTTCCATGAATCTAAGGGTGTGTTTGATAACCCCATTAAGTACCGAAAATGAAAAGATTCAGCACTTATTCTTTTTTAGTGCGTTTGATAACATACCACTTAATTGAAAAAGTAGCTCTAAAACCACTGAAAACTTTAAATGAAAAATTTATACTGAAAATAATCACTGAATGCATTCTAATTCAATAGTTGAAACAATGTTTTAAGGAATAAAACTTCAAGCGCTTAAAATTTTCAGTACTTAAAATTCAGCACTTAATTTTTAGTTTTTTCAAACGCACCCTAAGTGTTAGATAAAGTATTAATTTCTTGCATAGGAGTCCATGTTAATAACTCTCTTTAAAATGGTTATTTCTCAAACCATCATAACTTTAGTCTCACAAGAATCGATAATATTGAAGTTTAGTCTCTATCTCATTTTATTTCCTATAGTTTCTATAATTATTTGTTTGAGTACAAAAAATGAAAAATGCTAGTAGGATATTCCACAACTCCGTCAGGGAGCATTATACCCCAACACCTAGAATTGATCTACAAAGGATTTACGTCGAAGCATGCCCGCCACGATCACCTTGGTCGTTGGAGTTTTTTTTTTTTTTTTTTTTTTTTTTTTAAATACAAGCAATATTGTTCAGTTGTCCCATTCTGTCGTAAATTTTTCTCACCAAAGTGTCAATTAGACCACATTGCTTCTATTGAAAAACTTCAAATACCAAATTGATGTAATTAAAATGACAACGACCAAAATTCAAGGGTTTTTTTAATGTGTAATTAAGCCATAGTAATGGAATTGTATTTGGGTTTTAAAAAAAAAAAGGAAGAAGAAGAAGAAGTTGTTTCTAATGTACAAATATTGTAGAAGTGGTACACCAAGAATGACAACATTTGAATAAAACTTAGGTAAAATTAGGATTACTTTGACATGTAATAAATTTTATGTGGCAAATTATATATAAAAATTAAAATTTTACACCAGTCAAAGAGAATAAAGAAAACGCATCTTAAAGGGTCACAATAAAAGACTCATTTGGAATGAGTCATAAAAGCTTTGGAGCTTCTCTCTCTAGACTCTAGAAAGAGAAATCTCTCTTATGCTCTCGTTTCTACCTTCTCCTCCCCTTTCCCTACCCTCATTGCTCCTAAACCTTTCCCTCTTCCCCTCCCCCTTATCCCTTTAGCCTTCAATCTTCTTCCAACTGATCTAGTAGCTTATCTATCCCTTATCCATCACTTGCATCGGCATGTATCATGGGAGTTGGCTAGTGTTGTGCTTTTCTATATAAATGAGCTAGTGAAGATGGGTTATGATTGGTTGGTGGCAGATCTAAGCACCAAGCTCGTCATCCCTTTCAGGTTAGAGCTTGACAGCTTGGTATTGCGGATGATGTAGGGTAGGTTGAGGTTGAGGTTTTGAGAGATGCAAGAGGTGTGGTGCTTAAAGGGTTGATGTCTTGGTTCAGATCCTCCCTTGTTCTTATTTCATTATCAGCAGTTGTGCTTTTGGGGAGAGATCTACTAGGTTTCGGTCTATGGTTTCCATGTTCTTTCACTTCTTCTTTTTTGGGATAAGGTCACTTAAGGCTTTGCTTAGTCTCTCCCCTGTTTTTTGTTCTTCTCTGCGTTTTTGGACACAAGGGGGATGAGACTCAAATGGGTTCCTTGACTGTCCATGGGGTGTATTACTTCAATATTTTGATGGACATGGATAATCTGCCATTTTCATGGCATGTTTTGTGCTTTTCTGTCATTCAGGGTTTATTTTTCTTGATTTTGGGTTTTTCGGCGGGCTACATATTGATCAGATATTTTCTTATGGCGAGCTTGGTAGCCGAGAATGGTGGCATGAGGTGAGGTGCTTCTACGCGTGGGGGAGAGGTGCAGTTGCAGTTATGGCTGATTGGCATTTCAGTACTTCTCTCTCCTATGCATGATCTTCAAGGCTGACACAGTTCAGCTTTCTTGACTGACCAAAGGGCTGCTACACTGCAGGCTTCCCTATGAGTGTGGCTTGATGTCGTGCATTTTATGCACATAGATGTGATGTGTTTAGGGATATATCTGTAGGAACCTTTTTCAAGATTTTTATTAAACTAGAGCATGTGTTGTGCGGAAAATCTAACATACACCTCCTCAAAGAGGGGTAGATGTCAACCCCCCACCATGTGGCTCAGGTTGAACCACATCACCCTTTTTTTTAGTTATGACAATTATGGTTCAGTTATGACAAATGTGGCTCAGTTATGAGTCAGTTATGAAAAATGTGGTTTAGTTAGGAGAAATGTGGCTTATTGTTCTGAGTCAGTTATGACAAACGTGGTTAGGGGTTGACATCCACCCCTTTTTGAGAGGTGTATTGTAGTCTTGCCCTGTGTTGTGATGTGATGTTAGCTACTTGGGTTGCAATTCGTGTACTTTAGTGGAGCAGGGTTTTTGATGTTATTGTTTCAACCTGTGGTTTAATTTTTTCCTTTTTTCCTGGCTATGGCGATGTTAGTGTTTTTCACTATGTTTTTTAGCGTCATTGTATATGCCCCTTGTACATTGTGTACACATCCTCTTTTGGAATATATTTACCTATTTTTCGGAAAAAAAAAAAGGAGAATAAAGAAATAATAAAAAAAATTGCCAAAATTGATTTCAAATTTAAGGTTACACAAATTTTCTTGAGTCATTTAGTCTAAAGTTCTAAGTAGTGTACCTTTCTTGCAAAAGACCCAACCCACAAAACAATTTAGTAAGAGGTCCATTTTTCATTTATGACCAACCTACCCCTAAGCCCATCACACACGCACAAAAAAGAACTCCCCTTAAAAACGCCTCTCTTATCAACAGTGGCGGCGATTTCGGCGACACGAACAATCACTCCAACGATCTCGCTTTTTCGAATTTCAAACAACAAATCGTTAGATTTTGACCACCATTTCATGAAGAACTAGGGCTTTCTTCCATTTCAACTATCGAACATTTTGGGCGTCAAAATTTTTCACTAGAAGTTTGACATTGATGGTCCGACTCCGTCGTATATGAACGATGGGGAGAAAAGATATGAAATTATGTCATATGAAATTCGTAACTACATTTGCATGATGTTAGTTTTGACCATCGTTCTTGTGTGAATCGAGTTTATGAAGGAATTTGGGCAAAAAATAGAGGGTTTTAATTTGGCATGTCAGAATGTGACATGCGACTGTTTCCTCTTTCATATTGGCGTTGATTATGCATTACTTGTTTGCACAACAACACTATGAGTTGAATCTATGTGATTTTGGGTACCAAAAAATTAGTGATTGTTGTATGGCTGCGATAGTGAAATATTGGGTATTACTGAGGTGTTTAAATTCTAATATGAGTGTATAATTTCACAGTCATTGTGAACTAACACTTTCATGCGGTAGCTTCTATGTTGGTTTGATGAAAAACCCACCAGTTAATATGCAATGTGAAATTGATGACTACCCCATATATATATATATATATATAAAGAAAAAGAAAAAGAAAAAAAAAGCCACATGGTTTGATTGTGGGCTCAAAAACATAGGTGACGGTGAGAAAACTAGCACTCATATTGGCATTTCGGCATATAAAATACTAATGTGAGTGTATAATTTCACACTCATTTTCAAATGGACACAGTTCAACCATCAATTCATAGGTCATAACCAGTGTGAAATCTCACCGCCATACTAAAATGGTCATATTAGCACTAATTTGTGATGAAAATGCCCTGAACTTTTGTGATGAAAATGTTAAAATTCTCGACTGTTGTGTGAATTCGTCAATCATGTGATAAAAGTATATATACTATGCGTGTGAAATTTTATATTCATCTACATTCATAAGTCCATAGATGGCAGTGAGAAATTTAACACTCACAGTACTACACATAGTTGTCATACCCGCTCCTGCGGTATTTATTTATATCATTTTAGCATGCATAGCATGCTTATGGTTGTGTTAATTAACGTGTGTGAAGTGAGTGATGACTCACTAGTTATTGGAGGGTGCCTTTTGACAACCCAGTATTTGGCCTTAAAGGCAGTCTGAAAGGTGTCAAGAGAGGACACGGGAACATGGAAAGGCATGTTGCATTGGCATAGCTAAATGACATTTATGTGATTTAAATGTTATTTGACTTATTTGGTATTTTCATGAATAGTAATTATACCTGTGTAGTATAATTTCTGATAGTTTTGATCTAGTTTTAGATCGTTTGAGAACTGTGGTGAGAACGTGAGCGACCGTTGTATAAAAAGGTAGGATGTGTAGAGATTTCGCAGAAAATAGTTTTCGGAACGTAATTACGGCGGCAAACGAGACTTAGTCGAAAACTTCATAAATTTATAGTTTTCACTCGTAAAGTTATAAAATGGACGTGTAAGACGTTTCGAGGAATAATTAGAAGTTTTGAGAACTCACGGGGAGGTAAACGTAATTTCCGAGAATTTTGTCTATATATAGAAGTTCCAAGATATTTCTTCATTACAACTTTTCTAATTTCAAAATCAAAAGGGAGATTTGGGGGTTTTGGGAGCTTAAAGCTTGCAGACGCAAATCGACGGACTTCTGCCCGTTTGTTTTCAACCAAAATTCGTATTTGAACTCCCCAAGGTAAGGGCTACGTTTTGATAGTCTTTAGGCCATGTTTGGCTAAGTTTTTATAAATTTCTAAATCTAGGAATTTGGGGAAAGCACGTATAAACTTGTAGGTTTTGCGTAGGATCGGAGATTTGGCGTTTAATCGGGCTTCTAGTCGTTTCCTCAAAGTTATACGACGATAGCTCGAGGTATGAATTTCTAGCCTATGTTATATAGGTGAAATACATGTTTTATATTTCGGCGACGAAATCGAGATCCGGGCAAAATCCATGTGTTAATCATAGGCCCGTTAATTATGCACGCGCTTAAATGTGAGAAGCATGTTAAATTTTACGCGAGCACGTATATGTGTTAAATGAGTATGTTTATGTGCCTATGTGGGTTAAAGGGGGATTTGTGCTAATTCATCGTGAGGCGTCCTCTCGAAGGGGGAGGATTAGCAGTGACGACGGTCACTTGCCGATAAAGGCATTACGTGACATGTCGAAGGGGCATGGGTCATGGTTGAGTCGAAAGACTTTGGATCGGTGAAGGTGCACTTATTCCCTAGAGACCAATAGTTATGTGTTATGATGAGATTAAAGCATGATTTGTCATATATGCATATGTTAGAAATTGTGCACTCAGCATATAGCTGAGCAATGGAGATTTACTCCATTGCAAGTATGAAGAAAGGCAAGAGGAGGCGAGAAGAGTGAGGCTGATGGGAATGCCGGGGATCCTTTTGTATATGTTTTATCTTCCTTGCCGATCATTGTAATAATGAGCTTTTGAATAGCTAGAACCCTGGATTCAACTTGGAGGTTTTAGTGTGGATTTCATGATGTTGTAATAGGTATTAAAACTCTTTTGGGTTATGTGGTAATGAATCCGAACTCATGAATTCGTGTTTTGAATACTTAACTTGTCAAATTCGGATTTTGAGGGAATGTGGTTAGAGTTTTGTGAATCGAGCCAAACAAGCCTTAGCTTGTTCCGCTGTTGTTTCTTTTCATGGATTAGTGAGATTAAACTTTGTTTTTGAAAGCTTGTTATAGCTTGTGACATTTGGATTAATGTAAGTGTGATTGGAGTAGTAGAATTGGTGGAGGTTGGATGCCTTAAGCAAAATTCTGCAGCATTGAGGGAATTCTGCTAAAGGGTCATTCGACCGGTCGAAGGGGGTCGTTCGACCGGTCGAAATACCCCCTGCCAGAATTCTTTTTCTACCTCTTCCGAAAATTATTAAAAGGTTTTGATTGGTTCTTAGGGTACCTTTGGGATCCCTTTCAACATGAAATCATTCGTTTTGAAAAATAATTACGTTTTCAATTTTATACAGATTTTACAACTTGGAGGGTAATGTTTCCAAAGTTTTATATACTCAAGATTGTTTTAAAGTTCTTTTCCGCTGCGTATAGTTATTATTGAGCCTTGGTGGCGTGCCACGTGTCCTATTTCCGCACATTAGCGGGATGGGTCGTGACAATAGTGGGCATTTTTTTAAGTTTGATATGCGTGTGAAATTTAACACTCATATTCATCTACATTCACAAGTCCATCATAGATGGCAATGAGAAATTTAACACTCAGAATACTACACATGGTGTGAGATTTGTATACTGCCACTGTTTGTTAAATTTCTCAATGTCTTCATAATTTCGCAGTATGTTGAAATTCTACACTGTCATTGGCCGTTTATTTTTGTGTTATTAGTATAAAGTCCTAGTTGCTCCATCTAATGGGAAGTTCAAAGCTGAAATGATGTTGATCATGGCTTATCATTCGTTTTCAACAGCTTATATATGGTAAACATAAGCTCCGTACTGTACTTCTCATATAATTTATTTATTTTTTAGAATTATAGCTCACATGCATTATTTGTGTTTATTATATAACAGCATTGGGTAAGGCCCAAGCAAGAAGGTCTTTTGAAGAAGTTCGTTGATGCACATCTTGAAAAATTCTCACTGCTATGGCTTTCCTCCTTATAAAGTTGTTTTTGGTGCTGGGTGACTTACTGTTATGGCCGGCTCAAAGGGAGGGCAAAAAGGGTCACCGCTCCGGGTCACCAAAATTCACAAAATTTTGAGGGTCCGAAAAAATTTTATAATTACATTTTTACCTTGAGATTTATAGTATTTTACATTTAAGCCTCCCTCAAGGCCCAATTTAGTGTCATCAACTACATTTATATTGACATACATGCATACAAAACTCAAAAGCAAAGACCCTAAAATTTTAAAAATTACACTTTTAGTGTAAGAATTTTTTGAGTTTTAGATATAGGCCCTTCTAGAATTTTGAAAGATACCATACAATGTTTAAGTTTCACAAATAGACTCATATTATAAGTAGACTCCAAAAAAAATCGCCAATTATGTATAAATAAACCTTTAAAAAATTGTCAATTATATATAAGTAGACCCCCAAAAAAATTGCCTCAAGAGCCCCCGTATAAGGGCCTCTCTTTTAGTAATTCGTCTCGGGCCTCCAAATACTCTGGACTGACTTGCTTACTGTTTAGTTGATGATTGGTTGAAACCCAGAGTGTTGTGTATTTCTGTTGGTTCTTGATATTATGCACTTGTCCATGGTGATCATATAGTGTTTTTTGGGTTTTGTTTGGATGGTTGTCTTTTGAGAGAGCCCTTATTTTGGCTTCTGCTTGTTTGTTGGCTTGCCTTTGCATTGTCTTTGGACTCTGTCCTTTTATTAATAAACTTTGTTTTGATGAACAACTATTGATGTGTTAATATGCTATTTGCCAAATTTCTTGAAAGTTTGGAATAAAGCACATTTTGGGAGTGGGAAATTCCTCACTCACATTAGTGAAATTACCAATCAGACAAGTGTTCACTTGATTCATACAAAATCACGTGGTAGTGGGAAATTTATCATTAATACAAGCTGTTTTCACATGAGTGGAGTGAAAATTCTCACTCACATTTTGAAAATTCAACCTACTAAGTGCAAAATTTCACCTAAACAAATTAAATTCACCCAAAGTCTCTGTAATATTAAAACTGAACAAAAATGAATCTATACTAGAAAAGTGTTAGATGGTGGAAGATAATAACGGAAAAAATAAACAAATTGAAAAGTATATATCAATAAATGTGGGATTTTAATTTCCAATTAGATATGCTAAGCAAATAAATATCTTAACTACCCATTTAGTGTATATATATTAGAGGTAGAAAAGTTATCTAATATTCTATAAAGGATATTTGGGACTAATCTCTAACAACCACCACAATTATAGGACCTCTTATTATAAAGTATCAATTGGTGGACCTATTACAAAAATCATTGGTAGAATGAGATTTTTCACCATATTTTTCATTTCTCTTTCGTAAAAATTGGTATTTTTAGTTTAGTTACTATTGCATGAGAGTTATATGTTGTCTTTCTACAAGTGAAAGGATGTTTATTCGCAAGTGATCCACCATAACGAAAAAAAAAGGATGTCTTTCTACAAGTGGATCCACCATAACGTTCTTAGCAAAAAAAAAAAAAAAAAAAGGATCCACCATAACGAAAAAAGGTAATTTCAGTTTTCTTAGGTAAAATGTGTTAGATTATTTTAATAAAAGTACTATTTTTAAGGTGGAGTTATAATGGGTTGTTAAATACTCCTAGCATTATATGTAACTGTTCAAGTGTCCTATATAAGGCTATAGGTTAAAACCCAACGGATACAAGCACCCTACGGAGTACGGACTTAAAGCCTTTACTGGTTTTTAACGTTTTACAAGCCATGGGTGTTATTGTTCATATCAGTTACGGGTCTTTTAGTTAAAAAAAAATAAATAAATACAAATGTCCCGATCAAAAAAATAAATAAATAAATGTCCAATTGGATGGTCATAATTGGATTATATACCAGTAAGCGCTCTCTCTCTCTACACATATATACTAGTAATGACCCCGTGCAATGCACGGGAGAGTTAGCAAGATAAAGTATCACCGAACAAAAAAAAAAATTTAAATTAAAAAATAGAAGAAAGATATTGCAACTGATTTAAAACAAAAAAAAAAATTGTATATTTATTTATGACGTGTGTAAATGTCTCATAAAAGAGAGATATTTGTCCAACTAAAAAGTTTAAAAATATTTAAATAATATGATTTTTTGTGAAGTCACCCAATTACATCTTTTTTTCTTTTCTCTTTTCCTTCAAAAGTGTGAAAAAAAAAAAAAAAAAAGCCAATATGACTACATGCTCCACATTATTGTTTTTGGAAAAAGCAATAAAGCATTTCTTTATTCTTTTCATTTTATATTTATTAATGACGTCTTATATATATATATATATATATATTGATGACGTGTGTAAATGTCTCATAAAATTAGATTAAATTTTACAAATCCATGCAATAAAAAAATAAAAAGTAAAAATAATAATATATAAATAACCCTTCTTCATAAACAATCTTCACCTGCTCTTGTAATCTTCTTCAAATTGATCTTCATAGCTCCTCCTTCAAAGAAAACTTAAAACTAATTAAAGTCAAATTTAAAAGATAAAAGGAAAGATAGTTATACTTGTGTACAAAATAATTTATTTTTGTATGATTTATATAGAGAGATAAGCTAAGCTTGAATCAATGCAAAATCTATTTGAAGTTTGAAAAGAGTAAATATATTATTTATTTCAAATTTCAAAAGTATCATCCATCTTTTAACGGGTTTTATTAACAACCACATAAATTGCACCCCCAATATTCATAAGTCACAAACAAAAATTTGTTATGACATTCTTATGAAGAATGTTGTGACCGGTCTTATATACTCATCTAATATATATATATATATATATATATGCATATATAAATCAAAGCATTAGACCTTTTAAAAATTGAATTGTATACATTATAATGCAAATACACGATTATTCCATAAACAGAATATAAAAGTAAATAAACTTGCCTTTTATGTTTGCACCTCTTGTCTCATTAAGCAGTTTGCTCTTACTACCAAAAAGAAGAAGAAAAGAAAATAGTTCATCTTCCTGCCCCTGTAAATAGAAATACAAACACTATCAAACATGAATATATCAAGCCAAGTTTGGAAGTATAAAAAAAAAAAAACTATAAATATATGAGATAGTAGGAGATAAAGAAAAAAATAAAAACCTATCAAACATGAACATATCAACCCAAGTGTCGAAATAAAATAGAACACAAAACTGTAAATATATAAGATGATTAGAGATAATGGTTGGACATGGAGGAGGTTAAAGATGAGGATTGGAGATGAAGAATATATAAATCAATGATAAATATTGGTTCACATTAAAATCTTTAAGGATAAAAATATCTATGCTATTAAATATAAAAATTTTTGTTATGCGTATATCTAGTTTTACAAAGTATAACAATATTAGAAAGACTATATGTTATCATTAATTGTAAATTTCAAATACGAAACGGTTTCAAACCTTACCAAGATTAATAGGTACATTCAAGTAATTTTTTAATAAAATTCAAAAACACCATTTGATTAGTATTAAAATAAAAATTAAAAAAAACACCACTTGATTTTTGAATAAACTTAGGCATATTTTTTTTTTAAATAAGAAACTTAAACGTATACTATATGTTATCCAACTAATATATATATATGTATATATAATTAATTTGTATCTTATCTGATTAATATGTATATATATTTTGTATGTTATGATTAATATGCAAAAAGAAAATTATTCCTCATAGATAGAGGTAATGGGTTTAGGGGTGAATTAAGTGAGTGAGTTATGGAGGGGGGTTATCATCTAATAAAATTTGAATTGGATAAATTTGACATATTCATTGAATATTAATAAGAAAATTCTAAAATAGGAAAAGTTTATAGAATGTGCCACTTGGCAAAAGTAAAATCCTTTGTTTTCATATATATATATTAGATATATATATATATATATCTACCATGCATATAATATAGCTACATATGTGGATTGATGGTTCACACTTTTCTTTCTATGAAAAGAACAAAGATTTATTTTGTCGATAGTAATCTCACATACAATTTATTTTTTATTCATTTCATATAAATTATGTATAGGTAAAGAAGGCACTAGTATGCAAGTTTTTTGTCATATCAAATTGTACAGATTTGATAGGCGTACAGTAAGGGTGTGTAACGTCCCAAAAATCAAGCCACGTGAGCGAGGTCAACGAGTCAAACAATATAAACGACCAATCCAACAAGGCGGAAGCATAGGGAATCCTACATGGATTCCAAAAAAAAAGTAAAAAAAGGTAGGGATTGACCCTCAAGTACCAAACGGGTCAAATATGGACAATCAACATAATTTTGACTTAAAACATTTTGAAATAAATGTTGTAAGTTTAAACGGAAAGTATATAGGACTTTAAAAAATTTTAAATGAAAGGAAACCTTAAGAAAACAATAAGGTTATTAGGGTACAAATTGTTCATGGAGAATGTCCAAGAAGACCCTTAATAAGGTACAAGCATAAGCAGAATGTATTAAACACAATGAATTCAAGGTACAAATGAATCCTGAGAAAAGTCCAAATGATCCTTAAGAAGGTACAAACATAAGCAAAATGTAGTAAACACTATGAATTCAAGGTACAAACGAATCCTGAGGAAAGTCCAAATAATCCTTAAGAAGGTACAAACATAAGCAGAATGTAGTAATCACTATGAATTCAAGGTACAAACGAATCCTGAGGAAAGTCCAAATGACCCTTAAGAAGGTACAAACATAAGCAAAATGTATTAAACACTATGGATTCATGGTACATAGCTTAAGTTCCGGTACAAAAGAAGAAAAGATAAACATGTAAGCTTAGTAATCTGAATCAATGTCCAAGATTCTAAATTACATCTATTACAACTTCCTCAAATCCAACTATGTAATGAATACATTTTTTAAACCAAGACTCCATAAGGGATGTCTTCAAAAGAGTTCACCAAGCCGACTACTCGTGGGCCTTGCCCTTGTCGACATCACCTGAAACAAAGTGGTTTTATAGATTCATTAAGCACGATGACTCAGTAGAAAGCATTAAAGAAATATACTACTATTTCTAAGATCATGCTAAGATATGCGGTACAATGTTTTGTCATCGTGGCAATGCAAATAGCCGTCAGGCCAAACTGTGCAACTTTCCCAATACCGACATTCATAACCACTCACTCTCAACACCGGATGCGAGCCACTCCAACGTGAGTGAAGCTTACAAAGTCTCTGGTAGCTAACCGAATATGACTTTGCGTTTTTAAATATTTTAAGGATCACAAATGACCTTCCTCACTTCACACCCGCTTCCGGAATTTCAACAATAACTACCCCCAAACGGGAGTTTCAAGAGACATTCCCCAATCGTGGGAATTCCAACAATGATCACAAATCCCAAGCCAATGCCATGAATGCTTTGCCGACTTGGCGATTATGAAATGTGACACAATGACATGTAACTACAATGTCATTTCTAAGATTTTCAATGTCAAGAAATTATACATAGTAGTCCATGAAGCCAAGGCTAAATAATTAGGAAGAGGTCATGTAAAGCATAATCAACAATTTAAGCACATAAGACATTTGTAGTAACTTCAATTTAATTGAAACATAGCAATTAATTAACATTTAGGTTTAGCATAATTTTAATTAGGCACATAAGAGCATATAAGCACATAGATCAAGATGTAGGAAACCCTAAGTAAGATTAACAAGTATAAGGTCTAATCCTACACATAACAAACCATGATATTAGATCTAGGAGTGTACTTAGTCAATGAAATTACCTCTTGAGTATTTGAGCAAATACACTCACCAAAGAAATCCAAAGGGAAAAACATCAATACAAGCATATCCCACAAGCTATCAACACCTAGTTAAATAAAATTACATTAGGAATGAGAAACTAAGGTGTATCAAGAAAGTCAAAAATACCTCTTGAGTATTTGGATGAGAAGTACCAAACCGTAGACCTTGCGGAGAATCCAAGGACACCGATGGATAGCTCTTGTTGAGATGATCAATTTTGCTTCTAATAGTCTTGCTCCAAATATGGCTTGGTGGTGTCCAAAATTGAGCTTGAATCTCTAAGCTTCTATGGAGGATTTTATCTCCAAAAGAAGAGAGAGAACAAGAGAGATATCGAGAGAGAATGGAAAAAAGAAAAAGTGAGAGGGAGAGAAGGAGAACTGGCCGGCCAAATGAGAGGGGGAGGAGAGAGAAAAGTTGTGTGTGTAATAACCCGTATTTTAAAATCATATTTTAAAACGAAAAATATATCAGTTTTAGAATTTGAATTGTATTATTTTTACCTGTGTGTATGAGTGATCGTGTGAGCCTACCTCATGAGATAATCTCCCATAGGAGACTTGGTGCCCAATTTTAGTTTGGGCAGTGTATTTGTGCGTGTGAGTAGTGTTTGTGTTAGTGTGTAGTGTGTGTTTGTGCTTGGGGGCCAAGCATTATTAGCCTATATATACACTACACCTCTCACTCTCAATCTCTCATCCCTCACATCTCTCTTTTCTCCTTACTCTCTCTCTCTCAGCAACTCACACACACATACACATATATTGATACACACACATATAGTTATATATATTCACACAATCATATATATATATATATTAAGAGAGTTTGAAAATTGATCAACATTATTTTTAAGGTACGGGATTGTGTACAGTATGCTCTTAAATCTCCGGAGTATTTTCTTGTCATCTCTATTTGTACTCTCTTTGCTTATGTTGTCTTCCTATTGGAATCTATGTCTTTTTTTGGTTGAATGATATTAAAATATTATTTTGGCTAAGTGATATGGGACTAAAGGGTCATGAGTAAGGAGCACCTACCAATAGTCCAACAGGCCTCAGGGACTGACGTACTGGAGACGGGTGAGGTGAGGTGAAGTGACTCTTTGCTATGTGACCAAGAGGAACCTGATATGATTCTCTTGTGGGTGAGCGGGTAAATTGTGTGAACGGGTGGGTTGAGTGATTGGTCTATTTTATTTGATCCGTCGTGGTTGATTATTGTACTTTTGAGCCTTTATTATTCCTGTCATATTGTATACTTCCCCGTGTGTTATTTTGGATGCAGGTACCATTGGTAGCAGTCAATTGGAGCACATTAGATTACTATGTGGATTTGAGTTATTTGGGTCCTAGCCATGTAAATGAATTTATTTGTAATTTTGGGCACTCAAGTGTAATTATTTTTGTTGTTTTAAAATACACTTGACTATTTGCAATTTTAATGTAAATATTTCTTTTATTTTTGGTAGTGAAAATCGGGGCGTGACAGTGTGTAGTCTCCAAAAAAATTGATGGGGGATGTGATAGGTGTGGGCTCCACTAGCCACACACACAAGCATAAATATATATATATATGTCCACATACATGCACCAATTTAAATGTAGATGTAATACCACTTGAACAGAAAATAAATTTACTGTCCTAACCCAAAACCTACATTGGTCCAAAATTACTAAATCACCCCTTTAAAATTATAGGTTTCTACAGGGTGGCCGAGCTGTTGTATCCCCGAGATGGCGTGCTATTTCCTACTGCATTGGATAATATATATCCGTAGAGGGCGTGTATCGTCTCAAGATAGCGTATTGCGCCTCATCCCATTCACTCTCTTATTGGTTCTATAAACAGTGGAATTGATGGTGATTCTATTACGGTGAATATTCTTTTGAAAGCTATTTTTTTATATTATTCTCCAACAAAATGCATTTCCCATCCCTGTAGTTGTGGCAAATGCAATTCTAATCCATCCAAATTTTCTTATCACATGAGATTTGGTAAAGACGTTGAATCAAAATATAATTTGAGAAATGATAGACACACAACATATTCTACAAATATCTCACAACAGAGCTTTAAATGTATGTATATATCTTGTGCTGTGTAAGTGATACAAAGAAAAATGTGAAAAATTTAAACAGCACAATGTATAACACATTTAAAGCTCTGTTGTGAAATGTGTTGTGTATCTAACATTTTTTATATAATTTTCACAACAATGTCACACAACCTCATTTTTTTAACTATTTTTTTAGGGGATTTTTTTTTAACTATTTTTAATTGGAGGGGACTTCTATTATCTATTATATATATATATATATATATATCTACTAGAGTAAGGGACTTTATGTTTATTTGTTTCTTTGCTTTTCCTATTTAATCTGGGTATGTTTTATGAGTAATGCTATGCTTCCCAAATTTTAATTTAAAATTCTCATCCAAACTATTTAATTGGTATGTTTTAAGAGTAATGCTATGCTTTTTAAATTTTAATCCCAAATTCTTATCCCAAATGATATGACAGTAGGCATATTGAATTTTGATTGGATAAGATTGAAAGTGGTCCATCATTATTATCAGTGGCACCCACTGCCATATCGTTTAGGATTGAGATTTGGGATTAGAATTTGAAAAGCATAATATTACTCATGTCTTAGATTAATCTTGCTTGACTAAAATAGGTGAATTTTGGTTAATTTTAGGGTTTTATTTGGCTACACTTGAATCTGGACATTATTTTTTTCGGTTTATAAAGCTTGCCTTAACGATTGATGATTGGAATTGGCTGAAAGTTCCTTTTGGTTAAAAGATATTTTATGCGGACATTTGATTTGATTGCCAAATTTATTTTCTAATAGTTTAACAGTTGTATCATATGTTGTAGCAGTGATCGGTATGTGATACTATTAACAGTGTATTTGAGAATTAAATCTAAAATTTTAATTTGAGAAATGCAACACTAATCATTTGATAAGATTGATGTTTTCATCATGATTAGTGCTATGCTTCCCAATCGAATTGGGGATTGCATTACTTAGTGATAAGATTGGTATTTTCATTATGACTAATGCTATGCTTCTCAATCAAATTTGGATCCCAAGTTGGTTCTCAAATGTTTTATTAGTTGTAGAATATGCAGTGACATGTGATACTACCGATCACTATCACAACATATGATACAATTATTGTTATATTCTTATTATTATTTTGTGTGATTTACCTATCTTTTATACACATAGTAATGCTATGTGATGATGCTTAGAATTGGTATGAGAGGATTCAGAGAGAGAGACAGAGAGACACCAAGGAGTTGTAAGTGGTTCGGCCCCGTTAATGAGGTGACCTACGTCCACGTGTGCATCTAGGCGTTATACTAGCAGATCACCGGCGGCCTGGTGAGCCAACAATGGTGGGCGGCACTACCAGTAATACCGTTCGGGTATATGCGTTTTAGTGTATGCTCTAGTTATTAGGTTTCTCCAGATCGTTTTTTTCTTTAGAAGGATATGGGTGGGCTCTTTTATAGATGCAAGAGTCCACCTCTACATGGCAACTTAGATACATTAGGAAGCCTATATCAATCACAATTCGATGTGCATAAGTTAAGGGAAGATCCTTATCAGATTAGGAATCTATCGAGTTTTATTCCTAATAGGACTCTGGCCGCACAAGGAAACTGCTGGAGTTGAGCCGTGCGTCCGGGAGAGCCGCCGAAGGTCACGCCCGGGCTGTGCTGGCACCCCGAGTGGTTACGCTGGCAAGCCCTGGGTGTGGACCCCAGGGTTCTGCTTGGTCTTTGATGCTGACGTGGTCGTTGGGCCCATGCTGGATAATTCTGAGCATATCAGCTGCCCCCCATTTCCAGAGCTAATTGGATGTCATATCTGATGAGGTTTGGAAATCAGAGCTATTCACGAGAAACCGCTCGGGAAGAGGCCGAGGCCTTCCCCGAGGTAAGGCTGACCCAGGGTTGTCTTTCCGAGAAAGGATCGAGCGGGAGACTGGAGGGTCCGGTATTGCCCAGGGCCACGTGTCAGCTGCTTGCAGGCCTGGTTGGGATGCGACGGGGCCATCGTGGAGGTAACCGAACCGTTTGCGTTGGGACCAAACCGTCACGTCGTGCATTTAATGCATGTGCCTTTTGAGGCGGCGTATGGTATGCCCGATGTGACAGCCGTCAGTCGCTAAGAGCGGGAAAACGTCCTGACCGTCCGATCTGATTCAATCTGAGCCGTCCTTTATCTTTATAAAAGGAGCGTCAGTTCATTCTACATACTCACCACTGTTTGAAGATCAATAATCACCGAGCGGGTTTTCAGAGCAAAGCCCTCCCGACCCCTTTTCCTCTGTTCATACTAATTCAATCTTCCTCCCAATGGCTTCCAACATCGACCTGTCGTCTGACGAAGGGCTCCGAGCTTTCCGAGAGGACTGCCAAATTCCGGACGACGTGGTAGTTTGTCCACACATTGAGGGAGAAGAAGTAGCCCATCCTTTCTTCCTCATCAGCAGCTATCTGCTGCTGATTGTGGGATTACGCTTTCCTCTGCCGGTCTCCTTCTGCGACCTTCTTCAGGGATTGCATATCCCACTACACAAATGCCGACCAAACGTTGCCCGCCTCTTGTGGGGGATTGCAGCGCTAAACGAGCGACTGGGGTTATTTCTCCGGGCCGCCGACGTTGCGAGGTGTTACATAATGGGCATTGACAACGGAGGCCCCTACTTCCGCCCTAAGACTGAGGGAAAAGATTTTGTCCGAGGTCTAGATTTCCCAAACAAGAACTGGCAACGGTACCCTTGGGTCCTGGTTGCTGGTAACTGGCTGGAGAATGACGGTCTCTCCCCTCCTGCGGATTATAATCCCGACCGCTGCAGACAGGCTTTCACCGACCTTCGTGGAGTCGTTCCTTCCGAGGATGACATGGAGGCATTTAATCAAGCCATTGAGGCCGGCATGTCGTTTTCCTACTTGAAAGGGAGACCTGCGGAGAACGCGGTTGCCGGTCCCTCTTCTGTGACCCCCGCCGCTGCAGCTTCTGGGTCGCGGCGCTATACCCGATCCATGGCGACCGGGGCGCGCCCTGCTAGCCGGACGGGCCAGCCCGAGGGGCCGGTCACCTTGTCCACCAGCAGTGACTCCTCCTCATCTGAGGATGCAAGCCCGCCACCGGGCCCGTCCAGGAAGGGCAAGGAGAAGCAGACCGAAGAAAATTATCAGCCCCCACCGAAGAGGAGCCGGACGGAAACATTCACCAGTCCCCGCATGCCGGGCTCATGGTCGGACGTCTCTCTCGCGAACATGGAAGAACGCTTGCAGGCGGTGGAGAAGGCGGGTGATGAACTGCAGATGGACTCCGCCCTGCGGGGGGTGGACGTCCACGCTCTGGAGATCGCCGTTGAGGGGCTGGTGGCAAAGGTGGCGGCCTTGGAGGAGGAGATCAAGGCTTTGAAGGATAAGGGCACTTGAAGTCTGCCGTCCTTCTCTTTTTTGTTTGTTTGTTTTGTTTTTTTTTTTTTTTTTTTTTTTTTTTTTTTTGGGGAAGGCTACTACAACTGCCCCCCGAACTTGTACAGTTTTTTTTAAATCAATGAACAAGGTCCTTGAGGCCATCCCTTTCGCGTTAATTGTACTTTGTTATGGCATCCCTTTCGTGTTTATTGTATTTCCGATTTCTATTTTGACAGTGGTTTGTTCGGTTGGAGTTCCAAAATTCCAACCAGCGTCCAATAGACCTCGTGGACTTGCTGTGTGGTTACGCCGAGATTCTCATGCACGTACCTCCTGCCCCCCATTTTCAAAGCTGATTGGACGCTCCGTCTGATGAGGGTTGAAAACTGAAATTTTCCCTGGGAACCGTTCGGTAGTAGACCGGGATGTTGTCCTTCGGGCGGGGCCGGAGGAAGACGTCGGTCGGGGCATTCCCCGAGCGGGCGATCCGTTGGTTCGGGAGTCGCTGCTGCCACGTGTTCGCTGGTCGTTGACCTGGTTAGGTTCGAACTGCGCTAGCGCGGACGCAACCAAGCCACTTGCGCGCCAACCGAACAGTCATGTCAGGCCTTTAATGCGCACGCCTTTCTAGGCAACGTTTCATGCGCCCGAGGAGACAACTGTCAGCAATTTCGGGCGGGGGATCACACGGACCGTTGGATACGTTTTGATCTGGGCCGTTCCCGGTTTCTATAAAATGAATGCTTGCCCACTTCTCTGGCACTTTACTGCAGAGAGATCGCCGAACGTCTTGAGAGCAGAGGCTAGTCCGAGCAAGATTCTCGAGTTCTCTTTTCTGCGCAAGCTTTGTAAGTCCTCTTCCTTCCGAACTTTCGTCTGTTGCTCCCTTCTTCCCTTTCCCCATCTTCTCTTCTTTTCGTAGCGAGACTGGAGAGAGTGAGTCCGGTAGGGTTCGAGCGGGAGTGGGATTTTTTCTTCCTTAGATTCTGCTCGTTTTTCCGGTCGGGTGGAGACTCAGGCCATTTGAGCCGGACCGGTGTCTCCGTAGTTTCACTGAGAGAGTGCCTTCTGACGTTTAGGGCCATCTATTCTCTGCCTTTTAGGTTAGTGACATTGCCTTCCCTGTACCTCAGGCTCGGGGTTTCCGATCCGTATTTAGGTCGCGATCTACTCCCTCTTCCTTCCCCAGGGGCATCTGAGATGGAGCATTCCGGCTTCAATTCTGCGTCCCGTTCGATTAGCGAGATGTTCCGGTCGGATGGCTCCGACCCAGTTTTGGACCCTCCTTCTGACCACCAGAGTGAGGGCTTGATTTCAGCCCGTCAATTTGATGACGAATCCGCCGAGGGGGCCCCCGTTGCCTCCGTCTCTAGGGGTTTGGGCGACGAGGCGCCCGGGGAGTCCGATCCCGGCGTTGGGTTTGCTTGTGAGTCAGTATTCTCGATTTTGCGTTCTGAGGACCTTATCCGGATTAGGAAGAAATACTCCTTCCCGGGTAGTTGCTCTTTGGCGGTGAATTCCGGGGGAGCGCACCTTTACTATCCGGGCTTCACGACTCTTTTCGAGGATGCAATGATGGCAGGTCTCCGCCTTCCGCTCCACCCAGTAGCCAGGGCCATCCTGATTCACCTTGGGATTGCTCCCGGGCAACTGGCCCCCAACGGGTGGAGATTCCTGATGGGTTGTATATCTCTGTGGCCCCAGGCGTTCGGGTGTGAGGTGACCCTTGAGGAGTTTCTATGGGCCCATCGGCCGTTTGCCGTACACGGGGAATTGGGGTTCTTTTCTTTTTCCGCCCGGCCGGGCAGAAAGATTATCGACAAGTGCCCCAGTAACAACAAGGGGTGGAAGAGCAAGTTCTTCCAAGTGTCCACCCTTCTCCTTTGTGACGAGGCCGCGGGGACCCGGCCGAGGACATCCTGGGTGAAGGAGCTGAGGGGTAAGGCTACCTGTCTTTCTTTTGTTTGTCTCTTTCGGTTTTATGGATTTATTAACCTGTTAACCGGTTTTATGCTTCTACTTGCAGCTGGATCGGCAGACATTCCTGAGATCTCCGAGGCGTCCCAGGCCAGGATTTGGGGCTTAGCACAGTTGCCCACCAACATTCGGAACGTTCTGTCCCCGACGGGAGACATAGTGGTGTCTTATTCCCCCGAGGAGCCCTCAGAGGTCCCTGCTTCCTCTCCTACTGTTCCCGGTCAGCGTTCTATTTACTCCCCTGTTTCCTCTTACAACTTTCTTTGCGGCCTGATATCTTGCATCTTTCTTTGCGGCCTAATATCTTTCCGGTTGTTTTGCAGCAATGGTTCCCAAGGACGCAGCGGCGCTGAAGGAGAAAGAGGAGGCCCTGCTTGCCCGAGCTGGATCAAAGAGGAAGAGGCTGGAGCCCACCGAGGGCCAGAAGCTCAAGAGGCTCACCCGGGGCATCGTCATCCGCCCTGACAAGGAGGGGGTAGGCACCTCGGCGCCCGGGGTGACCATTGCCGTGCCCCCCAAGACGCCCGCTGCTTCCAAAACAGCTGGCGTCTCCTTCCCTACTGTGGAGGAGACCGTGCATACAGGGCTTCCTGCAGTGCCGCCGGTTGAGAGGGCGGATGAGGTACGCGGGAGGATCCGCCCCGCTCTGCTGCCGGGTCAGGTGGACAAGTGCTCCTTGTTGAGCCCGGAGGACGTGACCGCTTGGCTCTACAGCATTAGCCATATGGTGCGTCCATATTTCGTACTTCTCATAGGCTCTTATTGCTTGTTTCGCTCATAATGCTTATAGCTGTTTTCGTTTGCAGGTCGGTTGTATAGCAGCGGGGTCCGAGGCGACCTTTCCCGCGCTGACCGGGAAACTGGCGGCTGCTGAGGAAGCCCTCTCCATGGAAAAGACGGCCCGGGAGGCTGAGGCGGAGAAGGCTAGGGCTTTGGGCCAGGAGCTGGGGGAGGCCCGAGGTGTGGTTTTAACCGAGCGACCTTTCCCAGCTCGCTGCTTTAGAGGCCAAGCTTGCTGGCGCGGATGCCGGTCGGGTTGCTGCCGAGAAGGATGTTGAGGCTCTGACCGCCGCTCTGTCCGGAGCGACCGCCGCCCTTGAAGCAGAGACGAAAGATGCCGAGGAGGAATTCGAGGCTGGATTCCTCAAGGGCTACAAGGACCTGATTGCCCGTGTTATGGCGGATCACCCGGACTGGGACATCTCCGGCTACTCCTGGGCCGAATCCAATTACTGGAAAGAGGACCGGGCTGCTGGCGGGGGGCCTGCGGAGGCTGCGCCAGTTGGAGCCGCTCCTGCTGCGGAGGAAGAGCTGGACGTTGTGGGTGACCAGTAGGGCTTTTATGCCCTTTCTCTTTCTTCTTTTACTGTTGTAGTATTTTTTTTTGTTTTGTGGGGGGGTGAGCTACTACAACTGCTTACCCTAGGGTCTGTACAAGTCTGCTTTCAATTAATGACAAGGCCCCTGAGGTCACTTTCCTTTCCATTAACTGTTTACATTTTGTACTTGCATGCCCATGTGATTGCCAATCCCCAACCAGCTTTCAATTGCAAGACCCTTCACTTAACACATGGATTAGGGTTGCAACCGGTTGAATAATTGGTCTTCTGCCAGTATCTGACCAGTTTTAGTCGAACCGAACACTGCCTTAGCAAAATGGTTTAGGACCGTAACTGGTAGAATGCCTGGTCTTCTCGGCCTGTTTTTGAAGGCATACCCGGTGTATTATAGGACTTGTCCTGTTTTACCGTCCGGGTTATTTATCTCTGATCACTGTTAGTACTTGGGAATGCTAGGACTCCAAGTACTGTTAATGACCGGTGTGATTCCCTGTTTAAGGCTGCATTCCCCTGCCCCCCAAGCATTTTGGTAAGGCGGGTGCGTAGTAGCGAGCAACCTTAGGAAATCGACCTGGAACATGGGTGGTTGCAGGGTCCTTTGGGGTTTAGCCATCGTGGGTCACCTAGGGGGTTTGCCCCCATTGTCGGTTGGACCTAGGTTAAACCTTGTTTAATTTCCTGTTTAAGCCTGCATTCCCTTGCCCCCCAAGCGTTTTGTTAGGGAGATGGACGGGAATACCGACCGTAGGAAACCGACCTGGAACATGGGTGGTTGCAGGGTCCTTTGGGGTTTAGCCATCGTGGGTCACCTAGGGGGTTTGCCCCCATTGTCGGTTGGACCTAGGTTAAACCTGCGCCTCGGGGTTAGGCCCGAGGTCTTTTTGTGCCTTGGTGTTTAGCCAAGGTCTTTGAAGGTGCCTCGGGGTTAGGCCCGAGGTCTTTTTGTGCTGGGTTGGAACACTTGAGTAGGAACTTTGCAGAAAAGTAATTACTTTATTTCAAATTCATTTTAACTGCTCGGGTAGAGCTACAAAGAGTCCTAATCGATCGCTAACCCCCTTCATCCCTGCTACTGAAAATATTTTCGAAGGTGCTGTATGTTCCACGGGTGGGAAAGCTCATGCCCGTCAAAATCTCGTAGCCAATAGGTTCCCGGTCGATGAATCCGGGTGACCGTATATGGGCCTTCCCAGTTTGGCCCCAACTTCCCATGATTCGGGATTCTGGTCGACTGGTTTACCGCCTTCAGGACAAGATCACCCACTTGGAAGCTGCGATGCTTGACCTTGCTGTTATAGTACCTCGACACCCTCTGCTTGTACGCTGCCACTCTCAGATAGGCTTGATCTCTTTTATCTTCTACCAAATCAAGTTCGGTTCTCAGAGCTTCCTCGTTGCCTTGCTCACTGAAATTGGCTACCCGGTAGGAGGGCAATCCGAGCTCTGTGGGGACTACGGCCTCGAAGCCATAGGTGAGTGAGAACGGCGTTTCGCCTGTTGCTGCTCGGGGAGTGGTACGGTAGGCCCACAGGAGGGTCGGCAACTCTTCAGCCCACAGACTTTTGGCACTTTCAAGCCGAGTCTTGATTGACTGCAAGATTGTCCTGTTCGTCACCTCGGCCTGGCCGTTGGCCTGAGGGTGCTCGGGAGAGGAGTAATGGTTGGATATCCCGTAGCCCGAGCAGAACTGCCGAAACACCGGGGTGTCAAATTGTCTGCCATTGTCGCTCACCAGTACACGGGGGGTGCCAAACCTGCTGAGGATATTCTTCTCTATAAAACCCTCCATCTTCTTCTCGGTGATGGTGGCCAATGGCTCGGCTTCTGCCCACTTGGTAAAGTAGTCCACGGCTATGACAGCAAACTTGACTTGCCCTTTTCCTATGGGCAGGGGGCCTACTATGTCGATGCCCCATTGAGCAAACGGCCAGGGGCTAAGGATGGGTGTCTGCATCTCTCCCGGACAATTGATCATGGGGGAGAACCTTTGGCATCTGTCACACCTTTTCACATAGTCCCTGGAATCCCGAGCCATAGTTGGCCAGTAATAGCCTTGCAGCAGCGCTTTCCGCGAGAGTGCCCGACCTCCAACGTGGTTCCCACAAATGCCTTCATGAATTTCATACAAGATCGCTTGAATTTGCCCGGGATGAACGCAGCGGAGGTATGGGATGGTGAAGCCCCTCTTGTAGAGTATGCCATCAATTAAATGGTACCTGGCTGCACGGTATTTGGTGCGGCGGGCCTCATCTTTTCCGTCCGGTAATACGCCGGTCGCTAAGAATGTAACTATGGGGTCCATCCAACTGGGTCCCAGGTCCACCGGGTCCACCTCCATTCCTTCTGAATTGATCACACTTGGCTCGGGCAGATATTCTATCCTTATCCCGGGCAAGTCTGACTCAGAGGATGAAGCTAGGCGGGCCAACCGGTCGGCCCTGGTGTTCTCCTCCCGCGGTATCTGCGTGATGGCCAGTCCTTTGAGTCTCTTCGAAACCGCTCGGACAAGGGCCAGGTAGGCCACCATGTTGTCTTCTCGGGCCTCATACTCCTGACTGACTTGGTTAACCACGAGCTGGGAATCACTGTACCCTTGGACCTGCTGTGCTCCCATAGATGTAGCCAACTGTAACCCTGCCAGTAGGGCTTCGTACTCGGCTTCATTGTTTGAAGCGCGGAATCCGAACCGCAGCGCGTACTCGAGCTGGATTCCGTCAGGAGAGGTCAGGATGATTCCTGCTCCGCTGCCCTGGTTGTTGGAAGAACCGTCGACGTAGAGTATCCAGGTCAGGATGTTGATCTGCAGCCCGGGCGGCAAGACTGGTGGGTCGAGCTCGTCGGTCTGATCCTCTGCATAGGTAAACTCGACCAGGAAATCTGCCACTGCCTGCCCCTTGAGGGCTGTCCGGGGTCGGTAGACCACTTCAAATTCTTCCAATTCCAGGGCCCACTTGACGAGCCTTCCCGATGTTTCGGGTCTGCTCAGGATCCGGCGCAACGGCTGGTCTGTGAGCACTGCAATTGGGTGGGCCTGGAAGTATGGGCGGAGCCTTCGAGCAGATGTCACGAGCGCAAAAGCGAGCTTCTCAACCCGGGAATATCTGCTTTCGGCGCCCTGGAGTGCTCGGCTTGTGTAGTACACGGGGAACTGTATCCCGTGCTCTTCCCGAACTAAAGCTGAACTGACCGCTGAAGGTGACACCGCCAAGTATAGGATCAGTTCTTCCCCCGGCGCTGGCGTTGAGAGCAGAGGGGGAGAGGCCAAGTACTTTTTGAGTTCCTGGAATGCCCCCTCGCACTCCTCCGACCATTGAAACGCCTTTCGGAGGATTTTGAAGAATGGCAGGCAACGATCGGTGGCTCGGGAGACGAATCTGTTCAGTGCGGCAACCCGTCCGGCCAAACTTTGGACTTCTTTGGTTGATCGGGGGGACTTCATGTTGATGATGGCCTGTATTTTCTCGGGGTTAGCCTCGATTCCCCGCCTGCTGACAAGGTGGCCAAGGAATTTTCCGGACGAGACACCGAATGTGCATTTGGCCGGGTTCAACCTCATTCCGAACTTTCTCAAAATGCTGAAGGCTCCGGCCAGATGGTCCAAGTGGTCGATCTCATCGTGACTCTTGACCAGCAGATCGTCAACGTATACTTCCATAGTTTTACCAATTAGATCTTTGAACATGTGGTTGACTAACCGCTGGTAGGTTGCCCCGGCGTTCTTGAGGCCGAAGGGCATCACCTTGTAACAATACGTGCCTTGATCTGTGATGAAGGCGGTTTTTTCTTCGTCTCCGGGGTGCATGCTTATCTGGTTGTACCCGGAGTAGGCGTCCATGAAGGAGAGGAGCGAATGGCCGGCGGTGGAGTCCACAAGGAGGTCTATCCTAGGCAGTGGATAGCAATCCTTGGGACAAGCTTTGTTCAAGTCCGTAAAGTCCACGCACATCCTCCATTTTCCGTTACTCTTTTTGACCAGCACGACGTTGGCCAACCAGTCGGGATAGAGGACTTCTCGGATTGAGCCCGCCTTGAGGAGCTTCTCTACTTCCTCAGAGACCGCAATTTGCCTTTCGGGGGCCATGCCTCGTCTTTTCTGCTTCACCGGTCGAGAGTCCGGGTTGACATTGAGGCGGTGAGACATAACCCGTGAATCAATCCCGGGCATGTCTTCGTGGCACCACGCGAAGACGTCCTGGCTTTGGCGCAGGAACTGGATGAGTCTTTCCCGGAGGCTAGGCTCGAGGAGGGTACCGATGCTGACAGTCCGGTCTGGGAGTTGAGGGTCCAGGACCACTCTTTCCAACTCCTCTACCGGGCCGACTTTGTCGCTTGGGTCCCTCGGATCCATCTCCTGGACGCTGAAGGATTCTGTGACGGCGCTCTTTCGCAGGGAGCTGACGTAACAACTCCGTGCGGTCATCTGATCTCCGCGTAGGCTCCCGGGCCCCTGGGGGGTCGGGAACTTAACTGTCAGACTGTACGTCGAGACGACCGCCTTGGCTTTGTTGAGGGTTGGCCTACCGAGGATGGCATTGTAGGCGGATGGTGTTTCCACGATAACAAAGTTCGCCAGCACAGAGGCTTGCTGAGGGTAAGTTCCCATGAGGACTGGAAGGTCGATGGTGCCGAGCGGCAATGTGCTGGACCCATTGAAGCCTACCAGTGGGGTCGTCACCGGTCGTAATCGATCCCGGGATATCCCTAGCTGCTCGAACGCTGAGATGAACATAATGTCCGATGAACTGCCCGTATCCACTAGTACCCTCTTGACCACATAATTGGCGATGGAGAGCGTTACAACCAGCGGGTCATCGTGGGGGCAGTGGAGATTCTGCACATCGTCGGAAGAAAAGGTCAACACGTCGGACGGCGGGGAGTCGGTGGATCGGACGTGCCAGACATCCGCCCGGGATGCCCGAGCATGCCTCTTCCTTGCCGTCTGCGAATCCCCTCCGCCCGAGGTGCCGCCGGAAATCACATTGATCTGGCCGAGAGGAGGAGGCTGATCCGGAGTTCGGTTACCTTGTCGGGGTTGCCTGTCTGTTGTGACAAACTCGGCTAGGTGCCCCTGCTCGATCAGCTTCTCTATGGCTATCTTCAACTTAAAGCAGTCGTCCGTGTCGTGGCCATGGTCCCTGTGAAAACGGCAGAATTTGTCCCGGTTTCTCTTGCCGGAGGGTGCCCTAAGCTTTGCTGGCTGCGGGAGTAGCCTCCGAGCCTCGGCAGCGGCCATTACTTCCTGGATAGGTCGGGAGAGTGGCGTGAAGGTGGCTTGGGGCTGATCCCGGCCACCCCGCTGCTGGTCCCGGCCGCCTCGCTGCTGATCCTGTCTGGGCTTCTTGCCCAAGCCTTTGTCCGGCCCTTCGTGCTTGCGCTTGGACCTCGGAGACTCATCTTCCCCGGTTCCGGAGCGCTTTGCCCTTAGGAATTCCTCGGTATCAATGTGCTTGCCGACCCTGTCCGAGAGTTCCACCAGGGTTGTCGGTCGGTCACGATGGAACGACGTGGCAACCTTGGTATGTTGGACCCCTGAACAAAAGGCCATGATTGCTGCTGTCTCATTGAGATTACGGATCTGGAGCCTCTGCTGATTGAAGCGGTCCACGTATTCTCTCAGAGACTCTCCTTTGCGCTGCTTCACAGTGAGCAGCTGGGTGTCCGGCTGTGATCGGTCAAGCATTCCCACGAACTGGCTGACGAAGAGTTTGCTCAGAGATTTGAAGTCGTTAACCGTCCGGGGCCTCAGCGAATGGAACCATTGCGCGGCCGATCCCTTTAAGGTGCTGGGGAAGGCCAGGTACAGCAGTTCGTCGGTTGTAGTGACCAGTGCCATCTGCGCCTTATAGGTGCGGATGTGGTCTACCGGACTCCCCTTGCCATCGTAAGAGCTAAGGTGCGGGGGCTTGAATTTCCGCGGAATGGGGAACTGTGTCACCCGGGAGGTGTAGGGCGACTCCGTTTCCGTGTTTGTGAGGTCGTGACCGGACTTACGGTTCAGCCTCTCAATTTGCTGCTGCAACTCTTCGACCTGGGCTTTAACGTCAGTGTGCCCGGTCCTCCTATCTGCATCTGAATAATAAGTGGGGTCGGATGATGATGCCTCGTCCTCATCCTCGAAGCGTGTCGATCTTGGGGATAGCACTCGGCTACGGGTCCGGGATAGCCTGTGCCTAAGATCCTCCCGGCTCAGGGTGGGCGGATCGTCGACCGGCTCCCTCACCTTTCGTCCGGACGCTTCTCCCCTTGCGGCTCGGCGTCGTTCGATGAGTAGCCGGGCGTCCTCCACTCGGCGTGCTCGGCGAGGAACATACCGAGGCCCTTCCTTTAGACGCCTCGTAGGCTGGCTACGTTCTCCCTCTCCATGGTGTTCTCGATCTGGTGGGGACACTGGTGCAGATCGGGCTTTTCCGCGGGTCCGAGCGGGCCTTTGGCTAGGAACGCTCTTTTCGGGCCGCTTTCCCGACGAAGGGTTTTTCTCGTGGTCTTTGACCACCTTTCCATGCTGGGCCATGAGCGTCTCTATTTGCCGTTGCGTCCGGATCTGACTTTCCAAGAGTTGCTCCAGTGCCGCCGTGACTTGCTCGGTGGACATGGAGGCAGCCCGTGTCTCGACCTGTAGACCCTCCTGGCCTGACTGGTCCGCCTGACCTGACTGTTCCGCCTGACCGGTCGAGTCAGCGGTCTTCTTGCCCTTCTTCTTCGGCATGTTGATCAGTCAAAGATTTTTTCGATAAGGAAACTGACGCTTCCCACAGACGGCGCCAAACTGATGATGCTCAGAATTGGTATGAGAGGATTCAGAGAGAGAGACAGAGAGACACCAAGGAGTTGTAAGTGGTTCGGCCCCGTTAATGAGGTGACCTACGTCCACGTGTGCATCTAGGCGTTATACTAGCAGATCACCGGCGGCCTGGTGAGCCAACAATGGTGGGCGGCACTACCAGTAATACCGTTCGGGTATATGCGTTTTAGTGTATGCTCTAGTTATTAGGTTTCTCCAGATCGTTTTTTTCTTTAGAAGGATATGGGTGGGCTCTTTTATAGATGCAAGAGTCCACCTCTACATGGCAACTTAGATACATTAGGAAGCCTATATCAATCACAATTCGATGTGCATAAGTTAAGGGAAGATCCTTATCAGATTAGGAATCTATCGAGTTTTATTCCTAATAGGACTCTGGCCGCACAAGGAAACTGCTGGAGTTGAGCCGTGCGTCCGGGAGAGCCGCCGAAGGTCACGCCCGGGCTGTGCTGGCACCCCGAGTGGTTACGCTGGCAAGCCCTGGGTGTGGACCCCAGGGTTCTGCTTGGTCTTTGATGCTGACGTGGTCGTTGGGCCCATGCTGGATAATTCTGAGCATATCACTATGTTTCTTAAATTTTGTATCACAAATATATTCCCAACATATGTGATAGTGGAACTGCTCTCGACAATGATGAGAATTCTCCAATAAAAATCAAGTGACCAAATTACCACATATATTAAGAACACATTTGAAATACAAGGGAAGCATAGCATTAGAATTGAAAGCTTATCAAAGCCAAGGAATTGGACAAATAAAGATATCATTGGGAAGTCCAATCCTTATGTGGTGTGTTATTTGTAGACCCACTATGTGACCTGATGAAAACCAGCAAAAAATTGTCAGTTAAATTTATTTTGTTTCGGATCCATTTGTTTATATATATATATATATATATATTTTCTCTTGGTTATAAAATTTGCTAATTTTATTACAACCACCAATTGAGTCAAATTTGGAATAAGCGCTTTGATTTCATAGTTGAAGATGAGTCCACTCTACGTTTATTTAAATTTCTGAATCTCTACTTTTTTATGTTTAATAATTACATACAGGATAGGTATTCATATTGCCGGATTAATACCAATGGAGTGGAGTGTTTTCTTTGTCTAATCTTATTTATCTCTAATAAACTTTTTCAATGGCAAACCAGTATTAGTGTCTTTTTTGTTATATACTTGCGGAATATCTTGATCGTTAGTTACAATTTTTCAAGCGGACTTATTTTTGTGACTGCAGTTTGTGCTCTGTTAATATTTTTTTTGCTTATTGAGTAGTTCTATGTTTTATAATAAGTCCTATGACTACAAGGTTCTTTTGTTGGGACTGAGGTTTGTATGTAAGTTTAAAATTTGGAAAAAAAGTTTTTTTTTTCGTCGTGCCCATTTTTCCAAACTTTTATGTGCACGTAGCATTACCTTTACTAGTATCTATCTATCTATTCTATTCTTAATACTAAAATCGGAGAGTGTTGACTGATATGGTCTGTGGGACTGCCACGTGGAAATGGCATTAAAATACTGCCCAATCCTTTGAAGTTTCTCCAATTCTTTCTCCATTTTATTGAACATTGAACATTCTCTCTCTTTCTTCACCGTTGCATAATCCAAGTCTCTCCAATTCTTTTCCAATTTATTGAATGTTTAACAATCTCTCTCTCTCTCTCTCTCTCTCTCTCTCTCTTCACCGTTCTTTATGCCTGCATTAAAAGCCATAAGCACATCTCTCTCTCTCTCTCTCTCTCTCTCTACATCCAATCCAAAGCCCTAATATATCAAAATCAGACTTCTCTATCAACCGATCTCTTTGCCATTAAAAAAATCAATTGATCTCTGTCCCCAATTTGACTCTGAATCAGATGATTCTCTCTCGATACAAATTCTCAAATAGCTTCGGTAAAAATGGACAACTCTCTTTACAGGAGCATTGCCGACAAGTTGTCGACGACAACCACAAAGATTGTTTTCCCAATTTCACTCTCAATTATAATTTCTCCATGGTTGTTGGCACAGTGTGAGTTTTTGAAAATTAACAATTAAATTGCGAAGATGAAGCGGTCTCAACATGCATGATGTCTACCTGGGTTCTCATCGCCTCTTCTTGCGCCGGTCAGTATAAGTCTTATGTCTCAATCTGAATTCTCACATTTTTACTTTGTTGTTTAATTTTGAAGAGTATATTTTTGGCAAAAATTATAAAGAACCTTGCTAACAAGGAAATTAGGAATTATCTTCGAATTATGTTTCATTTTTCCCATTTCCTGAATTTTTTTGTGTTTGTATGTAGAAGATTGTAGGACTTTAGGTGGTTTCAAAGTAAAGCCCTGCATTTACAGTTTGTGAACCAGCGTATCATTCGTAATGGAATAAAATATTAGCTTTTCTTTTGAGACTCAATTAGAATATCTCAATGGAGATATTCTATCATACAGGTCATAATAGGCAATGGAGATATTCTTCACACTTCTAAACCCTTACTTTTCTGTCAATATCGCGGGCCGGTTTGCTCAAAATATACACCTACATTGTTTATGCATAAATATCGACACTATTACATGCATTAATTCCTAAAATTGCCCACGTGTATATACCTATATATCATGTGTATATAGAAATGTAACTATAATCTACATTGATATATAATGTTAAGTTGGGGGCAAAGTAAGTAAAAGCCCGTTTGTGGGGGTTTGAAGCACGTAGAATGAGTAGATGTGTTAAGATTTGAGCCAAATGCGTCAATTGTTGTCAATTACCATGACATAAACTGTTAAAAAAATTTCAGGTGAGAGAGAGTAAGGAGACAGTCTACCCTGTTTTGAGGAATTTTTATAGGACTGCCTTGGAGGTGTTTATGGTGTTATGTGTCTTGATTTCGCTTGGTAATTTTCTAGAGCGTTTCAAGCTTTTTGCTTCTTTTGGTGGCAGGTTTTGATGGGTTACTCTAGCTTTGGAACTTTTATGGGTCCATATGTAGCAACTTCTCTTTTTCCCTTGGATGATCTTTTTTTTTTCTTTATTTTTTTTTATTTTTTTTTTGTGTGGGGGGGCAAAGTCTCTTGGATGATTTTGATTGTATTTGCATCAATTCGTATTAGTAATCCTTCTCTGTTTTGTTATGGGAAAAAAGTGAAAGACAAATGTTGCATACATATATTTATCTCTTAAACTAAAAAAATTGCATCTACAGGAAAAAAATTGCATCTAAAAATTACATACATCTGTCTTTGTGTTTGAGTGAAAGGCATTAATATACTTGAAAGACATTACAAATATATGTTTGTTTAGCTCTATGTGATCACCTCAAGCCACCTATGTTGTTGTTTATATGTGTTTGGTTAAGTGATTTTTTGAGGTAAAGCGCAACAAAATATTGAAGAAATATTTCTCTTTGTTTAGTTAATAAGAAAAAAGTAAGAGATTGCAAGAAAAAAGAATGGTGTTACCATAAATTAAGAAATTGAATTTTGAATTTTGTGAGCATTAATACTGACTGCCATTTTAATTCTGTGTATTTAAAGGTTGAATGTCTCTTCAAGAAACAACCTTTCTTATTCTACAACAAGTGAATTGTACTTGGAGAAGATTTTTTTGGTTGGTCATCTCCTCTCAGGAGATCTGATATATATCTCAAGGCCCGAAATGCAAAGGTTGTCTAGAGCCTATTTGCTTGTGAGGTCCTTGGAAAGCATGTCCATAGTGCATTCCAATATTTGGTAAATATAGTCACACTAAGTGGTATGCTAAATAAATTATGTGATTGTTGTTTGGATATTCTAAACATACAATATTATGTTGATTCGAAATATATGGTATTATGTTGACCTAAGAAGCACCGAAGCTGACATGCGAATAATATTCATCTTATTATGTATTTAAAAAAGGGCCCGGTTGCCAATAATATTCATTAGCAATATTTCATGAATGGTATGACAAACCCGCACATAGCGCGGGTTCCAATGCTAGTATATATAAAAACTGAATCAAATGAAGTTCTCTCATGCTGCCACATTAGCAAAGTCTAATTCAAGCAAAAATCCCACGTGGCAACACAGTTGAAAAACCTAACTCAGCACAATAATCTACATTCTCTCTCACTCACAAACTGAATTAGATACATCATACATCCCTCAATCTCAACGTCTCAACCCCCTAACTATTTCTCTCCCTCGCAACTCCTCCTCTACCCACCGCCCCTCCTCCGTACCTCCTCATCTACTCGACGCCCCTTCCTCTCCCAGATTCAATTAACCATGTCCTCTTTATGTGCATATATCTCTCCCTCTATATTTGTGTATATGTGTATGGCTTCAAAACTAGCAATGAAAGGCATCTCTTCGGCAGTCGGTGATTACATCTACTTCAAGTTCACAAGATCCTGGCAAATCCCTCTCTCTCTCTCTCTCTCTCTCTCTCTCCTATTTTTATACTTTACCTATAATTCTTTATCAGGTTTTACTGTTTAACCTCATTTATCAACTGGGTATGCCTTACTTTTAGTTTTGATCTCTTTACTCTCAATCAATTCTAGGATGAAATGCAGATTTGAATTTTCCTGATCACTCCCATGTATGGTGATTTTTTTTTTTTTTAATTCAATGTCTCGAATCTTGAGGTTTGAGGTTTGAATTTTAATCATGGTTCGAAAACTCGGTCGATACCGAGTCGTATCGGCCGAGTTAACTCGGTTTCGGTGGGTACCGATACGAGTTAACTCGGCGAGTTATAGTCGAGTTAAAAAAAGTGTGTATCGCGAGCTATCTCAGCCGATACGGACGAGATGATGAAAAATCGGCACGGATCGTCCGAAACGTGATGTTTTGAGGTGATGACATACCTTTGGCTGTCGAAAACTCCCAAAACTCACAAGGGTTTCTTCATCTTCATATCTCTCTCTTCAGATCTTCATCTTTCTTCCCAGATGTGTCTCATCTCTCTCTCTCTCTCTCTCTCTCTCTCTCTCTCTCTGTGTGTCGAGTGTTAGTGTGTGTGTGTGTCGCGATTTGTGTCAAGTGTTTGTGTGTGTGTGTGATTGTGGTTGTTGATCTGTTTCAGTTTGTGTGTGTGATTGTGTGTCGAGTGTTTGTGTGTCGATCTGTTGGTGTGTGTGATTGTGTGTCGAGTGTTTGTGTGTGTCATCTGTTTGTGTCGACTATGTGTTTTGGGCCTTTTGGCTTAACCACAGCCTTAATTTGTAGATATATATGGAGCAATTTCTAGCAATTTCTTTTCTTTATTATTATTATTATTATTATTTTTTGTTGTGTTTATCTGTTTTTTGCTGAATATAACCCAATTTGAATGTATATATAATCTTAACAAATAGTGCAGTTTTGCTCACTCCAAAATTGCTCACCCTTATCTCCCACTGGCTAATACAGCGGGGCCCAGTATTTTACACAATTAATTAGTTTTCATTTGATACTGAGTCCCACTGCATTAGCCTATGGGAGAGGAGGGTGAGCAATGTGAGCAATTTTGGAGTGAGCAAAAATGTATTCCTTTAAAAAAATAAGATTGGACAACATAAAAAAAATAATATATGTATTATTTGGTAGTATTGAACAATTTAAATCCAATTATGTGTGTACAATTATTAGACATTAGATCCGCAGCGTCTGAATTGAATGAGATGTGCTTCTAGAATTGGTACATTGTGTATTGTGGAAATCTATTAGGCCAATTATGCTATCCTTATTATTTTAGAATTTTCCATAATTTTTTCATATTTTTCTGAAGCTTAAATCTAGCGAATCGGAGCATATCGCCCGATACTGGGCCGCATCGCCGCGACACGAGTCATCACAACGGTCTCAGATACCGCGACCGATACCGCGACTTTGAACCATGATTTTAATTCTATAATTCAAGATCATGCTTTTGCATTTTGGGTTCTTTTCATAATGAGTTATTATTGATATGATTATTTGTTTGTTTGGATGATCATTGATTTTGTGCGTGCAATTCATTATCTGAAGTGGGCATCTATTATTTGCTAAAAATAAATATAAAATTTGAGATTGGTGATTGTTGAAGTAGCCTTGGTAAAGCATATTTGGCAATCCTTTTCTAATCCGTAATTTCTTTATGGTGAAATTTCTCTATGTGCTCAAAATTGTTTTCTTTCCTATCACCTAGATGAAATGGGGGAAATGGTTTCTTCTATCAATTTTGGGTTTTTTTTAGGTGATTGGTGTCTAATTGAATCGATCGGGAATTTGGTTTGAGAGCTATTGGGCAGTATATTGCTTGAGTGTTTGCAAATGGCCCCTAAGATTCACTAATGAGGGATTTTTCACCAAAATTAATAAAGATTTGATTTGAGTAAGTTTCACTTATGAGGGATTTTTTTTACCAAAATTAAAAATGGGTTGTACTTTAAACACAAATAATACGATATAAGGGTTTTTTTTTGACACAGTTTCTATATAAAGTTTGTATCCCAAATGATTCTCAAATATATGGCAATGTATCCACTTGATTTTGATTGGACTTGAAGTGGTCCCTGCCTCCCTGGTACCACTACTACACATGTATATTTGGAACTATTTGGGATACAAAATTTAGGAAGCATGACATTACTAATACATATATATATATATATATATATATATATATGTGGGTCTCTATATCTAAAAATGTACACATCTATGAATTTATTTGATTTTTCTGTTTTATGAAATTAATCAATCATTTGCCATTTCAATGTTGGGTCAGGCACTGAAGCTGCTCCAATGAAGAAAGCGACAGCTTCTGCTTAAGGTTCATTTTATAAATTCAATTCAGTGACTTTCAAGTGTCAGAACAAGATTATTTTGGAAACATCATTTGATGGGAACATATATCCATTTGATCTGTAGTGGTCTTTTTTTTTTTTTTTTTGCTAAGAATCTGTAGTGGTCACTTTGATATCTACTTGAATCTTTTTTTTTTTTTTTAAAGATATGCATGAGATTTGTATGATTTTGAGTTTATTTGTTGTTTTCCTCTGATAGTCCATGACTTCTTAAGAAGTTGATTTTGGAGATTATTCTTGAATGTAGTAATTTAATGCGTCTGTAAATGCTAAAATACAAACTTATCTATCTACACTATATTATAAAAGAGCCTAACAATGATTTCAATTTCAATTTTGTCCTAATTTGGAATTCTTTAAATTGTTTGCTCCTTATATGTAATTTTGCCTTTACTCATACATTGAGATGCTATGCCTTGTTTGGCAAACCGATTTTTGCCTTTATTTGTGTTTGTTTTTTTTTTTTTTAATTCCAAACAAGGCACTCAAAAACTAATAGGGTTTGTTTGGCAAATCAGTTGTGGCTTTGTTGTCTTGTTTGTTTCCACTTTTTCCCAAACAAGGCACTAAACCCATCGATCAAAAGTCAACAATTTCGGCTACCTTGTTTGACAAACCGATTTTGTGCTTTATTTTTGTTTTTTTGTTTTCGTTTTTCCCAAACAATGCTTTACACAGGATCAAAAGTTAACAATTTCAGTGCCTTTTTTGGCAAATCGATTTTGTGTTTTGGTTTTTGTTTTTTTTTTTTTTGTTTTGTTTTTTTTTGTTTTGGTTATTCCCAAATAAGGCTTTATACAAATATAATTTACACTTAATAAATTTAATTCATTTGTTTTATAAAATTATTATTTCATACAATTTCGTATCTTTTCATGCTAAAAAATGATAGGGATACACACCAAATGACACACTAAATGACACACCAATTTTAAATGCATGGACCATGTGCTATGTAAGTGATGCACAGAAAAGTGTGAAAAATTCAAACAGTACATGGTGCATGCATTTAAAGCACAGTGTGTCGTTTGCTGTGTATCCCTATCATTGTTGTTTTATGCTCATAATAAATATATAATAATAATCACAATACATATATAAGAAATACTTGGCAAAGTTAAAAGATAAATTGTAATTTACAATTACTAATACATCTAAAATCATATTTTATTACATACACATACCTATAAATTTAATTCACACACACATACATTCGTTTGCTTTTTAAATTTAGTTTCATATAATTTCATACTCCTCATAAATATATTATAATAATAGATATAATAAATTTAATTCATCATCATAAATACATAATAATAATAATAATAATAATAATAATAATAATAATAATAATAACACATATATAAGAAATACTTTGCAAAGTGAAAAAAACAAATTATAATTTACAATTACTAATACATCTACAATCATATTTTATTACGTAAGCATTCCTATAATTCTAATTCACACACACACTTACACTTCTGTCATACGCATAATAAATATATATCAAATACTTTGCAAACTTATAAGACAAATTGTAAGTTACAATTACTTACATACTCATAATAAATCTATAATAATAATAGTTTTAATAAATTTAATTAATTTGTTTTTGAAATTTATAATTTCATGCAATTTCATATCATTCCCGGGGAGAGGGGGGGGGGGGGGGGGGGGGGTGTTTTAGGGAACAAATATGATTAGTGTTTCAAAATATCATGTGGTATAATGTTAAAACTAAGTTATTACTTTTAAATAACACTTTCAATTTTATTGTATGAAATTTGTATGTAATTTAACAAAAAAAGACAAAAGACAAAAGACAAAAAGATGATAAGGTTTTTCAAAATATCACGTGTTATGATATTAATATGTTATTACTTTTAAACAACATTACTCTCAACATTATTGTATAAAGTTTATAAGTAGTTGTGTTATTTTGTACATAGTTCATACAATAAATTGTGGTTAAAAAAATAATTTAATTAAAGGAGAGAAATGCTAAAACAAATAGAAGTGAAAACACTAAAGAATGATTTGGAAACGAAAAATAAAAAAAATAAAAATAAAGAAAGAAAAATATATTTGCTTCCATCCAGGATTATTAAAGCTTTTACGTTTACAACTTTATTTTGTTAGTAGTACATATTTAATACATTTAGGATTTAATGTTGTTTGATTTTATTTTTTTAGGATTTAGTATTGTTTGATTTAATTTTTTTCAAGTGACAAAATTATAAATGCATTAACAATAAATACATCTAATTTATTTTTCAATTTTGACGGACCCGTGCATTGCACGGGCCTCTATCCTAGTAATATAAAAAGTTCTTAACTTTATTTTTGTTGATGCATAGTGCTTTTTATTTTATTTTAGAGTAGTTTTTTTGGGTGTCTTTCATGAATGATTGTCACAGCCCCGATCGTAGAATAGCATAACCGAATCCCGTGGCACGCCACCGAGGCTTCTCCACTTCATTAACATTCCCAAAAATAATTTGAAAACACGCAACAGAAAAACAAAATAATTCATTTTTAAAACCAGCAGTCCAGTCGATTGGGTCGGGACCTTAGTCAACTGACTTGGACTTACAGAGAACAAGAAATCCCCAACAGCCACCTTCAGTCGACTGACTTTTTGGTCCAGTCGACTGATGCCTCAGATGTTCAATCGATTGGGCTCGTCCGGTCGACTGAACCCAACCAAGCAAAATGTCCAATTTTCGTGCAGAAACCAGTCGACTGTTTCTTGGGGATCAGTCGACCGAAGTCCTGAAAACAAAGGAGAGATTTTACTTAAAACAGGGGTCCAGTCAACTGCACTCCCGGTCCAGTCGACTGTACTCCCGGTCCAGTCGACTGTACTCCCGGTCCAGTCGACTATTTTTCAGCAACAGCCCCTTTCTGCAGAATTTCTAAGTTTAAAAGTTTTCTGAAATCAACCAATGACCAAACACACACTCCACACTCACACCAAAGTGATCTTAACTAGATTAAAACATTGCTAAAACATAATTACAAGAGATTCCTATCTATTACAACATTAAGAATCCGTTCTATAATTCTAAGTTAAACATAGCTAAAAGTCATAAAATTGTTATTACAACACGTCTATATCCAAAACTACGCGATAAACATGATAAGTCGCCTTCTACAAGAATTCCCAAACCCACGTGCTCTCTTCTGTGATTCCTTGCCGGCATTAACACCTGAAATGGTTATTTGAATAACCACACACACTCAATTTGCTTAAGTTAATTAACACCAAAACAATTAATTTGTCACCCTTTCTTTCGCTAGCTTTGTCACTGTCCTAAGCAGTGACAAAATTGTCACTGTTCGTGACAGTGACAAATTGATGTTGATGATAAAAGTAATAATTTGTCACCGCTTATAGCAGTGACAAATGTTATGCTACCATAGTCACTGTCACGGACAGTGACAAACTGTCCTCCCCCTTATTAACTGGGCACTATTTTCCCCTCCAAATATTCCCCCCTCTTTGTACCAAAAAAAAATTATTCCCCCCTCCAAACATTTCCCCCTCCCTCCAAAGATTTCCTTAACCCTAGATAAGAGAGTAACAACGAAACTCTAGACAAGAGAGAGCCAACGAAAGTTGAACAAATGGGGTTTCGTGGTTTTGTCTTTGCTGATGACTGGTTTAACGACTGGTCCGCCGTCAATGGAGGTTTTAGGGGTTCCGATGGGATCAGTAGTGGTTACCAGTGAGTATTCGAATATGGGTTTTTCAGATAATGAAAGATCAGGTCTGGTCTCTTCTTCTTCTTCTTCTTCTTCTTCTTCTTCTTCTTCTTCTTCTTCTTCTCTCTCATCTCTTTTTCTATCTACCCAGAAAGAAATCGCCCACCATCTCTCAGATCTTACCTTGGCATTTCTGATACTGGGTTTAATTCGATCAAGTCTGGTCTATTCTTCTTTTTTGTTAGATCTGGGTGTGTTTCATTTTCACTATGGTTTTGATTAATACACTGTTTCAGATCTACTTCAACGATTTAATTTTTCACTTTTTTGTTGGTGACATAAGATTTAGATATTTTCTGATTACACTTTGACGTTTTGGGTCAGTTTCATGCTTACGTTCTGATTACACTTTGAAATTCGATCAAGTCTGGTCTATTCTTCTTTTTTGTTAGATCTGGGTGTGTTTCATTTTCACTATGGTTTTGATTAATACACTATTTCAGATCTACTTCAACGATTTAATTTTTCACTTTTTTGTTGGTGACGTAAGATTTAGATATTTTCTGATTACACTTTGACGTTTTGGGTCAGTTTCATGCTTACGTTCTGATTACACTTTGACGTTTTGGGTCAGTTTCATGTACCACTTCATTTGTTTCTGCAATCAGTGTTTGTGTTGAATTTGTTTCTGAGTAGTTTGTTAATCAAGTTTAGTAACTTCATAGCCTTTAACCAAAAAATAAAAAATAACAGCTAAACTACCCAGAAACTAAACAGATTGTTTTTTTCTTTTTCACCATACTAGTATATATATATATATACGGTCCGGATTTAAAGCGGACCTTAAGAAACAGACCTAAAGACAGATTGTGTAAAAAGAGAGAATTTCTCACATTAGAAAGGTTCTGTAATTTTAATAACAGTTTCATTTTATTTCAGATCTGCAAGTTTGAGCTCAGGAATTCTAATAAAAAGGTGCAAATCAGTTCCTTCAAGTCCGAACAAGAAGAAATAGTGACCAAGCCTTTTTTGGATGTGTGCAAACTTATATTGCCTATTTTAGGAGAGTTTTTATTAACCAAATCAAGCTTGAGACCGTTTATTCATAATTAAAAAATAAATGTGCCATAAAGTGTTGTGATTTGTTGCTTACCATCTAATATTGACAGAAGTTTCTCAGATTTGTCATACTTTCCAATGCTTGTTTCTCCATAGTTGTGATTTTTTCTCCATTCCTGAAAGTGTTGTTCCCCCCCCCCCCCCCACACACACACACCCTTATCTTCCACAAATATTGAGCGACTCTTATGCTTGTGAAATATATTTCTTCGTTCTTATATTTGTCCACTTTCAAGTTGTATTATATATCACGGTGTTGTTTCAAAGGCTCCTGCATTTACAAGTTTTTGCTGTGAAAAGTTTCCTTCATAAGCCAATAAGTTTGATTATGGGTCCACTTGGAACAAGAGAAACCATTACATCTGCAACGATTGTGTACCATATGGCCAAACAAGGCCAAGTGCATGTGGAAATTCACTAGCATGTTTTCCTTTGTAAGCAATTGTAGTCCATTACATGTCATTATTTTTTTTATCATTCTCTTTCTTGTCTTATAGGTTTTGGTTTGTGCTCCACGCAATGTAGATGTCGACCAACTAGCTGAAAAGATCTCTCAACCATTGTAGGGAAGTTTCTGATTTTGAGAGCTCTGGCCCTGCTGTTGCATGCAAAGCCTGCAAGTTCATTGGCTGCGTGCTGTAGTGTGCAAAGGGCTGAGAGTATAGCGGGTTCAACAAACCCTGTAAACAAGGTAAATCACTATATAGACAGTCCTAACTTTGAGCACCATTCTAAGGATCTACTTCATTGTATGAGTATGTGAAGAACCCCATAGATATCTGTCATGCTACTAGGTGCTTATTGAATATGTAAATATAAGGACTTGAATTGACAATGACTTAATTTGCAATTTGCTTCTCTTCCTGTTATTGTGCTTTGCGTCATTTTTTTCTTATGGGCTGACAAACTAATAAGAAGCTAAGAAATTAATTGCCAATTCAGTTTTTCCTAACTCTTAACAACAATATTCTATGTTCTACATGTTCCCCATCTTTGTTTGTAGTGGAATTACTCTTAATCGCTCTGTGTGTGGTTGTCTTGATACTTGAGCATTCCACTCTCTTTGTTGGATATGTCACTATATGCAATTCAGTTTTGCCTTAATACTTGAGCAACAAAGCCTGTGCTGAATACATAGATGTGTATATAGAAAGAAGTTCTTGGCTTTTATTTTAAGAGGCCCTTTTTGGGTCATATTTTCCCCATCCTGGACAGTTTAAATTGATTGTGGCTTCTAGAGAGAGTTTCTTCGATAAATATCTACACGTTTTGAGCCAAAAAAAAAAAAAATAGGGTGTCTAAACTTAGATCTTTAATCTAGAGATTGTGGATTTGAAACGATCGTAAGCTTGATTATTTGGGTATGGTTTCTCTCTTTTCCATTTGCTTAATGTTAGATTCAGGTGATCTCATATAGTCACATGTATTTTCACTTCCTAACTTAGATTTTGGTGCGGATCTAGAAAGTTACCAATTTCTTTTTTCCCAATTTTAATTTGATGGATGATTAAATATTTTCTGTTCATGATGCCTTGATTCGAACATGTGGATCAAAATTTCCTTTTGTTGGTAACGACTGAAACTGTCTGTTCACCAGTGGAAGAAACCTTCTGTCTTCCAATGAACTGAAACGAAACAAGAATTGAAAATAGAAATTCACATGTTTCCATATAAATTAAGTTGTCTCTTCGAAACATACTGAAACATGTTCAAAGCGTATGGAATGGTCAAAATGTTTCCTTCTTGTCAACAACAGCTCAAAGACTTACAAAATGTATGAATCGACGGTGTGGTTTAAAAACCTTCTATTTGGATTATCAACATGCTTTGTTTTATTATTACTCACTTAAATGTAATAAAGTAAGTATATACACTTCACGTTTTGGTAGTTCTGATTTGAGGCTTCTAATTTAAGTCAGTTTATTATTTATTGGTTACACTGGAGCTTCGATAAGATTTTTTGGATGGTCTTTGTGAGCACTTTCCATCTTAGATTGTGAAGTCTATTGTTAATTTATAACTATGAATTTCCCTTTTACTGTGATGTGATTATCAGGTTTAGATTGGCAGCCAGATGTGTTTTAACATTGCAGCGATTATGTGCTGAAATTTGGAAGGTTTTGGACATAGGAAACAAAGGTGAAGATGGTATTGCTTAATTTTCCAAATTGCCCTACATGTTTTTGTTTCTAGATAATGTTAAGAAAGCGAATGGACATAGAGAAAGGGATTATATATGAAGACCTCAAATGACTCAAAACATAAAACACAGTAGGGACAAGTTTCAAGCTTTCCACTCCTACCAACACCTATGTTTAGGGTGTAAATTATTGTTGGTATAAATTATCAGATTTCTCATCATGTACTTGATTGAGAGATAAGCTAAGATTAGAAAGATGAAATTTGTCGTCTTTTTCTGTCTCTTTTACGAGCTTCCAAATAGAGAAGTTCGCCTTCGATCTTCGTTATTGATTCATTTGAGCCTTTTCTTAACGTTTTGGGATGTATTACTTGATTTAACAACGAAGACCATTTCCCCAAGATTTTGTAATCCGTCGTCTGTGTAAACGTATGAACTAAATAGGAGCGTTATTCTCGTTCTATATTATGTTATGGTTTGAATTAAAAGTTTGTGCTGGTGAGTGGAAAAAGGGATAATTCTTTTTTATTCCAGCCTTCTGATCGCTCAAATCCAATTCTATTAACATCTCTATCCAATTTAGATTGCTCTTAGTTATTTTTATTGTAACTTGCTACCGAGCTATGCACTTACTCTTTAGTTTCTTTTCCAGTTCTTCATATCAAAGGCTCTTTCTTATGATCAACAAGCTTGCCCAAGTAGCCACTAACAAAAGAGTTCCACGCCAAACTTCAAGATGTGAATGCAAGAAGGCATCCTCCTGTTCTCAGTGGTCGTCTATCCCGTTCAAAATTTGGTTTCTGCCGTCTTACGCAAGAAAATTAGAGCTTGTACCAGACACTTTGTAAAGACGTGGACGGCAGATATATTCTATATAATTTACAATGTAATGTAGCATGATTGGAATTTTCTTTTTACAACCTAACTAAACTATGCATTTCTGTCACTTTTGATACAAGCTAGGCACAGGACTGGTAGAGAACATTGTCTTCAATTACCATTTACTTTTGATGCTATTAATTTATGTATGATGCAACACTTGTTGGATGTTTGGTGTTGTTGCAGCTTCGGTACCAGTATACATGGATGGCACTACTTTGCTTGTTTGTACATGACCTTGCAGGGTTTACAAATAAAAAAAACGAGTAGGATACAGGAAAGGGGTTTTTAGTGCAAATTTCATCAAACCCGTATTTTTTTGGTGCATTTTTTTTTATTAAATTTGATAAATTATTACCACCATTTGTCAACATTCAAAGACGTGACAAATACATAAATTGTCAAGCAATTTTGTCACGGTTGGAGCAGTGACAAAATTTAACTTATTGTCACCAACTTTGTCACCGCTCATAGCCGTGACAAAATTAACATTATTCAGTGACAAATTTAAAATTATTGTCACGGTTAAAAGCGGTGATAAAGGGAAGGAAATTAACCCTTCAAGGGGTCCTCAAAAGGGCAGTGACAAACAAAATTGTCACTGCACTGAACAGTGACAAATATTTTTTGTCACCCCCGAAATCGTCACGGTCGTAGCAGTGACAAAGGCCCTTTGTCACTTCCCAGAGCAGTGACAAATCGGCCATTCTGGTGCAGTTATAACGCTTAGCGAATAAAATAGCAAATGCACATGAATGATAAATATGCTCGCATTCACATCTGTAATAACCTGAAAATTCACTAGCATTAATTACATTTAATTCACTAGCATTTCTAATTTACTGAAAATAGTTTTTAATAGAAATCTTAATTATAGCACCTTGTAATTTCCTTAATGGAATTTATGTTCAAATAATTATTATTCTATACTTAATATTGTAATTTATTTGTGTAAATATATACTAATGCTAGTTTATTTAAATACATAGATTGGATATAGATGTATATACTAATGCTAGTTTATTTAACCAATCCTAACATCTATATCTTATTATAATAATTCGGAATCCTCAGTGACACGTGTCACTAATAGAGGCAAAGTCTATAAACATAGCATTGCTACTAATGTGTATCCGGAAGCTTCACTGACACGTGTCACTAATAAAGAAAAAGTCTACAAAACATGTCACTAATAGAGTAAAAATCTACAAACATAGCATTGCTACTGATGTGTACAATATACAGATATGATACAGTACAATTTACAATTTGTTCCTAGCCGTATATACTCATCAACTTATAAATCACCTAACTCCATGCCACATGTCCGAAGATTATTGACTCCTACAAAAACACTTAATGCTCCTACAGCCTACCCAAACAAAGTCTCTCTTGCATCTTTTCTGTATCACGTTTTCCCCCTAAAAATTAGCCCTTAATTGGAGAATGTTGAAAAATCTTTTGTTTTTCTCTCATATGTTTTCACCTAATTATATGCCATCCATTACAGCATTCAAATCTCTCTCTTGCCCAAGCATTAAAGATGTTTTGGGTAATAATGATTCAGATTATTCTCAATAAATGGGCACTCAATCCTCCTCAATCTACACCACTCTTATTAAATCCATGTTTTGGGGGTTTGGTCCATAAACAGTTGCAAACTCCTCCTTCAGATGTAACTCAAGTTATTGTGTAAGTTCTCTTGCTTTCTTCAACAATTTGTAAGTGTTCATTTTGATTTTAATTTCTGCATTTGAATTTTTTTTTTATGATTGTATTGGGGATTTTTGGTTCTGTCAGTTGGTAGTTTGGTGCTCATAGATATGTTTAAGTGAGTCTCTGTAATAACCTGGAAATTTCATCGATTTATCATGTCATTATGTCACAATTATACACTGACTATTGAACATTTAAGCCAACCAAACAACCCTTAAGATTAAACGCAGCCTAAGGATTGCATATGAAATCAACTTTTGATATGGTGAGATATGGGAATCTTGTGATGAGGTCACTCATGACCCAATCACCTAGCTATCTACCTATCTACCTATCTACCTCTTTCAAGTCTAATTTTTGTCTATATCAATCCCTCCCCTCACTGGCCTTCACATACACACACAGATACATGCATTCACACACACACACACACACACACACACACACACACACACACATATATATATATATATAGAAAGAGAGAGAGTTGAATTTAGTTACAATTGTCAGAGGTAAGTTCCTTTTTTATGTTGGTTTATGTAATTAGTACATGCACACACACATACATACTATTTCTGTATATTAATTATATTATGTTTAGCTTCATTTAACAGAATTTATTAGTGGTTAAATGGATTAATTGAATAAAATTACGAAACTCTAGAAAATAGCTCGATTTGATTTAAAATAATAGAATTAGTATAACTCCTTACTCTGACTAGCTATAGCTCTCAAATTTTAAGGGTAGACTCTTAAAATACCCATGAAATTAACTACCCTTAAAATAGGTTTTGATTTTCTTGTTCCGTTTAAGTTTTATTAAAGATTCATTTTAAAGGGTAAATTGGTCATTTCGCATTCCGGGATTCGAATTTGCTAAAACCGACTTTTGATTTGGATTCTCCACGAAATTTCACTCAAGATAGAAACTGATTTCATTTTAAAAGGTTAAGAATTATGTGAGTTATGACCTTTGAAAGTTTGGAATCACAATCTGTCCAAACAGGGTATTCTGCCGAGATTATTTTTGAAAATTACATTTACACCCTTGAAACTTTAAATGAACGTATAGTGGTCTACCGACATCGGATTTGATCGCGGTTTCAAGCATCGAACTTATAATTCGGTTAATTATAGTATGAAATTGTAAATTTATAATTTTTGGATATTTTTATATAGTCCCTGTATTTTGATGTATTTACAGAATTACCCCTGAACTTTTTAAAAAAATGGTCATTTGGGTCACTATGTAATTTGGCAAAATCATTATAAATCTTCTATATTTCTGTAAAGATATTATGTGTTAATAAACATTATTTTATAATTTTGCTAATTATAAAACTATAGAATAGTAATATTATTTTGCTATTTATCATCAATCGATTTAAATAGAGATTTAATCATTTTAAAGAGCTATTATAAAATATTTCTACAAATACGGGAACATTTTAAAAATATTATTATGGCCTAGTACAACTATAAAAAAAAATAGTTTCAGATTTATAGCCTTGTATTTGGGCATAGATTTAGAATTTATAGTCCTGTTATAACCAATTTAAAATTAGTGTTTTGACTTCAAAAATTAATACTCCCTCCGTCCCATTTTATGTGTCCCCCTTTTTATTTTGGTATGTCCCAAAATTGTTGTCCACTTTCTTAAATTAGTATATAAATTTTACTTAATTTTCCAAATTACCCTTCCTTACAACCAATGCCAAAACAAAACAAAAAAGAAAGTGCAATAATTATGGGCAATTGTGGAAAGTATGTGTAGATTCTTTTTGTCCCCTTAAATAGTTGGATTCCCAAAAAGGGACATAAAATGGGACGGAGGGAGTATTAAATAATTTGCAACTCTGAAAATTTCACTGGCAATTCTTATAGTCTTGGAATAATATCTAGTATTATATTTAAGAGTTTGGAGATGATATGACACTGGCTAAAATACAGCTTCTTTGTAGGACCCACGTTTAAGTAGAAAAACACCACTTTTGGAGTCAGAAACTACCACAAACTTCAAATTGAGCCTAGTCAGTAGTGTTGGACTCAAAATAGTATAAGGATATCAATAGTGAAAGTTTTATATAATTTTAGAAAAATTACCAAAATATCCCTAAGAAAACTTTAATTACTGTTTTACCCCTACACTTGCACCTTTTGCTATATGTTTAGCTCTTTTATCCCATTGACGTAGGAACTATCTCATCATCAAATCCCTAAGTTATTAAGGTGAGTGTTCATTACCTTTTCTCAAACTCTATATTAACTCAATATATAATGAGTAAATTCTACTATGATTTTAATGATATGTAAAGTATCAAAATTACTAAAGTTATATTCGGAACATTTTTCTTGGTTTTTAGAAGGGTTTTAACATTCAAAACTTATAATTCTCAAATGTGTCAATTTATTCCAATGTCATGTATCATTTGAAATCTCATCATTTAAACTGTTCATTTATTTAAAGCATCAATTACCACCGCAACAAATTATAAAGTATAGCCTATGTATGCGATGAAATGAGCCTGATTGTAGGGTTGCCTTTAATCGTTGTCCAATGTATGTAATGATGAATGTGTGCGTGAGTGGGTGGTTGGTAATTTGACATTCATGTAAAGATGCTATTTTTCAATGCAATATATATAGAACCTGTCATTATATTTTTGGTTTATCGTATGAAATTCTTGATGTTTTATCTTATCTCTTTTAAAAATGTAAACCTTTTAAATGATTATTTCCAAGGTTTTGTTCATTCACTGAGCCTTCAGCTCACACTCTCCAAATGTTTTTAAAACCCTCTTCAGGTGACGAAGTGATGATGATAGGCTATTACAGAACCCTTAGAAGAACAGAACACTTCAATAAAAGATAAAGATTATCTTCTTGATGCAAATGAGGAATAAATGATTGTTAGATATGTAGAATATTTAGAAAGTTATGCTTTCAAATGTAATAATATTTTCAAGATTTATGAATATTTCGATATATAAGTGGATTTAGGCTATGTTTGCTTCCGCTAGAGCTCTATTTAATTATGAAAAGGCCTCAGAGGTCGGTCTTGAGCCTAAAATTTTGAAGTCGAATTTTGGGGTCGTGACAACATCTTTACATTTCATACTAATCTCCGGAGTCTCACGTGTACATTCCATACTCCATATCCGTGACTTCTCGCCAATAAGTCCACGCGAAAAGGTAAGACCCACGATTCTTTTCTTCAATCGTGCGATCTTAATGCCTATATCGGCTCTACAAGATGACTTGGTAACCACGCGATCCTTTGACCCAATTAACAACTCAACATGCTCAATTCACGTATCACCATGCTTATGGTAATCAAAACATTTCATCATGCTATTAGGCCTACTTATCAATATAATCGCCCAATATGAACTACACAATATATATCTATACTAATACATACTTTTCATACAAAACATGAATACATGTCAAGAAATCATTCCAAAACACATAGTTGAATCACTCACCTCCGATAAACGTATCTAAACTTTGTTCCAAAGAAACCCTGTGCACAAAAAACGTGCAAAAGTCCGTCTAGTACAATTCCTACCAATCAGAATTCCAAATATCAACTTTTATGAAAATTCTAGAAAATAACTTTTCGTAAAACCTAGCCAAACGAGTCCTAACGTATATCAAAATGAAGCCCTTATCTCAAGGATTCGAATATGAAATCTGAGAGAAAACAAACGGACAGAAGGTAGTCGTTTGGTGTCGGAAAGCTCTAAGCTCTAAATCTCCCTTTTGGCCTCCTCTTGAGTTTTAGGTTAAAACTTATAAAAATGAAATATCTTGTGAGTTTCTATATATATGCACGACTCTTGGGAATTACGTTTACCTCCCCATGAGTTCTCAAAACTCCTAATCAGTCTCCGAAACTTTCTACACAGCTAATTCATAGCTTCACAAGTGAAATCTCAAAATTATAAAAGTGTCCGACTAAGTTTCGTTTGGTTGCTAAAACGCAAGTTTCTACATGATTTTACAAAATTGCTAATTAGTCTACCAAATTAACAGCGTGTTAATTTGTCCTCACCAGGATACTAAAACTAATAACAGAAACATAATCTAAACCTGAAAATAATACAGATAGTGAAATACACAAGTAAATATTTATTTTCAAATAAATAGTTAAGGCATTCCATAATGATCGTCTCAATCTCGGAGAGACGCCACAACATCCAAACACTCATTCAACACAGTCTCAAAGGGTTCTCTTATACAGATACCCAAATCGACTCATGAGTCAAAACTCACTCACACATGTGCCAAAATGCACAACACATCACATTATCATGCATGATAATGTAATGAAATACAATAACACAAATACGGGTGTTATAATACAAATCATCTTTCTTATGCTGAATTTTTTTAAAAAAAATTCAATTCTTTTTTGCAGATTTGAAGATTATTCTTTAAGGTTTTTGTTGTTGTGACTAGTGAGTATACATAATAAGTTTTTAAATCTTCTTCTTTTCTTAGTAGTTACAGCAACAACAACAAAAAAAAAAGGCGGGTGCAGTTGTTTTGTTTATGTCTCTACACAAACAAACAGAGATCTATGAACACACACTTGAATACACACGCATATAGATTTGTGTACATGAAAACTGATTGTTCCTAAAAAGAAATAATTAAAATAACATAAAATACATTAGGCCCCGTTTGGCAGTACTTTTGTGGTTGTCATCACAACTATACTATTTATCAATTGGTTCTAAAACTACGCACGGGTCAGGACCCAAAAAGAACTCATAAAATGTGTTAACGTGGCATCAACAGTGAATGTGTTTACACTTGAAAAGTCTAAAACTTAATTTAATGTATAATTTAACTGACGATATGAAAGAGTCAAATATCTGAAATCCCGTGTTTGTAAAAATCCCCTTTTAATATGCACCTTCTTTTTCTTTCCCTATAGGCCACAAATTTCAGTTTCCATATAGTTATCATCTCTCTCTCCGCGTTAAATAGAACAATGGTCAAAATTTTTTAGACATGGGATTCAAGAAACCATTGAGGGTGAGATAGGTTAATAGAAACCATTGAGGGTGGGATAGGTTAAATCTACGGTGGGTTACAATAGTAAGGCCTTAGTGTTTGTCAAGTCATTGTAGTATCTCTTGCTAAAATCAATGCATCCAACTCAGCCCAGTTGCCTATGCCTCCTCAATTAGGATGCTTAGTTGAGAAACTGTGTTAAAACAGATCTTGGCCTACATCTTTTTTCCTTTTTTTTTTCCTTTGGCATAAAAGTGATTAGACTTGAGGCATATACTGCATAATGTGAATTTTTTTTTGTTAGCAATCGAAAATGAAAATTCCCTTTGTTGCGTTGTCGTTTTACTTTACAGTGGAGCATTATTAACATTAATTTATGATTATGTGTATGTATATTGGGTTTTGTTATTTCCTTTTCTTTTGACATGTTGATAAGTGAATGACTGTAGTATGTATTCAGTGTTCATGTACTTAATTTTTCTGGTCAGTCTTTGCTCACCTGTTTGCTGCTTTAGGTGTGTAATTGCTAAGGTTTTCCTCGAAGGCCAACTGCTGTTTGAACTCTCCCAGCTACTTGTTCATCACAGAGGGCAATATGATCCTAGCCAACATATTGAGAAGATGAAGAATGAACTGATATGGTGTCGTTTCGATACTATTAGACAAGCTTCATGTGCTTGCAAGAATGGAACTTTACGCACCATATTTTAGGAAGAGGATTGGATACGAAATTAGATCGAGTTGGTATTTACTATTCCAAGGATAAGGGAAAATGTATTAGACTAAGGGACTTTAGTTATTTATTTTATTTTTTCCCTTTGTTTGGGACCAGCATTATGCAGTGTGGTGAACAAAATATACACAAGCAGGGACTTCCAGTAGGTTTTCAATTTTTAAGTAAATAGAAGAAAAATTAGTCTCTTTATGTCATAATATCATCTTGGTCTTTGGGATTTTTAGCGCCTTTTAGTAAGTGTTATTTTTCGCCTTATTCCAATTAATTGACATTAGCTTTGCAAATCTTTCTTTTTGAGAACTTGTAGACACCCCGATTTTGACCAAACGTCAAATCCAGGGATTGGTTACCTCTTAAAAGACCGATGATGACAACGGCCGGTTACACTCGAAGATTTTCCAGAAAATTCAAAATCTTCAATTGATTCTTCAAGGCAAATTTCAAAATTAAAATAGAAAAATATAAAAAAGGAGAAGGAATAGAGAGAGAGTTTGGGTATTCGGGAGAAACCCGAATAATAAAGAACGCGTGAGAAACCCAGTCTGGGAACCATATTTTAAGAAAATAAAAATAAAAATAATAAAGAGTTCTTTTGAAAGAGATGGGAGGACAAAATAAATAAAAATCTTGGAAAAAGAGAAAATACAAAAAGAGAGTAGTATATTCAAAATATACCATGCACATGGTTGATACCATGCACATGGGGGATCTTAATACAAATATATATATATATATATATATAATAGAAAAATTGTGTTTACACCAACATTTTTTTGAAAAATCAAAAAGAGGGACAAAATTCAGTTAGCCCCGGCACGCGGAAAACGCGGCGGCACTCACTGAGTGCCGCGCCTGCACTCAGTGTTTGCCGCCCGGCATTCAGGGAGTGCCGCCCGGCATTCAGGGAGTGCCGCCGGAACCCGTCGAGTGCCGCTGGCTGTAACAGACTGCTTTTCTCACATGTTCTAGAAGAAATCTTTGCACATGGGTTTCCACCCCGAATGTGCCGGCCCAGGTTTAAAAGGCACATGGGTCATTTTATAACTTCAATCAGCCCAAACCTGCACAGAATTTGAATAAAAAAATGCTGTCAATCATCATTTTAAGCACCGTTGCTTGCATCACTCATTAAAATAAAGCCAAGAGAGGGTATTCATGATCTAAATAAACAAAGGGATAAGATTCAAGAGCTAATACGGGGAAGCAATCAAGCATGAATATAAACAAATTCAAAATGGGCACGCAGGCCACCATGCATGAGTATTGCTAATTTCACCTAAATAAGAGAGTTCGATATTCTTTGTCCTCGCAGGGACATGACATAGCATAAAGGAGATAAGCTATCCTCGTCTACGACGAGGATTCCTTCTGGGCGTTTGCTGAGCTGCCTGACCTCTCCCAGCTCCGCCATCGCCCCCATCTCCGCCATCACCTCCATCTCCTCCATCTCCCCCATCTCCATCACCTCCTTGGTAGCCGCCGCCTTGGCCACTACCGCCAGCACCTCCCTGATAGCCGCCGCCCTGGCTCAATTGAAACTCCTGGAGTCGTCTCCTCAGAGCCGCCATCTCAGCTTCCTGTAAGAAAGAACAGGCGAAATAAGTATTGCGATTAAGAAAAGAGAAAGGAAAAGAAGAGAAGGAATGTAATACCATAGCTCTAGCCTGAAGATCGGCAGTGGACCTTGCTCCATCAGCCTAAAAAAAAAAAGAGAAAAAAAAAAGAAAAAAAAAAGAGAGAATTAGAATACAATCATTAGAATAAAGGTGATCATTTGGATTCTTTTTGAAGATAAATAAGAAAATCTTTTGGAGTTTTGTGTTTGTTTTTGCAAATAAAATAAAAGAAGAGAATTTTGTTCCAAACAAAAGGGATTTACCCTCCATTCACGTCCATGAATCCAGTGCTGGACGGTGTGCGCATATGACAGACCATCTTCAGCATAATCCCGGGGGACTGTATCATATTGTAGAGGGATAGTTGGGACATTCTGAGTGTAAGGGGTCAACTGATACATGGTCTCTTGACCCATGTCGACCGTGGGAACGCTCCAATTCCACTGCGGAAGGGCTGGGGGTTCAGCGACCCCAGGAACAGGCTGCAAATAAGAGTTTTTTTTGGCGTGAAAAATGGAAAAGGAATGGAAAACAGAAATGAAAGAATATACATATGTGAATGTGAATAATATTCGTTACCCGGACGACATCCATGAGGGGAAAATTATGCATAAGAGAGTTCAATCTAAAGGCTGCATAACCATCAGGGCCATCCAGAAGGTTGGCAATGTTCTCCCCGTCTAAAGCAGCTACCAGGTCCTCGTGATCCAGGGTTTCTGTACTTCTCATAGTAGCTGGAGGGACCCACGGCACATAAAAGTTTGGGGCAGCAAGAGATTGCCTAGTCACCCTCTCACCAAGGTACCATTCCCGGCACGCCTCACCCACCATCAGAACCCTCAATCTAGAATAGGCCACCGCCGCCTGAATTGCTTCACCTGCCTCTGGGAGGGCCGCTGCCCACGGGTTCCATATCACATGAATCTCACGCAAATTAATGAGAAGGTTTCGGTAGCCAACAAAATCATGAGCCCCGACTTTTCGGCCCGTTGCCTCTTTCCTCCACTTCAAGCCCTGAGGCATGATAGCCGCCTCGTTGCCCCGAGTACTGGGAGCTCTCATCCGGAGGTATTCATGCGACCATATCTGCAAGGTAAAATAAAGAGGCAAAATTTCAGTTTTCAAAATTTGAGGAAAGGAATACAATAAAAATAAAAGGAATAAAGATGAAATGAATGAATAAATAAATAATAAAGTTGAAGCTTTACCTCCCAAGCTCTCCAGTACCCGTCCGTGGAGGGGGAATTTCCCCTAGAAACCTCACTCTTGTGGTTGTAGAGAGTGGCCAAACCTGCCCCTCCCCAGTTGTATTGGGAGATGCGATCGACGTCTGTGAGAGAAGCCAGATACCCCAGACTGATTGTGTCACCCTTTGTACTCATCAGCGAGCAACCCAGCACATACATGATGAAGGCCCTGGCCATTTGATCGTCAGTGAAGGCCTGATCCTTGAAGGTATCCAGAAACCATTTTGCGGGAACTATGAAATCCCCTGGGTGAGCCCCGAGCAAGTCAATAATTTCTTCATGACGGTTCTGAAGATTGTCATAGCGGGCAATAGGGAGGCCACCAAACGGGACGCCAGTGATCATGGCGAAGTCTAAGGGAGTCATCGTCATCTCCCCGAAAGGCATATGGAATGTGTTCGTTGTGTCCCACCATCTTTCCGCCAAGGCTTGAATGTGGGTCCGGTCATTTGTACTCTTCTCCAGGAGCAAAGCGAATAGCCCAAATCCAGCATTATTGACTAAGTTTCTCACATCGTCAGAGAGCTCCATATACCACCTTCGGCCATGGGCCATGCTCCCATGACCTTTGAGGACAAATTCTGGAGACTGCAAAAAAAAAGAGAGAGAAAAGAAAATAAGAAAATGAAGGAATAATAATTACTTTCTTTCGGGATCCAAGCAATGCAATTGAGTGAGTAAAGGAAAAATAAGAAATTCTTTGGAGTCTAGACGACTCGTTGATTTGAAAAAATAAAGAAATTCTTTGGAGTCTAGACGACTCGTTGATTTGAAAAATAAAGAAATTCTTTGGAGTCTAGACGACTCGTTGATTTGAAAAAATAAAGAAATTCTTTGGAGTCTAGACGACTCGTTGATTTGAAAAATAAAGAAATTCTTTGGAGTCTAGACGACTCGTTGATTTGAAAAATAAAGAAATTCTTTGGAGTCTAGACGACTCGTTGATTTGAAAAAATAAAGAAATTCTTTGGAGTCTAGACGACTCGTTGATTCGAAAAATAAAAAAATTCTTTGGAGTCTAAGCGACTCATTGATTTGAAAAAAATAAGAAATTCTTTGGAGTCTCGACGACTCGTTGATTTGAAAAAAAAAAATAATAATAATAAGAGATCTCTTGTGAGGTCTAAGCACGAAAAAAAATGTTTGTGGGTTGTAAGCAATGATTGGATTTTAGGTTCATTCAAAATATTAAACATATGCAAAATTCATCCAGAATAGCACAACCGCCCATTAGCAATGAATAAATGGAATAATGAAATCAATGTGTCCAACTAAGGGCAATAATAAAAAGAGGGGGGGGGAACACCATACCAAGCATCAAATCCTAATCATGAAAGAAGGGATTGGCAAATATGTTGAATTTTCAAATATGGATTCATGCAAGTATTGATTGTCATATACTACATTAGCACAGAAAGGGAGAAAGGGCATTCATGCATGCATTCATTGCTCATCATTCATAGCACTACATTTGCATTATCTCATCATAAGCATAAAAAAGGAAAGTTTGGGAATGTACCATTCGATTGAAGGCCAGTGCCGAGAGATGTGCCCCGGGATCGGCAAGTAGAACTGATGAACTGTGGACTGGATTGGGTTTGTACTTCTTCTTTGGGGGACCATAAGGCCCTGAACCACTAGCCATTGGGGAATCTACAAACATGAAAAAGGGGGAAGTCAATGTTCATATCAAATCTTGAAGGAGAGAGATCAAATAACATAAAGAAACATGATTGCAAGCACAATGATTGAAATAAAGATGTAATCTTTATGAAACATACCTTGATTGTGAGTGGTTCTTGGAGAAAGAATCAAGAGAAGGTGAGATTTTGGAGAAGAAATCCGAGAGAGGAGGAAGGAGAGAATGGAAAAGAGAGAAAAAGAAACCAAGTTTTAAACAAACTGCTGCTCAAACCGGCACTCGGCAAAAAGGCGCCGGCACTCACTGAATGCCGCCCGGCATTTGGTAGAGTGCCGGCCGGCACTCAGTGAGTGCCGGTTTCTCTCACCGAGTGCCGCCGCGTATGACAGGTGGCCTTTTCACCCCTGATTTTCACTATTTACAAAAGAACCCCCGAATTTTGCTCCCATGTCTTTATAAATTTTCCCTCGTTTCAAAAGAACCCCCGAGGTTTGAAAAATGAGTTTTAAAGCCCTTTTGTGAATAAAAATTGGCCCCTGCTTGTTGAAAATTTTGTCAAGGGACACCCGTTTGCAATAAACGAGTTAATAAAGTCTAATAAACTCTGGATTTTTTATGAAGATTGAACTTGATTGGAGTCTAATTGATTCCAGATTTTGGAAAAAGAATAATTTGGAGTCTAATTGACCCCAGAATTTTGAAAATTGATTCGATTTGAGCCCGATTGGCTCCAATTCTTTGAAAATTGATTCGGTTTGAGCCCGATTGGCTCCAATTTTTTGAAAATTGATTTGGTTTGAGCCCGATTGGCTCCAATTCTTTGAAAATTAATTCGGTTTGAGCCCGATTGGCTCCAATTCTTTGAAAATTGATTCGGTTTGAGCCCGATTGGCTCCAATTCTTTGAAAATTGATTTGGTTTGAGCCCGATTGGCTCCAATTCTTTGAAAATTGTTCGAATTGAGCCTGATTGGCTCTGATTCTTTGGAGTTTGATTTGATATGAGAGTCTTGTTTGATTCTGGAACTTTGAAAATTGATTTGGTTCGACTCCAGGTTAGGAAAAAATTCAGCCGACTTTAATATGATTGATCTTCAAAACAAATATGAATCCAAGTGTTTCCAGGTTTAGGAAAGTTAATTCGAAATTTAATCAGCTCCTGAAAGTTAGGAATTATGAATTGAATCAAGTCAACTTTGATTTTACTTGGTAAGGCAGTAAATTCGCATCTCATTTTTCAGCGTGCTACCTGATTCGGCTCAGCCGATCAGATGATTTTTGGGGATTTTGAGCATAGAGCTGCTCAATCTCTCTGCGTGCTACCTGATTCGGCTTAGCCGATCAGATGATCTTTTGGGGATTTTGAGCATAGAGCTGCTCAATCTCTCTGCGTGCTACCTGATTCGGCTTAGCCGATCAGATGATTTTGGGGATTTTGAGCATAGAGCTGCTCAATCTTTCTACGTGCTACCTGATTCGGCTTAGCCGATCAGACGACTTTGGGGATTTTGAGCATAGAGCTGCTCAATCTCTCTGCGTGCTACCTGATTCGGCTTAGCCGATCAGATGACTTTGGGGATTTTGAGCATAGAGCTGCTCAATCTTTCTGCGTGCTACCTGATTCGGCTTAGCCGATCAGATGACTTTGGGGATTTGGAGCATAGAGCTGCTCAATCTTTCTGCGTGCTACCTGATTCGGCTTAGCCGATCAGATGATTTTGGGGATTTTGAGCATAGAGCTGCTCAATCTTTCTGCGTGCTACCTGATTCGGCTTAGCCGATCAGATGACTTTGGGGATTTTGAGCATAAAGCTGCTCAATCTTTCTGCGTGCTACCTGATTCGACTTAGCCGATCAGATGATTTTGGGGATTTTGAGCATAGAGCTGCTCAATCTTTCTGCGTGCTACCTGATTCGGCTTAGCCGATCAGATGACTTTGGGGATTTGGAGCATAGAGCTGCTCAATCTTTCTGCATGCTACCTGATTCGGCTTAGCCGATCAGATGATTTTGGGGATTTTTGAGCATAGAGCTGCTCAATCTTTCTGCGTGTTACCTGATTTGGCTATGGGGTATAAGGCGCAGGGCGCATCTCAGTCAATCAGACGATTCTCATATGCATATGAAATGTACATACATTAGTCATAATGTTCCTAGAGTAAGACGGTGTCATAATAGGATAATTCAATGTATAGGGTGCATTTCTGATAATAGGAAGAGTAACGTGACTCAGGAACATCACGTTTGGAAGCATAAGATATAAGATTGCATAAGCATGTGCATCACGATAAGATAGGTGCATTCATCTGTGTGACTACCTGCGTTGGTGTGTTGTTGTCCTTTGCCCGAACTACGTCCTGGTCTGATTCCCATTGGGATACGTAGGCAGCTCACCATTGAGCACGACCAGCATTTGGCTATCTGCGCGCCTGATTTTGCAACGCACTTTTGTTTTTACCTGGATTCGACTATTTGATCAAAGGCTTGTCTTTCACACAGGCTTTGACATTCATTTGTGATACGCGTTGCTTCACAAGCTCTGTCAAAGAGGGGCAAACTGTAGACACCCCGATTTTGACCAAACATCAAATCCAGGGATTGGTTACCTCTTAAAAGACCGATGATGACAACGGCCGGTTACACTCGAAGATTTTCCAGAAAATTCAAAATCTTCAATTGATTCTTCAAGGCAAATTTCAAAATTAAAATAGAAAAATATAAAAAAGGAGAAGGAAGAGAGAGAGAGTTTGGGTATTCGGGAGAAACCCTAATAATAAAGAACGCGTGAGAAACCCAGTCTGGGAACCAGATTTTAAGAAAATAAAAATAAAAATAATAAAGAGTTCTTTTGAAAGAGATGGGAGGACAAAATAAATAAAAATCTTGGAAAAAGAGAAAATACAAAAAGAGAGTAGTATATTCAAAATATACCATGCACATGGTTGATACCATGCACATGGGGGATCTTAATACAAATATATATATATATATATATATAGAATAGAAAAATTGTGTTTACACCAACATTTTTTTGAAAAATCAAAAAGAGGGACAAAATTCAGTTAGCCCCGGCACGCGGAAAACGCGGCGGCACTCACTGAGTGCCGCGCCGGCACTCAGTGTTTGCCGCCCGGCATTCAGGGAGTGCCGCCCGGCATTCAGTGAGTGCCGCCGGAACCCGTCGAGTGCCGCTGGCTGTAACAGACTGCTTTTATCACATGTTCTAGAAGAAATCTTTGCACATGGGTTTCCACCCCGAATTTACCCATTTATCCCTGGATTAATGGTCTATATAAACAAACTTTCACCTTCATTTTTGGGAGACTTGAGATATACTTGAACTTGAGAATTAAGAGAGAGAGATATACAAGAATCATATATATTTTGAGAGAGAGAGAGAAGAAGAAATTCTTGAAGAACTTGAAGAATTTGAAGAATTTTGGGAAATCTTGGAAGGTTTTCACAAGAAGTTGAAGAAATACTTGAGGTCTTAGAGGTAACCTCTTAATCCTTGATAGAATTAGGACTATTCAATCACAAATTCATAGTTCTAGGAACTTTACACATTTTCAAAACCTCTCTTCTTACCTCATTTCATCACACACCACTTAGAACTTGTGATTGAATCTCATAATGTTTCATTGATTTGGATCTAATTGATGCCTTGGGTTTAAAATAAATTCAATTTTGAAGAGCTTGTGTTCTTAGTTTCTCTAGACAAACTTAGATTTCTTATTTCTACCGTCTCTTGTGAGGCTCATGAGATCTTCCATATCTCATTGAACCTCTTTGAGTTTGATTATTTAATTTCCTATGATCTTATGATTTATATGGAGATTAGAATGAATCATAGTCTTAATCTACATATAATTAGTGAGATTCAAGTCTTAATCCATGACTTGAACCTCTTCATTAAGAAATCTTATGGAATCCTATTATATTCCAATGAGGTTTGAGTAGATTTTAACTTCATCTCTAATTCCAATGACCATCAAAAGGGTAGGAGTGATAAGTTGAATTCAAACTTGGGTCCATAGGTTTGAGTTCTTTATTTGAGGATTTTGTGAAGTTCATCTCAATACTTCATCAAGATCCACTAGTGTAGTATGCCTTATAGTCTCCAATGACCATCAAGTGGTAGGAGAAGAAAGTGTTAATTCAAGTTTATTCCCATGGCTTGAACTAATCCTTCTCTTAGGTTTTAAGAAGTCTTTCATACTTCATCTAGAACCTATGAGTATGTATGTCTCTAACTCCAATGACCATCAAATGGTAGGAGTGATAAGTTGAATTCAAACTTGGATCCATAGGTTTGAATTCTTTATTTGAGGATTTTGTGAAGTTCATTTCAATACTTCATCGAGATCCATAAGTGTAATATGCCTCATAATATTCAATGACCATCAAATGGTAGAAGAAGTAGTTTGGTTTGAGCCCCAACTTCATGTTCTAATGGTTGAGGCCAATCAATAAATTTGAGCTAGCAAAATAAAACAGTGGGTTCATAAACTGTTTTTGATCAAGGATTTTTAGTTTGAAATCCGACCGTTGGAATCGAATGAAACCAACGGGAAAATGTTCATAACACATTGTTTTACCACTGTGATTTTTGTTTTAGCAAGATCTTGTGATTAGAAGGGTTTGATCATGGTTTTTGTGAGCTAATCATAATCTGTCCAGAGTTCTAGAATACTTTCAGAATAATAAGTCCGTTTTGAAATTAATAGATCAGAACTTTAATTAAGTTTTCGGGATCTCAAATAATTTTTTATAAGTACCTTAATGTGTTAGGAATGTACCCTAAAAAGATCTAAGTGTTTCTCATTTTTTTACTATTTTTAGAAAATCATACAAGATCTCTGGACAGAGAGTTGCAGAATCCTGAGTGAGGTCTAGTATTTTCAGTATTCCCGGAGATCTAACCGTTGAAACCTCGATTTTCTTTTTGGGTTAGAAACTAGACTCACAGAGGCATAACATATCCAAAAATCAGTAAGATCCAACCGTTGAAAGTATTTTATATCCATTTTTGAACGTCGGGTCTGCTCTCTGTAAATCACAAAAAACTGCTACTGTTTTTGTCTAATCTTATTTGTTTCAACTCAAATGGTCTCCTAACCTCTTGAGACCCAAACCATGTTTTGAATAATGATAATTTAGATTAAATCCAGAGGTTTAGTGATCCAAATTAGTGAATAAATTCATGTCTGATCCTTGTTCATAATCATTCATTCATTCATATGCATTGATGCTTATAGTTAGAAATAGTTCTTGGATGAAGTTAGACTTAGTTGAATTTGATTGAACATGACCAATGATTAATTACCTTTTGATATTATATCTTGTCTAAGGCATGTGTACTAACCTTTGTTTTGTAGCGCTTTGAGGTACAATTTCTCAACCCTTCTCTAGTTTAATCCATTTTATTGATTTTAATTGATTTTTCGACCCCATGTGCGACACCTTAGCTTAGGTTTTGCCTTATGTGTATATATGTGTTAGAGACCTTTCTTAGGTTTATTTTTGCATGCATTGCACGTTTGATATTCGCGACCGGATCCCGGGTATGTTTTCTAGTTCTCTATTGCATATCATGATGTTTGCTAGTTGAATTATGTGACTTATGAATGATATTTTACCGTTAGCAATTTTGCACCCTTTCAACATGCTTGTGTAATGTATATGTATATAAGTATTAATTGAGGGCATGCTTAGATTAGTAATTTGATTAAAAAGGATGTTGAGTAGAGGCCTATCGTGAGATAGGATGAAAGGGGGTGTTTTAGTCCGCCGGGCTCCTTCCCCTTTCATTCCATAATCCCCGGACCCAGTTTATCTTTGGTTTCGCAAAAGATCAGTTTCCTTTTAAATGGTTTCTTAATTTTTCTTTTAAAAAATTAAGTGGCGACTCTTGGTATTTGAATATGAAAATATTTGTTTTAAAAGTGGGTAAAAGAAAGAAAAACCTGCGATATCCACAGAATTTTATAAATATATTTATATTAGAGTGTTGATTAGCAACAATTGCATATTTGGGTGAGTTGTTAACATGGGTGAAGTTGCTCCTTTTTTTCCTTTTATTTATTTATTTTTTTTCCATCATCCTTTATTTTGGGACAGCATTTGTAAGTTCATTGTTTGATTTCACATGGTCATTTCTCGTAATAACAAGAAGCTCCACATGGTTGCATTGCTCTCATGTATTAGTTTGTATCAAGGGATGCATATTAATGTATACAATAAATTTATTCGAGGAATCCCACACACAGAATTTGGTTGCATACAAGGATATCAGCTCAAGTTTTGGTGACAACCAATATGTTATATTTTTTTTGCTCAGTACACCAATATGTTATATGATTTCAAACAAAAATAATTAGTTATCAGCTCAAGTTTTGGTGACAACCAATATGTTATATTTTTTTTTGCTCAGTACACTAATTTGTTATATGGTTTCAAACAAAAACAATTAGTTGGGGCTACTCAGAAAAGGTCAACATGGACTGGATTGGCATGCTTAACTTTTTGGCATATATGGAGTTTATTTGTTAAGGGAAAAATTGTTATACTATTAGTAAAGGCCAAAGACGTTGAGAAAACTGCTTTCAGAACGCGTTACGGACATTACGAGTTCCTAGTCCTGCCATTTGGGGTTACCAATGCACCAGCCGCGTTCATGGTTCTTATGAATCGAGTCTTTAAGGACTACTTGGATGATTTTGTGATAGTATTCATCGACGATATTCTTATCTTTTCACCAAATGAGATAGAACATGAGAACCACTTGAAGTTGATACTTCAGAGATTGCGAGAGAAGCAACTATTTGGGAAATTCAAGAAATATGAATTCTGGCTACCTAGCATTACTTTTCTTGGTCACGTGATTGATAAGAATGGAGTTTCAGTTGATCCTCACAAAGTAGAAGCTGTATCTAATTGGCAGAGGCCAACATCCGTATCTGAAATTCGAAGTTTCTTAGGTTTAGCTGGGTACTACCGCAGATTCATAGAAAATTTCTCAAAGATATCATTACCAATGATGAAACTAATGAGAAAGGGCATTACATTTGAATGGAGTTCAGAATGCGAGGACAATTTTCAAAGAGTTGAAGTCGCGGTTGACAAGAACGCTTATCTTAACAATACCATCCGGAATTGAGGGATTTGTGATCTATAGTAATGCATCGCATCAAGGCTTGGGATGTGTGCTCATGTAAGGTGGCAAAGTGATTGCCTATGCTTCCAGACAGTTGAAGACACACGAGGTTAATTATCCGACTCACGATTTGAAATTGGCAGCAGTAATCTATGCTTTAAAAATTTGGAGACATTACTTGTACGGAGAAAATGTGGGATCTTCACAGACCACAAGAGTTTGAAGTACCTATTCACACAATGAGACTTGAAAATGAGACAGAGGAGATGGTTGGAGTTGATGAGTGATTACGGTCTGTCAATTGATTATCATCCGGGAAAGGCTAATGTAGTAGCCGATGCATTAAGCTGGAAGACAACAAGGAACTTAGCCAATGAGCTAACACAACAAAAGGAATTAGCAAAGGCAATGGAACGCTTAAAGTTGGACGTGATTCCAGAGACTAGTGGTGGCTTAATGATGGCGATCATAGCACACCCAGATGTTATTGATGAGATCAAGAGGGAACAATTTCACGATGTTTGCCTATGCAAAATGAGAGACGAGATACCTTTGGAAAAATGACCTGGTTTTGTATTAGAACAAGGAACATTGAAATTGGGAAATCGGTTGTGTGTACCGAATATAAAAGACTTGAAAGGGAGGATCTTAGAGAAAGCACATAGTACGAGATATTCAGTACACCCAGGAAGTAATAAAATGTATCAAAACTTGTGTAACACCCTGTATTTCTTTTCCATTAATAAATGTTTATTTCAATTTAATTTCTATTTGAAATATTTATTTGGGGGTCAAATTATAATTTCCATAAATATAGAAAAATATTTCCTATGGTTTCAAAAATCGATATCTAAATTTTTGGTACAACCCGGAATTTATTCCTACGCTAATATTATTTTCCTGTATTTTATTTTACCCGAAAAATACCAGTTTTGTTTTAATCTGTGTTTATACCGCGTCGTAGGTGCGAGAGCATGTGAGCTCAACCACACCGTGCACTTTCCATTTGTTGCTTGGAGGCCACAACTATTACAGTATATATATATATCACTCAAACTCTCAGATTTTCTCACAGTATCTCAATTCTCTCTACGTCTCTCTCAATTCTCTCTACTCTCTCAAGAACAACACACACACACATATACAGATTATATATATATATATATTCAGTCACATATATAGTTATATATATATCCCAAGATCAAGAGGAGAGACGGAGAAATTTTATCAACGGCAGATTTAACGACGGAACTCTCGGTCTCAATTCTCTGCATAATTAACCTCTGTGAGTGATTTAAACTCACTCGCCATGTTTATATAAGTATAATTCAGTGTATATATGTGTGTATATGGGTATATATATAGATACACCATTGAAGGCTTTGAATTGGAGTTTTACAAAACTCAACCAAAATCAATTCCGTGAATTGATTATGGAAGATCTCAGTCCCAATAAGCTACAGTTTCAATCCTACGGATCAATTTATCCGTATGGCGACGTATTGGTGATTTGAAGTTTTGTCACTCTAACTTAAATCGCAAAAATTAAGAGATACAATCCATATTTGTTTAAACTGATCGCGTATTCTTAATCTACGCGAAAAATTGAAGAGATCCATATATTACATTAGGGGTGTCCACGGGTCGGGTGAGTCGGGTTTGACCCTCACCCGACCATCCATCCGAAACATGATCGGGTTAGACTTGTCTCACCCGTGAACCACTCATCATCCATCGGGTTCGGGTGAGTTCGGGTTCGGGTGGTTTCGGGTTGGGTCGGGTGAAACCCGACTAAAAACAACAAAGTGAAAAAAAATTGTACAATGTAAAGAACAACTAAAATTATGAGGAACAACAATTATAGATCTGTAAAATAAAAACAATTATACATTCAGTTAAGTAAAAACAACAATGTGTAGATGATAGATTTATAAACCAAAAAAAAAAACACACACATACACACACAAATTATAGATCTGAAGAAAAACTTAAGAACAATCGCTATAGAGCTGTACAACACACAAATTATATACATACATATATATATACATGCACATTCAAAGGTTTATTGCATAGTCTGTAATTAATATATATATATATTTTTTTAATTATGTTGTGTACAGTCGGGTCGGGTCGGGTATAGTCGGGTATTTGAAGGGAGAAACCGACATCCATCCAAAACATATTCGGATTTGACTTGTGAAACCCGTGACTCAACCAAACAGTCACGGGTGCGGTCGGGTTCGGTCGGGTGGGGTCGATTTTGGTCGGGTTCGATTTTTGTTGGACAGCCCTATATTACATGCACTGTTTAGAACAGAATTTGGAAATGGGTATAATTTCAGTTTAAAAATCGAAAACAGGGGAAAAACGAAGAAGATGATGAAACTGTGACAACTCGCGTGCGCGACCCGCTCGCGCGGCCCGCTCACCCGACACATTTTTCCCCTTCACTCACGCGGCCCGCTCGTGCGAACCATTCCCCCCTTCGCTCGCACGACCTGGGGCAGTTTGAACAGTTTTTGTTATTTTTATAAGGGACAGTTTGGAAAAGGTTTTGAAAGTTTTTAAAGAACTATTTGGCAAATATATTGTTTTAAAGGCTCATTGTTAGGAATTGAACTTATAAGAATGTTTAAGACCGAGATTTATGTTAAACGAATATCCAGTTTTGAGATTAACAACTGTTACTACAAATTATGAACATTGATATACATTTTAGGGTCGAGGTTGTGTCAACATACATGTGTGTGAGAAAGCATGAAAAGAGTAAAGAGTGCGGTCTGGTGTGCGACCTCAATATCGATCGGATATTATTCCTGGTATTGGAGGCGACAGTGTTGTTACGGCTTAGATATCGATCGGATATTATTCCTGGTATCTAGGGCGCTCGTTTCGGATATCGATCGGATATTATTCCTGGTATCCGAAGTGATGGTATTGAGTTATGGCTTAGATATCGATCGAATATTATTCCTGGTATCTAGGGCGCTCGTTTCGGATATCGATCGGATATTATTCCTGGTATCCGAAGCGATGGTATTGAGTTACGGCTTAGATATCGATCGGATATTATTCTTGGTATCTAGGGCGCTCGTTTCGGATATCGATTGGATATTATTCCTGGTATCTAAGGCGCTCGTTTCGGATATCGATCGAATATTATTCCTGGTATCTAAGGCGCTCGTTTCGGATATCGATCGGATATTATTCCTGGTATCCGAAGCAATGGTATTGAGTTACGGCTTAGATATCGATCGGATATTATTCCTGGTATCTAGGGCGCTCGTTTCGGATATCGATCGGATATTATTCCTGGTATCCGAAGTGATGGTATTGAGTTATGGCTTAGATATCGATCGAATATTATTCCTGGTATCTAGGGCGCTCGTTTCGGATATCGATCGGATATTATTCCTGGTATCCGAAGCGATGGTATTGAGTTACGGCTTAGATATCGATCGGATATTATTCCTGGTATCTAAGACGCTCGTTTCGGATATCGATCGGATATTATTCCTGGTATCCGAAGTGATGGTATTGAGTGCGGTTTGGATATCGATCGGATATTATTCCTGGTATCTGAGGTAATGGTTTTGTTGAATCGAGTTTGTTGAGAGAAAAGAGTCAGAAAGATGAGATATTACATTGTTCATGCACGGTCGCATATTTATGGCTTACTTTATTCCCCCGTTACTTATGTTGGAATTGGAACCTTGAATCTATCGCTTTTAAAGTTAAATTGCACCGCTGTTTATTTGTTTATATATACATTGCAAGCACTTGTTTATTTTGCTCACCAGCTTGCATAAGCTGACGGCGTTGATGCGTCATGGACTGTATGTCCAGATTTTCAGGATCAGGAGCAGCCAGGGTACTTCGACTATGCTAGTTAGAAGCAGGAGACTTTCCAGGAGGCTACTTTATATTTCCTATGTCTTTGTAATTCCGGGTTGTAATAAACTAGCTTCAGACTTTTGAATAAGGGGCTTTTGTGCCTAAGACTTGAACTTATGTAATAGTTTAGTAAGTTTTTATTTTGAAGCTTATGTTTATTAGTATCCTTTCTTTTAGAAATGTTGTTAAGTTATTTTGTTGCAGGGACAATTGGTCATACTCACTTGTCACGACCTACGAGTCCATAAAGGAAATTAAATGCTTTCCTGAATTATACTACGTCGGGGCGTGACAACTTGTGAGAAATTTTTTGGTGGAAAGGTATGAAGCGTGAAGTGGCAAAGCATTTTTTGAGTGTTCGGCATGTCAACAGGTCAAGGCAGAAAGACAAGTACCTGCGGGGTTATTACAGCCATTACCTGTGTCAGAGTGGAAATGGGACGAGATCACGATGGATTTTGTTTCAGGATTTCCATGTTCAACTAACAAGAACGATAAGATTTGGGTCATAGTGGACCGATTGACAAAGTTAGCTCATTTTCTACCGATCAAGATAACTAAACCTTCAAAGTTAGCTGAGTTATATGTGAAAGAGATTGTAAGACTACACGGGGTTCTAGCAGTGATTGTATCAAATCACGATAGTAGTTTTACATCAAGATTTTGGGGAAGTTTGTAAAAAGTTATGGTTACGAAGTTGAGTTTCAGTACCATATTTCATCATCAAACCGACAAGAAGCCAGAGCGCATGATTCAGACGCTAGAGGATATGCTTCGATTGTGTGTACTAGACTTTGGGAGTAACTGGGAGAAGCACTTGCTGCTAGTCAAATTTGTGTACAATAATGGGCTTCAGTCGAGTATTGGTATGGCACCGTATGAAGCTTTGTATGGGCATAAGTGTCGATCACCAGTTTGTTGGACCGAGGTTGGAGAAAGAAAGTTGTTAGGACCTAAACTAATACAGGTGACTACTGAGAAGGTGAAGTTAATTCAAGAGTGATTCATGGTAGCTCAAAGCTGTTATAAGAGTTATGCGGACTCTAAACGATGACTGCTAGTGTTCGAAGTAGGTGACTTCGTATACTTGTGAGTATTGCCTTCGAAAGGCATTATTCAGTTCGAAAAGAGGGGGAAACTTAATTCGAGATTCGTAGGACCTTTTGAGATCCGAAAAGGGTAGGTCCAGTGGCTTACCGGTTGGCGTTGTCATCAGAGTTGGAACATGTGCACAATGTTTTTCATGTGTTGATGTTGAGATGGTGTATGCCATATACGAGCAAGATCATGGTACCAGAACCGTTACAAATTCAAGAGGATTTAAGTTACATAGAGCATCCAGTTGAGATACTAGACCGGAAGGAACAAGTCTTGAGAACTAAGACAATTTCAATGGTGAAAGTACTATGTCAAAGTCACATGGTTCAAAAGGCTACATGGGAAAGTGAGGAAGAAATGTAGAATGAGTATCCGCACTTGTTCGATGGATGAGGTATAAGTTTGGGGACAAACTTCCTTTTTGGAGGGAAGAGTTGTCACACCTGTACCAAAATTTCATAAGTTTTATCATGCATAATTGAATTTGTGAGTTTATCAATGTTAATTGATAATTGGTTCGAGGTTGACTGTGAGTCAACGGTAAGGTGTTAGGAAGGACATGGGAATTCAGTAATCGGAATTGCATTGGCATGAGTAAATAACATTTATGTGATTAAATGTTATTTGACTTATCTGGTATTTTATGAATAGTGAATTATACCTATCTAGTATAATTTCTGGTAATTTTGGTATTGTTAAGTATCATTTTGAAAATTTGTGGTGAGAACGTGAGTGAGACATTAAATAAAAGGTAGGTTGTGTAGAGATTTCACAGAATTTAATTTTTGGACGAAATTTTGGATTCAAACAAGACTTAATCTAAAACTCTTGTAATTGGTAGTTTTCACTCGTAAAGTTATAAAATGGACGTGTACGAAGTTTTCGGAGTTAGCTAAGTGTTTGACACGAGGCAGTAAACGCGATTCCCGAAGAGTTTGTCTATAAATAATAGTTGATGAAGTTATCATTACTTGCAAATTTCATATAATATCTTGGGAGAGGAGAGAGAAAAGGAGATTTGATCCTACGGGCTTTGCGACGACAAACGGTGACCCTTCGTCCGTCTGAATTTCACCAAATTTCATATTTGAACTCCGTAAGGTAAGGACTACGTATTGATAGTCTTTAGGCCATGTTTGGCTAAGTTTTTATAAATTTTTAAAACTAGGAATTTGGAAAAAATGCGTGTAAACTCGTAGGTTTTGCATAGGATCGGAGATTCGGCGGTTAGTCGGGCTTCTAGTCGTTCCCTTAAAGTTATGCGACGATAGCTCGAGGTATGAATTTTTAGCCTATGTTATATAGGTGAAATACATGTTCTATATTTCGACGATGAAATTGTGATCCGGGCAAAATTCATGTATAAATCTTAAGCCTGTTAATTATGCACGCGCTTAAATGTGAAAAGCATGTCTAAATTTACGCGAGTACGTTGAGTTGTCTATGTGGGTCAAAGGGGGGACTTATACAAATTCTTGCCAGAGTAAGCTTCTAGATTTTGAGAATTTTAGTAGCGACGACTACTGTGCATGGTTGATAGACTTGGACTTGCCATGGCACTTGGGAATGCCATGGTTGATAGACTTGGACTTGCCATTGGCATTGCGGTTTAAGACTTGGACTTACCGCTACCGGATGAATGTGTATTTTTCTCCCTAGAGACTATTTGTTATGAATTATGAGATTAAAGCATGTTTCATCATATATTGCATATGTTAGAAATTGTGCACTCAGCATATAGCTGAGCAGTGGAGATTTACTCCATTGCAGGTGACAAGAAGAAAAGGAAAAAGAAGCGTAAGAAGTAAGGCCGTGGGGACGATAGGATCATCTTTTGTATATGTTTTTGTTTTCTTCTTTCCTTTAAGGTAAAAATGTAATTTGGAGAAGTTAGTACTTCAACTTCGCTTTTGAACTCTGGAATGGACCTGTAAGGTTATAATAGTTTTCAAGTCTCTTTTTGGTTATGTTGTAATGAGGCCGAACTTGTGGATTCATGTTTTGCACGTTGTACTTGTCAAATTCGAATTTCGGAAGGTGGATTAGTATTCTCTGTGTTTAATCCAAACAAGCCTTAGCTTGTTCTGTTACTGTTTCTTTTCGTGGATTACTCCATCTTAATGATGTTATTGAGACTCTATTGTATCACTTGTGAAGTTGGTTTAATGTTAATTTATTTGGAGGAATGAAAGGTTTAAGGTTGGGTGATGCTTTGGCAAAATTCTACAGCTTGTGCAGGATTCTGCTAAAGGGTCATTCGACCAGTCGAATGGTCGTTCGACCGGTCGAGATGCCCCTTGCCAGAATTCTTTTTCTATATCTTTCGAAAATTTTCAAAACGTTTTGGTCGATTCTTAGGGTACCTTTGGGACCCCTTTCAACATAAAACGTTCGTTTTGAAATATTATTGCGTTTTTAATTTTCTACGGATTTTGCAACTCGGAGAGTAATGTTTCCAAACGTTTTAATACTCAAGGTTGTTTTAAATCTTCTTTTCCGTTATGTACGCTTGTTTAATGCTCTGGATAAGCCTTGGTAGAGTGCCACATGTCCTGTTTCAGCACATTAGCGGGATGGGTCATGACAACACGTGGCACGCCACCAAGGCTTATCCAGTTCCATTGAAGTAAATAGCAGCAAAAACCATTAGTAAAATCCATTAAAATCAGAGTTATAATTTTTTTTGTCCAATTGAAACATTTCCCAAAAGAATCCTTTTTCAATAACAGAGGTCCCGTCGACTGTGGCTTTTCCCCAGTCGACTGGAGATCCCATGCAGAGAGTATGAATGTTCAATAGCCCCAATCCAGTCGACTGGGGTCTCCAATTCTCAATCGACTGATCCTGTCCAGTCGACTGGAATTCATTCAAGCAGAATGCTGTGTTTGCGTGCAGAATCCAGTCAACTGATATCCATCCTTCAGTTGATTGAAACCTTGAAAACTGAAGAGATATTTATGTAAAACAAGGGTCCAATCTACTGGGTCGGAGACTCAGTCGACTGATCTCCCTCAGTTCAGCACAAATTGCAGCAAAACAAAAACCATGGTTCTCCAACTCATTCCAACCAAAACATCACTATATATCAACGTTCTAACCAATATTTACAATAGTTTACTACCGATTACAATGCTATACATCTACTCCAAGTTTGACAAGTTAAACATATATAGATCAGTATTACATCATTTGGAATAGAATCATAAAAATGTAAACAAGTGATGATCCCCGACATTATTCGGCCCCACTCCTCACCCTTCTTCTTTCCTTTCCTCTTATCACCTGCAATGGAGTAAGTCTCCATTACTTAGCTATATACTGAATGTACAATTCTAAACAAATGCATATAAGGCAAGTCATGCTTTAAACATCTAAATCACATAATTTAGTCTCTGGGGAGAGAGATACGCAGTCATCCAGTACATCAGTAAGTCTTAAATCTTAAACCGCGAAGCCAATGGCTAGCCAAAGATCACTCAACCATTGTATCCATCTGCTCTGGCTAGGCCGGTTCTCACGCCAAACAAGTAGTCGTCACTACTATAACTCTCAAATACTGATAGGCGTACCCAGGCATGAAATTATACGAAACTCCCATTTGACCCACATAATCATTTAGCATACTCACATAATCATATCACTATGTTTTTCTATACGTACTCGCTAAAATTAACAGGCCTATTTTAACACATAAATTTTGCCCAGATTATAATTTCATACACAATATCCAAAGCATCCAAAATTGTCTATATAACACAATTTCTGAATTCATACCTTAAGTTGTAGCTCTAAAACTTCAGGGAAAGTACAAGGAGACCAATTAATCGTCGAATCTCCGATCTCAAGTGATTCCTATAAGTATACACATGTTTTTTTCCAAATTTATAAAATTATCTTTTCGGAAAAACTTTGTCAAACGAGGCCTAAGAGTTATCAAAATGAAGCTCTTACCTCGAGGAGTTCAAATATGAATCTGGTCGAAAACTGGCAGACGAACGGTCGTCGTATGTCGTCGACAAGGTCGTAGGAATAAAATCCCCCCCCCCCCTCTCTCTCTCTCTCTCTCTCTCTCTCTCTCTCTCTCTCCTAAGATAATTGGTTGGAGATATTATGAAAATATCTTGAATTGTCTATTTATAAGCACAACTCTCGGGAATTACATTTAACTCCCCACGAGTTCTCAAAACTTCTAATTATCTCCTGAAACGTCGTACACGTCCATTTTATTCCTTCACAAGTGAAAACTATAAATTATAAAAGTTTTCGTCTAAGTTCTTTTTGGGTCCGTAATTACGTCCGAAAACTAAATTTCGTAAAATCTCTAGATAACCTACCTTTTATGCAATGTATCACTCACATTCTCTCCACAGTATTCAAAATGATATAAAACCATATCAAAACTACCAGAAATTATATAAAATATGTATAATTACTATTCACAAAATACTATAAACATCAAATAATATTTAAACCATATAAATGTCATTTGTTCATGTTGATGCCAAATGAATTTCCTATTACCGTATCTTCGATTGACACCTCACCGTTGACCTCCAATCAACCTCATTCACAATTAGCAAATGACACTGATAATTCACAAAATTTTAATTTTGCATTTTAAAATAAATAGATTTTCCAGGATGGGTGTGACATATACCTACAGCTCGTGCATAGCACGGGTAGTCGACTAGTTCTCATTTAAATGTGGCAGGTTTCAACGTTGTCAGTGAGCAAGAAAAGAGGCAATTTAATCCAACATTGACATGTTTTTTCAATCAGAAATAATAGTCAATTTACACTACAAGATCAAACTTAAGTTGGTTGAAACAGTAGGGACTAAATCGACACAAATAAAAGTAGAAGAATCGATGTAGCATTTATTAGAAACTATAGGGGTGAAAGTGAAATCTACTTATTCTTCCTTTCTACTTTCTCTTTTAGCCTTTGAATTGTTTCTCTCCCCCAAATTCTATTCACTTTATTAGAGGGTTATCGAAACATGGTTAATTGTAAATTTTTGTAATTGATTGGTAGAAAATGTCACACCCTAACCCGCCTCGAGCGGATTGGGACACGTGTAACAATGGTGCCAAGATTCATCCATAGTTTAACCTCTCTTTTAAGCTCCTTATTAAGCTAATTAGCATGTAATTAACCCCAAGGGTATAATGGTAATTTTGAAATTTTGGTCAACTCCAATGTCAAGATGTAGTATTCCTCATTTAAAAACTAACGGCGAAAATGGCACGCGAATCTGAGCTTCCTAGCCCAAATTTTGACCATTTTAAGATTTACTTTTATCAAAACAAGAGATCTGGCAGAAGGGCATTCGACCGGTCGAGCGGGTTAATTTGACTAGTCGAGAGGGATCAGAATGAAAATCTAACTTCTACCCTGCACTCTCTTTACATGCACAAATCAACTCCAAAGTTTCCAACTAAAATGGAAACAAGTCTAAGGTATTCCCAACTCAAAAAAAAAAAAAAAAAAAAAAAAAAAAAAAAAAAAAAACATTCAAACACAACTCCAACCAACCAAACATGCTCAACCTTGTTAAATCAAGATAAGCTATTAACACCCACAAATTTCAACAATACTAACAAGACCCTTGGAACTTGTGGAAAGGAATTCCAAACACTTTGCAATCAACTTGGTTTAAACCCAAAACTTGTAATAATCAGTAACAACTCTAGGAAGATGAGTTTGAGCTTCAATACGCAAGCTTGAGCCCAAACGACACTAGTATAACCTATGCCAATTAGGAAATTCCACGAAAATACTTGCCAACCTTTGTAATAAAAATTAAAGTTTTTATAAAGTTTTTATAGGTCAATGGGACCCCAAAGGTACCCTCTTAGCCTTTTAAAAGTTAAAACACAACATGGAAACATTTAGAATTAGAGGTCTAACAGTGGGTTTTTCGATCGGTCGAAAGCTCCTCTGCAGAACCATTTTTGCAACAGCAACTTTCAACCTATTTACATGAAGTTTTGAAACTAAAACTCACTCAAACACTTTTGAAAACTTATAAAACTTCTTGAACAAGATCCTAATACACATTGGGGTACTTCTAAACACTTGAAACTTGTACTCAAGCTCAATTGTATCAAGTAAGACATTTAAGCCCAAACCTTGGTTAAACTAGTATGAACATAGAATTTTATCAGAAAAGAGTTCAAAAACTTTACAATTAACTGAGTTACAAACCAAACTTGCCCAAAATGGTTGCGACATACACCCAGACTTGCCGGAGTAGTCCAACTCAACGAACATACAAAATTCATAGTTTGAACAAAAGGAATTACATAGGTTCCACAAAGTTTAACTCCAACTCCCACAACTACAAGCATTATAACTTAGATACTATAAGTCCAACACCATAATGTACATCATACTACAAGATTAAAATGATACAACAAATCCTAAGCCTTGCTCGATTCCCAAGCTCGATTCACCTCCTTTCCGTACCTTGCTCTGAACCTGCGGTGGTTGTTATGTTCCACAACAGAAATAGAAAAATGGCTTTCTTAAGCATTTCTCTGAGTGAATTAACTAACATGCTTAAGATGTCGTGAACATGTATAATGCAACAATTTAAGAACATAACAAACGTAATCGCAGAATTCATGGGCTAATGGCTCATTCCGACTCGAAGATCTTTCCCTTAGTCCCGTGGTCACTTCTATTCCTTGGACTTCTGTTCTTTATAACAGCTTCTTCCTCTTCTCCTCCCTTATTTCACCATAATGAACCATTATTCCCAATCATTCATTGACCACTTAACACATAAGCACATAGTCACATAATTATGAATATTTCTTTACCCAATCAACATGTAATTCTAACTTTAACATGAATTTGACTACTAAATCTAGAATTATTATTTCTTAACTAGAAATTGAAGCACATAACATGTACCCACATCAAAGCTTAAGTTAGAAAACTCACATTTTATGATTTCTACCCCAATTTAAGCTAAGAGATGCTGAATTTCTCTAAAACCCAGCTCAAAACTCACTCCGGTGTAATTTCCTACATATGTTCGGCAACCGTATGTCACCGATTAGATTGGGTCACCAAATTACAACAATTAAAACATAAAAGAATGGTATAGAAATGATCGTCTCACCTCCACGAGTCTGAATACGGCTTCGGTTCGCGAATTGGACGACAAATGGCGACGGAACGACGAATTGACGATGTCGGAGACGTGTTCTTCCTCGTCCTCTCTCGGCGCCTCTCCTTCTTTCTCTACTTTCTGTCTAATTTTGAGAGTATGCTCACCCTCTTGACACACAAGCATTACATGCAATGTTTTGTCAACACGTTTTTCCTTCCTTTCATTTACACCTCTGACAATTTCTAACTTCTTATTATGACATCCCCAAACATTTTATTAACTTTCTAATTATTTAAATGGGTGTTTGTTTAAGTTTCCTATGGGTCCCAACGTGGGTTCGACATATTTTGTGAAGTTACTATCGTACCTACTAATTATGCACCTTTTTGCAAAAATACCCTTATCAGGTTAATTAATAGATATCAAAAGCTAACATATTAACAGTTTGATATTGAAAGACTAAGCATATTCCAAGTAGTTGTATAAAATGCATCTAATTATTAAAATATAAATTATTTTATATTTTATTCGGGCCCCTCACTAGGTCCCACTTCTCAAACATGTCCCTCCTTACTGGTGACTTTTCCATGGGCGAGTCCAAGCCTCTTATTAACCCATTTTATATACTAATTATGTAAATTAATGCATATTAACATGTTTATTAACCCTTTTCCTGGGTACGGGTGTTACAGAAAATAACTTGCAAAATAATTTTCTTTTAGGATTTAATTTTTATAATTACTTATGAATACCAAAGGCTATCGCCAAACGCCATCTAAATTTAGATTGCAAACAGCTAAAAAGAGAATTTTTTGACAGATTATCCAAAACTATCCTGTTGAGTCGGGCCACTAAACAGATATTGGGTTTGTCATGAAATGGGGCACTTTGTTTCAGGCATTTTTGTCTTTTAACAACTTAAAAGTGAAATTAAGTGATTGTTTGAAGAAAAAAAAAAGCTATTTTTTCGCTTTATTTTTCAACTGATTTGTAGCTTAATTTTTTAACTAGTAGTTTGTCTAAGTACTGAAATCTTAAGCTAACCCAAATACTTCTATTTTACAAAACAATCACTTTTTTGTTCTCGAAATCTGCAATTCATTAATTAATTTTTATTTTTCAACTAACCCAAACGGGCTCTAAGCCAATCTATAATTGTAAAAAAAATAAAAATGGGCAGGCATATTTCACACTGATTTTTTTTGGTTTGCAAATTTAGAGAAAGAAAGGAAAAGTAAAGAAAATCCAACATGCTTAAATAACACTATCAATGAAAATTGAAAGGAAAAATAGTACAAAAAATAAATAAATACTTTGATTTTCGCAAGTCAATTTTCAACAAATTTGAACTAAATATGGAGGAAACATCAGGAAAATAAATTTTCTTTTCCTTTTCCATTTCTTTCAAAAAATCTACAAGCCAATTTAGAACATGGTTTTTTTTTTTTAATATCCTCACCAAATTCATAAACTAAATAAAATAGAGCCAAAAGGAGATTACAAGATGAGCCTATAATCTATTCCTCTAACCACGAGTACAATACAAAAAAAAGGGTAAATTACATAGACACACCTTACACTAAAAAAAACTTAATAAATTGGCCCCCTCAACTATTTGTGAGGGTGTATTTGAGGGGTCAATTTTAAAAGAAACATAATAGTTGAAAGGATCAGTTTGTTAGATTTATAGTTTAAGGGGTGTATGTGAGGGTTTTTATGTGGTGTTTCTCCCAACACATGATATGAACTAATGAAAAAAGAGTGCAAGTTTGCTCACCCTTCTTTTTTATTTATCACCTTTCTTTTTTATTGGCTAATGCAGTGGAGTCTAATACCTTAGACCATTAATTAATTCTTATTTAGTATCAAATTTTTTTTTTAATTAATTCTCATTTAATTATGAGTCCCATTATATTAACCAATGAGAGAAGAAGGTGAACAAATATGAATAATTTTGAGGTGAACAAAAATGTATTCATGAAAAATTGGGAATAATTTAGCAACAATCTCTCACTAAGGTTTGCTTTTACTTTTAGTAATGAATTTTTTTTTTTGGGTTAATTACAGAAACACCCCCTGTGGTTAGGTCTTTTATCAGTTACCCCCCTATACTTTAAATTTTATCACTAATACCCCCTGTGGTTTGGTCTAAAGTGAAATAGTCACTTTTTCCGTTAAAGTTAACGGAAAATTGGTAAAAATACGAAATTACCCCTATTACATGCTAATGAGAGCAGCCTTATATGCTTAAATGTTTATTTAGGCATATGTGGTATACTATTATATTATTTTAATATTATATTTGTTGTTAGAGACAATCCTGTAGTCACTTTAAGGTACATTCATAAGAGCAAATTTATTTAATTTTTTTTTTATTTTTGATCTACCCTTGGACACACACACACAGAGGCCACACACAGTCTTGGCGATATATATTTTTTTTATTTTTTATTTTTATCTACTCTTAGACACATACAATCTTGGTGATATGTTAGTTTTTTTTTTTTTAATCTACTCTTGACCACACACGCAGTGAAATCCAGTGTAGTGATGTACTAAGATCTAAAAAAAAAAAAAATTATCCCCAAAATTTTGTGTGTGTGTGTGTGTGTGTGTGTGTCAAATTCGCTCTCACAAAGGTACCCCTAAGTGACCACATAATAGTCTTTAACAACAAATGTAATATCAAAATAATATAATAATGTTCCACTTATGCCTAAATAAACATTTAAGCATATAAGGGTGTTATTATTAGTATGTAATAGGGTTACTTTTGTACTTTTATCAATTTTCCGTTAACTTTAACGGAAAAAGTAATTGTTTCACTTTAGTCCAAACCACAGGGGGTATTAGTGATAAAATTTAAAGTACAAGGGGGTATTTGATAAAAGGCCTAACCACAGGGGGTGTTTCTGTAATTAACCCTAAAAAAATCAAGCATAGGCTCTCTATCTCTAGAGTCTCCATGTGGATTCTGCATAAGACAAACTAGAGATGACCCCACTAGACGTCCACCTTCTGCAAATTGTCATCGCAACAAGGCCAAAGTCTCCGTCGTACAAAAAGAGAAGACTATTATTTCTTCTCTCTTTGTTTTTTCCATTTGGACAATCCATTTTATTTTCCACTTCCGCCGTCCACGCATAAAAATTATACAGTAAAATATATCACCATAATCAAAATTTATAGAGTAATGCTACAGGCTATCGAAATGGAGAACATCGATCATTCAGTGCTTTTTGGTGTTCTCTATTTCGATAGATCCTATGTATACAAGATGTGGGTGTTATTAAAATGGAGGGCATCGATTATTCGGTACACCACTTTGGTGCACTATTTCGGTGCCCCAAGTGTTTCCGAAATTTATATAATAAATTAGGGTCGTGAGTCATGTACTCCTATTTTTAATCTAACTTTTAATCTCGACTGTTGAGACAAAAGTGAACATTTTAATCCGTTGGATTGTTTGTCTCACCAATATTGTGTTAAACATCTATGGAATCATCTCACTCATTCTTGATTTGGTAAAATTCACAATTAATACCAAGAACTTATATCACTATTTAATAGTCTCTCTGTCTCATATTTTGAATCCTATATTTTATTTTAGGATGTCCTAAAATAGTGTCCATCTTATTAAATTAGTACACAATTTTTACTTATTTTTCAAAATTATTCATCCTTGAAATCTATATCAAGACAAAATTTAAAAAATTGTTGTAATGATTATGGGCAATTGTAGAAAGTAAGTGTAAATTCTTTTTGTCCCCTTAAGAGCAACTCCAAGGGTAGTAATCAAATTCGGGTATCCAAAATACTATTTGGTTACTTGAATAGTGTTTTAAATACCAAATAAATCTCATGTACTCCAACCATAAAACCCAAAATCAGTAACCATTTTATTGATTAATATATTTTAATGTATCTCAACCATAGATACACTAAAAATATTATTTTAATCACAAACCAATGGCTAGGATCTTCTCACCAAATATGGATCTCCTCACTTTCTCTCTCCAAAGGCTATAAGTTTGGAGACCCAAACTATGAGTTTCCATAATAGATCCCCTTTTGGATCCCCCATTGGAGTGGGGTTTTTGGAATGAAGGGATCTATTCCATACAAACACTTTCCTTATCACTCTCTTATAATTTTTTTAGTTACATAAATTTGCTTCAAATATCAAAAGAGTGATTTAAGTAGACTTCAATTCATCAATTTTTGGTATTGATATTTTTTGGGAATTGATTATGGCACTCCAAAAATTACCATTGACACTCTATTGTACCACATCCAGAACATGTAATACCACACAATTAATGCACTGTAAGAGTGCCAATGATAACTTTTGGAGCGCCAAAATCAACTCCCTATTTTTCTTTATTATAATTTTCTATCATTTTTGTCTATTATCTTTGCGGTTATTTGTTAAATATCTAGAGAGCCTTGCATGAATGAAATATGTAAAGTTACTTGAATTGTAAAATCCTGACTACATTTGTCTTTATTGTAATTTATATTAGTAAAAATTCCCACTATGTCTTAATTTAATTTCAAAATCAAAATGAATAAACTAAAAATATATTAATATTGTCCTGTATTAACTGAAACAACACCCATATATTAATACGTTCGTGCCACTAAATGGATCGGATTTGGAACTTTGTAATCTACTCAAGAACAACTCTTGGAATCGTCAAATTCAATGATTCATGGAATTAACTTTCTAAAAAAATGATGTTAAACACCAAAAATTAATTCTCACCAAAGTATTCGATTATATCTTCAAGAGCAAAATAATAATTGAAACACACACAACATACACATATTTATTTATTTAATGGTAGTTTGAAGTAACCACCGAACAAGAGGAAAAAAAACAGTACTGTGCTGCCACCCACGATTCACTTAAAAAGTTACTATTAAGACCAAAAACCAAAAACCAAAATTATTGAAAATAAAAAGAACAAACGAGATCGCAAACAAGCATATAGATCGAAGCCCACTTTAACAAAGCTGACCACAATCAGCGATCGTCACAGTTTTCGAACACCTTCCAGAGCCCGATCCAACCTTCTCGATCGCTTTTACGACCTCAAGGCCCTGCACAACCTGCCCGAACACCACGTGCTTCCCATCGAGCCAATCCGTTTTTGCCGTACATATGAAGAACTGCGATCCGTTCGTCCCCGGACCAGCATTAGCCATCGAGAGCACACCGGCACCGGTGTGCTTCCTCTTGAAATTCTCGTCGGCGAACTTGGCACCGTAGATCGACTCGCCGCCGGTGCCGTTTCCGGCCGTAAAATCGCCGCCCTGGCACATGAATCCGGGGATCACACGGTGGAAGGTGGAGCCCTTGTAGTGAAGGGGCTTGCCGCTCCGGCCGACGCCTTTCTCGCCGGTGCAGAGGGCTCGGAAATTCTCGGCGGTGCGAGGGACTGTGTCGGCGTACAACTCCATCACGATCCGGCCAGCCGGAGCTCCGCCGACGGCCATATCGAAGAAGACCTGTGGATTAGCCATTTTCAGTGTGTTTGAGACTTGACTCAACTACGATGCGTAGGGTTTAAGCGAAGATGGTACAGGTTATATAGGGGGCCTTTGACCGTGGATTTATCTTTAGATAGTTGATCTTGGCCATTGAAATGGACACGTGTCCAAAGGTAGACATTTAGGGAAGAAGAAACTAGTGTTTGCTTATTTCTAACTGTGGTTAATTTTGGGTCTGTACGTTTGGTTTTTTTTTTTTTGCTACAGTCAAAGCACCCACAGGCGCCACACACACACACGATAGTCAGCCACTGGCTGAAAGGGAGTGAAACCCTTTGTTCAGAGCCTCACGAGGGGACTCGAACTCCCCACCTCCCACAAAGGAGAGGTGGTACAAGACCACCTGGGCTAGGCCCACGGTTGCTTACTACTTTGAGCATCTCCAATTGGCGTAATCAGTAGAGTAGGTTAAGTTAGATTTCATAAAAAAAAAAAAAAAAGAGGGAAATTGACCTTTTACCCACTAATCACTATGGTTAGTCAATATGACACTTTATCCCCCTCTAGTTTGTAATGTACTCCCTCCGTCTCTTTTTTTGAGTTTACTTTTAAAAACTCGATTTATTAAGGTGACAAAAAGAAGACCTACTTCCAACAAGGCATGACAATTACATGGGAAATTAGAAATTTGATGATCTAATTGGAACATAGATTACCAAGAAGGCATGACAATTACATGGTTGAACTGAAAGATCTGACAGAGAAAAAAAGGGTTCTAGTTATATGCATATATATATATATATATATATATTCACAATTATCAAATAACATTCATGTCACATCCCGGTCCCATAATAGCGAAACCGAAGCCCGTGGCACACCACCGAGGCTACTCCAATTCATTGACATTCCCAAATGAATTAGTTTTAAGAACACGTAGCGGAAAAAAAAAACAATTCATTTTTAAAACCAACAGTCCAGTCGACTGAATCGGGGTCTCAGTCGACTGACTTGGAGTTGCGAAAAAAAAAAGTAAACTCCAACAGTCCACTTTAGTCAACTGACTTCGAGATCCGATCGACTTATGCCTCAACTTTTCAATCGACTGGGCTTGTCTGGTCGACTGAACCCAACCTAGCAGAATGTCTAGTTTTTGGACAGATTTCGGTCGACTGTTTTCTGTGAATCAATCGACTGATCATCTGCAAAACTGAAAGAAAAAGTGCCTAAACATGAAACCCAGTTGACCGGAGTCACGACCCAGTTGACTATGTTCCCACTACAGGGCATTCTGCAGAATTTTTCAAGTGTAAAAGTTTTCTGAATACAACCAGAGTTTAAATACACACTCCAAACTCATTCTAAAGCGATCCTAACTGGATTATAACATTTCTAAAGCGTAATTACAAAAGATTCCTAACTATTACAATATTATAAATCTGTTCTATGATTCTAAGTTAAACATAGTTAAAAACAACAAAAATCCTCATTACAACGTTTCCATTCAAGACTACAAGATAAGCATGCTCAAACGCCTTCTTGTTGAACTCCCAATACCCCGCTATCACTTTCCCGATTCCTTGTCGACATTTACACCTGAAATAGTTATTTGAATAACCAGACATATTCGATTTGTTTAAGCTAACGGTTAGTGAATAAAGCAACAATACACATGAATGATAAACATGCTCGCATCACATCTCTACATTTTATATACTTTCCATACTCCTAATCCGCAACTCCTCGCCAGTAAGTCCACGCGAAAAGGTAAAACCTACGTTTCTTTTCTTCAAACGTGCGACCTTATGCCTATATCGGCTCCACAAAATGGCTTGGTATTCCAATCGACATCACTGCAACCTTCAAGTACAGCAGGATACTTATTATAGTGAATACACCAATTAATAGTTCTTTTCAAAATACCTCATTAGTCTACCAATTGCATTTTAATGTTCTATGCTAGGTTTGCTAGTATACCTACATAGAACTCCTACTGCGTAGACAATATCAGGTCTAGTTCAATCTGTAGTATACCTTAAACTCCCAATAATACTAGCATATTTCTTTTGATTAATAATATCACCCTCATTAGGGAATAATTTAATACTCGGATCAAAAAGAGTACAAACAGGTTTACAATTAAAACAATTATATTTTTTCAAACCCTTTTCAATATAATGCGATTGATCAATAGAAATGCTAATAGGAGTTCTTGTAATTTTAATCCCCAAAATTATATTGGCTTCACCCAAATCCTTCATATCAAAATTAAGTGACAAGAAATTTTTGGTCTCTTTTATAATCTCTAAAGTAGAACCAATAATTAATAAATCATCCACATATGAACAAATCATAACGCATACTCCATCATTGTATTTACAATAAATATATTTGTCACTTTCATTGATTTTGAAACCATTAGAAATAATAGTTTGATCAAATTTTTCATGCCACTGTTTGGGTGCCTGTTTCAAACCATATAATGATTTAACTAGTTTACAAACTTTATTTTTATTATTCGGATCATTAAAACTCTCAGGTTGATCCAAATAAATTTTCTCCTCTAATTCTCCATTTAAAAAAGCTATTCTAACATCCATTTGATGAATATATAAATCATTAATAACAACAGCTAACAAGACTCTAATAGAAGTAATACGAGTAAATGGAGAATATGTATCAAAAAAGTTGATATCTTCCTTTTGTTTAAACCCCTTAGCTACTAATCTAGCTTTAAATTTTTCAATAGAACCATTGGGTTTAAATTTCTCTTTAAGACCCATTTACTATCTATGGTTTTACATTCAAGTGGTAAATCCACAAGTTCCCACGTACATTTGGATAAAATAGAGTTCATCTCATCCTAAATTGCTTCTCCCCATAAATTAGCTTCTGAAGAGGTAAGAGCATCCTCTAAATAAGAAGGATCTCCTTTCTAAATTAAATGTATAAAAACAGGTCCAAAATCTTTTGAGGGCTTAGCTCTCTTACTTCTACGAGGTTCAGATTCTATATCATTATCTCTATCATGCACCTTAGAATCAATGGGTCTAGAAGAGATGGAAATACGAGGCTGGGAACCCCAACTACCCCTTGATTTAAAAGGGAAAATATTTTCATAAAAATCAACATCAATAAACTCAAAAATAACATTATTTTAATGTCTAAAAATCTATAAGCCTTACAATTAAAAGCATATCCCAAAAATGCACATTCTATAGCTCTACTAGTAAGTTTATGCCTCTTAGGATCATGAAGTCTAACATAAGCCAAACCAACCCCAAACTCGAAAATTATTTAAATTTGGCTTTTTATTTTTCCAAAGCTCATAAGGAGTAATTTTCATTTTAGAGTGGGTAATTCTATTTAAAACATAACAAACAGTCAATAATGTTGGGTATTCCATGGGGTAGTGGTGGTCCCTACCACATGAGAGATAATTTAAATGGACCATACTCTTTTGGGCTTAATTGTTATTAAGTCTTCAAGTGGGCCCTTGTGGGCCAAAGGCCTTACAATGACTTAATATTCAAAAAGCAGTAGCCTTTGATTTGGGGACTTAGGTTCTGCTCAGCAATATAGAGAAACAGAGAGTATGTTTCGGCAATAGTGGGCGGCACATATTAGGTATAGAAATAGAGGTTTCTTTTGCTATTGATAGCAGCGGCTACAACTTCAAGAAGAAGAAGGTTGATTCTTTAAGGGATTATTTGGCTACTCAATTCATTTAGATATTGAAGGTTGCTTGTATTCCTTTGGGTATTGTGAACCCTAAGAGGTAACCCTTATACTCACTCTCTAGTTGATTGAATACCTCAAGTTTAGGGCAAGAACTTGAGAGAACATTGTGTATTCCTTATTTTGATATAGTGGAATCTTTCGGAGTTGCCTTGTGATTTTTTCCCTCCCCATTGGAGGGTTTTCCACATAAATCTTGGTGTCATTTATTTCTTGCTTGAGTGTCTTATTATTATATTATTTGTGCTTGGTTGTGGTGAAAAGAATTTATCCATTGTGGCTTGGATATTATTTGTGCCTATTTAATTTACACTAGACTAGGTTAGGAAGTATTGCTCCTAATATTGGGGATTTTCGCATTTTTCCCCAACAAAGTGGTATCAAAGCTAAGGTTATTATTATTATTTATTGTCTTGTGTAATTAAATGGAGGAATCATCAAATTCAATGATTAAGCTCACGGCTTCAAATTATGCAATTTGGAAACCGCGAATGGAGGACATCCTTTATTGTAAGGATTTGTATGATCCGATTAAGGGTGATACGGCCAAGCCTACAACTATGTCCGATACGGATTGGGTAAAATTAAACAGAAAAACAGTGGGTCAAATTAGACAGTGGGTTGATCACACCGTGTTTCACCACGTTGCCCAAGAAGTTAATGCACAAAGTTTATGGAATAAATTAGAGTCTATGTATGAGAGGAAGACCGCGCAGAACAAAGCTTTCTTGATTCGAAGGCTTGTGAATTTGAAATTCAAAGATGAGAATTCCGTTGCCGAGCACTTGAGTGACTTTCAGAGTATAGTTAATCAGTTGGCTACGATGAAGATGAATTTAGATGATGAATTTCAAGCTTTGCTTTTATTGAGTTCTTTGCCTGATAGTTGGGAGACTTTGGTTGTATCTCTTAGTAATTCAGCTCCCAATGGTAAGCTGACTTTGGAGATTGTTAAAGACAGCATGTTTAATGAGGAAGCCAGTCGGAAGGGTATGGGTACAGATCAGACACAGGCTCTTGTCACGGAAAACAGGGGTAGGAGTCCGAACAGAGGGTCTTGGAAAGGATCTAAAGATCGTAGTAAGTCTAAGAACAGTCGAGGCAAGTCACAGACGCGAGGAGGTTTTGTATGCTATTATTGTAATAAGGAAGGCCACACGAGCAAAAATTGTAGAATTCGTAAGAGAGATCAGAAACAGGGTAACACTGAGAAGAAGTCAGAAGACAAGAATACTACAACTACAGTTTCTAAGGATGTGGTGGTACTCTCATTTAGAGATGAGGAGTGCCTACATGTTACAGATAGTGATGCTGAGTGGGTTGTTGATACAGCCGCCTCCTACCATGCTACTCCTAGGAGAGAGTTCTTCACGTCGTACAAAGCAGGTGACTTTGGTACTGTGAAGATGGGTAATACCAGCTATTCTAAGATTGAGGGGATAGGTGACGTGTGTATTCGGACTATCTTGGGTTGTACTTTGACATTGAAGGATGTTCGGCATGTTCCTGATTTACGATTGAATTTGATTTCTGGTATTGCACTAGATAAGATGGGTTATGATAACCATTTTGGGAGCGAAAAGTGGAAACTCACCAAAGGGTCCCTAGTTGTTGCAAAAGGGGAACTTTGTTATACTTTATACAAGACTCATGTGAAGGTGTGTTCAAGCGGGCTCAATGCAGTTGAGGATGAGTCTTCACCAAATTTGTGGCACAGGAGGTTGGCGCACATGAGTGAGAAAGGGTTGCAGATTCTGGCAAAGAAGTCTCTCATTCCCTTTGCCAAAGGTACAGTTCTTAACCCTTGTGATTATTGCTTATTTGGTAAGCACCATAGAGTTTCCTTTCATGTTTCTGGTAAAAAAAAAACCAAGTTGCTTGATATGGTTTATTCTGATGTTTGTGGTCCCATTGAGGTGGAGTCTTTGGGCGAAAATAAGTTTTTTCTTACTTTTATTGATGATGCTTCACGTAAAGTGTGGGTGTATTTTCTGAAAACAAAAGACCAGGTCTTTCAGCATTTTCAGAGGTTCCATGCCTTGGTGGAAAGAGAGATAGGAAAACCTTTGAAGTGTCTTCGTACTGATAACGGGGGAGAGTACACTTCAAAAGAGTTTGAAGCATATTGTGCAAGTCATGGTATACGGCATGAGAGGACAGTTCCACGTACCCCACAGCACAATGGTGTGGCCGAGAGGATGAACTGCACTATTGTAGAGAGAGTCAGATGCATGTTACGAATGGCTAAGCTGCCTAAGTCATTCTGGGGTCAAGCAGTTCGCACAGCTTGTTACTTGATTAACAGGTCTCCTTCAGCTCCATTAGATTTTGAGATTCCAGAGAAATTATCGACCGGTGGTGATGACAAAGCTACTCCATGTATCTTTGTTGGTTATGGAGATGCAGAGTTCGGGTACAGGTTGTGGGATCCAGAAAATAAAAAGGTGATTAGAAGTAGAGATGTGATTTTTCACGAGCATCAGACTTTGGAAGATTTTGAGAAACCTGCACAGCCTAGAGCGAGCAGTGCTCTAGACCTCACAGGGTGCCACAGGGGGAGAAGTACAGTATGAGCCAGTTATAGATGTTCCAAAATTTGGGGATGATGATGATGTGCCAGATACAGAAGGTGTTGAGCAGGGGGAGCATCCCCATTCACCAGAGATTGCAGTACCTTAAGTCAGGAGATCGACTAAAGAGCACATGCCATCGGTCAGGTATTCCAGTTCTGAGTATATTTTGCTTACAGATGAGGGGGAGCCATAGAGTTTTCAGGAAGTTCAGACTCACAAAGACAGAGGTAGTTGGTTGCAGACTATGCAAGATGAGATGAATTCTTTGTATAAGAACAGTACTTATGAGTTAGTTGATCTTCCTAAGGGCAGAAAAGCGTTGAGAAACAAATGGGTGTTCAAGTTGAAGAAGGATGGTGACAAGCTACTAAAGTACAAGGCTCGTTTAGTTGTCAAGGGCTTCGGGCAGAAGCATGGCGTTGATTTTGATGAGATTTTCTCACCAATGGTGAAGATGAGTTCTAATCGAGTTACTTTAGGTTTGGTAGCTAGCATGGACCTTAAGCTTGAGCAGCTAGATGTGAAGACTGCCTTCCTTCATGGTGATTTGGAGGAAGAGATTTACATGGTATAACCATAGGGTTTTGAAGTTAAGGGGAAAGAGCACTTGGTTTGCAAGTTGAAGAAGAGTCTCTACGGCCTTAAGCAAGCTCCGAGACAGTGGTACAGAAAATTTGATTCATTTATGGTGGGTTATGGGTTCAAGAGAACCGCTGCAAATCAGTGTGTTTATGTCCAGGAATTTTCCAATGGTAATTTTGTTATGCTTTTGCTTTATGTTGATGATATGCTTGTTATTGGACAAGATGTTAATATGATTCGCATGCTAAAAGGAGAGTTGTTTAAGTCCTTTGATATGAAGGACTTAGGCCTGGCTCGACAGATTTTGGGTATAAAAATTGTTCGTGACAGGAAAGCCAAGAGGATATGGTTGTCACAGGAGAAATAAGTTGAACGGGTGCTTGAAAAGTTCAACATGAGAGATGCTAAGCCAGTTAGCACTCCTCTTGCGAGTCACTTTAAGCTAAGTAAAAGCTTGTGTCCCTCTACCCGGGAAGGAAGAGAAGAAATGGCAGTTGTTCCTTACTCGTCAGCCTTAGGGAGTCTTATGTATGCGATGGTTTGTGCACGGCCAGATATTGCTTATGCAGTTGGTGTTGTGAGCTGATTTCTTTCCAAACCTGGAAGAGAGCATTGAGAAGGAGTCAAGTGGATTCTTCGATACTTGAAGGGCACTTCGAGTTTGTGTTTATGTTTTGGGGGTTCAAAACCAGTCTTGGAAGGGTTTACAGATTCATATATGGCAGGGGACATCGATGACCGAAAGTCTATTTCGGGTTTCTTGTTTACTTTACAGGGGGAGCTGTCTCGTGGCAGTCCAAGTTGCAAAAATGTGTTGCCTTGTCTACCACTGAAGCTGAGTATATCGCTGCTACTGAAGCAGGGAAAGAGATGTTGTGGATGAAACGGTTTCTCCAAGAGTTGGATTTGAAGCAAGATGAGTATGTGGTTCATTGTGATAGTCAGAGTGCTATGGACTTGAGCAAGAATGCCACATACCATTCTCGCACAAAACATATTGATGTCCGTTACCACTGGATTCGTGAGGTGATGGAAAAGCAAGAAATGAAGTTGAAGAAAATTCATACAGACAAGAATCCGTCTGATATGATGACTAAGGTCGTGACAAAACAGAAGCTTGAGCTCTGTAAAGAGCTAGCCGGAATGGACTCCAAGTGAGGGTCAAGAGTTGGGTGTTCCCTCCTCTCATGTGTATGGAGGGGGAGATTGTTGGGTATTCCATGGGGTAGTGGTGGTCCCTACCACATGAGAGATAATTTAAATGGACCATACTCTTTTGGGCTTATTTGTTATTAAGTCTTCAAGTGGGCCCTTATGAGCCAAAGGCCTTACAATGACCTAATATTCAAAAAGCAGTAGCCTTTGATTTGGGGACTTAGGTTCTGCGCAGCAATATAGAGAAACAGAGAGTATGTTTCGGCAATAGTGGCCGGCGCATATTGGGTATAGAAACAAAGGTTTCTTTTGCTATTGATAGCAGCGACTACAACTTCATGAAGGAGAAGGTTGATTCTTTATGGGATTATTTGGCTACTCAATTCATTAGATATTGAAGGTTGCTTGTATTCCTTTGGGTATTGTGAACCCTAAGAGGTAACCCTTATACTCACTCTCTAGTTGATTGAATACCTCAAGTTTAGGGCAAGAACTTGAGAGAACATTGTGTATTCCTTATTTTGATATAGTGGAATCTTTCGGAGTTGCCTTGTGATTTTTTCCCTCCCCATTGGAGGGTTTTCCACATAAATCTTGGTGTCATTTATTTCTTGCTTGGGTGCCTTATTATTATATTATTTGTGCTTGGTTGTGGTGAAAAGAATTTATCCATTGTGGCTTGGATATTATTTGTGCCTATTTAATTTACACTAGACAAGGTTAGGAAGTATTGCTCCTAATATTGGGGATTTCCGCATTTTTCCCCAATAAATAAAGCCTCTCCCCAAAGGTTAGAGGGAGCTTCTGAACTCACGTAAGGCAACTACAAGTTCTATAAAAGTCCTATTTTTACGTTCGGCTATACCTTTCATTTTAGGCGAATAAGGAGCTATAGTTTCATGTATAATACTATGAGATTCTAAAACGAACTAAATTCTCTTTCTCCATATTCCATGCCTCTATCAGTTATAAGCGTTTTAATATTTTCTCAAATTGATTTTGAACTTCATTTAAAAAAACTCTTAAAAGCATCAAAAGCATCATTATTATATTTCAAAAGGTAAACATATATAAATTTGGAAAATCATCAATAAATGTGATAAAATATATTTTTCCATCACGTGTCAAAATTCCTTAAAAATCATATAAATCACTATGAATTAATTCTAGAAGTTCAGAATTTCTAGTGACACTTTTATGTGGGGTTTTTGTAATTTTTGCTTGGCTACACGAGATACAATGCTCAAATTCTTCACTACCCAAAACAGGAATTAATCCTAATCTACTCATATTGTCCACATAATTTTTATTTATATGACAGAGTCTAGCATGCCAAATATTCACAGAAGTAGACAAAATATAAGCAAAACTAGAGTATTTATTAATATCAGAAACATTCAACTTAAACATACCCTCACAAGCATAACCTTTCCACCCGAGACCTTGTGTCTCAAGTGGTATGGCTGACTTCTCCCATGAGGGAGGCCAGTGTTCGACTCCAATGGGAGTCACTCCCTTTGGGGAGTTTACCCTGCTAGACTTGTTGGGGAATACATTAGAAATTCACGCACAATACAACTATTGTATATCTTTTTATTTCTAAAAATAAGAAATATTTGTTTTTATTTTTTGTAAAAATGGATTTATTTAAAAATGAAAATGACTGGTTAAAGTTGGAGCAACACAACTTGGTATAATTGGGTAAAATTTTTGGGATGTTCAAATTAATGTGATTTGGTAATTCTCTAAGAATGCATTTACTTACAATTTCATCTGATACATTTGGTTTAGAACTATTGTATAATTGGTTGTATTTCAAAGCCAATGAGTTTCTCTCTCTAGCTTTTGGGAAAGTGCCTTAAAAGCTTGAAAGAGACATTTGTCCCACATTGGTTGTGAAGAAGAGGGTGAAAGGGTTTATATATTATTTGTGGCCTTAAGCTTGAGTAATAAGCTAGCACATGTGCACACTCACGCGCACGTGAGCCAAGCCCAAGTCCAATGGAAAATTGGGTTTCGTTCCGGAAACCAATTAACCGGGCGTGTCACGTTTTACTCGCGCGCAGGGGGGGGGGTGGTGCAAATCCCGGCCTCCAAGCCTCGCGGGCTCACCCGGTAGGACCATCATTTTTTTCAAAACTTTCCTTTTAATTTTGCTTTTATTACACCTTCTCTTTTTAATGTGTAATTAATTAGTCGTTATTAAAACCTTACCTTTTATATAATAATACGTTTTGATTAATTGAGGGATTATGTCGGGTTCCTGTGATTATAAATTGCTGAGTCGTCCTCTTTGGAATAACACACAGAAACCATTACATCTCTAATTTCTCTTCTCTCGTTTTCCCTCTCTCTGTATTGACCACTGATAAATCCAAGGCTGTTCTGAGTCCCTTGTTCTTAGGGTACACGTTAACAAGGAAGAGACTGCTCAATCCTGGAGGGTAGATCGCCATTGCCTTTTTGCACCGAGATAAGCTCTCCGAAGGGCGAAAACTACTCTTAAGGACAGTGTCCTTGCACACAGCTCAGTCATCATCTTATTCCAACTTCGATAAGTATTCTGTTTTATAGTAGTACCTGCTCAATTTTTCCAACAATCTTAAGAGTAGTTCATAATAATGGATACTGCTATGTTGACCGCGACTAAAGCTATTCCCGATGTTACTAAAATTGAATCGTTCAATGGGAATAACTTTAAGCGTTGGCAAACCAAATTGTTGCTCGTTCTTGATATTGCAAAAGTTGATTTTGTATTAACTAAGCCAAAACCCACAGAAGGCTCAACAAACTTTGAAATCGAACTGCCACTCTGGGAAAATGGAAATAAGATTTGCAAAAGCATCATTTTAAATGCACTTGCAAACGAAGTTTCTGACATCTACTGTACCTTCAAAACTGCAATTGAAAATTGGGATGCCTTGGTCACAAAGTATGTTTTCGAAGATGCTGGTATTAAAAAATATGCCATCGGTAATTTTCTAAATTTTCAAATGACCGATGACAAAGATGTTTCTTCTCAAATCCATGAATTCCATTTAGTTGTTTCTGAATTGACCAATGAAGGCATGAAACTGCCTGAACCTTTTGTGGCGGGTTCCCTGATCGAAAAGCTTCCTGAATCCTGGAAAAATTACAAAAACATGATAAAGCATAAAAGAAAGGAAATGACCCTAGAGGAAATTATTGTGCACATCTGTATAGAGGAGAAAAATTGTCTGCTTGAAAAAACCGAGAAAGCCAAGGCTATGGCATCCAAGGCTAATCTAGTTGAGGAGAAGCCTAAGCGTACCCATGGCAATTTCAAAAGGCAAAATTTTCTGGTATAGAGTAACAAGAAATATGCAAATAATAATAATAATAATAAATTTGGCATTGATGATATAAACTGCATGGAATATAAATTTTGGGATACTTAAAAGTGACACTATAGTCCTATAAATTATAAAATTATGAACAAACATTATGCTAAGATTACTCTACCTGAGAAGGCCTGGCTAGGCTTAATGTTACTCTGTGCACAATCAGCACATTCTACAATTCCAACTACCTCAACTATCTCATAGCCGGGGCAGAGCCTCAATGCTAATAGTAAACACACCCAGAAGCCCAAAAGTGCTTCTCAGCATTTCAGAAGAGACCACATTACATTCACTAAACTTAAAGCAACCAAATAATATGAAAGACAGAGAGAGAGATTGTAATAAGCTTTTGTAACTTGATTCAACCATTCAGGGATTGAATGATATCATTTTGACTATCACAGTCCATTAATATGATAAATTTAATACTTCCTTCGTTCTATTTTATGTGTCCATTCTACGGAATCCAACTATTTAAGGGGACAAATTGAATCTACACCTACTCAGGGACGGATATAAAGAGGGTAAAAGGGGGGCTTCCCCCAGACTTTTCGAAAATTGCACACTGACCTTAAAAAAAATTTACAGTAAAGCCCCCCCCCGCCTAAAAATTATAAAAGCTCCCCCCTGACATTATAAATTTGTCATATTAGGTCTAAAATATACACAACATATGTATAAATAGGTCTAAAAGCCCCCCCAGACATTATAAAGTTTGTCATATTAGGTCTAAAATATACACAAAATATGTATAAATATGTCAAAAATTATTATAAATTTGTCATATTAGGTCTAAAATATATACAAAATATGTATAACTAGGTCCAAAAAAAAAATTTCGGAGGCACTGCCCCCGAACCCCCGTATCAAGCCCCCCCCCCCCCCCCCCCCCCCCCCCCTAAAAAGATTTTCTAAATCCACCCCTGCACTTACTTTTCACAATTGCCCCATAAACCCATTGCACTCTCTTTAGGAAAGTGGGCAAACTAGTCAGGAAACTAAGTAAAATTTACATACTAATTTAGGAAAGTGGACAATAATTTTGGGACATACCAAAAAAGAAAGACGGACCATAAAATAAGACAGACGGAGTATTATTATTATTTTGGGTAAATTATACTGACCTCCCCTGAGGTTTGACGAAATTACACGGACCTCCCCTGTATTTTGAAAAATTACACCGACCTCCCTGAGGTTTGACTTTGCATTACAAGGACCACCCTTCCGTTAGTGAACCCACAAAAATTGAGACGGAATTCGTTGACATCACCTATTTGTTGAACTCTAATACCGAGAATACCCTCAATTAAGAAGATTAAAACCGAACACCCAAACTCATTGCCATTACACACCCTTATTCTTCCTCAGCAAAATCGTTTTAGGGCAAGGTATGTTTTTTCCTCTTTACATCATATGTATATGTGTATGTATACATATATATATATATATATATATATACCTACATATACCTCTCTCTCTCTCTCTCTCTCTCTCTCTCTATTCAATTCGTCTCTCACTACCTCTGTCTGTGTAAATGTATAGATATATTTGCAGATTTTCACCTCTCTCTCTCTCTGTACCTCCATCTTCCTCTCTCTCTCTCTCTCACTCTCTCTGATCATATCAATTTGGTTTGTTTCAGAATGTCATCTTCAAGTACAGATTGTAGCAACTTGGGTGAGTTTGGAGATCTAAGATACCAAAACAAGGTGTGTTAATGTCAGTAGCGATGTGCCATCAAAATTACCGAGTCAAATGATAAGAACAACAAAGGGAGGTTGTATTATGTTTGCTCAAATGGTAGCTGTAATTTTTGGAGTTGGTGCAACCCAGCATCCCCTAATGTAATTGCAACATCGGCAACAAGTCAGTCAATTAATCACCGGAATATAGAAAGGACAGAGCACGAAATTGAGAGAGGATGGCGAGATGATAAGATGTTGGAGTTGAAGATGTGGGTGGTTAGATGTATTGTGGTATCCCTATTATCAATTGTCATAGCAGAGCAGCTTTGTTCAAGTGAATTGTTGACGTATTGTCTTTTTGGGTTTGGTTGTTGCCCTCAATTTAATTTGGTTGTAGTGTTTAATGTGACTGTGTGGTAGAGCGGCAAGTATGGTAGTAGTCTTTTTTGGTTGGAATGTGACAGACAATGTAATTACACAGAGGGCCAAGTATGTTGTATTTTGTTTGTGTAATGACTTTAATGTAACTTCTAACAAGCTAGCAGCACTATTTTTATTTTTGCTTAGCAATAGTGATTGTGACAAACAAACAAAACAAAAACAAGTGGATGTAAACAAAGAGTAGAAGCACACAAACAAGCTAGCACTATAACATAATATAATCCAAAATATCATATATCAAATTGTCAACATCCTTTACAAATATATCTTCCTATCATATATGCAAAATATGCACACTACATATACCCTTTTACAAAATATAAACAATAGATCCAAAAACATAATTGGATGCAACACAACCAGTTATATAAAGCAAAAAAGTGTGCTATCCAATGGGTGTCCCAAAAAATAGTGTGCTATATATTCCTATTCCCCCCAAAAAAGTGGTCTACTTCTGTTGCATGAAACTTCCATCCCATCTAACTGGTTGAACAGATGAGGATTGGGTACCAGGTACTTGCACAGAAGAGGACTGGGTACCAATGCCTCCTCTCCTTCTAACAACTCCCCATTTTTTGGCTCTTCCTCTTCCAGGATGTCCATCAGAACCCCTCCCACTTCCAGCAGCTCTAGCACTTCCTTCCAAACCCCTTCCTCTTCTAGAATTTCCCTCCATACCCTTCCCTCTTGCACCAGCACCCCTTCCTGTTGCAACAGTAGTCAGAACCCCTCCCTCTCGCAACATCAGCCCTTGTTCCATAATTTCCAGCCACAGTACTAGGCACTTGATTCACTTGGTTGGCTTCCACATTTGGCACTTGGATGGCCTAAGATATAATTGACAGTTGGTTACTGAAAACGTATAAAACCATACAAAAATATACATGAAAATAGTAGAACTTAAAGATAGGAGTATTGCCTGATTAGTATTGTTTGATCCCCCAACTGGTGCTCGTTGGCATGACCGTTGATTGTGCCCCAAATGTTTGCAAATCTTGCATCTTACAGTTGATGACCTTCTAGATGTAGCAGTCCCAGCAGCTGGTTCATCATGCTCTCTGATCCTACTTTTCCTGGGCCTCCCAGGTAATCTTCGTAGCTTTGGTGGTTGTATTGGGTCAGTATCATCAGGAGTCCACATTCTTTGATCCATAATTGGATGGATCATCCCTCCATAAGCCTTCAAATATGTGTCTTTCGAATAACATGGATCACAATATTTCTCAATATCGTACCTCCTATAAGCAATAGCAGCTGCAACATGCTTACAAGGGACCCCTAATATCTGCCAACCTCTGCAATTACATGTCCTCCCGGTTAGGTCCACAACATTTGTCAAGCCTACATCATCAATAACCTCATACTCTTCCCCACCTGTAAATATTACCTTGCACCCCCTTGAATCTTCTATGCATTTATTGAGCTTTTTTCGTATATTTTCGGTGACATAAGTTTCCCATGAACATGCTTTCTAAAACCTAAGTTGAATTCTCCCCATTAGCTTTTTTCGTATCCCCTCTAACATGGTAAGTATTGGCTTAGACCTATAGTGGCCTACCTAGTTGTTGAAAGACTCTGTAAGATTGTTTGTGACATGGTCATTCTTTAATCTTTCATCAAATGCATGACGGCACCATGTGTGGACTGGATTCTTCATCAACCAAGTGTAGGCTTCTGTAGACAGTGATTTCAAATTTCCATACTTTCATTGAACCCTATCTGATTGTGTGATCTTGCAGCCTTCCAGAAGTATTTTCTCAGTAGCAAACCAGGATACTTTGCTTTGAAGTTACTAAACAAGTGCCGACAACAACGACGATGACTCGATCTAGGAAAGACCTCTGTAATTGCTGGTCCAAGACCCTACAAATAGTTTAAATTGAAATAATGCAATGTTAGTAACTAGTTTAAATGGAAATATTGAGTATATGTTAAATTGAAACTATGGCATAAACACTAACTTTTTGCTGGTCTGACATGAAACACCATGGGATTGGTTGATCCCCACCAATTGCAGTCTGCAAGTGGTATAAGAGCTCCACCTGTGTCTTTCCTCACTTTCTACCACCCCAACTGCCAAAGGAAAAAGGCCATTGTTCCCATCTAGTGCAATGGCTGCCAATAGCACACCCCCATAAGTCCCTTTAAAGTGGCAGCCATCAAGACCAATAAATGGTCTGCACCCTTTCAAAAACCCAGTCTTCATGCACTCAAATGTGATAAACATTTTCTTAAACATGGGGTTGGCTCTAATTTCAAGCCTTTCACACTCAATGTTAACAACGCTCCCAGGATTGAATTTCAAAATTTCATTAGCGTACATCCGAAGCATTGTGTAGGAGTCCTCATGATTTCCCTCAAGCTCATCAACACACCTTCTTTTAGCTCTATACAGTTGCATTTTATGAGGTTCTATCCCAAACTTCTTATGGACAATAGCTTGTAGAGCATCAGATTTCATCTCTGAATTCTCCTTTAGTTTGTGACCTAGTTTCTTGGCAATCCTTGTAGAGGTGGCTTCAGGATTGGTACTAAGCCTCACACATGTATGGCAACCATTGTATGTCTTGATTTTGAAGGTCACACTATCAGGAAGAGGAGATGCATGAATCCTCCATGGATAACCTATTGCAGCACAATGACATGTAATTCTAGCCTTTTCATTCTTATCCCTAACAATCTTGAACCCTTCTTGGATTGTGAAGTCCCTTAACACTTCCCTAAAATGATTAACATCCCCAAACAGGAGACCCTCTTGCAACACAATCTTAGAACCTTTACTTTTTTCAAACTCCTTCCCATACTTTGTTTGATCATATGCTTTCGCCAACCCTTTTGACCTCTTCCGACTTCTCATTTCTTCTTCATCTGAACTATAAATTTTACCATCATCTCCAGACTCATAATCAGATAGACAACTCTCATTGCCCTCTAGTATGTCTTGATTTTCTTGGTTGCCTTCATTGCACTCATTTTCATCTACTAACCCATCACCATCAGCACTTACACTACTATCAGACTCACAATCACCTTTCCCATCCCACTCCTCATCTTCAGTACTAAATCCCTCCACCTCATCATCTTCAGACCAATCCACACCATCCTCACCATTTTGATTATCCTCTACACTATCTTCCAAAGCTTCCATATTATCCTCAGCACCTTCATTAGCAAGTTCCTCATCTGCTTGAGGAACTTCAGCATCATCAGCTTAAGGACTTGCAACAGTATTTTCTTGCCCCACATTACTACTCTCTTCAATCGCATTCCCCTTACCATTTAGATTCCCTTCTTCTCGAACATATAAGTTAATGTACTTATGGTTTTTATACAATTCAGACATCTTTAGGACATCACCATCACTAGCAACAACCATTAAGTCATTTGACCCAAGCATATAACAACTGAACATTATGGTCAGCCCCAATTGTGAAGGATTATGAGGCAATGCAACTTGACACACATCCGACATTAAATTAAAGAAACAATACATATCTGGATCCACATTTTCTGTACTACGTAAGGTTGATAAGTAGTGCACTAGTATGTCGTACAGATCAAATGTCATTTCTGAAAGATTCAAAATTTTTTGAAAAAGGAGTTAATTAGAAGTAAGATGAAAACCCTACTTTTTAAAATCGCAAAAGCAGTAGTAAATCGTCTAAACCCAAAATAGAAATTTTTTAACACTAACAAAATCGGAAACCCTAGTTCATCAATCCTCAATTTGAAAACCCTAGTTTTCAAAATCGCAAAACACTACCATTGAATCTACAAAACCCTAATTGGAAAATCACAAAAACAGTAAAGTAAGATGAGTAGAAGGTATCATACCACCGATTGTTTTAATCTGTTGAGAGTGATTGAGATTGCTTCGCTTGATTTAGTATTTGGAAGAGGAGAGCCTTTGAGATTTACGCCATTAACTTCCTCTTCGTCTTCTTCACGCCATTACTTAACAGTGTGCTTCATCTTCTTCATGCCATTGACTCATTGAGTAAGCAGAGAATAGGTGAGAGTTTGGTGGGTGAGAGTTTGGTAGGTGGGAGTTTGGTCGGTGGTATAAATATAAGGAAGGCCAGATATTTGTTAGGGGTACAAATGTAAATGCACATCACATTTTAACGCCGTTGGTCTTCCGTCACATTTTAACGCCGTTGGTCTTCCGTTACATTGAAGGTTCGTGTAATTTCGTCAAACCTCAGGGGAGGTCAGTGTAATTTACCCTATTATTTTTTTTTTTTGTAGCAAATAAGGCTAAGGACCTAAAGTAGATGAAATGTGTTGCAGAACTAGATAGTAGAAATGCTCACTGGCTTTGCAGATCAAAAATATTTTACTATTATTATATATGAATGAATTATAAGCATTCAAATGAGAAATAGAGGCCTCTTTTTTGGTAACATATCTATAAGGCTACCCACGAGTAATGCTAGATGCACACCCAAATGCACAACCTTGCTTAAAATTGTTGGACCTCGTGCTGAAAAAAGATATACACCCCTTTTTTTTATCTTTTGAGTGTACAATTTTTTCAGCACGAGGTCTAACAATTTTAAACAAGATTGTATATTTAGTTGTGCATTTTATTTCGGCTACCCACTAGCTCTAATTAATGTATCTTTTATAACAAATAAAAAGCACATCATTTTAGGTGCAGCAACATTTCTCACAACATATATACCCATCGATTATTAAACATGTGATTTATGAGGAGCAGAGTGACATAGGTCTAATTCCATTATTTCCTTATATGAAATTGAAGAAAAGAGCTAGTAAAAGTGGGAAATATATATATATATATATATATATAAAATAAAAAATTCAACAGGGCGTGTGAGGTCTATTTCAATCTTTCACTTCTCCAGGCTTGACTAGATCAAAATTTTGTTTCAAATGTATGATTAACAGTCCTAATGTAGCATCATGAAATTTTCTGAGTTTCACTAAATACACCCACCAAATTTCTCTCTACACTCATACTATGCAATGAGTATGTTTCACGACCCATTTCGCTAATGTGCGGAAACGAACACGTGGCACGCTACCAAGGCTCATCCAATGCATTAAATAACAATACGCAGCGGAAAAAAAACTTAAAAACAACCTTGAGTATATAAAACTTTTGAAAACATTACCCTCTAAGTTGTAAAATTCGTGTAAAATTGAAAACACAATTATATTTCGAATCGAATGATTTAATGTTAAAAGGGTCCCAAAGGTGCCCTAAGAACCAATCAAAACATTTCAAAAATTTTCGGAAGGTATCAAAAAAGATTTCTGGCAGGGGGTATCTCGACCGGTCGAACGACCCCATTCGACTGGTCGAATGACCCTTTAGTAGAATCCTTACCAATGCAGCAGAATTTGCTAATGATCAAACAACCTCCACTCCAAACCTTCTACCAAACATACTTGTAATTGATTTAACACTTCACCATACATACTAGGCTTTCAATAACATCTTTAAGACATGATAAATTATGAAAAGAAATAATAACAGGACAAGCTAAGGCTTGTTTGGCTTAAAACATAAGAGTTCTATTACATTCCTCCGAAATGCTAAATTTACAAGTTGGGCTTTCAAAACACGAGTCCATGAGTTCCGATTCATTACAACAAAACTAAAAGAAGTTTTAATACATATTACAATCTTATAAATCCATTCCAAAGCTTAAAAGTGTAGTCTCAAGTCCTAACTTCCAAAATTTACATTCTTATCGAAGGAATGTAATACAGAAACATATACAAAGTGATTCAACCCCGTCGTCCCCACAGTCTCACTCTTCGCGCTTCTTCTTTCCTTTCTTCTTGTCACCTGCAATGGAGAAACACTCCACTGCTCAGCTATATGCTGAGTGCACAATTCTAAACATATGCTTATATAACAATTCATGTTCTAAACATTTAAAACACATCAAAATAGTCGCTAGGGTGAGTAGTACGCTTCCATCCGGTAAATGAAACCGATGCCGTGGAAGGTACACCTCTTCCACACATCCCGTACACTGGTTAGGCCTTCCTCCATACAAGGTACCGTGTCCTGGTTGGGCCTTCCTCCATACCAGACACCACACTATCAATCGTTAGAATTCTCAAACTTCGAGGAGCTTACCCCGGACGGAATTGCACTAACCCCCTACCCCCCCTTTGACCCACATAACACCAAAACATGCTCATATAAACATTTGTACGTGCATTCATCGCATTTTCATGTGCATAATTAATGGGCATACATAATACATGAATTTTGCCCGAATCCAAAATATCAAGTTCAATGGTTAAAACATGAAATTTCCTATAATTCATAGGCTTAGAATTCATACCTCGTGCGATTTCCTTATAACTTTGAAGGATGAACTAGGAGATCGATTAAACGTCGGATTTCGAATTTCAAGCGATTCCTACAAGTTACACGCGTTTCCCCCAAAATTCTAACATTATGACATTTATAATAAATAAAAAAAAAAATGGCCTAATATATATCAAAACGTAGGTCTTACCTCCACGAGTTCAAATCTCAAATTTAGAGAAAAACAGACGGAAGAAAGGTCGTCAAACGGCGTCGCAAAGCCTGTAGCAACCAATCTCCTTTCTCTCTCCTCTCTCAAGATATTATATAGGTTTTTGTATCAAATGACAAAATCATCCCCTTCTATTTATAGGCAACTTCTCAGAATTTACGTTTACCTCCACGTGAGTTTCTTAAACTTATAGATAACTCCTGAAACGTCGCACACGTCCATTTTATGACTTCACGAGTGAAAGTTATAAATTTTAGAAGTTTTCGACTAAGTCCCGTTTGGGTCCAAAAATACATCCGAAAACTAAATTTCGTGGACTCTACACAACCTACCTTTTATATGACGTATCACTCATGTTCTCACCACAGTTCTCAAAATGATATCTAACGGTATCAAGATTATCATAATTTTACTCTACACAGGTAAATTTACTATTCACGAAATACCTGATAATTCAAATAACATTTAAATCTAACTACCATTTAATCATACGGATACCTTATGATTCTCTGATTACTGTGTCCTCAACCGACACTCCACCGTTGACTACAGTCAACTAATTATCTCAATTATCAAATAACATTGATAATTTATGAAATTCGAATATGCATTTATAACCAATGATTTTCTGGAATATTGGACATGACAGTATGGGTACTTATAGCATTTCATGTTGTACACATGGGTGTAGAGAGAAATTTGGTGGGCATATTCAGCAACTCTCCAGATGTACCACAAAAAAGATACTTCCCTACCGAAAGCGAGGGGCGGACCATAAGAGAGACCGGGGGGGGCACGGTCCCCGCAAAATTTTGAAAAATTATTATTTAACCTACAAAATTTTTAAAAATTATAGATACTATAAATATTGGCCCCTGCAAAATTTTGAAAACAGCAGTTATGTATATGTAATTGTAAAAAACTAAAATTAATTTCCTCTATATTTTACTACTTTTTTACTTATGCAACAATAATTGTAATCAAACTCATCCCAAACTATCAGTTATGTCATAATATGTAAATAAGAAGTTGAAATATAATACAGCAATCGTAATAAATTAGACCTTAAATATTTGGATAAATATATTTTCTTTTCAATTCTAAGTTTAGCCCAACCCAAATTGTTTTACCATCTACCCTACCTTTACAAATTAACATCAACAATCACTTCTTATTGAATAAAAAATTATAATATGCACATAGGGGCTTAATTTTAAAAAGAATCGGAAGATCAAACCATTTATACACTATAGGAATTGTAAAGCACAATACCTCTCAACTCTCGAAATGGCAAGAAAATGTCACGGAACAAAAGTTAAATTTTTTGTTATAAAAGTATGTATAAATAAACCTCAAAAAAATTTGCCTCGGAGGGCCCCGACCCCCTGAGTGAGCCTATTTTTCATTAAACCTAAGCCAATAAACTTAGCCCCCAAATGTAAATTCATGGGTCCGCCTCTATTGAAAGCATCATTACTTATTCTTTCCAATGTTTTTCCCATGCATTAGAGTACAGGGTGTTTACATAAAAGTTCTTGGAATATAAAGCTTTTGCATTTTAGAGTCTTTTTTGTTTTTTTGAAAATCACAGCCCAATGAAGATAAGATAGCTCTATTGACTTCATGGTACTTCTAGAATTAATCTGAAAGACTGCAACCCATTTTCTCTAGCTATATTAAGTTATTAAGTGCACTGTTAAGAACCATAATAAGTTCCAAGATTAATTGACTGTTTCATTATTGCTACTAATTTCTGGGATAGCATGTTCTAATCATGTTACTTTGAAGGTGGTTTATGACCAATTTATCAAAGGACAGCCAGCCCTGGCCTTTAATACACTGCTTTGGGTGTTGGTGGTTTTCTTTAACCCCATAATTGATTAATGCTGCTTAATTGTCTCCAAATACCAGCAGATCATGGCTTAAAACATGAAGAAGACATTGACATGTTAATGATATTGTTCGAAGAAGATAATGACATGATAATAGTATTGTTCTTGTCTCTGTCTTTCATTGACCTGCCAAAGAATATGGGTTTAATTATGCCATTCTAATCTCGTATACGTCCCTATTAATGCTCTTTCTTCACTCGTTAGGCACGCGTTTAAGGATTTCCTTTTCATCGTTGTGGTCATCATCAGCATTTAGGCTTATGAAAAGGGAATTAACACTGAGGCTCTGTTTGGTTCGTGGATTTTGTGAGGGAAAAAGAAAAGGGAATGGAAAACAAGAAGGAAAACTAATTCCTCCGTGTTTTCCCTTGTATTTTGCTTCATGCTTAAAACCATTAAAAATTTAAAGTCTTTAAAATATAATAATTGTAATATATCAATAAAGGATGAGAAATTAATGACTCACAACATTCAAAATGTTTAATTTATTTCTCAACTTATGCTCATTTCTTTTCCTCCTTCCAATTTTCTTGACTGTTTTCCATTAGGCTTTGGTTGGTTCTTGGATTTAGTGAGGTCAAAGAAAAGAAAGCATTGAGGAAAATATTTCCCTTTTGTTTGGTTACAAGGAAAACAAGAAAATTGGAATAAAAAGAAAAGAGATGAAAAATAATCTAAAAAATTTGAATAGTGAATCCCTTCCCTTCCTCTTTTCTCACTTTCCTATTAGATTTTCAAAAAAAAATTCTAATTTGTATTGTTATTTTAGTACACTAGAAAAATAGTTTTTCTTCTCGTTTTCTTTTGTTCTGTAGTAGACCCACAAAGCACACGGAGCATCTCGCTTCCAACGAATTACAACAAGCATATAATCATTTGGGCCTTTTTCATTTTTCACCACAATGTCAATGTTTTGGTGTATTGGAAAAAAAATCCACTACCTAACCATTACACCAATATTCTTCTTAATATTTGTGAACAATAAGCACTTGGTAAGTACCTCCAAATAGAAAATAGCAGATCTTAACAGATCCAAACTTTCAGCATTACAGCAATACATGACAAGGTTCATCATTTCTTTAGTCAGCAGTTCCACATTATGGATTGACATTAAGATTGCACAACAGATAAGACAGACCTCTTACAACTGATAAATAAGCTTCTAAGAGAGATTTTATTTTCATAGTATAAATTACTCAGGATTTACAATTTGTGATACACACACATATATATATATATATATATATATATTATACAATCCCAATCCATGCCTTGCTTTTCCATTTGGCCCCTGCTAGCTTGCTTTGAATTTTCTAATGTATAAACGGAAATATGGCGTTATCAGTAAGTTCATTTCCAGCACTGATAACGGACCGTAAAATGATCAATAGGCTAAGGGAATACCCAACTGCCTCTTAAAGATTGCATTTTGTTTTCCATTATTGACCTCTAAATTCTCTTGTACATTTATTGAAAAATGAAAATTCTGATTGATAGGGTATCTGAAATTTGGTGATGAACATGCAAATACTTTCACAAAAAGAAATTATCACACCCAAAAATCGAAAATTTTATTTATTAGGCCACTTATGAATAGATTAAGTGGATGGTTACCTACATCACTTCTATTTTCCATGTTTGCTATCTTAATTTCATTGCATAGGAAAGCATTAAAACAAATCAGTAATATTTATAGAAAGACACAATTGTTAGTGGAAAAGAAAGCTTTCACTATTTTTTTTCTCACAGCCACCTTAGAAGATTTACAAGCTTCCTATCACAATGCATTAACAATAATAAATTAATTAATTAAAAAAAAAGGGAATTATTTCCATACCAAAAGTATCATTACTTTTTTTTTTTTTTTCTGGTGTTTTTCATTTTCACATGCAATCCTGCATAGTAGTGTTCAGTGATTTACATAAAAGTTCTTGGAATGGAAGCCTTTTTTATTTTATTATTATTATTTTTTTGCCTTTTTTAGAGCTTTGTTTGGAAAATCACAATCCAATTAAGATAATATAAACTCTATTGACTTCATGGTCCTTACAATTTTTTATATGCAAGCCATTTTCTTTAGCTATATACTGTATCAGATTAATTAAGGCCACTGTTAAGAACCGTAATGATTTCCAAGATTGACTGTTTTCACTTTTGCTAGTTTCTGGGATGTCATGTTACTTTCAAGGTAGTTTATATATTGCCAAGACTTTCATACACCAGAGGCAGAGGACACCCCTAGCCTTTAATACACTGGTTTCAGTGTTGGTGGTTTATTAATTAGCCCCATATTTGAGGCTGATTAATAGCCTCCAAATACTGGCAGATCATGACTGAACAAACTTGAACAAAGATAATGACACATTGATTTTGTTGGTCTTGCATGTGTCTTAGTCTTCATTGACCTGCTGGAGAAAATACAAGTTTATGTCACTCTAATCTTGTCTATGTCACACTTAATGACCTTTCTGCCTTCGTTAGGCTTGCGTTTAGGATTTCCTTTTCATCGTCATCAACAACAACATTAGGCTTGATCGTGGAAACGAAACATCGAGGAAAACACCTTCTTCTTTTTTTTTTTTTTGGGGGGGGGGGGGGGAGGGGGGAATAAGAAATTCAGTGAACCACTTCTCTCCCTCTTTTCATGCCTTCCTGCTATACTTTTAAAAAAATTCTAATTTCTATTGTTATAATAATATGGAGTATCACAATAGAAAATTAGTTTTTCTTCTCGTGTTCTTTTTTTCTCTAAATTTGCTAACCAAACGGAACATTGCTTCCAATGAACTTTAAATTAACCAGCATACAATACAATCATTTGAGCCTTTTCAGTTTTCACCACACAAATTAAAGTTAAATGTTTTTGGTGTTTTAGAAAGAAAAAAAATCCACCAACTCTGAATTTCACCAATGTCCTTCCTAATAAATAAATAAATATATATATATATGTATATTTTATGGGAATAAAAATATTCTTTGGTTCTTTGTAAACTTGCAAAAATTTGTCAATAAGCACATGGTAAGTACCTCCAAATATAGATCTGACACACCCAGTCAAAATAGCAGATGTTACCACAGTGACCTAAAAAGATCCCAAATCAAGTTCAGCAAACAGAGCAGCAATACATGAAAAGGTTCATATGTCTTTAGTCAGCATAGAACAAATAGCTAAAACCTCATACAGCAAGGGGGAGCTTATTTTTTACTCAGGAAATTATATTTGGGTGAAACATCCGACATTCAATCCCAATCCATGCCTTGCTTTTTCATTGCATTAATTTAGCCAACTGTCTAAATGGAATTTTCTAATAATATATATATATAAAAGGAAATGGCGTTTTCAGGTAGTTCATTTCCAGCACTGCAGGTACATGGACCATATATTGATGAATAGGCAAATTAAAGGAATGCCCAACTGTCTATTAAAGATATTACATTTTGTTTTCCATTATTGACTTCCATCTTTTGTTCTTCTCTTTCTTTTCTTTTTTTTTTTCCCCCTAAATTCTCTTGTACATTTGTTTGTTGAATATTGTAATAATTATAGGATATCTGAAATTTGCTATCTTAATTTCGTTGCATAAGAAAACACAAAAACAAATCAGTAATATTTATAGAAAGACTCGATTGTTCATTGAAAAGAAAGCTTTAAGTACAATTATTCTGATAGCCACATTAGAAGATTTACAAGCTTTGTAATCACAATTATGCATTAACAAGAACAATTCACACAAGCAGTTACCAAATTCACTCACCAACTTAAAAGTAACTAACAATAACATAAGCAGACCCTCTCTGTTCTCTCCATCTACGTACCTTTGAAAAGGCTTTATTACAATCTCTAAATATCTCATTAACCCTTCATTGCTTGAAATTAAACACTTGAGCAACTCAAATATGGGACCGATGTTGCAACAACCTAAGGACTATGAGGAGAGAAAGGAGGCAATGGAGGGAAGTATCCATACTTGGGGTGGTGGAAGTACTTTGGAGGAGTATCATGGAACGGAGGAAGAGTAGGGACTTTAGGAAACGGTGGACACGGTTTCTTATATACCGGAGGCTTGTAAATCGGTGGGAATGGCTTTTTGTATATTGGCACATGCGGTGGAAATGGCTTTTTGTATACCGGAGGCTTATAAATTGGTGGGAATGGCTTTTTGTATACCGGGGGCTTATAAATTGGTGGGAGTGGCTTTTTGTATATTGGCACAGGTGGTGGAAATGGCTTTTTGTATACCGGAGGCTTATAAATTGGTGGGAATGGCTTTTTGTATACCGGGGGCTTATAAATTGGTGGGAGTGGCTTTTTGTATATTGGCACAGGTGGTGGAAATGGCTTTTTGTATACTGGCACGGGTGGTTTTGGCTTGTAGACCGGAACTGGTGGTGGATGCGGCTTCTCATAGACCGGCACTGGTGGTGGAAGCGGCTTCTTGTAGACCGGAACTGGTGGTGGATGCGGCTTCTCATAGACCGGCTCTGGTGGTGGATGCGGCTTCTCATAGACCGGCTCTGGTGGTGGAAGTGGCTTCTCATAGACCGGAACTGGTGGCGGAAGTGGCTTCTTATAGATCGGCACTGGTGGTGGAAGTGGCTTCTCATAGACTGGAACTGGTGGTGGATGTGGCTTCTCATAGACTGGAACTGGTGGTGGAAGTGGCTTCTCATAGACCGGCACTGGTGGTGGAAGCGGCTTCTCATAGACTGGAACTGGTGGTGGAAGTGGCTTCTCATAGACCGGCACTGGTGGTGGAAGTGGCTTCTCATAGACTGGAACTGGAGGAAGGAACGGCTTCTTATAAATTGGGGGGAAAACTTTAGGAGGGAAAGGAAAATAATGGCCAAAGTCCTTCTTCCATGGATGGATTTTGGGCAGAGGGGGGAAATTGGGAAGAGGGGGGTACTTGAAGTAGGGCCACAAGAAGGCTGAAGTGCATGTGACAGGAGAGAATTTCAACTTCCCTGCTGTGCTAAAGGTCTGTTTGGCATTAGATTTGGACTTGAAGACTATCTTTGAGGCCTCAAGGCCATTGTGGGCTGGGCATGGTGTGGCTGATGCACTGTGAAGCTGTGCATAGCATTGCTCTTTTAGTTCTTCATTTTCTGCTATGTCTTTGGGAAGAGAGATTTTGAAATTTCCATCTTTGTCGAGCTCTCCGACTCCTCGGGTTTTGAGCTCTCCATTTGCAACCTTGCAGTCAATGGTTACGCGAAGCCCTGCGAAAAGAAAAGCAAAAGATCATGGTTATAAATGAAAATATGAAAGATGATTTGAAGATTACATTTTTGAAACTAATTTCATATATTGAGTTTGGAGGGTTGAAGATCTACTTCAATTCATTGTTCATACACTATTCTCGCATTCAATCACATTTCTGTTCCAAGGTATTCTTGGTATCAGCTTTTTTTTTTAGTATCATTTATGTTATTCATGTTGTGGATTTACTTACTGCTTTTCTTTTTGTAAACAATCCAATTTGTGGGTTGGTGTGTGCACTGTGATTTCTAATTATTGTGAGACTCGCAGAATACTCAAGGTCACATGAAATAATTTATTGTTGAGAATACTCTCCCAAATTCAAAGACCCAAAGGTTGTGACAAAATAAGATCCAATAAAAGGGAAAAGAAAAGTTGAGCTTGCACTCTTAAGAGTAATGATAAAGTTTCTCTTCCGCACACACATCACCGGCCATAACTCTTATCAACCTCAAATGGATAGACCCTTGAAGGTAGGAATTTTTGGACCTTGAGGTACCAAATGATATTGCTCTACATGTTATCCTGCAACTAATAGAAGTGAGCTTTTTTTAAGTACATGAAACCCAAATTTTAAACCCACAAAGAGTACTGGGACTCCTTAATTAAATGTAAGGATGTGAATCCTACCCAAATTAAAAGACCCAATCGCAATGACACATAAAGACATACCATAATATGTACCCCTCAAGGTATCCAAAAACTTCTTCCGTTGACATTGAAGTGTACATTGCAAAAACAAGGATGCATGAAACAAAATAAATCTAGGACATACCATTCCATTGCATGGCAAAGCTAAAGCTGGACATGCTTAAAAATAAATAATACTCGTATTGTACTTGCCATATATACACCCATATATATGATCTAATAAGATTCATATATAACACAAACACAAATATTTATTACCTGACAAGGCATGAGTGGTCTGAATATTACTCTGAGCACAATCTCCACATTCTCCGACCCCAATTACCTCAACGGTCTTATCATCGCCATAGCAGAAGCTCAAAGAAAATACTAAGGACAACAAGAAACCCAAACGTGCCCCTCGACAAACGGAATGAGTCCGCATTGGGACTGAAGAAATAATTACAAGCTAAGGTACAAAATGAGGAATGAAGTTGAGAAGCTATGTGAGCTTCTTTATATAAGGCCTTTCAAGGCTAGATAGTTTTGAGTAATTTAAGTCCCAAAGACCCCATGCTATTATGTGTAATGATCTTAATCTTATAAGAGATTGTTTGCCTTGTAATACCCAATTTATTCAACTTCTTAAAACTCATGTGTTCAGGAGGGGGGAACTAAAGTTTTTTATTTTATAAGGGATTGTTTGCCTTGTAACACCCAACTTATTCAACTTCTTAAAACTCATGTGTTCAGGAGAGGGGAACTAAAGTCTTATAGACCGCACAGAGGAGCCATAAATGGGCTATGTGGGACAACATTCCAACACACCCCCTTGACCAGGGTAGCTGGACACTCGACACTCCGAACCACAGTAGTCGGACACTCAGCACGCCAAAAGACAAGCCCAACCTAGCCCAACCCATTCAACTCCTTAAAACTCATGTGTTAAGTAGAGGGGAACTAAAGCTTTATAGACCGCACAGAGGGGCCATAAATGAGCGATGTGGGACAACATTCCAACAGTTTGTGAAAACTCATAAGTGGGTTTAGATATTCAAAATTTTTGGGTTGAGTTCAATTGACTTCGGCTTTTGCGTTTAGGCAGAATAAAAAAAAAAAAAAACAGAAATAGAAACCCTAATTAATCACGAAAGCAATATGGATTATTAAAAAAAAAAATGACAATAACCCAAATCCTGAAGCACCTTCGGACCTGCTTCAGCCAAAACATGCTTTTGAGGCCCTGGAGTGCTGCTTAAAGTTTATACAAGTAGGCTAATATATGTGTTTTGTTCCTAGAAGCATGTTTGGGCCAATACAATATGTTTGAGAAGTGATTTCAAACAAGACCTTAGTATTTGTTGTTTGATTGCACTAGAGTCCGTGTCCAATTCAAATGTTCTCTTAAACTAGGTTATTTGTCAAGCCAACGTGAACCAAAAACAGATCATTAAAAATGAGAACATTAGTTTGTGTCCGGTTCAAAAATCTCTTAAAACGTGTGATGCTAATTTTCATATATATATATATATATATATATAATAAAAGCCAGATTAAAAATGAGAATATGGTTGAATTCAATCATGTTTTTATCATTCCCAAACAGGCCGTATGATTTAGCATGATCCTTTTTTTTTTTTTGGCTTACCCAAACAAACCCTTAAAAATAGTGGTTTTAGGAGGTTCGCCGACACAAACTTAAAGGGCCTCACATGAGGTTATGACCCAATGAACTAGACTAGTTGGCTAGTTCTTTAGAGAGAGAAAATTAGAGAAAAACAATGATCACCGGCAAAGCTGATCAAAGGCCATTATCTTCATTGAATGAGCTCTCAACTGCACAGACCCATCCATCTTTTTTGTGTTCTCACCCTATCTACATCTAAACCTACTTACTACCTCCCAATAAATACTAGTTTTTACAGACAAAACAAGGGTTAAATTAAAAATGTTAGAAGTATCATATTTTTTGGCATAGGTCAGAACAGTTCTACTTTTATACTTAATTGAACTTTCAATTATATAGCACATGAGTTGGGAAACTTGAAAGGGGTATAGAGAAAACATATGACCTTCACGTGAATCAAGTCCATCAAACTTAATTTTTCTATTTTCGAAGATACTATATATGACCGTCAAATTATGGACCTATCATGGTATGGTACCTCGTTGCCACGTAGTCACTCTTGTGACGTACAAAATTTCTACTAACCATGATGTGTGTATTGAGAAAGACATGGAAGAGTTTGGTTCCGGTTGTAAATGTGTGCACTGGTTGTGTGGTTTATACCTGATTTTTTTTTTTTTTTTCAAGTACTTAATAGGTATTGCTTTATGGTATTGGGACTGTTCGGAAAAGCAAATAAAGTTCTAGAAACTCAATTCGCTAGTTGTGTGATTAATTCTTGCATTCCTACATGGCAATATAATAATTTACACAAAGTTTGTTTTCGGTCAAACTAATAATACATATATAACCTGACTCTCATACAAATTCGATAAAATTTTAAACTTTACAATAATCAAATCCTTATTTTAAATATTCTGAAACACACGCTTAGGATCTATACGCCAAATATTATCACCTTTAAAACAAGCCTTTTGACCAAATCTGCATAGCGTTATTTTCTCTGAATTTGATACTATTTTATGCATTCAGATTAAGCTTTAGACGGATGATCCGTAAAAGCTATCGTTTACGAAACCCAATCAGTAAGTGCCACGTCACTCCTACACTAATAGAAGTTGACAAAACAGTGCACTTGTATGTGTTGCACTAAATAGTTTCACACACTAAAATCTCTCAACTTCTCATCTCCCACATTATTGCAGTTTTTCTCTTTTTGAGAAATTATTCACTGAGTCCGTCACACCATGTTTTCACACTGATGTGTTGTGACCACTAATCTTAACCATACACATGCCCCCTATATCTAGGAGATCATGACAAATGACACACACCACTTTGAACTACTAAACCTCTAATCACTTCTCATAATCCCCCGAAAAATAGAGAACATATGTATGGTTATGATTGAATGGTTACACCATATCAACGTGATGACATGATATAACTGATTCACTGAATAATTTCTTTTAACTTTTTCCCTAAATTCTTACTTTAGGGATCATGGTCTTAAATGTTTACCCTTATGCATTACTATGTACGCTGGGAACCACCATATATATATATTCTCACACTAAAAGATGAAAATCAAACTAATTAAATATGATCATATTTTATGTCTGGACTCTATATAATACAAGACATAAATGTCGTATACTTGAATAGCTAGGTAACATGGAACAATATATCATATATCTCTACTTAGAAAGGAAAGGTTCCTCGTTTGAGCACCACCATTCACCAATTATTACTCCTCTGGGATTAGGAGTAGGTGGTGAAATTACACCACGTGAATGTGATGAATATGTAGTTCATACAATGGCATCATGCATGGGATGTATAACTTTTAGTGTTACACACATTTATCTCCGTGGTTTGGGCAATTTTTACTTTACCCCTTATAGTTTAAAAGTGAACACTTAATCTCTTTGTGGTTTTAGACTAAGATTTCTTCCAAAGGGAATAAGTGTCAAAATTAGCTTCCTTATAAGAGAGTTTAAGTGTCAAAATTAACTCTACATATAAGCCAGTTAACCGTAAAACTAGTCCCCCAAAGTGGTTAAGTTTTTTAAATTAATCCGCATAGGTGGGTTAAATGGCAAAATTATCCCCACATAGAGGATTAACCCCAAAGTTAACCTCACAATAGGGGTTCAGTGTTAATATTTTTATCCGATTTTAGAATTTTAATCAGTTTTGAGGGAAATCTTAATAGTTTTACTTTAGTCTGAAATCACAAGGAATTAAGTGTCCATTTATGAACCACAGTGAAATAAAGTGAAAATGAGCCTAACCACAGAAAAAAAATGTATTGAGCACTACATGTCAATGGGATTTTCTAGAAGGATGAAACCATAAGCAACACATATACATGAATGTATACAGAGAGAGAGAGAGAGAGAGAGAGAGAGAGAGAGAGAGAGAGAGCACGCCTAAAGCACAAATTCGGATCCTTACTCTCCCAATGTGACATATATATATAATCCATATATATATATAATCCTATTGTGATATATATATATATATATATAATTTGAAAGAGTAATGCGGTGCACATAAATGGGACATCTAAATAATATTTTTGATGTGGATTTCCTATTAATCAGTTACTAAACAAAGTTCGAATTAATTTCCAAAGTGCCACGACACATCAACAGGTGGATAGTACTTTAGGTGTATAAAATCGATGTACTCAACATTTTCCTAATTGGATATTGTTACCTCTTCCATATTAGACAAAACCAAGTTTAAGGTTTCAGATTAGGAAACCAAGAAAATGATTAAGGATGTATTGGAGAAATTTTGGGTACCCCAATAGAAGTGCGCCACACGAACAATGAAACCCACTATAAAAAATTTAAATAGCTCATTAATCATATGTGACACTATCTCATTAAATATAGGGCACCACATAGACAGCTACAAAAACTTCTTGGATGTATTGAGGTAGACTAAGTTCGAAATAAATTACACCTCGATGTGGGGACACTTCCATTTAATGGAGCAAGATAAGAGATGGCCATTACAGGCATGATTTGTTGTCTTATAGTACTTTTTAATAAATGGTTCTTATTACTTGATATTTTTCCTTCTCAACCCAAAAAAAAAAAAGGTGTACATATCTATCTATATAGGTGTTTATATGCAGTTAAATAGATTAGAATTAATGGGGTTCCAGCTACTTATCAACAATGAAAGCGAGGATGCATTAAGTAGCATGTGATGATTTTTGTGTGAATTTGTGGCCTATATGCCTCAAAACAATACGCCAACGTGCCCAACTTTTGTGTTTGTTTAGACTTTTGAGTTGTGACCGCCATAATGAAGCAACTAAGTGGGTGATGCTTTAGTGAAATAGTTGGTGTGATTTCTAGCCACTTAAAATGCCTGTATCAGATCTATGACTTTAGTAGTAAAGAATTTTGAGGTTATTTTAAGGATGGTGAGGAATTTACTTGTATCGTTTGTTTCAAATCATTCCTTATTACTAGGGGGTCAGGCTGCGATACGCCCTGATTGTTTTGGCCGCACCGAGACCAGACGGCCGATTGACAACCGTAGGATTAAATAGTGGAATGATTTGGACCATTCATTGAAAAATCTAAGTGGTTTAACAAATACTACTAAAGAACCTACTATATATCCGGTTGTCACTTACCATACCGGTTAAAATAAACTTTCCAACTATTCAACATCTTTTGTTTGGTTGGTAACTATTCAACCTTTTAACTAATTATTTTAAATTATGTATCATTAATAATATTAATCTTATATTATTTATATTTTGTAATTATCAATTTATTCCTAATTTAATTATAATCTTAAAAGTATGGGGGAATTATTAGAAAATCCTAAAAGTAACTCTCATAAGTTTCAAACTCCAATTTGTTTGACCATTTGTTAAAAAGGACAAAAGTAATCTAAATCAGTGTTCGTACGGTATAAATGCGTGCACCATAGAAAATTTCGTGCAACAAATCAGCCTACACGCGCCCCCATGCGCGCGACTCACGCGCTGCCAAGCGCGCGTCATTTTCTGATGCTGCTCGCACCGTGCGAGCAGCGTACCGTATAATTTCTAATTTCGAAAAATGTTTTTTAAACTTTAAACATCCATAACTTTTGAACTACAACTCCATTTTTCGCAAATTTTATACCGTTGGAATCGTGTCGACGAGAGCTACAAAACTAGTACCATTGTTGATATGATTCGAGAAAATAATATTTCATGTCTTTACATACATGAATAATAAGTGAAATTTCACTTGATATACATAAAATATTAAGTGAAATTTCACTCAATTCTATAGCTTTAAAAGCTCTCCTTAAAACAGCCCTAAATTCAATTTTTGCAAAGCTCATAAACTAGTTACCAAATGAATTAAAATGAAATTGTGCTTTAAAAAAAGTAGAAGCACCAAAATGGGGGCCAAACTAAGCCTTAATGTTCATGTACGAGTTAAGTGAAATTTCACTAAATATTCATGTAGGCATGGTGATTTGTTTTTGTTTTTTTAAACAATGCATATTTTGTTAAAATAAGCAAATTTCATAATCAATTATAAAACACAATTTTTCAACCAAAACAAATGCAGGAATTCTTGTTAAAAATCGTATTTTTTTAAATTTATTGTTGATATGTTTTAAGAAAAAAGATTTTCATGTTTTTACATACATAAATAATAAGTGAAATTTCACTTGATATACATAAATATTAAGTGAAATTTCACTTGATATACATAAAATATTAAGTGAAATTTCACTCAATTTTAGAGCTTTTAAAAACTCTTCCCAAAAAAGCCCTAAGTTCCATTTTTGCAAAGCTCGTAAACTAGTTACCAAATGAATTAACATGAAATTGTGCTTTAAAAAAGGAGAAGCACCAAAATAGGGCCAAACTAAGCCTTAATGAGGTAGCAATGGCTTTATTGCTATTCGTCTTTTTTTTAATTTTTTTTTCTCAAAACATATAAATTTGGCATATATAATATTAAGTGAAAATTCAATGAACCCGTACATGCTTTCTTCCTGAAAAACTTGAAGTTAAACTTAACTTTCGTATACTCGTTTAGTGAGATTTCACTTAGTAGGTTAAGTGAAAATTCACTAACTATCCCAAAGGTCGCTAGAAGTAACTCTCTAGAGTTTAAGGTATAATTTGATACTTTGTTAAAAAGTCCTCAAGTGTCAATTTAAGTAAAATTTCAATTAATATTCATATATAAGTTCAGTGAAATTTCACTTAATATTTTTATATGCAAAGTGAAATTTTACTTCTTTTTTTTTTTTCCTCTTTCATATTAAACAATGCATATTTCCTTTATAAAAAAAAAAAATCAAACTTCACAAATCAATTATAAAACATAGTTTTTCAATCTAAACAAATGAAAAATTCTTGTAAAAATTCACTAAAACTCTCCTTAAGAACAAAGTGAACATTCGGTTTTTTTTCCTCACATCATATCAACTTGGCATACGTGAATATAACGTGAAAATTCAATAACTCATACACAAATATTATGTGAAAATTTTATTAGGTTCTTTTGGAGCATAATATGTAAAAATAAGAATTTTTTTCTTTTGCTCAAAAGGTATCAACAATGGTACTAGTTTTGTAGCTCTCGTCGACACGGTTCCAACGATATAAAATTTATAAGAAACAGAGTTGTAGATCAAAAGTTATGGAGGTTTAAAGGTTAAAAATGCATTTTCGAAATGGATATTATATGGTACAGCCACTCACACGGTGTGAGTGGCTGAAACCAAAAAAGGCGCGCGTGAGGGCTGGGGAATATGTGGGATCTCCTATAGTGCATGCACTTGTACCGTGTGAGCACTGGATTAGATTCCTTTTGTACTTTTTAGAAAGTGGTCAAACCAATTGAAGTTTAAAACTTTTGAGAGTTAGTTAAGGGGTTTTCCAACAATTATCTATAAAAGTATTAAGTGTTAAATTTTGAATCCTAGATGTTTCCCATATACATGTGGCAGTGGCCTCCCTTGATTTTGATTGGATAATGTTAGGGTGGTCGCTATTATTGAAGGTGGTTCCACTGTCACTTGTATTTGGGAAGCATTTGGGATTCAAAATTTGGGAAGCATAACATTACTTTACTTTATAAATGGAAAGTGTGACAATAATTTTGAAAATGATGATATTTATAAAGTATGGTAATTATTAGAACAATGAAAGGGGGGGGGGGGGGGGAGGGGGGGACTAAACGTATTAAAAATATTAAATTTGTCAGACAATGTGTACAAACCTCCAGTCTTATCTTATTATTGTTTAATTATATTTTATTTTCTTTCGTAAAAATAATACAATATTTTTTAAATTATCACTTTCAAAATAAAAGGCTAACTTATTGCATATCTAAAGTTTGTGTTTTATTTTTTGGACAAATAAAATCTCTTTTACCTCATTAAAACAAGGACAATAAAATCATTTTATAAAAGAGGCGAAATAAATTAATTTAGCGACCTCATTGCAAAATTACTTGAGAGTAATCATTTTAAATAAGGTGGCAAAGACTTTTCTTGTCCACTTAGTCAATAGACTATACTCTGTGATCTACATAGTGTAGTCATTTATCAACTACCAGATTATCGTGACGACAACGTTGTTGTTGATTTTCATCGTTAAGTTTTTGGGTGTCTTATGATAAAAGGAAAGCCTTTCTGTTGTGATGAATACCATGGCGATCTATCCTATTTGTTTTGTGATAAGTTTGCTTATTACCATGCAGTATGGTACATACTATGTTGACTCAGTATTTGTACCATTTTTGTTCCATCATCAAGAAATATTGTACCCTTTATTGTTTCATGATTAAGAAATTATGTACCCTTCTTGTTCTATGATTAAGAAATTATGTACCATTGTTGTTCCATGATTAAGAAATATTGTACCCTTATTGTTCCATGATTAAGAAAATTCTGCACCCTTGTTCCATACTTAAAAAATATTGTATATTTATTGTACCCTTAAGAAAACTCATACTCCTGTAAATGTCACTCCTATGAAACACATATTCATCGTACTGCCAACTCAGTTAATAGACTATACTCTGTGATCCACATTGTGTAGTCATTTCCAATTTGATAATCAATGACATTCCATATTCATACGTTATAAATAAATAGCAAAATGGGTTACAACCAATATATCGTTTACACAAATTTTCATAGGATAAGAGGAGGGAGAGATGGAGGAAGGGGAAGGGAAATTTTCAATGACATTCCATATTCATAGGTCCAATTTGATAATCAATGACATTCTATATTCATACTTTATAAATAAATAGCAAAATGGGTTACAACCAATATATCATGTACACAAAGAGCTAGTAATTGACCTACTTACGGATGTATTTCAAATATATTACTCTTACGCAGACCCTATTGGACAATCTTGGTATGGCGTAAGATGTCATTTTGTCATCACCCCAATATATTACTCTTACACAGATCCTGGGTGTCTAATCAGAGATGGTGGACAGTCTTTCTGTTGTTATGAATACTATGGTGATATATCTGCTTTGGGGAGCCTTTCTGATTAGTTCTGTTATGGTATGCTTTGTTTAGATTTAAGTATTTTTTTTTATTAAGATATCATGTACCATTGTTGTTCCATGATTAAGAAATTATGTACTCTTATTGTTCCATAATTAAGTAATTATGTACCCTTATTGTTCAATGATTAAGAAATTATGTACTCTTATTGTTCTATCAAAACACTTATTGTTGCCTACTCAACATAATCCTTATTGTTGCCTACTTCTTCAATAATTCTTTAACAATGTAATCCTAATTAATAAATTAAAGATATCTTATTCATAGTACTGTCCCTTCTATGAAATCTTTAGTGATAGTAGGTGTAGTCATTTTCAGTTTCAAGTAACAGCACAATTCATATTCTATAAAAAGTAATAGGAGTTGCAAGCAACAACACAATTCATACTCTATACTGTGAACTCAAATCTCCCTGGGATGAGAAGAGGTAGAGGTGAAGGAAAAAGTGGAGGAAGGGGAGGAAGGGCTAGTAATGCCCTTTCAATTACCGATGTATGTCATATATATTGCTCTTACACAGATCCTAAAGGGTAAACTTAGTATAGCAAAAGACATCCTTTTGTCAACACCCCAACACCTTATAATTTCTCTTTCCCAATGTTGGCCACATAATCATTGGTGACGCTCACACTCAACTACCAAACAATGCAGTCCTTATTGGAGATAATCTACGATGGACAAAATTGTTTAGTATAAGGTGTGAATGCGAAGTATATTGTCGTTGGCATGGGTTGCCAGTACCAATTTCGCGCGCTGCTGATTTGATGTAAAATCCAAATAGGGATGACGATCGAGTCATACGTTTTTTGAAGCAAGAGATTCGACAGATGAAACGACGATTGCATCATTTTCATGCAATCAAAGATGCAAAAAAGTATTACGACCCACCAATCTTTTACATACAAGATATTGAAGATGATCCATGTTACGCTGATGTATATCCCAATCTACCGAATTATAGTGAAGATGATGTTGATAAGGATTTTCAACGTTTTCTTCCTGAGTGTCTAATCAGAGATGATGGACAGTCTTTCTGTTGCTATGACTACTATAGCGATCTGGTTTGGACATCCTTTCTGAATGATGTTATGAATTCCATGATTAAAAAATATTGCTTCCTTAATGTTCCATGATTAAGAAACTATGTAGCCTTGTTGTTTCTTGATTAAAAAATCTGTTTTCTTAATGTTTCATAATTAAGAAATTTTGTACTCTTGTTGTTTCTTAATTAAGGAATTATGTACCCTTATTGTTTCATAATTAAGAAATTATGTACCTTTGTTGTTTCTTGATTAAGGAATTCTATACCCTTATTGTTTCATAATTAATAAATTATGTACCCTTATTATTTCTTGATTAACAAATTCTATACGCTTGTATATCATGATTAACAAATTTTGTACCCTTATTGTTTCTTGATTAATAATAAGTAATTGTTGTTCTAATATTGTTCCACAATATTATTGTTACTTATTGTTACAAAAACTATAGAAGTGAGATTTTTTAAGTCATGGGACAACTCATTGGAACTGTCCAGATCCTACTGTAGCGTTTCGTAAAATGACAGCTTTTTCAGTGATCTGACTAAACTTTCAACTTTCTAAGTGATTGAGAGATGTCGACAACTCACTAGAAATGTCCGTGAAATAACAACTCAGAGATTTTTTAAAGGATGGGACAACTCACTGGAACTGTCCATCGTATATTATTCATTGTACTGTCCCTTCTATGAAATCCTTAGTGATAGTAGGTTTAATCATTTTCAGTTTCAAGCAACAGCACAATTCATATTCTATAAAATGTAATAGGAATTGCAAGCAACAACACAATTCATACTCTATACTGTGTACTCAAATTTCCCTAGGATAAGAAGAGGTAGAGGTGGAGGGAGAAGTGGAGGAAGGGGACGAAGGGCTAGTAATGCTCCTTCAATTACCGATGTATGGCATATATATTGCTTTTACACAGATCCTAAAGGGCAAACTTGGTATGGCAAAAGACGTCCTTTGTCAACACCCAAATACCTTATAATTTCTCTTTCTCCAATGTTGGCCAGATAATCATTGGTGACGCTCACACTCAATTACCAAACAGTGCAGTTCTTCCTGAGTGTCTAATCAGAGATGATGGACAGCCTTTCTGTTGCTATGAATACTATGGCGATCTATCTGGTTTGGACATCTTTTCTGAATGATGCTATGAATTCCATGATTAAGAAATATTGTTTCCTTAATGTTCTATGATTAAGAAACTATATACCCTTGTTGTTTCTTGATTAAGAAATTATGTACCCGTATTGTTTCATAATTAAAAAATTTTGTACCCTTGTTATTTCTTGATTAAGGAATTATGTACCCTTATTGTTTCATAATCAAGAAATTATATACCCTTGTTGTTTCTTCATTAAGGAATTCTGTACCCTTAATGTTCCATGATTAAAAATATTGTACCCTAGCTGTTTCATGATTAAGAAATATTGTACCGTAACTATTTCATGATTAAGAAATATTGTACCGTAATTATTTCATGATTAATAAATTATGTACCCTACTTGTTCCCTGATGAAGAAATTTTGTTTCATCCTTGTTCCCTTACTGTTTTCATATTTATAATTCACTAATCTTCTTCACTTTTTTTTTTTTTGGTACTAATATAGTAAGAACGCTCTTATTCCTAAAAATGTTTGTAGATACATTGAACAAATGTTATTCCATTATTGTTCTATGCTTAAGATATTATGTACACTTTTTGTACCCTAGTTGTTTCATAATTAACATATAAATGTTTGGAAGAAAATACATTTTAAAATGTATTTCAATGGTGTATCTTATTTATTTTCACTTAACTAATTTTTTTTATACTAATAAAGAACACTAACACTCTTATTCACTAATATTAATTTTTTTTCACAAATTAAGTAAGACAACTCTTACTTATTTTTACTTCACTAATATTTATTTTTGTCACAAATAAAGTAAGAAACACTCGTATTTCTACAAATCTTACAATAAAAATAAATAAATACAAAGTAAGAACATACAAATGTTTACCTCTTTTTTTGTTTTTACAACAACCTATTATCTTCTCTCTTGTACTCCAAAAAAAATCTTCACATATTTTTTTTTAATCAACAAACTATTGTCCTCTCTCTTGTGCTCCAAAAAAACCTTCAGCCTTCACATCTATTTATTTTTTCAACAAACCACTGTCTTCTCTCTTGTGCTCCAAAAATAAGTCTTCTTTCTCCAAGAAATGGCTACAGTTAAATTAGTTTGGAAAAGTGAAGTTTTTCAAAATAATCCTAGGATTATAGTGGTTGGTGTGGTTGGTGTGTTGTTATTTAATAACAACCTTAAATTCTACAAAGGAACATTGGTATGGTACCACATTGGTTACATTAGGTACAAGTGTGTGCAAGTGTCACTTAAATTTTACAAATGAACACTGGTATGGTACCACATTGGTTACATTAGATACAATTATGTCCAAAAAAACAACTTTTCCTTATACAGAAACAAGTCTTATTAATACAGGAACAAGTGTTATTACACAGGAACAACATTTACAATACAATGGGTAAACATGACCGGCTGCACCAGTCAATAGCGCATTTAATGCACCCAACTGTCATTCTTCTTAGCGGTACAGAGTCTACTTTTACCTTTATGGATTAATCCTAGCCATTAAATAAACTTTATGAATTAATCCCAATCCTTGGTTGGGATGTATGGTGCGGCCCATACCACCCATTATTGTTGGGATGTATCATAGCCATTTCGGTTTACTAGTAGTTTTCTTTCCCGCCTTTTAAAGGATTATCATACGCTTTGAAATTTCAGAAGTTGTGTTTAATCACAAGAAAAGAAAAGGAGAAGTGTAAGTTTCAACCCAAAAAAAAAAGGTTATGTTAGGTACATCTAAATGAGGAGTAAAACTTCAGGCACACCCATTTTCACAACCTCACCCCCCACAACATGATGTGTGCATGAAGTTTTACTCCTAAATGAGACACTTAAACTATCTATCTATTGATGTGAATTTTTAAAATTATTCATCAGTTACCAACAAAGTTTGAATTAATTTCAAAACTATCATGACACATCAATAAATATATGGTCTAAAGTGTCTCGTTTAAGTGTACTTAACATTACTCAAAAAAAAAAAAAAAACATGAAACAAAAAGAAGGAATACAACACAAAAGATGGCAGATTTTCTTACTAGCCTTTGCAAGAATAATTATATATGTGATTCCAAAATTTGTATCTAAATGTGTTTTCGAACACATGACAGTGGAACCACTTGATTTTCATTGAAAGATATTGAAGTGTTCCCACTATTATTTAAAGGTGATTCCACTAGTATTGAGAACCACATTTAAAATACAAAATTTAAAAAGTATAACATTAGTTAAATTTTTATTAGATATTTATTTTAGATGTTCCTACTGTCACATATGTTAAAAAGCAAATTTAAAATATAAATTTAAGAAACATAACATTACTCCTTTTGCAATAAGAATTCATGTTATGTGACCGAACAATTGGCAAGTAAAATAAGATGAATGAACAAAATCTAGAAAAGAGAGTGGGCATTTGTCATTCAACACTCATGAGTCAAAAGAGACAAAACGCACAATTAAATTTCCTTGGGAAATCCACCGCTACCATTAAATACAAAAAACCACTTCCTAACAAGACTTCTGGGTGTTATACCTAAAGATCTCAAGTTTGAATTTCAAAAAAGATGGTCACAATTGATTCACCAGGACGCCCTGACCTCGTGGGATTAGTCCCAAAATTCAAATCTCAAAACCCCATCCTAAATAATGTGACAGTGGACTCATTAGATTTTAATTTGAAGATATTGAAATGACCCTATAATTGTCAAATCACTTGAATTTTAATGGGTGATGCTATTTCCACTCCATCATTGAACTAAGGCACTCCATGGTACAATTCTTAAAGCATGTAGTACCATGCATATCATGCATTGCATACATGGTACCACAAGCTCTGAGAGTGGTACCATGGAGTGCCTTGGTTCAATGATAGAGTGAAAATAACAATTCCCATTTTAATTAGTGCCACATCATTTGAGATAAAAATTTGAACATAGAATTTAATAAGCATAGCATTACTCTTACTCTAAATACAATTGACTTATTGATTTTTCTGATTTATATCACATCACGTATTCACATGGGGCAATTTAGGTGATCAAGTTTTTTTAAACCGGATCAAGGTTCAAAACTGAAGCCCAAAAGACCAGTTACCCAATGACTGAGAAGACTTTAAGTTATGACTCCCAAATACTTTTATCAATTGTACCAAATATAGTATTATAAGGTACCAACATTGCCACAACAGGTGGGGCAATTATTAAAACATTTGGAACCAAATTTAGAATTCAGGTTGGGAAACATGACATTAATCAAATCCCATTCCCCAGTAACTGAACACCACATAACACAAACATCAAAAGTACTAACAAAACAGTAATAATTCACGTCAGCCTCGTCTACTGCAAAGGAAGTATATGAACCAGGAAATCTTATACTTGTCATCCAAAAACAAGCCAAGAAGGATTAAATTGAAAAGGCAAAATTAAAATCATCTAAGAAAAAATCTTGACATTTAACAAAACTGTATCTTCACTACCTCAAATCCTCGTTAATTGTTCGCTTGTAAAAAGCAGACCCAAGAAAATGGAATTTAAAAGTTTCTACCTCCAGCCACAACAGTGAGGCAAGTCTTGTGTGGTCTAGTTCTTTTTTCAAAAACTAGTCATCCAAAAACAAGCCAAGAAGGATTAAATTGAAAAGGCAAAATTAAAATCATCAAAGAAAAAATCTTGACGTTTAACAAAACTGTAACTTCACTACCTCAAATCTTCGTTAATTGTTCTCTTGTAAAAAGCAGACCCAAGAAAATGGAATTTAAAAGTTTCTACCTCTCCTGCCACAACAGTGAGGCAAATCTTGTGTGGTCTAGTTCTTTTTTCAAAAACTACACTTTTGGGCTTTCTTGAAATCCCGAAATGCCTAATTTGAGTTACAAGAACCTACCCTCCTCATTGAAGTACTTCGTGCAGCTACACTGAGTTAGAACACCGATCTACTTCTTCTTCTTTGATTTGCTGGACAGTGACTGAGTATAAGCAGTTCCCTGAGAGAGAGAGAGAGAGAGAGAGAGAGAGAGAGGAATTGATGTCAATCAGTAACAATTCATCCAAAATTCTCGGTAATAACTAACATCAAGGGGAAGATCTATCTGACCCAAAAGAAAAGGTAGAAGATCTATCCAACTATTAACTTTAGAATATTAGAGACCCAATATTTTATTGAAAAATCTTTTCCCCGAAGTATACCGCAACCAAACCAAACTGAATAATATAAAGAGTAAATGAGGTGAGACAAGACGATAAAACACTAGTGAGAAATTTTGAGCGAAATAACAAAAGGAGTAGCTAGCTACCTGTAGCCATTCATCCATGGAGGCATCAGTAGTCCCAGTTCCAACTTCCACCTTGGGAGCCCTCTTTGTTTTCTGAGCAATAGAATATACACATACAAACAGGAAATGGGTCAATGCAGTTGTTTCAAGGACGACAAAAACTAAACCAACTCCAAAAAACAGTCATAGACAGATCACATACAGAACCAAAATTTCGAATCAGTCTCTTTATCCCACATATACTAACCATTCCCAGGAATTAAAAATATGCAAAAGAAGCTACATGATTCAGTAGTAGGAAGGAAAATCACCCCGAAAAAAGGAGCAAAGAGAAATATATGAGATGCAAAACTCGTGAAAGCTCCTAGGTCAATAGGAGGATAAGAATGTGCAGGTTAAGTTTGGTGGAGTTCACCTTTTTTCTGGGGGAATAAGAATGTGCAGGTTAATTTTGGTGGAGTTCATTTTTTTCTGCTTGGGGGGGGGGGGGGGTTGGGGGGGCAGGTTAATTTTGGTGGAATTCACTTGCAGACATACAGACTTTTGGGGGTGGGAGGGTGAGGAATGTAACTTGTAAACAAAGCTTCGCATGCATGGGACTGATACAAAGGGTTCTTTTCTGCCCAAATGCTCCCTACCTTGAATAAAATACTAATTAAGATTCAAGAAAGAAGGTTTGACAAACTCACTCCGGTTAATCACCTTAATGTTTTTCCTCCAAGATATATTTTCCCTCAAGTGTCAATGCCAAAAATAAAGGAGATGTCTTTTATAACAACAATAGTTAAGAGACCTAGAGAGTGATAGATTGCCGATATTAATACAAACAATAATTGAAATCAAAAGTACGCAACTAACAAGTAACAACTTGTATGTGTTATGTTATTTAAAAATAAAGCATAAGCAAGGAGGCATCCAAGTACCTTGGAGAGATTCTGGATTTGACTACGAATCCACAAACCAAGAAGGACAAGAAGGGAGACTCCAAGGAAGAACAGGAAAACAGACTCAACACTCAAGAAGCCACCAGCCTCGAAAACTTCAATTGTACCATTGTAGAAGGTACTTTGGTATGGGTTCTGATCTATCTCATATACAACGGTGCCCACAAGATCAAAGGTGCCAGCCTGGAATAATGAGAATTACAGTAAACAAATAAGCTCAATCAAAAGATTTGTGGGAATTCAAAAGGAGCACCAAAAATAATATACTGGTTATTCCGAGAAAATTAATATGGCATGCATGAACTTCCACAACAATTAACGTACCTGCAAAAATTTGCTGACAGCAAATATGTATGGAAAACTGGCCTGAGCTGAAGGCGGAATCGATGCATTGTTAAAAGTCTGGAACATGCAAGCATAAACACAAGTAAGAAGTTGCCAAGCCAAGAATAATAACATGGTGTAATGAAGTTGGAGGACAAACTTTAAAGGCATTTATATCATTACTGAAATACAAGGGACAATTCATGCATCTATTCAAGTATAAACTATAAAGGACAACTGGCAGAGGAGGCCAATTTCCCAGCACTTCTGAAAGTGCAACTCTTAAGATAATTCCTGCTTATGTGTAAATATACATATTATGCCAAGCTTGAATAGTATTAGGGCACATGTAAAATTACGAAATTTGCATGATATGCAAGAATCAAGACAAGACCTCTACATTCCAATTACTAAGTTTGTGCGAATGGACTATAAAACTACTTGCATGAACTTGTGTCTATACTAATATAATAAGCAAGGAGGCAAAAGGACAAATTTATAACTATTTTATCAAAAAAAAAATTCTAAAAAAGGATACAGAGTGAGTAACCATCCCGGCTCTCTACCCACTCATTCTTCTTGCTGATGCGAGTCCATAATATAGAGCAACTAATTAACTAACCTAGCAAATTATGGTGTCTTGGGTTCCATTACAAGTCTCGTCTTTCTTTTTCTTTTTTCCCCTTCTTATTCACTTTCAATAAATAGGTATTCTTACCAAGGATTATTCTTATGTTGTAATTAGTAGTTGTTCAGAAAGTCAGGATCTTATAACTGCTGTAACTTCAACTTGTAAGGTTGAAGTTCAATATTTACACTTGGATTTTTTGCTAAGGAGTCGTCTCCTAATTCACAAAGATTTTAGGAATGGAAACGGAAAAGGCCTCTTAACCACAATAATTTTCTCTACACTATCCTACGGCTTCCCTCTGCCTTGGCTCCAACTGAGCGCTAGTGAGGGCTTGCATTACCATAGGTTTTTCACCTTAGCAACTCCTCCCTCCTACCATTTTCGGATCGACAAACCCAGAAAAAAAAAATCATTTTCTTTACAAATTTCCCCTTCCACTAGAGTTGAATGCGTTGAACACATCTACTGAATCCGTAACTAGAGAATATTGAATATTCAGAGTTCATTATGTATGTGAAATAAAATTGTTTGGGCTTGATTATGCTATAAAAAGAGCAGACTACGTGGGGATATTCAGTCTAAAAGTTACAAAAAGCAGATGATGGCGTAAACTCATTCCGACCATGATGAGGCTTGAAAATCCTAAAACCACGAGAGAGAGAGAGAGAGAGAGAGAGAGAGAGAGAGAGAGAGAGAGATCCTTTCATAGTATCCAGTCAACAACATCACTCACGCGCCACCAATTTAAGCTCTATCTTGGAAACATTTTTCATACCAAAAGTTAGGAAACTTTTTGTTGTAAAAATTGCAGCCAAGCATCAAAACAAAAATCCCATAATTGTATTAGGCCTATCATTACTTTATCTATACATTCTCCATTCCCACATTCATATATACACAAATGCCTGGAATATGACCCTCGTTGTGCACCAGACTAGTAAAGAGGAGTAAATAAAACAAAACTAAACAAGAGTAATAACAACTTTCTAGGTGATGAGTCTGATGATGCTTAAAAAAAAATTTCAGAGAATGCACCCACTTTTTGGTGCAGTAATTTGTACCACATTATGGTGGACAAATTTGTGCTTTTGGTACTTTGGTGCAGATTAGTAGGTAAAATTATATTATGATCCTTGTCTACATTAACATGGTCAGTTAGTCACCACATGGAAGGACTATCGGGTATTTATTTCAGGAAGTCAGACAAATTTATGATTCACCCTGTATACCATTGGTATCATACAATTTGTTGGAAACACAAAGGATAACTCGTTTACCACATCCAATCATATGGCTTTAAGACAGTTTCTCAAGAAGAATGGGCACACATTCTTGCTCAAATTCACATAAAGTTAGGAACGTTCTACAACCAACCCACCAAGTCTCAACCAAATGCTATTGGAATTTTTCGACACCCTTTAACCACAACTGAACATGGAGACTTTCAAATACGAAAAAAAGCTTGGCTTCGTCGACGTTGTGGGGCATAAAGCTGCTACTTAAAGATCAAATATGTTATACAGAAGCATGCTAAGAAAACGAACAATTACCATTGCAGAGAGATTTTGAACCAGCATCTGATTGAAAGGAAGATGAAGACTGGCCTTAACTGCGATGACGTTCAAACTTGATTCCCCTGTTTTTCATAATCCAAAAATAGCAACTGGGATCATCTTTAGGTACTCAAAACAGTAAACACAAAAGCTAGGTAGAACAGTGAAAAACCAAAAACTTAATGAAAGATAAGTTGTAAACACTAACACATCCCCAAAATAAGAAAAAATATGAAGATTTCACAGAAATTATGATCAAACTTCAATACATCAGCATTAGAATAAACAAATAACATAATCAAAAACCAAATATTACCCTCGTTTTTCATTCCAACTAATATTTCGGTCTCTTCACCTGCAGCAACCACTGCAAAAAGAAAGAGAACAAATTAGATGACAAATTTCTCAAAAAGTATACAACAATAATATGTATCTCATAAACTTGGGATTTCGTTAATATCACAGATAAAATTCTCACGTCTTGAGGGATTTTTCGGGAAAACACAAATTGTCTCCACACCCGCAGCTGGACTAAAACTCCCATCACCAAAATCTTGGGCATCCTCACCAATTATCCCAAGATCACCAACTTCTTCTTCAGCAGCTTCAGCAAATTGCACTTCCGAATCCGACTGACATCTAGAAACTATTAAACACCACAATAATTAACGAATGACATAGCAAGTGCAAATGAAGTGGTCTGAAACTTGACAAATAGTAAGTTAAAGAAGGGCAATCAAAGAAATGATGTATTATTCTGAGGATAGTAGCACCAATCACACAGACACAAGCAACAAATAAGTCAAACAAAAGTGAAGTAAAAGAGAATAAATAACCAAGAACGAAAAATATATATATATATACACAGAACCCTTCTTATGAGGGATCCCTCACTTTGTTTTCTTTTACAACCGTTGGATCCAATTTTCAGTCATTCAAATTACTTCAATACCCTTGATGCAAACTGGACCCAACGGTTGTAAACAGAAGTCCTCACTTTAACAAAGTGAAGGATCCCTCTTAAGAAGGGTGCTGTATATATATATCAAGTGACGAATTCTATGTTGCTATGTTGGTACGAGCTACGAAGGAAGGATTGAATGAAGGTACAGGGGGAGACAAAAGGGGAGAAAACCCCTTGCTTGGTAGAATGGAAGAGGGAAGAGGCACCTTCCGGACCACTGTTTCTCATCCATCCAGAAGTGGACGGAGTAGAAGAGAAAGAGGCTTTCCTCTTTTTCTTTTGACTTCATTGTCGTTGGATTAAACATCCTTCCCCATGATACCTCTTCCTCCTTCTCCTCCTCCCTTCCCTTATTTCAACTTTTCCATTCCTCCCACCCAACATAGCATAAAAGAAACACAATATAGTGTACCTCCAAAAATGTGAAAATATCATAAATCTAATTGAGACCAAGCAGCTATCAAGTCAAATAAGAATTAATTAAAGAAAGTTCGCACTATGCCCGAAAAAACATAGTGAAGCCAATTGACACCTAGCAACTATCAGGTCAATGATCATTGATCAATAAATCATTGAAACCAACTATTCTACGAAATATGATGAATGTCATCAGGAATTTGATGGTAAAACGGCCTGCCAAGTCAAAAACGAGCAATCGATACAAGAAGCAGGCTTCTTATGCTTGATCTGTGAAAGTAGTATTGATAAGAAATTATAATGCATGCAACAAATTATGACCAATCTGAAGAAAATCCATATCAGTTATGCCGAAAACGAGTGGATGTACAATTCAAAAGAAATAACACTTCACGACCAAGTAAAAAAATCAAAAACGATACTCAGAATTATAGAATCTATGTTTAGCATTCTTTTGATTAAGATTAAGGTTAAGAAACATCTAATTAGATCTAATTTCGATAGATCAGACAGGATCGGAACATAGAGTCAACTTCAAAAAATGCAAAACAAAAATTCATCTATTTGTAAACCATGCCAAACACATACAAAAAGGGTATAAATGAATCTAGATCTGAGATGCGTACCTTGGAGGAAGGAAGAGGAGAAGAGGAGCAGTGAGAGAACGAAGAAAACCCTAGGCGTCATTTGTGGAGAGAGAGAGAGAGAGAGAGCAGGTGAGATTGGCGTAATGCTGTTTGTTTCGCTCGTTTTTCTTTTTTAGCGAAGTGTGGATGTGATGAATATAAACTAGGGAATGCTTGGGCTTAGAGCAACTCCAATTGGATTAGGCAAATGGGCTAGGCAAAATATCAATTTGGCTAGTTGAATAGGAAAATGCCTAGCCAATATATGGAAGCCACTCCAACCACAATAGCCAAATGACTAGTCATTTATTTGTTTTGCCATTTTTTCATTCAATCAATGACTTGGCCCACATCCCAAACCCAATCAAATTGAAACACATAGGCCAACCACCATGATCATTGGCGCCATTTTTTTAGCTCACCTCCATCATCCTAGGCATTTTGGCTCATGTGATGGCTCTTTGCATTGGAGACCAAATTTGAGGTTTTGGTTAAGCATTTTGGTAGTTGAAGGTTTTGGCTAGGGTGATGGCTCCTCCCTTGGAGATGGCCTTATAGTTTAGCCGCCCGTATTTTGGTGCTTCCCCAATTTTTTACAGCATAATTTTATATTAATTTATGATAACTCTTAGGACATATAAGAATTTTAATATAAATAAAATATATAAATTATAATGTGTTTATGTCTTTATTCATTAGGTCTATTAATACTGTATAGTTCATCGTGTCTGTGGGGTCAATAAAGAAGAGAGATAATCACATAAAATTTATGTATTTTATTTATGTGAGATTCTTATATGTCTAAAGAGTTATCCTTAATTTATTTAATAACTAGTTTATGAGCTTTGCAAAAATTGAACTTAGGGCTTTTCTGGGGAAGAGCTTTTAAAAGCTCTAGACTCAACTTTGCTTTTTGGTTTCATGATTTTTTTGAAGAGTAATGTATCACTTGTACAAAATTATCAAACAACTTAATAATAAATTTCATAAGCTACTTTTAAAAAGTCACGTGGGGCCAAACTAAGCTTTAATATATAGTTCATTATACACACCTTTTTAGAAATTGCTAATTAGTATAACCAAACTTTAGATTTAGTCCCTTACGTATTTTGAGGACCAAAATACCCCCATATTATAGAAATATATATATATATATATATATATAGGGAGGCTTGATACAAGGTCCCTATGATTGGATTGAGATGAAATTTTAGGAAGTTTTCTGGTGATGAAACGAAATTTTCCCATTTAATTCCCATACCTGATAAAGTACTTTTTTCAGATCCGGTGTTCGATTTCGGGGGTCCTCGGTAATGTCACGCACTTCCACTCAGTCATGAAAAATGCTTGTTCCGACACTCGAAAAGCTAAAAAAAAAAAACCTGATCCCTCTCTGGCAAATAGCAGATTCGTCCGAACTTTAAACAATGAGTATTTCTTCGCCCGTGGTTCGATTTTGACGATTCGAAGTCTATGGACCTTGCATTTATGAGCTCTTCACACCCGTCGGACTTGATGCACATTATCTGTCCGCCTCTTTGTAGGTGGGCAAAAATCGGGTGTCTACAGCTGATCCGACATGCTTTTGAAACCATGCTGGTGGGTATTCAAATTAACGACAACTTGATTTGACATTTAATTTGACCTCCGGATATTCCGATTAGAACTCCAACTCTTCCTTTCTCAATTTGCATCCCCTGTGGCTCTCCTGCAACAACTATTTCTTCTTCTTCTTCTTTTTTTTTTTCTTTTTTGCAAATCAAATTGGGGTGTCTACAACTGGCATGCAAAATATGACAATAGTGAACCAACTCTAGAAATTCATAAGGATGAAGAGGAAGCATTCTATGCATGCTTGGTACAACAGGCAAAAATGCACGATGCACAAAAATACCAACAACTACGCGATGATCTAATTGAACACACTTGGGCATTGTACGTGCAACAAGCATGACTGAGATGGACTTTGAATGAAAAACAGTGTAAATCATTTGAACATTTTACACACATTATAATACTAGAAGTCTAAATTTAAACTATAATGCATTGAAAATAAAAATTAAGTGGGGGCAGAAGAAGAGTCAGGATTGCATGTTTGACTTTGCCTCCTCTACAAAATCTCATCATATCACATTTTGTAGTATTGTTGTTGGTTGTATGATATGTTGCTTATATTAGTAGACATTATTGCATCTTATTATTTTCACAACTTGCTTTCGAACTCTCTCTCTCTAATGTCCACCTCGTCCTTCCTTAATTTGATCAACTCTTCCATTTGTGTGTTCAAAATGCATTCTTCTACATTTTTAGCATATTTTGTGGAAAATTTTACAACTCTTTCAACTACAGCAGCGTTCGCAACAACACTACTAGCCCTACTTTCTATTGTAACGTAGCTTTTCGGCCTTGCGACCTACTGGCCTTTCCACTAGTGATCCGATGTCAATCGGTGAATTATCATTGAGGATTGTGCTTCCAAAAGGAGTGGTTGGAGTACCAGGCGATGATGTTTCATTGCCATCAGATCCAAATCGATGTGTGTTGATCCTAGTAGTAAAAGTGTCATATTTGGGTAGAACCTTCAATATTTGGTAACAGCTGTCGAACGTAAAAGGTTTGCTCTATGTTGTCTTGTACTCTAGTCGAACACGATTTACGTGCGCATACATGTTTACACTTTAGTACATGTATTTAAATAAAGTGATCAATGACTTATTATTATCATGAAACTAATCAATTTACCCAATCAAGTTCATTCGTGCCACTCCCATGATGACTTAAGCCGTAACAGTGGGCTGTTTTGATGCATATATCATCACAGCTCCTGCATTGTTGAAAAACGTGTTTGAAGACTACCGTCTTGACGTCGAATGACAATATCTGTATGGTTGTTGTACTCATTTTTTTATTGTGCTCCAAAACTTTGCGCCGAGTTGACTGTTGCCGACGACTGCATTTGTGCTGGCCTTAACATATGCATAACATAATATGTCATCTTCAAAAGTTTCATATTTGGTGTTCTACTCCTTCCTGCCATTGCACTTCAATTGCAAAAGAATGGTTTTCTAATCCTTGCAAATTTACATTTTGAACCTTCAGTTTTTTTTTCAACGTGTCTTCAGTTGAATTGCATGTATATGTGTTTCAAATTATGACCGTTAGCATTGTGCCGTTACAAATTTAAAATTCTGTTGAAAAATAAAGTCATTGGAGACATAAGGCAAAAGGTAAGCCATAAGGTCACAATTATAACAAACGGCACACAGTTGGTCGTGGGGGAACTAGGCGGCACACAGTGAACCGTGCGACTTAGTATGTGCCGCCTAACTCCCACGCTGCTCACTGCATGCCGCCTAGTTCACCAACGGCCAACTGTATGCCATTTTCTTTTTTGCGGCTCAGTGTTTTTCGGTATGTGTTATACTTTAGTTGAACTTAGTCGAACATTAAGTTTAGATTCTACTAAGTTTAGCTAATGTTTCTGATTGTGCAATCTACACTACTGCAGATGTGCACGCCTAATTTTCACTAAGTTTATGTGTAATACCCGTACCCAGAAAATGGAAGTTATATTTATTTTTCATGCATTAATTAATATAATTAATTGCATGTGATATTTGGGTAAGTTCTAGTTACCCCAATGTGATAAGTGCTTGATAAAGGGCACAGTTTGATAGATATGACGTGGGATCCACGGGAGGTCCAGATTGGATAAATTGCATTTAGTTGCATTTATGTGATTAAATGAATATTTGTTAAATTGTTTTTAATATTTTATTGTTAGTTGTAGCTTTTAATGGTACCAGTTTGGGTACCTATGTGAGAGCGGATAGGAATTGGATTCATAACTAGTAGGTTAATTAGCAACTTTATAAAATATTTGGGACCACTTTTGGGACCATACGTGACATAGACACATACCCGCTTAGATATTTGGTTGTTAATATAAAGTTTAGGGGGTTTTATAATAGGACTTTAGAAACATATGGGGGTGTAAATAGAAATACGACAAAATTATGACATATCCTTAAGATATGTTAGTCGGCTAGGTTAATAATAAAAAAAGAAAAGAAAAGAAAAGAATCTAAACAAGAGTTATAGTCAGAGAGTTGGCGAGGACGAGAGAAAAGTTTCACGTCGCTGCAATCGTCGCCGTAGTTTTGCCGTACGACCTCTATTTCGCGAATCGAAGCCATATTTGGATTCGTGAAGGTGAGAGAGTTATTTCTATGTCTTTCTTTTTCAATTTTGGTAATGTTTTTCCGTGACCCATTTTAAGGGGTGATACATATATATGATATATATATATATAGGAGTATCATTGGGAATATCTAGATCGAGCTAGTTTTGCGAAGGAAGTTGAGATTTCTAGGCTTATTTAGGACTTATTCGTGAGGTGAGTGTCCTAATCTCAAAATTAGATATTTAATGTTATTTATTTATTATTAAATGCTTTTAAATATTTAATTATTGATTAAGTAGAAAAGCATGTGATTAGTTTGTATTTAACATGTCTAAAATGTTGAAATTGTCATGTTGACATGTTGAGCTGCTTAGGTGCTTATTTGGGTCAAAAGGGTCTCAAGTGATAATCACCATTAGTTAGCTCATATATAAGAGACAGAGAGATGTTGAAATCCTCAGAGAAAATGGGATAGTAGTGACGACCACATGAACGAATCGACTACGGTCACAAATGAATGAGTGTGATTTCGCTATATGCGACAGAAAAAGTGAGAATGGCCCAGAATCAAGGGTCCAGAACGATGGTGGTTGATTACTTGACACACCTGCGACCATTTATTATTGTGATTGCATAATTGGTGGTATAATTCATTAAATACTCCAATTGCATGATTAGTATCACGTACTCACTAAGCGAAATCTTATTCAATTTTTGTGGCTAATGACCACGCAAGTTCGGACGAATATCACAGTGAGAAGCGCTGAAGTGTGGGGGTTCTGGGATAGCTCGAGATTAAGGGTTAATGTTTAATATGTTCATATGTTAATGAGTTTAGATGACTAGTTATATTCCTAGTGTTTGGATTCTTTTTTTTGAAGATAAGTTTATGTTTTAGTATTTATATTTAATCCTTGTAATATAAATTGTGGATTGAAGTTTTGAAAGTATTTTCAAGTGTTTTGGTGATATTTGGTGTTTTAAATTCTTGTTTAACAGGAGGGAATGGTGCTGTAATAGAGGGAACTATGTCCAAGTACCATTCGATAATTTTAAAACTTTATTTTATTTCTTTTATTATTTTGTTTGATAAAAAGCTATTTTACCCCTGGTATTTCAGTTATAAAATGTTATTTTTGGAACGTTAAAAATGATTATTTGGTTTGCTGGCTTGTTACGCGTGTCCTAGCCCGCGGGGGCGGGCTGGGGTGTGACAATTTTTTGTATCAGAGCAATAAGTTAGAGCCTTGGGTACGAGTGACGACGCGTGAGTGTGCACACAATGACACGTAGTTGTACGGTCATGCATCCATGTTTATTTAGCATGCTTTAAAATGTTATTTAGCATGCATTGTAATTTATTTAGAAGTAACATGTATGTATATACTTTTGCTGTGGGTGCCAGGCAAGGATATCTGGAGGTGAGAACCCATCTTTGGCCCGTATGGACAGAATTGAAATAGTTATGGAAAAGTTGATAAAAGTGGCTGAATCTCGAGTTACCGAGGACGGACCGAGCTCATCAAATCCAGAACAAAGAACAGAATCAACAACTATTGCCATGTTCTACAAGCAAAAGCCAGGGCAATTTAAAGGAGAACCTGATTTGATGAAGGTTGACCATTGGTTGGCCGATATGAAGAGAATTTTTCGTGCTTTGCCATGTACAGAGGAACAGAAGGTCTTGTTTGCCTCAGATACTCTGAAAGAAGAAGCACAAAATTGGTGGACATCAGTACTAAGGCAAGGAGCACCTCCAACTACTTGGAATGGGTTTATGGAGGAGTTCTCAAAGCAATATATTCCTCGATCATTTAGTGATCAGAAGGCTCGAGAATTTTTCATCTCAGACAAGGTAATATGACCGTTAGGGACTACGCAGCTCAGTTTACAAGTTTGGCCAGATTTGCAATGGATTTGATTCCGAACGAGTTTATTCGGGCAAGACGATTCGAAGAAGGACTTCGTGATGAAATTAGGAGAAAAGTAGATACACACCGACTATCGACATATTCAGAAGTGTTAGATGTTGCTTTAATTGCTGAGCGAGGTGTATTGTCATCAGGGCAAAGTCAATAATTTAATAGGTCGGGAGGTAGTCAATTCCAGGGACAAGGCAGTTCCAAGAGACAGAGTTTGGGGAGTTCATCAGGAAGTGGAAGCAACAAGCCCAAATGTCAGACTTGTGGTAAGTATCATTGGGGAGTGAGCAATTTATCTCATACCATTTGTAACAACTATCGACGACCAGGACACGTGGCAAGAGATTGTCCTATTCTATTAAGGCAAAGTACACCAAGACAAGGTATTACTCCGAGGCAAAGTATCGATGACAGTCGAATAAGGTGTTTCGCTTGTGGTAATATGGGGCATCGGGAAAGTGATTGTCCCAAGAAAGGATCTGGGAGTTTTAGATCATCTGTGGGAAGTACACCAAGTCAAAGGCCACCTCAGCAACAATCTCAAGGGAGGGAGCAACGACAAGGGAGGTACTTCCAGCTCAAGCCTGGAGAAACCACTGCCGCTGACACTGTGGTTTCAGGTATACTTTCTATTTGTTCACAACCTGCTAGAGTATTGCTGGATTCAGGATCAATTCACTCTTTTGTTTCGCACCCCTTTGCTAAATATTTAGACAAACCCTTAGAACTACTAGATTTTGATTTATCTGTTTCACTTCCATCGGGAGCTCCACTAGTAAGTTCGGGTGTCTTTAAAGCTTGTGGGTTTGATGTGAATGGTAGAGGTTTGACTGTTAACTTAGTGTCATTGATTATTCAACATTTTGATGTTATTTTGGAGATGGACTGGTTATCTACAAATCACGTGTCACACCCCCAACCTGCCCCCACGGATTAGGACACGTGTAACAATACTATACGCACCCAAAATACACTAATAAGCAAGAACCATGTTAGTTATGAAGGAAAAACATGTGATTTGAAGTAGCTTAAAACTACTATGCTGAGATAAAATAGCCCAAGGGCAAAATGGTCATTAATAAAATATGATAAAATTTTACATCAAAAGATAGCTCTTTGAGTCCCGGTTCCAATGCAAAAACGGTGCATGAATTCGAATTTTCTACAAAGAGTTATGCCCGTTTCCGTAAAAGGTGACGAAAAATACCTTTGAAATCACTGTCTTGTGCAGAGGGGCATTCGACCGGTCGAGCGGGTCAATTAGACCGGTCCAGATACCCTCTGAACCATATTTTTTCCCATTTAACATTCTAAGAAGTCCCCAAACACACAAGTCACTTGGGGCTACTTCCCAACCAACTTAGAACTACCGAAAAGTGCACAAAAGCATCGAAAACTCATCAAATCACGCAACCGTTGGAAGATTTCAATTCATTCCAACTGAATTCAAGCAAGTAACTAACTCATGTTCTTGCCAAGAACTAGCATATACATGAAAACACTTTGAGGAGGAGTTTGAAGCTTTATTAAACAAGCTTGAGTTGAATAATACTAGTATAACTTGTGCCAATTAGGCAATTCCGTGAAAAATACCTACCAACGTTTGTAATTGAAAGTGAAGTTTTTATAGGTCAATGGGACCCCAAAGGCATCCGCTTGGCCTTTTAAAAGTTAAAACAAAACATGGAAACACTTAGAATTAAAGGGTTAGCAGTGGGTTTTTCGACCGGTCGAACGGGTCCCTTCGACGTTCGACCGGTCGAAAGCCCCTCTGCAGAACCATTTCTGCAGCAGCAACTTTAAACCTGTCCATAAGAAGTTTTGGAACTAAAACTCATCCAAACATTTGTGAAAGGTTATGAAACTTCTTGAACATGATCCTAATGCACATTAGGATACTTTCAACCACTTTAAACTTGTACCCATTCTCATTTAAATCAAATACGACATCAAGGCCTAAACATTAGTTCAACTTGTATTAATATAGAGTTCTTACCGAAATAGAGTTCAAAAACTTTACATATAACTTAGTTACAAGCAAAACTTGTCCAAAATGGTTGCGACATACACCCGAACTTGCCGGAATAGTCCAACTCAACTAACACACAATAACCATAGTTTTAACAAAATGAATTACATAAGTTCTTCTAAGTTTTAACTTCAACTCCCACGACTATAAGCATTACAACCTAAGTATCACAAGTCCAAAACCATAATTTACATCATACTACAAGATTAAACATGTACTAAAAATCCCAAGTCTTGCCCCATTCCCAAGTTCGATTCACTTCCTTTCCATGCCTTGCTCCGAACCTGCGGTGGTTGTTATGTATCACAACAGAAATAGGAAAACGGTTTTCTTAAGCAATTTGCTTAGTGAATTAACTAACATGCTAATGATGTCATGAACATGTATAATGCGACAATTTAAGCACATAAACATATGTAATCGCAGAATTCATGGGCTAATGGTTCACTCCGACCCGAAGACCTTTCCCTTGGTCCCGCGGCCACTTCTATTCCTTGGACATCCATTCTTAAAGCGGATTTCTTCCTCTTCTCCTCCCTTATTCCACCATAATGAACCATTATTTCCAGTCATTCATTGACCACTTCACATATAAGCACATAGCCACATAATTATGAATATTTCTTTACCAAATCAACATGTAATTCTACCTTTAACATGAATTTGACTACTAAATCCAAAATTATTATTTCTTAACTAGAAATTGTAGCACATAACATGTACCCACATCAAGCTTAAGTTAGAAAACTCACCTATTTCAGATTTTACCCAAAATTAAGTCTTTAGATGCTGAATTTCACCCAAAACCCAGCTCAAAGTTTACTCCAAAATGAATCCTACAAGAATTCGGTAGACAACGTCTCACCGTTAAGTATGAGCTACCAAAATCCAGCAATTTAAACGTAACTTAAAGGTATAGAAACGTTCGTCTTACCTCCACGAGTCCAAAAGTGGTCTCGGATCGTAAATCCGGCGAACGGCGGCGACGAAACGACGGAATTACGGCGTCGGTGACGGTTCCGTCTTCTCTCCCGAGCTCTCTTCTTCTCTTCTTGTTTTAATTTCTGCAGATTGTAGAGCTTCTTCTCCTATTGACACACACACATGCAAGAAGCATGATGTGTCAAGCCTTACTTTCTCCCTTTTTCATTTGCACCCCCGGAATTTCTTAAGTTCTTATTATGAAATCCCCAAACATTTTATTAACTACCCAATTATCTAATGAGTGTTTGTCTAAGTTTCGCATGGCTCCCAACGTGGGTCCCATTTATTTTGTAAAATTGCTATCGCACCTACTGATTTTGAACTTTTTCAGTTATATCCTTATGGGAGTGTTTAAACTAACTCCAAATGCTAAACATATATCAACATATAATATGAAAGCATTTAAACAAATATTCATGTAATCACGTAAAAATGCATTTAATCATTTAAAATGCAAATTACCAATTTACCCTTTGTTGAGTTCCATTTCAATACTTGTCCCACCTCACTGGGAACTTTTTCTACTAGTGTCCCTCTCTGAACACTTTTTACACGGGCGAGTCCAAGCCTCCCCTTAATCCGTTTATACACTAATTATACTAATTAATGCATATTAACACAATAATTAACCCGTTCTCCGGGTACGGGTGTTACATTTCTCCCTCCCTAAAAAGAAGTTTGGTCCCCAAACTTATTCTTACCTCAAGTGTCGAATAAGTGCGGGTACTTGGCTCGGATTTCATCCTCCCGCTCCCAAGTAGCTTCTTCAATTGAATGGCTACGCCATTGAACCATTACAAGCGGAATTACCTTGGTTCTTAACACTTGATCCTTTCTATCAAGGATTTGCACTGGATGCTCCACATAGGTCATATCCTCTCGAATCTCCAATGGCTCTAGAATGATGACATGTCCTGGATCCGATATATAACGTCGAAGCATCGACACGTGGAACACATTATGAACATTCGCCAATTCTTGTGGTAATGCTAACCGATAAGCTAATGGTCCCATCCGATCAAGAATCAAGTAAGGTCCAACATATCTTGGACTCAGTTTACCTCGCTTACCAAATCGTGCTATGCCTTTTGAAGGCGACACTTTCAGGAAAACATACTTACCTACCTCGAACTCCAACGGTCTTCTACCCGTATCTGCATAACTTTTATAACGACTCTGAGCTGTTTGCAACCGTTGTTTAATCAATCTAATCTTGTCGGTAGTGATTTGTACTATCTCTGGCCCCAAAAGTTGTTTCTCACCAACTTCTGTCCAACAAACTGGTGATCTACACTTTCTCCCATATAATGCTTCATACGGTGCCATTCCAATACTAGTTTGAAAACTGTTATTGTAAGAGAATTCAATTAAAGGCAGGTGGGTCTCCCAATCAGCCTTGAAATCCATTACACATACTCTTAACATATCCTCCAAAATCTGAATCACTCTCTCGGATTGGCCATCAGTCTGGGGATGAAACGCGGTACTGAAATGTAAAGTTGTCCCCATAGCCCTCTGTAAGCTCTCCCAAAATCTCAACACGAATCTAGTGTCACGGTCCGACATTATTGACACTGGTGCCCCGTGAAGTCTAACAATATCTCTGATATAAATCTCTGCTAGCTTTGATGGATTCTTGGTCTTAATTGGTAAGAAATGGGCTGATTTAGTTAACCGATCTACGATGATCCAAATGCTATCATTCGACTTTTGAGATTTTGGAAATCCCGAGACAAAGTCCATCGTGATATGCTCCCACTTCCATTCTGGTATCTCTAACGGATGTAGTTCTCCCCCGGGTCGTTGATGTTCCATTTTCACCTTTTGACAAGTCATACATTTAGAAACAAATTCTGCTACTTCTCGCTTCATACCACTCCACCAATAAATCTCCCGTAGGTCTCTGTACACTTTGGTGCTACCCGGATGTACTGAATATCTGCTATTATGAGCTTCTTCCATAACTCTATCTCTCAAATTTCCAACCTTAGGAACACATAATCGATTGATGTATTTCAGAACACCGTCTTGAAAGCTAAACTCTAGCCTTCTACCCTCAGGCAACTCATCCACAATTTTCTTGAATTCTGGGTCTAAAAGTTGATTAGATTTAATTTCACCAATAAGACTCGGTTGTGCCACGATTGCAGCCATTAAACCACCCTTAACTCTAGGAATTACTTCAAGGTTCAATTGTTCAAATTCTTTCACCAACCTTTCTTGTCCAGTCAAAGTATAGGCTAAGTTTTCTGATGACTTTCGACTCAAGGCATCGGCAACTACATTGGCCTTCCTCGGGTGATATTGAATCTTCAAGTCATAATCTTTCATAGGCTCCAACCACCTTCTTTGTCTCATATTTAGGTCCCTCTAAGTAAATAGATATTTCAAACTTTTATGATCGGTGAAGATTTCACAAGTCTTCCCGTATAGGTAATGCCTCCAAATCTTTAAGGCAAAGATTACTGCTGCTAATTCCAAATCATGGGTCGGGTAGTTCTTCTCGTGAGATCTCAACTGTCGCGAAGCATAAGCTATCACCTTGTCATCTTGTGTCAGAACACATCCCAACCCCTGGTGAGAAGCATCGCTACAAATTCTGAATTTCCCAGTACTTTTTGGAATTGCAAGTATCGGTGTCGTTGTCAACTTCTTCTTTAACGTTATAAAACAATCCTCGGACTCCTTATTCCACTCAAACGGTACATCCTTCCTCATCAGCCTTGTCATCGGAGTTGCAATTCTAGAAAAGTCTTTAACAAATCTTCTATAATATCCAGCTAACCCCAAAAAGCTTCGAATCTCTGACACATTTGTCGATTTTGACCAATTCATAACGGCTTCAATCTTCTGCGAGTCTACTGAGATACCTTCCTTAGAGATCACGTGTCCTAAGAACGTGACACTTGTCAACCAAAACTCACTTTTCTTTAACTTTCCAAATAATTGCTTTTCCCGAAGTCGTTGTAAAACCAACCTCAGGTGTTGTTTATGCTCTTCCGGACTCTTGGAATAAATAAGGATGTCATCAATAAATACTATCACGAACTCATCTAAATAAGATTTAAAAACACGATTCATTAAGTCCATAAAGGCAGCTGGCGCATTAGTAACCCCAAACGGCATCACCAGGAATTCATAGTGTCCGTATCGGGTCCTAAAGGCTGTCTTTTCTACATCTTCTACTTTAACTTTCAATTGGTGATATCCAGATCTCAAGTTAACCTTTGAAAACGCCTGAGCCCCTTGAAGCTGATCAAATAAGTCATCAATACGCGACAATGGATACTTATTCTTGATCGTTACTTTGTTGATTTCTCGGTAGTCAATACACATCCGCATTTTTCCATCATTTTTCTTCACAAATAACACAGGTGCACCACACGGAGACACACTAGGCTGAATAAAACCATTGTCTAATAACTCTTGCAATTGAATCTTTAACTCTTTCAACTCAACTGGTGCCATTCGATATGGTGCTCGTGAAATAGGTTGTGTCCCTGGCATAATATCAATACCAAACTCAATTTTTCGCTCAATCAACATACTAGGCAACTCCTCTGGGAATACATCCGAAAATTCTCTAACTATCGGAATATCTTCAAGTTTAGGACCATCACCCCTGGTATCAAGAATACTACACAAGAACCCATGACAACCCTTCTTTAACAAACGATAAGCTTCAATAGCTGACACGATATACGGTGGTGACACGACACCCCTACCTTGGAAATAAAATACGTCTTGATTTGGAATACGAAATATAACCCCTTTATTATTACAGTCAATAATCGCATGATTAGCCGCTAACCAATCCATACCCAATATGACATCAAAGTGTTGGATCACTAACAGCACCAAATCGACGGTAATCCCTTACCATTAATATCTATTCCACATCCTCTAAACACCCTGAATTAACCAACGGAGCTCCCAATGGTATCGCAATAGATAAATCATAATCTAGGAATTCTAGTGGTTTATCTAAATGTTTAGCGAAGTGGTGTGATATGAATGAATGTGTGGATCCCGAATCGACAAGTACATTTGCTAAGTGTGAGCAAATGGGAACCATACCTGAGACAACGGTATCGGCAGAAGCATTCTCTCCCGGCCTGAGCTGAAATGATCGCGCCTACCATTGTTCCCTCCTCGGGGGTTGCTGAGTAGACCTTGGTGTGATGGCACTAGCTGCGGAAGAACCTGAGCCTGAAGTTCCTTGACGCTTGGTAGAACAATCTCTAGCTTGGTGCCCTAACTCCTTACAGATAAAACATCGACCTCTCATATCCAAGTTTTGGTTCGGACAATTTCTTGCTATATGCCCCGGTTGTCGGCATAGATTACACGTGTTCGCATTTGGGAGTTGATTACATCGTCCCCAATGAAACTTCTGACAAGTTTAACACCTCGGCTTATTTCCACTGGAACCACTGCCACTACTCGCTGATGACCCTCCAAAACCTTGCCTCTTTGCACTACCTTGACCACTAAACTGACTTGATCCCGGTCGTTTACTTTGTTGACTTGATGGTGGTGGCATGTTTGAAGCATACCCAAGGTCTCTTTCAGCTATAGAGGCAATATCTAATGCCTTTGCAAACGTCTCTGGTCGGAACACGGTCACTCGTCCCCGAACTTTGAAGGCCCGCCACAAATTTCCTTGCTTTCACTTTTTCACTGGTTATCATATTCCCCGCAAACCTTCCCAAACTCGTAAATTGTGTCGAATATTCGCGAACTGACTTTCCCCCTTGCACCAACTCCATAAACTCTTGAGCCTTTTGATCCCCAAATGATTCTGGAAAGTATTGCTCATTAAATATCTCTAGAAAGTGATCCCATCTAGTCGGTTGACTCGGACCCAGCTTAGTTCACCACCAATATTGTGCCTCATCTTTTAACGTGTCAGCGGCAAACAACACTTTTTGTTCCTCTGTACATGGTAACACCCTGAAAATTTTCTCCAAATCAGAAATCCAAAAGTTTGCCTTCATTGGGTCGGCTTCCCCACGGAATATTATTGGCTTCTGTTTATGAAATTTTGAGATGGTAACAATTTCCTCCCTCGGATTTGGATTCGGTTGTATTGGTCTTTCCTCGACCACATGAGTTTCAGCCACTCGAACCAATCCCTCAATTGCTCTTTCAACTCGTTCCATTCGGTTTGAGGTGTCACCTCCAGACATAATGCCTGGCACCCACATTATTACACACACACACACACACGTTACTTTAAATAATTCAATAACATGCTAATTAACATTAAAAGCATGCTAAGTAAATGTGTATGCATGTTCATGTAGCTACGTGTCGTTGTGTGCACACTACACGTCGTACATCTCTCGTCCCCAAAGGCTCTAACCTATTGCTCTGATACCAAAAACTGTCACACCCCCAACCCGCCCCCACGGATTAGGACACGTGTAACAATACTATACTCACCCAAAATACACTAATAAGCAAGAACCATGTTAGTTATGAAGGAAAAACATGATTTGAAGTAGCTTAAAACTACTATGCTGAGATAAAATAGCCCAAGGGCAAAATGGTCATTAATAAAATATGATAAAATTTTACATCAAAAGATAGCTCTTTGAGTCCCGGTTCCAATGCAAAAACGGTGCATGAATTCGAATTTTCTACAAAGAGTTATGCCCGTTTCCGTAAAAGGTGACGAAAAATACTTTTGAAATCACTGTCTTGGGCAGAGGGGCATTCGACCGGTCGAGCGGGTCAATTAGACCGGTCCAGATACCCTCTGAACCATATTTTCCCCCATTTAACATTCTAAGAAGTCCCCAAACACACAAGTCACTTGGGGCTACTTCCCAACCAACTTAGAACTACCGAAAAGTGCACAAAAGCATCGAAAACTCATCAAATCACGCAACCGTTGGAAGATTTCAATTCATTCCAACTGAATTCAAGCAAGTAACTAACTCATGTTCTTGCCAAGAACTAGCATATACATGAAAACACTTTGAGGAGGAGTTTGAAGCTTTATTAAACAAGCTTGAGTTGAATAATACTAGTATAACTTGTGCCAATTAGGCAATTCCGTGAAAAATACCTACCAACGTTTGTAATTGAAAGTGAAGTTTTTATAGGTCAATGGGACCCCAAAGGCATCCTCTTGGCCTTTTAAAAGTTAAAACAAAACATGGAAACACTTAGAATTAAAGGGCTAGCAGTGGGTTTTTCGACCGGTCGAACGGGTCCCTTCGACGTTCGACCGGTCGAAAGCCCCTCTGCAGAACCATTTCTGCAGCAGCAACTTTAAACCTGTCCATAAGAAGTTTTGGAACTAAAACTCATCCAAACATTTGTGAAAGGTTATGAAACTTCTTGAACATGATCCTAATGCACATTAGGATACTTTCAACCACTTTAAACTTGTACCCATTCTCATTTAAATCAAATAAGACATCAAGGCCTAAACATTAGTTCAACTTGTATTAATATAGAGTTCTTACCGAAATAGAGTTCAAAAACTTTACATATAACTTAGTTACAAGCAAAACTTGTCCAAAATGGTTGCGACATACACCCGGACTTGCCGGAATAGTCCAACTCAACTAACACACAATAACCATAGTCTTAACAAAAGGAATTACATAAGTTCTTCTAAGTTTTAACTTCAACTCCCACGACTATAAGCATTACAACCTAAGTATCACAAGTCCAAAACCATAATTTACATCATACTACAAGATTAAACATGTACTACAAATCCCAAGTCTTGTCCCATTCCCAAGTTCGATTCACTTCTTTCCATGCCTTGCTCCGAACCTGCGGTGGTTGTTATGTACCACAACAGAAATAGGAAAACGGTTTTCTTAAGCAATTTGCTTAGTGAATTAACTAACATGCTAATGATGTCATGAACATGTATGATGCGACAATTTAAGCACATAAACATATGTAATCGCAGAATTCATGGGCTAATGGTTCACTCCGACCCGAAGACCTTTCCCTTGGTCCCGCGGCCACTTCTATTCCTTGGACATCCATTCTTAAAGCGGATTTCTTCCTCTTCTCCTCCCTTATTCCACCATAATGAACCATTATTTCCAGTCATTCATTGACCACTTCACATATAAGCACATAGCCACATAATTATGAATATTTCTTTACCAAATCAACATGTAATTCTACCTTTAACATGAATTTGACTACTAAATCCAAAATTATTATTTCTTAACTAGAAATTGTAGCACATAACATGTACCCACATCAAGCTTAAGTTAGAAAACTCACCTATTTCAGATTTTACCCAAAATTAAGTCTTTAGATGCTGAATTTCACCCAAAACCCAGCTCAAAGTTTACTCCAAAATGAATCCTACAAGAATTCGGTAGACAACGTCTCACCGTTAAGTATGAGCTACCAAAATCCAGCAATTTAAACGTAACTTAAAGGTATAGAAACGTTCGTCTCACCTCCACGAGTCCAAAAGTGGTCTCGGATCGTAAATCCGGCGAACGGCGGCGACGAAACGACGGAATTACGGCGTCGATGACGGTTCCGTCTTCTCTCCCGAGCTCTCTTCTTCTCTTCTTGTTTTAATTTCTGCAGATTGTAGAGCTTCTTCTCCTATTGACACACACACATGCAAGAAGCATGATGTGTCAAGCCTTACTTTCTCCCTTTTTCATTTGCACCCCCGGAATTTCTTAAGCTCTTATTATGAAATCCCCAAACATTTTATTAACTACCCAATTATCTAATGAGTGTTTGTCTAAGTTTCGCATGGCTCCCAACGTGGGTCCCATTTATTTTGTAAAATTGCTATCGCACCTACTGATTATGAACTTTTTCAGTTATATCCTTATGGGAGTGTTTAAACTAACTCCAAATGCTAAACATATATCAACATATAATATGAAAGCATTTAAACAAATATTCATGTAATCACGTAAAAATGCATTTAATCATTTAAAATGCAAATTACCAATTTACCCTTTGTTGAGTTCCATTTCAATACTTGTCCCACCTCACTGGGGACTTTTTCTACTAGTGTCCCTCTCTGAACACTTTTTACACGGGCGAGTCCAAGCCTCCCCTTAATCCGTTTATACACTAATTATACTAATTAATGCATATTAACACAATAATTAACCCGTTCTCCGGGTACGGGTGTTACATCACACCAATATCGATTGTGAAAATAAAAGAGTAACATTTTGATTGCCCAATCAGGATGTATTTTGTTTCTAAGGGACAGGTGTAGTATCGCTGCCTTATATGGTGTCAGCTGTCAGAGCTTGCCGTTTGTTGAAAAAGGGATGTCGGGGATTCTTGTGTAGTATACTTGACACTAGAAGTACTAAATTGAAATTAGAAGATACACCAATGGTAAAAGAATTTCCAGACGTCTTTCCAGAAGATTTACCTAGTGTGCTGATTGAGAGGGAAATTGAGTTAAGGATAGATGTGATGCCAGGAACTCAACCAATTTCACCGGGCACCGTATAGAATGGCTCCGATAGAGTTAAAGGAGTTGAAGACTATAGGTACTGGTTAACAACTTACATAGTTTGACCATTACATGTCACCAACGACTCCACGTGTATCAATATCGCCACCAATTAGGGGTTCCACCTATATGATCACCATGGATCCAGTCCAAGACTGTACACGTCCACCCTACCGCAGAGGAGCCCATTCTAACAACCTACTCCGAGGCGAGCCCATTCTAACAACCTACTCTGAAGCCCACCTCAGAGTACCAAACCCTAAGGCCTACTTCAGAATACCCATCAGAGTGCCCATAAACGAAACCCACTACGAAAAAGGCCCACCCAAAGCAAAGTGGCCCCATTTTTCACATGTTGCTCTCTCCACTCTCGATCCACCACCACCCATTTGGCACGTGGATGTTATCTCCAACTTAAAATCTCACATGGTTAATTCGTCGATCAATGGCCAATACTCGCCATCGCTTCACTTGGAATGACATTCATCGATCAATGACCAAGGTTTGCCATCGCTTCGCTTGGAATGACCATCCTTGCCATCGCTTCACTTGGAATGACTACTCGCTATCAAGCGCGTCGGTTGTAATCCTCACGCGTTGCAAAAATCTCTCCTCGATGCTCTCCACAAACACTGTACTACACATAAGCACACACTTACACGTGGATTTTCCACCCTCAATCATGAAGCAGTACTAAGGGTGGCCACATCCACTGGGAACTTGAGAGCTCCTGGCTTGGTGGCTAGAACCAAGGGCATCTCCCTATCTAAACGCCTCACAGGCAAAGTTAGGGTTAGTCCCAAAAGAAAGAGAGATACGTGACCATCATCACGTGCCCTGCCTCCGACCTCACAACCAATTAGAGGCCTTTGAACACAAGACCAGCTAAAACCTTTAACTCTCACCTCGTCTAGTCACTTCCACCTCGCTGAATATTCTGCACCAATAGAAAAGCCTTGATATTGTCTCTTGCTTAAACCTCTTCACCAATAGCAAAGCCTTGACATTTTTCCTCGCTTAAACCTCTGCACCAATAGCAAAGCCTCGACATCCTCCCTCGTTTAAACTACTGTACCAATGTTAAGCCAACTATCGTCAACTCACATATAGTATTAAAAGACAACACTTTGAACCCATCGCAGCTGGACCTCCTGCCTAGTCAAATCCCATTCAATGACCCTAACTACCTCAAACATACAAACCACTCCGACGATGCCATCTCAGCTACTTCCAACTGTACCAAGAACCTCACAAACCCTATATAAATACCAACCTCATTCAATACATCAAACAAGCTGGTTCAACCCGGATCTTAAGCTCTAACCCAGTCTTAATCTTCAACCCTAGCACCTAAGACATTCATCATCTTCTCCAAAATCCCCAAGTAGTCCAACCCAGTTCAACCCAGTCTAACCAAGCGACACCCAAATCTGAATCTATACTTCAGACATTTACTCCCGTTCTTAGACTTTCCAAAAAGACCCTCGGTCATCACTTAGTCTCCACCAACTGCCTTTAGATCTTCTACCACATACCTTAAACTCTCCAAGACTCCACTAGAGACTTACCGCATACTACCACCTCTATCTAAGACCTCAACACTTAATGCTTTTTCTCTCTCTCATTTGGGGCTACTTTGGTTCTCACTCGAGCCACGTACTCTTCGATTCCCATTTCTCTACTGCATTTTTACACATTATTACTCTACTACACTTCCTGTATTATTTTATCATATTTTATCTATTATTCCACCTGTACTAACCTGCTTACGTGTTATACCCATCCATATATCTCATACACATCACCAAAGAACTCACACAAAGACTCAACTACAAGATTTACTAGATAAAGGGTTCATTCGGCCTAGTGTATCACCGTGAGGAGCACATGTTTTGTTTGTTAAGAAGAAGGATGGAACAATGAGAATGTGTATTGACTATCGAGAAATCAACAAGGTGACTATAAAGAGCAAGTATCTGTTACCGCGTATTGATGATTTGTTTGATCAGTTGCAAGGGGCACAAGTCTTTTCTAAGATTGACTTGAGATCTGGGTATCACCAATTGAAGGTAAAAGCTGAAGATGTTGAGAAGACAGCTTTCAGGACTCGGTACGGGCACTACGAATTTCTTGTCATGCCATTTGGGGTCACGAATGCACCAATCGCTTTTATGGACTTGATGAATCGGGTGTTCAAGACTTATCTAGACGAGTTTGTGATAGTATTCATTGATGATATTTTCATATATTCTAGAAGTCCAGAGGAACATGAACGACACTTAAGATTGGTTTTGCAACGACTTAGAGAAAAATAACTATTTAGGAAGTTGAAGAAAAGTGAATTCTGGTTAACAAATGTTACTTTTCTTGGCCACGTGATCTCTAAGGATGGTGTATCTGTGGACCCACAGAAGATTGAAGTTGTTAAGAATTGGTCAAAACTGAAAAATGTTTATGAAGTTCGAAGTTTCTTGGGGTTAGGTGGTTACTACAGAAGGTTCGTTCAAGACTTTTCTAGAATTGTGACTCCAGTGACTCAATTGATAAGAAAGGATGTACCATTTGTGTGGAATAAAGAATGTGAAGACTATTTCCAGAAGTTGAAAGATAAATTGACCTCAGCACCAATATTAGCTATTCCGTCGGGTACTGGAGGTTTCAGTATATACAGTGATGCTTCTCATCAGGGCTTGTGATGTGTTCTAATGCAGGAGGGTAAAGTTATAGCTTATGCTTCGAGGCAGTTGAAGGCACACGAGAAGAATTATTTGACTCATGATTTAGAATTGGCAGCGGTGATCTTTGCGTTAAAGATTTGGCGTCACTACTTGTACGGGGAAACGTGTGAGATATTCACTGACCACAAGAGTCTGAAATATCTGTTTACCCAGAGAGACTGAATATGAGACAGAGAAGATGGCTTGAATTGATGAAAGACTATGATTTAAAGATTCAATACCATCCAGGTAAAGCTAACGTGGTTGCCGATGCGTTAAGTCAAAAGTCATCAGAAATTTTGGTTTATTCTTTAACAGCTCAAGCAACGTTGGTAAAAGAATTTGAACGACTGGAATTGGAAGTAATTCCCAGAATCAAGGGTGGTTAAATGGTGGCTATCATCGCACAACCGAGCTTGATTGAAGAAATTAAGGCAAGTCAACTCTTGGACCCAAATTTCAAGAAAATAGTTGAAGAATTACCTTAGGGTAGACGGCCGGAATTCAGTTTTCAGAATAATGTATTGAGGTATATTAATCGATTATGTGTTCCGAATATTCAAGAGTTGAAAGATAAAATCATGAAAGAGGCTCACAATGCAAGATATTCCGTACATCCGGGGAGTACCAAGATGTATAGAGATTTACAGGAAGTGTATTGGTGGAGTGGTATGAAACGGGAAGTCACCGAGTTTGTGGCCAAGTGTATGACTTGTCAACAAGTAAAATTGGAACATCAACGACCCGCAGGTGAATTGCAACCATTGGAGATACCAGAATGGAAATGGGAGCATATCACGATAGACTTTTGTTAGCCTAGAATTTACTTAAGGCATTAATTTTGTTTTGTTTTGATGATGACAAATCTAGTGATAATTGCATACTTTCATTGGTTCTATTTCAATCAATTATCATGTCATTTTCGTTATGTTAATCTCTTGATTCATGTACTTAAATGTTCTAACTTTGTTTGAGATCATGTGAGATAGCATGTGGTGAAGTCCAAGAGTGAGGGAGCTCAACAAGGATCAAGCTTGAAGAAATGAAGAATTTTTCATCCTTTGTTGAAGACTAGGATTTATATGTAAGCATTTTGATCAATCACTCATAGGGGCTCAAGTAACTTTAATTGGACTCAAGGATCCTTGCTCACACACTTTAAAATATGTTCAAGGACCTAAACATACTTAGACCACTCAATAAATTCATTTCACAAAAGTTTTCAAAGTGGCTAAGTCAAAAGAAATTACCTTTGCGTAGATAGGTCAACTTTAAATGCAAACCTGATCCAATTGGTAAGGATTTAGATCTTGAGTTTTATATGATTGGAAATATATTTGAATCTAATTTCCGAATCTTTAAACGGATCCCGAATACGAGTTTTGTAGAGGGAGTTATGGCCGTTTTAGTAAAGAGGTGTCAGTCTGCCAAAATCTGCTTAAAATCAGTCGACTGATTTTTTAAGGGTCCAGTCGACTGGTTTATGAAATCAGTCGACTGGGTGAACTTTTCAATCGACTGGACAGCCCTGAAATGGCCTATTCACTGCTCTAAACTTCCCAGTCGACTGAACCCTCGATCCAGTCGACTGGACTGTGCTGAATACACTAACGGTTAGTTTTCTAACTCTCCAAATGTTGCTTTAAACATACCCAATCACTTCCAACGGCTACAATATTTAAAAAGCTATATATAGGGATGTTTTAAGGGTCATAAACAAGTAGAAACATCAACCAAATCATTCAAACATCTTGTTTAATCATCATTCCCATTTGAGCCCTAGTTTGAGTGAAAAATCAATTGCTCTAGATTTTAATTGTAATTGTTGAGAGAGTAAATTGTAGTGAGCTTTTATTTGTATCATCTACTCACTAAGGAGCTATTGTGTGAGCTTTAAATTGTATTATCCACTCTAGAGAGAGAGAGCTCATTTTTTATTCAAATCATTTGTAAAAAGTGAGGGTTAGTAACCCTTGATTGCAAAGAAGAGGTTTTCTTCTTTGGGAGAGATTGAAGGCTCTTGTAACGGTTTGGTGCACACCCGTAAGTGCTCCGGGATTAAAGGAATCCTCAAGAGGTGTTCTTGAGGGGTGGACGTAGGCCGCGGGGTGCGATTGCCGAACCACTTGAAAACTCCGTTTGCAAGTGTCTCTTCCCTTATCTCTTTACTTTATTATTTGTGATTGTGTTTAATTTGCAATTAAATTTTTTAAAAGGTTAATTTCCGCTAAAACCTTATTCACCCCCCCTAAGGTTTCCACATTTGGGCCAACAACTTTGTGTCAGGTTTACCACGGTCTCCTAAGTCTAATGGTAGTATTTGGGTGATCGTTGATCGTTTAACTAAATCAGCTCATTTCTTGCCAATCAAGACTCGTGATCCGACAAAGTTAGCAGAGCTTTATGTTAGAGAAGTTATCAGGTTACACGGGGCACCGGTATCCATTGTGTCAGATCGAGACACACAATTTGTGTCTAGGTTTTGGGAAGGTTTGCAAAAGGCAATGGGGACATCTTTGCACTTTAGCACAGCATTTCATCCTCAGATAGACGGCCAATCCGAGCGAGTTATTCAGATTATGGAAGATATGCTTCGAGGTTGTGTTATGGATTTCAAATCAGATTGGGAGACCCACTTGCCATTAGTGGATTCTCTTACAATAATAGCTTTCAAACGAGTATTGGTATGGCGCCTTACGAGGCATTGTATGGTCACCGGTGTGTTGGACAGAAGTTGGGAAAAAGCAACTTATAGGGCCTGGAATTGTACAAATCACTACCGACAAAATCAAGTTAATTAAACAACGGCTACAAATAGCACAAAGTCATTACAAAAGCTACGCATATACAGGTAGAAGACCGTTAGAATTCGAGTTAGGTGATTATGTTTACTTGAAAGTATTACCTTCGAAAGGCATCGCACAGTTTGGTAAGTGAGGCAAGTTGTCCGAGGTTTGTAGGGCCTTATCTGATTTTGGGTAGAGTTGGTCCAATTGCATATCGGTTGGAATTGCCACAAGAGTTGGCTAATGTTCATAATGTGTTTCATGTTTCTATGTTGCGACGTTGTTTAGCAGATTCGAGTCACCGTATAACTCCGGAACCGTTGATGGTTCGAGAAGACTTGACTTATGTTGAACATCCAGTTCAAATCCTAGATATGAAGGACCAGGTGCTCAGAACTAAAGTCATACCTCTAGTTATGGTGTTATGGCATAATCATTCAATTGAGGAGGCAACCTGAGAACGTGAAGACGAGATCCGAGAGATATATCCTCACCTATTTGACACTTGAGGTGAGAAAAGTTTGGGGACAAACTTCCTAAAAGGGGGGGAGAGATGTAATACCCGTACCCAGAAAATGGAAGTTATATTTATTTTTCATGCATTAATTAGTATAATTAATTGCATGTGATATTTGGGTAAGTTCCAGTTACCCCAATGTGATAAGTGCTTGATAAAGGGCACAGTTTGATAGATATGACGTGGGACCCATAGGAGGTCCATATTGGATAAATTGCATTTAGTTACATTTATGTGATTAAATGAATATTTGTTAAATTATTTTTAATATTTTATTGTTAGTTGTAGCCTTTTATGGTACCAGTTTGGGTACCTATGTGAGAGCGGATAAGAATTGGATTCATAACTAGTAGGGTTAATTAGCAACTTCATAAAATATTTGGGACCAATTTTGGGATCCATACGTGACATAGACAAATACCCACTTAGATATTTGGTTGTTAATATAAAATTTAGGGGGTTTAATAATAGGACTTTAGAAATATATGGAGGTGTAAATAGAAATACGACAAAATTATAACATATCCTTAAGATATGTTAGTAGGCTAGGTTAATAAAAAATAATAATAATAATAAAAAAATCTAAACAAGAGTTATAGTCAGAGAGTTGGTGAGGACGAGAGAAAAGTTTCATGTCACCGCAATCGTCGCCGTAGCTTCGCAGTACGACCTCTATTTCGCGAACCGAAATCATATTCGGACTCGTGAAGGTGAGAGGGTTATTTCTATGTCTTTTTTTTTTTTTTTCAATTTTGGTAATGTTTTTCCGCGACCTATTTTAAGGGGTGATACATATATGTGATATATATGTAGGAATATCATTGGGAGTATCCAGAGCTAGTTTTGCGAAGGAAGTTGAGATTTCTAGGCTTATTTAGGACTTATTCGTGAGGTGAGTGTCCTAATCTCAAAATTAGATATTTAATGTTATTTATTTATTATTAAATGCTTTTAAATATTTAATTATTGATTAAGTAGAAAAGCATGTGATTAGTTTGTATTTAACATGTCTAAAATGTTGAAATTGCCATGTTGAGATGTTGAGCTACTTAGGTGCTTATTTGGGTCAAAAGGGTCTCAAGTGATAATCACCATTAGTTAGCCCATATATAAAGGACAGAGAGATGTTGAAATCCTCAGAGAAAATGGGATAGTGGTGACGACCACATGAACGAATCGACTACAGTCACAAATGAATGAGTGTGATTTCGCTATATGCGACAGAAAAAGTGAGAATGGCCTAGAATCAAGGGTCCAGAACGATAGTGATTGATTACTTGACACGCCTGCGACCATTTATTATTGTGATTGCATAATTGGTGGTATGATTCATTAAATACTCCAATTGCATGATTAGTACCACGTACTCACTAAGCGAAATCTTATTCAATTTTTGTGGCTAGTGACCACGCAGGTTCGAACGAATATCACAGTGAGAAGCACTGAAGTGTGGGGTTCTGGGATAGCTCGAGATTAAGGGTTAATGTTTAATATGTTCATATGTTAATGAGTTTAGATGACTAGTTATATTCCTAGTGTTTGGATTCTTTTTTTTGAAGATAAGTTTATGTTTTAGTATTTATATTTAATCCTTGTAATATAAATTGTGGATTGAAGTTTTGAAAGTATTTCCAAGTGTTTTGGTGATGTTTGGTGTTTTAAATTCTTGTTTAACAGGAGGGAATGGTGCTGTAATAGAGGGAACTCTGTCCAAGTACCATTCGATAATTTTAAAACTTTATTTTATTTCTTTTATTATTTTGTTTGATAAAAAGCTATTTTACCCCTGGTATTTCAGTTCTAAAATGTTATTTTTGGAACGTTAAAAATGATTGTTTGGTTTGCTGGCTTGTTACACGTGTCCTAGCCCGCGGGGGCGGGTTGGGGTGTGACATTATGGTACAAACAAGCCCACTGCAGATGCTCTTACAATTTTTCTCAAAAATGATAATAATTCTAAAATTGGCCAAAAATATTAACACTTAACGTCCTTTGTGAGGTTATTTTTGGGGTTAACTCCCTAGATAGGATAATACTGCCATATCACCCACCTATCTGGGGCTAATTTTTAATACTTACCCCCTTTCTGAGTGTTAATTATGGGGTTAACTTCCTATGTGGAGTTAATTTTGACACTTAATCTTTCCTATGTGTGGCAAATTATAACAAATTATCACCATGTGGCAATTTTGAGAGAAAACTTAATAGTTTTACTTTAGTCCAAAATCACAAGAGTTAAGTGTCCACGTTTAAGCCACACTAGTTGACATCCCGTGCATTGCACGGGAACCTAATTTAATGATTTTTTTGTACTCTTTACTATTAACTCTATAAATATGAAAAAGTTCGACTTAGCTAAGACTTAACGAAACAACACGAGGAAATCAAAGAAACAAATGAAGTCCCTAAAAAAAATACAATAAACATATCATATATATAAATTAAAAAAAAAAACCCGAAAATGGTACATGGCACAATAGGAACGCGTTTAGTAATCGTTTCCTTTTTTTCCTTTGAAAATGAAAACTGAAAATGTGTCAAAAAACAAAAAATAGGAAGAAAAAAAAGAGAGAGAGAGAAAAAAGGTTTTTCACATGATATGCAAAATCGCAATTTTACAAATTAATCTGGCCCTAAGTGAATCCTTGTGAGTTTGGAGTATCAGGTGTAGAGGATTTGAGGGTCAGTAGGGATTGTTCATAGAGAGGGAAACAAAAATATAGAGTGATGAAGAATGGCTAGATTACATGGATTTCTATAGTATGGGTTAGAGAATTCTAAAACTCAAGTACTTAATATATACATGTATCACTTCCAACTTCCATACATGAATCTTTCTAAATACATTCATGTACAATCCTAGATACTTACATGCATTATACTCAAACATGTGCCTAATGTATTTAACCAAAATATATCTATCCAAATACATTTGACCAAAATCAAGTATCTATATAATATTGGAGCTCAGTGTGTGTACAATCATATTTTTTAAGGTGTTTTGGTGCGTGTACAATCAGCACTTAGCCATTTAAATTGTGCCAAATAGACCCACGTCAAACACAACACCACGTCATCTCTCTCTCTCTCTCTCTCTCTCTCTCTCTCTCTCTCAGATCCGAGAGAAATCCAAGAAATCCAATCCAATCGAAAGCCTCTCACCAGATTTGCTAAGTCTCACCTTTACACTGTCCACACCTTCTCCGCGGCCACCAAAGATCTTCTCTCCCTCTCTCTATGCTCCTCTCTCTCTCAGCAAACCCACCATGGCCGAAGCCCTCTCCGCCTCCGCCATCGCCATCGCCATCGCCTCCGCCCATCATCACCAAGGCAAGGCCGAAGCCCTTTCGGTGACCCAACTGGTTTCACCACCTCTGCCGCCATCTCCGCCAGCAACACTTCATCAAATTTTCATTTCTTGCAAGTTAATTTTCGCCTCCGCCCTCCATCACATTTTGTTCTGTTCTTATTTTCATAATTCTGTTCTTATTTTCTTATTTGCTTCAAAGGCTGATTCCAAAAAAAGGGTTCAAATATTTTGCCATAGCCCTTTCTATGGATGCTTCAAAGGGTTCTGATATTCCCTTTCCCAAGTTGGAGTCATACAAATGTTAAGGCTTTTATATTCCAAAAATGTGTGCCTTTAGATCTCGAAGGGTTCTGATTCCCCAAGAAACTCCATCAATTGAGCATCCAGCCATCACCACCACCACAGGTCCGGTTCAGATCCGATTTTTTTTTTAAACATTATCGTCATGATACATGGTCTTTTTCTTTATTTTATTTAAATTTAATTTTTCATAAAAAGTTTATTTAAATTTTACTTCTTCATCATTTTTTTTAACCTAATCTCATATTTTGAAATTTTATTCAGATTTGTAGTTTTAGATTTAAAATTTTGAAATCTGTTTGCTAATCGAATCTGATTTTCAAATCTTTGACAAACTTAACCAGGAAAGAGACGAAGTATGAATGGACAGACAAGCATGAGGGTGCATTTCAGGAGTTAAAAGAAAGATTGACTTCTGCACCAGTACTCGCATTACCTAAGAGTGGAGAAAAGTATGTGATCTACAGTGATGCATCGTACCAAGGACTCGGGTGTGTGCTTATGCAAGATGGAAATGTTATCGCATATGGATCAAGACAATTGAAGGTACATGAGAAAAATTATCCTACGCATGATCTGGAATTAGCAGCAATAGTGTTTGCATTGAAAATTTGGAGACACTATCTCTACGGAGAAAAGTTTGATCTGTTTTCCGATCATAAGAGTCTGAAGTATTTGTTCTCTCAAAAGGAGTTGAACATGCGACAGCGGAGATGGATGGAATTACTCAAGGACTATGACTTTTCTTTGCAATACCATCCAGGTAAAGCAAATGTCGTAGCAGACGCTTTGAGCCGTAAACCTCGGCTAGTGATCGCTACATTACTAATTAGAGAATGGAGAGCATTAGAAGAAATTGCTGAATTTGATCTTCAGCTAGTGGAACCAATGAAAGGACAACATTTTGGATGTCTTATGGTACAACCGACTTTGATCAGTCGTATCATAGAGGCTCAACAGACAGCAGAGGATTTAAAGTTATGGTTCGCCAAGATGACAGCCAAAGAACCAGAAGTCTGGAGTATAAGTACAGATGGAGCCTTACGATGTAAAGGTAGACTCTGTGTACCTAATGAAGAAAATCTCCGGAAGGAAATATTGGATGAAGCTCATAAGTCACGGATGACGATTCATCCTGGAAGTACGAAGATGTACAAGGATCTGAAGAGAAATTTTTGGTGGGAAGGAATGAAGCGAGAAGTGGCTGAGTATGTTTCTCAGTGTCTTACTTGTAAACAAGTAAAGGCAGAACATCAAAAACCACCTGGACTTCTACAGCCGTTACCTATTCCTCAATGGAAATGGGAACACATAACCATGGATTTTGTGGTAGGATTGCCGAAGTCACAGCAGAATCACGATGCTATATGGGTAATCATGGATCGACTTACTAAGACGGCACATTTTATTGCCTATAGTATGATGTATTCAGTAGAACGTTTGAGCCGAATGTATCTACAACACGTTGTACGATTACATGGAGTGCCTGTATCTATTGTGTCAGACCGGGATTCGCGCTTTACTGCAGAATTTTGGAAGAGTCTCCAGACAGCAATGGGAACGACATTGAACTTAAGTTCAGCTTTTCATCCACAGACAGATGGACAGACGGAACGAGTTAATCAAGTGATGGAAGATATGTTACGAGCTTGTGTCATTGATTTTGAGAGTTCTTGGGAGATGCACTTACCTCTGATTGAGTTCGCCTATAATAATAGTTATCATTCGAGTATAGATATGGCGCCATTTGAAGCTTTGTACGGAAGACCTTGCCGATCGCCGCTATGTTGGACCGAAGTCGGAGATAGTCAACTTCTTGGGCCAGAAATGGTACGAGAAACCAGCAAGAAGATTCAAGTCGTACGTGAGAAGATGAAGACAGCCCAGACCAGATACAAGAGTTATGCTGACAAACGACGCAAAGACTTGGAGTTTGCCGTTGGAGATCACGTATTACTCAAGGTTTCACCTGTTCGAGGAATCGTTAGATTTGGTCAAAAAAGGGGCAAGTTATCACCACATTTCATCGGACCATTCGAGATTCTGGAGCGTGTTGGGAAGGTTGCTTATCGCCTTGCGTTGCCACCAAAGATGTCAGGAGTGCACAACGTTTTTCACATTAGTATGCTGAGGAAGTATGTTCACAACCCAGCGCACGAGATCAACTTTGAGGATATCGAAGTCAACAGCGACGTTACGTTCAATGAAGGACCTGTTCGTATTCTAGATCGAGGAATCAAGAAACTCAGGAACAAGGAGATTCCGTTAGTCAAGATTCAGTGGAAACATCATGATGAAGGAGAAGCTTCGTGGGAACTAGAGTCAGAGATGCGCGAGAAGTTTTCATTTTTGTTTTAGACCTTGTTGCTTTTGATTTCGAGGACGAAATCTTTTGTTGAGTGGTGGATGATGTAATACCCTGTATTTCGGTATATTAATAAGACCTGGTATTTCATTTCTATACTCGTATAAACTTTCTCTTCCTTTTGGTAATTTTTAGATACCAATCGATTGATAAGTTTCCCAATCGATTGACACTTTTTAGATACCAATCGATTGATAAGTTTCCCAATCGATTGACACTTTTTAGATACCAATCGATTGATAAGTTTCCCAATCGATTGACATTCAACCGACTAAAAGTGATGACGTGTCATTATCCCAATCGATTGCCATTTATTCCAATCGATTGACATTGTTTCCAATCGATTGACTACAAATATCTGTTACCAATCGATTGGCTGGTGTCTCAATCGATTGACATAACCTGAGACAAGTTTTCTTCTTTCCTTCAGCATTAAACGTGTGGCACTCCCATATCTCTATATATATGTCTCATTTATTGGCCTTGGGGCTGTTTTCAGACCATTGAGAGAGAGAGAGGCATACTCTTGAGTTATACATACATATATCTATCTATATCTATATCTATATACATATATACACACACACTACCTTGGCAGCTGAGAGAAGAAGAGAAGGAAGAGAAAGAAGAAGAAAGAAGGAGACAGAGAGGGAAGACAGAGACAGAGAAGAGAGAAAGAGAAGGAAGAGAGAGAAAGCTTGGAGGTTTCAAGCTTAACACACCCAAACGCACCCTAGGTGAGTTCTAACTCACTTGGTCCCTTTATATAAAGTTTATATAAGCTATTATGATGTTTAGATGGGTTACATGCATGTTGTGTACGTTTATATATGCTGTTTTTACAATCTGCTGGAGAAGATGTAGTACCAATCGATTGACATGATCTCAATCGATTGACATCAGTTGTATCCCAATCGATTGAATAGAATTTCAATCGATTGACACTTTTCAGATACTAATCGATTGACATAATCTCAATCGATTGACATCAGTTGCATCCCAATCGATTGAATAGGATTTTCAATCGATTGACATTATTCCAATCGATTGACATGTTTATCAATCGATTGATATAACTTTTGTTCCAATCGATTGAACCTCTGTTCCAATCGATTGACATGATCAGAACATGGTTTCTTTTGCCTGTTTATTATATAAGAAGTTTAGTTGTTCGATTTCTGATTCGGAATTCCATTATGCGACTATGGGGTAGACAGGAGTAATGTGACACCAAAGATTAATGGATAATGAATAAAAAGAATATGAAGATATGGGTGACGTGTTGATTCTGATATGAGTTTGATATCCGATTTCTTTTAATCCAAGTAGTCAGGCCACATTGGGAGTTTGTCATGTGTCGATGTAGAATGGAACGTAAGTAGGTTTGGTAAGTTCCGGGAATGGTACGTGGATGGACGATTGGTCATGATATGCTCTTAAAAGCGGTGAACCGGACCATGGTTCTTAAAAGCGGTGAGCTGGACCAAGAAGTCTTAAGATAGACTGGATGATCTGTGATATGCTCTTAAAAGCGGTGAACCGGACCATGGTTCTTAAAAGCGGTGAGCTGGGATCATTAGTAGATGACGTTGAGTCGTGGCAATAGATTGATATGCCTTGTTCGAAACGTTATATCCCTGAAATGCGGTGAACAGGACCATTGTTCTTAAAAGCTGGGGACAGACTGACGTGGAGTCCATGACATGCGGTGAGCAGGACCATTGTTCTTAAAAGCGATGGACAGAATGAGGGTGTATCCCTAGAGTTAAATGATTGAGTCTGTTCATGAAAAATCAGAATGTGTTGAGTTCGGTATTCGATTAACAAGACGTTAAGGGTCGATTTATAAGGACGAATAAAGAAACAAGATGTGGTTATAATAAGATGTTAATTCGTGTTTTCATAAGCTTGTGTTTACTTCAGATAACTGGTACCCTGTTAGTTTATGCTCACTCAGCTCTCAGTAAGCTGACGGCCTTTTATTGCCTGGACTTTCCCCGTCCAGAACATCCTGCCCCTTATTTTGCAGGTAATGACCAGTACACTGATGAGTGTTATCCAGAGGAAGGCCCCACCGATGACGGTTACGCCAGGGAGAATTATCCTTATGCCAGTTGAAGACTGAAGATGTTATAATTAGATTTCTATTTCAGTTGTTCAGTTTAACTTTTGTTAGCGGGTACTTGGGCATTTGTTGTCTTCAGACCTGTTGTGATCCTGTGGACCATACTCTGATATTTTGTAATAAATAGTACGATGATTTTATTCTCAGTTGTTTACAGTTGCTGTTCTTTTGGACTAGTACTGCGTGGTGTGGATTATTAGTGACTTTCACCTGTCATTCCTTATGGACCCATAAAGGAAATTTATTTTTCTCTATTTATGCCGTTCCGGGGCGTGACAATAAGTCCCCTCCAATGCATTGGTTCGGTGTTCGATCCTCATCCCCTCCCCCATATCCAAAAAAAAAAAACCCTCTTTTAGTGGTTTAAAATTGTATTTAGTGCAAGTTGATTAATTTAGTGTACGTTAACATGATACTCCACAAGATTTTCTTACATAACTTCTATTTTGTATTTGTAGTCTAGAGCTGATTTGTGCAGGACATGTTATTTGTTGTACTCTGTAGTCATATTTTATTGTTGTTTCGTGCATTTTTGTTGTACAAATGCCATATCAGATTGTTAGATGGTTTGTCCACCGAAAATGGTTACATACACTTTTTTTTTCTTGAAAATTACATGCACATATGACTAGAATTACGACACGTGCTGGAGCAGTTTCGAGAGATATGGCCCGTGCTTTTATAGTATGTTTAGACATATAATTACATTTTACTGACACATTTGCCTGGAAAAAAAGCACATAAAAGAGGTTTGAAAAATAGCTCACTCAAGGTGCTGCGCGCGTGCAGGCTGCACGTTGGCTGGGCAGTGGCTGTGCTATGCTCGCAGGCTGGCGCTGGGCAGGGCAGGGGGTGATGCACATAGGGCTAATGTTGGGTCGCGGTGTGTGCGCCTATGTTGTGTGCACTGGGTGCTACGGCCTGGGCTGCTGGTGCTTGCTGGCCTGGGCAGCTGGTGCTACGATCTGGGGCCTCTGGGCTGCTGGCTGGCCTGGGCAACTACTTTATCTCTCGGTCGTAAGGGCACTATTAGGCTACTTATGTTGTAGGTCCACTGTCCATATGTACACACACATATACATATTGTGTTTGGGAATTGTATTTAAAATGCCCACGTAATTTCATATGGTTAGTGTCGTAATTCAACTGGTGGGTAGTTGTACTGAACAATATTGCTGATCTATGTAAATTTTTTTTGTCAAGGATGAGGTACCAAGGAGGTATTGTCTGGACCTTCCACAGGAAAGGTATGTCTTTCTCTCTCTCTCTCTCTCTCTCTCTCTCTCTCTCTTTGAAAGTTCATCAGTTGAACACTACTTTCTTTTTTGGCTGCAAATAAATATAAAAAAAACATCGTAAGCAGGGTTACACATTGTGGATTAAAGAATTCAATTGTGTGCTTCTCTCCATCTTTGTATGAATTGACTTTTATTACTTTTCAATTTGAATAGGGAAAAAGTCCAGTGGAATCAATCAAATTCCTTCAGAGTCCACCATCACCGCCCTCTCTCTCTCTCTCTCTCTCTCTCTTCGTATCTCTCCTCCAGTGCCTCCCTCTCTCGGTAATTTCTCTTACTCACACATATTCTTGACAATCATATTGTTGAAATAATGAATATATGGGGATTAAACAAATTTGGTTGGCACATGAACATATGCTTTGAATAGAAAAATTATGTAGAGATGAAAATCACTTTATTGATTGTAAGTGATTGTAAGTTTAATTGATAATTTTAATTGATAATCACGTTTACCTGATTGTAAGTTTAATTGATAATTTTTTTCACCCTTTATTTTTTATTTTTCAGTGGTTTAATTTATTGTTTCATACTTGGGTTTGTGTACACAGATTGGTATGCACAACCCACTGATGTTGAGGTTGTTGACCTCTTCTATCTATGTCAAAAAAAATCTAAGGTAAACTATGTATCAAAATTTGATGTTGTTGTCCTGTTCTATCCATGTCAAACAAATCTAACATAAGCTATGTATCTAAAAAAAAAATTGATGTTGATCTCTTCTAGACCAACTCCAAGCTGACCCTAATGATCTAGGAAAGGGTAGTAAATTTGCTTGATAGTTGCAGTCATCTTAAGGATAACTCATTTCAACTCACTCTAATGTCTATTTACGAATATCATACAGCGAGTGTAAGAGCAATATTTTCGTACATGAACATTTTACCGAACTTTTAATAGATGAATATTATGCTTGAATGCTTCCCAAATCTTTTCCCAAAAATTGCAACCCCATATGATGTCTTTTCTAGGTCATAGGATTTTATTTGGAGTTTCTGTAGGCATTGATATGGTCCCACTAGCACATCAAATGGGATGGGGATTGGGAAAGGATTTGGGAAACATTGCATGCATTAACCTTTTTTATTTTTTATTTTTTTTAATATGTGAATGAATGGCAGCTCCTGATATTGTAAAAATTGTTCTTTTCATTTTTAGTTTCCATTAACGTGGCAACATTTTAATCGACAGCTCTATTTGGGCATGTCACACCCGTTCCAGAAATTTATGATTTTGAAAATGCATCATTTGAGATTTTTGAAATTTTTAATGTTATTAATAATTTGAGTTGAGGTTGTGTCTCAACCGTTCCAGGAATTTATAATTTTATCATTCATATTTGTAATTTGGGAGTTTATCAATGTTAGTTGATAATGGTGATGAGGTTGACTGTGAGTCAACGGTAAGGTGTCAGTAAGGACACGGGAACATGGCAGTTCATATTGCATGGGCATGAGTAAATGGCATTTATATGATTTAAATGTTATTTGACTTTACCTAGTATTCCTGTGAATAGTAATTATACATGTGTAGTATAATTCTGGTATTTGGATACCTTAGTATATCATTTTGAGAATTGTGGTGAGAACGTGAGTGATACGTTAATTAAAAAGGTAGGTTGTGTAGAGATTCCACAGAATATAGTTTTCGGACGTTATTTTTTGGACCCAAACGAAACCTAGTCGAAAACTTTTGAAATTTATAATTTTCACTCGTAAAGTTATAAAATGGACGTGTGCGAAGTTTCATGGGTTAATTAGAAATTTGAGAAACTTGTGGGGAGGTAAACGTAATTTTTAGAACGTTTGTCTATATATAGATGGGGATGAGATTTCAATCTCATCCAAACTTTCCTAAAAATCTAGAAAGAGGAGAGAGAAGGGAGATTGGTTCCCACGAGTTTGCCGGCGACATACGACGACCGTTCGTCCGTAAGATTTTCTCCAGATTCAAGATTTGAACTCATGGAGGTAAGACCTAAGTTTTGATACTACTTAGGCCGTGTTTGGCCAATTTTTGTAAAAATCTTAATTCTAGACTTTTGGGAAAAACAGGTATAAACTTGTAGGAATTTTCTCAAATTCGAAATCCGACGATTATTTAGCCTCCTAGTCGATCCTTCAAAGTTTGGGGGAAATCGCACGAGGTATGAAGTTCTAACTTATGAAATATAGAGGAATACATGTTTTATGTTTCGACGACGAAATTGAGATCCGGGCGAAATCCATGTGTTAATTGTAGGCCCGTTAATTATGCACGCGCTAATTTGTGAAAAGCATGTCTAAATTTACGCGAGCACGTTGAGTTGTCTATGTGGGTCAAAGGGGAGTCTTATACAAATTCATGCCGGAGTAAGCTTCTTGATATTTGAGAATTTTAGTAGCGACGGCTACTGTGCATGGTTGTAGGCTTGGACTTGCATGGCACTTGTGGGATGTAATGGTTGTAGGCTTGGACTTGCCATTGACATCGCGGTTTAAGGCTTGGACTTGCCGCTACCGGATGAATGCGTATTTTCCTCCCTAGAGACTATTGACATGATTTATGAGATTAAAGCATGTTTTGTCATATATTGCATATGTTAGACTTGTGCACTCAGCATATAGCTGAGCAGTGGAGATTTACTCCATTGCAGGTAAGAAGAAAGACAAGAAGAAGCGTGATGAATGAGACCGTTAAGGAACGTCGGGGGAATCATTTGTTTATATCTTTGTTTCCTTTTTCTAAACTAGTGTAAGGATTGAGAATTCGTAAAATGTTGTAATAGATCTTTGGATTAGTTCCTTGGTATTGTAATCTTATAATTGAACGTCTGTAGTTATGTTTTGAATGTTGAAAATCAGTTATGGTTGTGATTGTGGTGGAGAAGCATGAGTTGTTAATATTTCATTTCAGGCTGCCCAGCAGGGGAGCAGTCGACTGGACCCAGGATCAGTCGACTGGATCTCGTGTGATTGAGACACTGAAAGTGAATAGTAAGAGAAGCAGTCGACTGGACCTTACATCAGTCGACTGAGACACTGTTGGTTTTGGCTACTGCTTTTAATAATGGCAAAACCAGTCGACTGGACCCCTTTTGAAAATGTTACATTTTGGTTCTGCTTAGCACAGTCGACTGGGGACTTTGATCAGTCGACTGGGTTCCCTGATCAGTCGACTGAACCTCTGTTTTCAAAACTGAGTATTTTGGATGTGTTTCTAATTGGCCAAAACTTTTTATAACTCTGATTCCAATATATTTTACAAACTCAGAGGGTAATGTTCCCTAAGTTTTAAATACCCAGGGTTGTTTTAAAGTTCTTTCCGCTGCGTATTGTTATATGATGTTTGGATGAGCCTTGATGGCATGCCACGTGTCCTATTTCTGCGCGTAGCGGGATGGGTCGTGACAGGTTGACTGTGGGTCAATGGTAAGGTGTCAGTGAGGACACGGGAACATGGTAGTTCATATGGCATGAGCATGAGTAAATGGCATTTATATGATTTAAATGTTATTTGACTTATATGGTATTTTGTGAATAGTGAATTATACCTGTGTAGTATAATTTCTGGTATTTTCGGTATTGTTTGTTAACATTTTGAGAACTGTGGTGAGAACGTGAGTGATACATTAATTAAAAAGGTAGGTTGTGTAGAGATTCCACAGAATATAGTTTTTCGGACATTATTTTTGGACCCAAACGAAACCTAGTCGAAAACTTTTGAAAAGTATAGTTTTCACTCGTTAAGTTATAAAATGGACGTGTGCGAAGTTTCATGGGTTAATTAGAAGTTTGAGAACTTGCGGGGAGGTAAACGCAAATTCCAGAACGTTTGTCTATATATAGATGAGGATGAGATTTCAATCTCATCCAAACTTTTCAAAATATCTAGAGAGAGGAGAGAGAAAGGAGATTTGGTTGCCACGAGCTTGCCGGCGACAAACGACGACCTTCCGTCCGTCAGATTTTCTCCAGATTTCATATTTGAACTCGTGGAGGTAAGATCTACGTTTTGATCCTACTTAGGCCGTGTTTGGCCAATTTTTGTAAAAATCTTAATTCTAGACTTTTGGGAAAAATAGGTATAAACTTGTAGGAATTTTCTCAAATTCAAAATCCGACGATTATTTAGCCTCTTAGTCGATTCTTCAAAGTTTGGGAAAATCGCACGAGGTATGAAGTTCTAACTTATGAAATATAGAGAAATACATGTTTTATATTTCGACGACGAAATTGAGATCCGGGCAAAATCCATGTGTTAATTGTAGGCCCGTTAATTATGCACGCGCTAATTTGTGAAAAATATGTCTAAATTTACGCGAGCACGTTGAGTTGTCTATGTGGGTCAAAGGGGAGTCTTATACAAATTCATGTCAGAGTAAGCTTCTCGTTCTTTGAGAATTTTAGTAGCGACGGCTATTGTGCATGGTTTAAGGCTTGGACTTGCCATGGCACTTGTGGGATGTAATGGTTGTAGGCTTGGACTTGCCATTGACATCGCAGTTTAAGGCTTGGACTTGCCGCTACCGGATGAATGTGTATTTTTCTCTCTGGAGACTATTGATATGATTTATGAGATTAAAGCATGTTTTGTCATATATTGCATATGTTAGACTTGTGCACTCAGCATATAGCTGAGTAGTGGAGATTTACTCCATTGCAGGTAAGAAGAAAGACAAGAAGAAGCGTGATGAGTGAGGCCGTTAAGGAACGCCGGGGGAATCATTTGTTATATTTTTGTTCCCTTTTTCTAAGCTTGTGTAAGGATTGGGAATTCGTAAAATGTTATAATAGATCTTTGGGTTAGTTCCTTAGTATTATAATCTTATAATTGAATGCATGTAGTTATGTTTTACATGTTGTAATTGGCGTTGGCTGTGATGGTTTGTGGATATTGAGAAGCATGTGTTAGTATTTTTCATTACAGGACTGCCCAGCAGGGGAGCAGTCGACTGGACCCTATGTCAGTCGACTGGATCCCGTGTGATTGAGACACTGAAAGGGAATAGTAAGAGAAGCAGTCGACTGGACCCTGCATCAGTCGACTGAGACACTGTTGATTTTGGCTACTACTTCTAATAAAGGTAAAACCAGTCGACTGGATCCCCAGATCAGTCGATTGTACCCCTTTTCGAGGTATTGCTTTTTGGTTCTGCTTAGCACAGTCGACTGGGGACCTTGATCGGTCGACAGAGCAGTCGACTGGGTTCACTGATCAGTCGACTGGACCTCTGTTGAGAACTTTAGGTTTTGGTTTCTGCTCAGTACAGTCGACTGGACCCTAGGAGCAGTCGACTGAACCCTTGTTTTCAAAATTTGTTCTTTTGGACGTGTTTTCATTTGGCCAGAAACTTTTTATAACTCAAATTTTTCAATGGATTTGTCCACTCAGAGGGCAATGTTTCCTAAGTTTTAAAATACCCAGGGTTGTTTTAAAGTTCTTTCCGCTGCGTATCGTTAGAGGATGATTGGATGAGCCTTGGTGGCGTGCCACGTGTCCTATTTCCATGCATAGTGGGATGGGTCATGACAGGGCAGGGAAATGCTGGTAGAAGAATTGCCTATGGTACCCATTTGAGTTTCCTGTTGAATTTGAAGTAAATTGCAGGACAACACATTGTACTCTTATAACTTATTGTTAGATCTTTTAAACTACATGATTTGTAAACGGGGAAGTTGATGTCCTGTGATATTTTCATGTATTAAGAAAACCTACATTGTTAGAAAAATCGTATAGCTTCTTAAGATTACAACGTCAATGTAGAAAACCAAATGAGTTGGGATGTTGATTTGGGATTTGGATTTGTGTAGCATAGCATTACTCATGTTGAAAATAACAATGGTGATTGTCAAGTTAAAAATTGATTTTTACTGCCTATAAGCATGGTTAAGAGTTAGGTAGTGGCTTTAGCCACGGTCAATACCTAGTAGTATTAAAAAGTAAATAATTACACAAAAAAAGAAGAAGAAGAAAGTTGTAGAGCCATTATAACATAAAATAAAAAAAAATAAAAAATAAAAACAAAATAAGAAGAAAAAAAAATATAGAGAATGTGTCATGTGGCCATGTGGCATGTCTTAGAAGAGGGTAAAAGCTTTGTCTTTAATATATTTTTATAGATATATAAGGGTTGAAAACATGAAAATTTTCAAGTGTTAAAACAAATTTATTATTGTTCCAAGAAAGCACAATTTTTTTAGGATTTTATTCCCACTAATGTTCCATCGCAATATCCCTATTAAGATTTAATATAATATACATAAAAAATACAAAAGGGGGTGGGGGAAGAAAAAATGTATATAAGATTGAAAATATCGGAATTTTCAACTGTTAAACAACTTTATTATTGTTCCAAGAAAGCACACTATTTTTAGGATTTTAGGATTCCCACTAATGTTCTATCCCAATGTCACTATTAAGATTTAATCTAGTACGCATAAAAAATAAATTTAAAAAAAAAAAAAGAAGAAGAAGAAGAAGGAAAAATGCTACATTTGCCACATAGGATTTTGAGAGTTGATGATGTGGATAGGCTCATTGAAGTGGGATTACTTGGCCATATAGTTTGAATTAATCTAGCAAAGTTGAGGAAAATCATGCCACATAGGATTTTTTGGAAGATGGTGTGGCTTATGGTAGAGGCTAAATGTAACACCCGTACCCGGAAAAGATGATTAATTTGGTATTAATATTTGTTAATTAAAGATAATTAATGCATGAGATGATTTACGTGGGGTTATGAACCCATATGTAAAAAGGTGCTCAAAAAGTTCTGTAAAAGGCATGACTGGTATAAATGTGGGGCCAATGAGGGTCTAATTAAAATAATTTGTATTTTGATGTCATTTTATGTTTATATGAGTACTTGAATAAATACTTAAAGAGATTATTATTTCTTATGATAGGTTAAGTGGACCAATTTGGGTACCTATGTGAGAGTGTATTTGAATACAATTCATAATTAATAGGCTATATAGCAACCTTGTAATTTATATGGGACCACGTTTGGGACCCACGCAGGACTTAGATTAAATCTATGAAGAAAAGTTAGGTAGTTAATGTAATTAACTTGGGGGTTTCATAATAAAGCTTAAAGAAAGTTGGGGGAGGTAAATGGGAATAAGGAAAAATGGTGACAACACATATGCATGCTAGCATATGCGTCTCTCCATTGTTAATTACAGCTGGGAATTGAGAGAAGAAAGAACCGAGAGCTCTCGACGATGACGACGAATTCTTGCCATTCCTTCACCGTTCGACGTCGGATTCATGAACCGAGACCATTTTTGGACTCGTGCAGGTAAGAGGATCACATGCACGTAATTTGTTTTCATTTTCGGTAACATTTTTCTGGCGACTTTTCTTGATAGATAATGGTTGTTCTACCAAAATTATGTAAGATTACTCTAGAACAAGAATTGGATTTGGTTCTAGCTTGAATCGGGATTTTTGGAGCTTAATTGCGTATAAATTGAAGAGGTGAGTATTCTAATTCCCCAATTGGATATTTAGTTATGTTCATGTGATAATTGTTACTCAATACATACTTATGTACATATATGTTGAAGAATTTGGGAGTAAAACATGTCAATTATGTGCATCTTGCCATATTATATGCTTGAGTTACTTATATGGTTATGTGGATCAAAGGAAAGTCGAGTAGTGGTCACCATTTATAGGTCCCATATGTAAGGGATAGTAAGACCTTAATGAGCGGGGCGTGGTGACGACCATGATGATGAAATGGTGATACCTTTGGGATCACAAGAGTATGTGATACGCTATATGCGTTAAAAGTTTGAGAATTTTTGGGGTGAGAAGGACCCGGGGGTGGTGACTTGAGTTAGTTGACTTTTCGGAGATCAATTTGTTGTTGTTTATAATGATTGTTGCATTTACATACTTTGCATTCCAATAGCATGATTAGTTTCCTCACTAAGCAAAAGCTTAAACGAAAATATATTTTCTGTTGTGGTTATTGAATAACTATCGCAGGTACCAAACGAGATGAGGAGAAGAAGTGAGTCATGCGACGGGTTAAGTTTGGGAGTTGCGAACATGATTCTATGCTTAGATGGGTTTAGTGTGAAATATAACTTTTATCTTGGGAAACACTTGAACAATGTGTATTTGGGAGACTTGTAGTATGTTAAGTATAAGTGATTGTAAATTATGTTGTAAGATGTGAGTTGCACTTGCAAGTCACAGGTTGGGTATGGTTGTGAGAGACTTGAGCAAGTTGGGTAACTTTTGGTTGAAAACTAACTTGGTTTCTCTTTATGGATCAATGTTTATGTAAATGCTTCAAGAATATGAACTTGAATGTAAATTAAGGTTCCTAGTTGGAATTTTATGGATTATGCATATTTAAACTACTTTTCAAATGTTTGGAAATAGTTTGGAAAACTCTTATGATGTTTGGGTAAAGTTTTGAGCTATTTGGGAGTGCTTCCCAAATGGTTTTGGATGTATTTAAAGGGATTGATATAGTTTAGTTAAGTTTTTGACAGAATTTTGCTCATGTTTAGCTAAATGGTGGGGAGAGATGCAAGTTTGTGTTATCAACTTGGGTTGTCAATTGAACTTAGTTTTCTTTAGTTGAGAAGTTATGCAAGTATTGGGTTTAGTATGTGGATTTTTACGTAAGTTCTTGATCCTAAGGAATAGCTTGTGTGTTTTTGATTGTCAATCCATGCTTGGAGATGCTGTGTTAAGGTTTAGAAACATATAGAAATGCTTTGAGAATGATTTTTGATGTTTCTTCAAAGTTTGGGGAAGTTTGGAAGTGTTTTGAACTGATTACACAAGGTTTTAGCAGCTGGAAAGTCTGTAGAAATCGGATCGATCCGGGTCTGGTGCGGATCGATCCGAGGCATCTGGGAGAGCAGAAAATAACTTTTTGTTAAAACCGGATCAATCCGGTTTTGGGGCGGATTGATCCGCTGGTCTGGTTCCAGTCCGATGGATTTTACGGAAACAAGCATAACTCTCTCTAGAAAATTCGGATTCATGCGCCGTTTTTTCAGTTGGAACTGGGACTCAAAGACCTATCTTTTGATATAAAATTTTCTATACTTTATTAATGGCCATTTTTCCCTTGGGGCTGTTTTATATCAACGAAGCTGTTTTATGAAGTCTAATCCATGATTTTCTTAGTGAATTAAGGGTGTTTTGACTTCTGGGCTTTGTTACACGTGTCCTAACTCGCCCGAGGCGGGTTGGGGTGTGACACTTCATTTGCTTCAGCCTTTATATAGATATATTAGATAGATGGGGTAAAGTGAAAAATGGACCTAGCTACAGGGTTGATTGTATTTAACCCAAAACAGTAATGCTATGCTTCCCAAATCCCCATTCAAAATTCTTGTTCCAAATGGTGTGGCAATAGTATCACTATGGGGTCACTTCAACATACTCCAATCAAAATGCAGAAGTCCCAAAGTTGTCTCACTACTACATCACTTGTGATAGAAATTTGGAAAGCGTAACATTACTCCCCAAAATAAGTGTCCACTTTTAAAGGTCAACTAAATATTTTACACAAACTTCCTATAATACGTTTATAATAAGGGTAAATCTATTGTGAGAAGCTTCTTATATGAGAAGGCGGGTTTTAACCGTTGAATGATAATCTAACCATAAAATTTCCAAGAATCTGGAGATGCATTTATTGTCAAATTCTCATCTAACGGTTAAAACCCGCATTCTCATAGGAGAAGCTGCTTACTATAGACTTGCCCTTATAATAAATACAATTAACATTTGTGTTGTCAAATAAAATGAGTAGAAAAGTCAACACCCCTTATAATAAATACAATTAACATTGGTGTTGTCAAATAAAATGCGTAGGAAAGTCAACACACATCACATCCAAGCATAAAATAGGAAAACAATTATGTAATGGATCAACAAAATGATTATAATACATCTTTCTTAAACAATGTGTAAACTTGTAGTGGACACTTATTTAGGGACGGAGGGAGTAATATTGTATTTAGGGGTATTCATGGACCACCGATGTGATCGGTCAGTTTTATAAAAATTACTCTAAGATTAAAATCGAACCGAAACGGACCATAAATGACAAATCTGAACAAACTAACTGATTTGATCGGTTTTTAAAACACACAAAAAAAAAGAAAAAGAAAAAAAGGAAAAAAAAGAATTGACTGATGAACACCCCCAATTGTATTACATGCATTTCATGATACCATTTTAGCTGGTACATTTGTCCTAAGATTAGATCGTTTGGAAAATGATATTGAGCATTAATTAGAAATGTTTTCTTTAATTTTCTAGTAATGTAAATTGTGTTCGCAATCGATAAACATGTTAGGGGTCTTCTTCGTAAAGTAAACAATGTGGCTTAGTTCCGTGACGGATACCTTATTGGCACAAGAGTTGGACACTATCCTTTTGTTAGAAAAGTGCGTTCCCAGAATCCGTTGACAGCACGTATAAGTTGGTACTGCAAAAATTTACGTGAAAACTACAATAACCCTACAAGGGCAGAACTAGGGTTACCTTGAACTGCAAAAATAGATTGCTATAGTAGACAAATCGAGAACACGGACTTGATAACAGCTCACGATCTTCTATCGTATTCCTTTGCTGTCAGAATATCGAATTGAGTGTGGGGTCTTTCGAAATTCTTTCTATTTTCTGCTCTCCTTTTTTATGCTCTCTTTTTTATTCCGAGTTATATTACTCTTGATAGAAAAACATAAACTGAAAAGAGAGTCAAAGCAGTATATGTATAGGCTATGATAGGGACCATACGAAGTCAATAAGGAATAGACTTCCTTATGGAATTAGGAAACCCTAGTTCGAATTGAATCAGATTCCTATTTCTATAAATTATAATTCATACCACTAAATAATTACCCTTATCTAAAAAATATATTTCGAGCTCCATGTTATTAAATGCTTATTATCTCCCAAGTTAAGATTACAGATATCCATTAATTAAATATAATTATTAACAATCACATTTAATTAATCTCTTAAAGTTCCTTGAGATCATTTGCTTAACTTATCTGATATGTCGGATACAAAATCCACCTACGAAGTTTGACATAATCAAAACTTATAAGCTTTCTTAAGGGGATATCATCAATCCTAAAATTGAGACTTGGATTCCATCATTAATTAATATCCACCACACAATTAATATTGTCACCCAATCCAACGAGATATTGACCCATTTAAGGATCTCACCATTTAAAAAAAAAAAACGTAAATATCAAATGTACGTGTCTATAAATTAACTTAAGATTTAGAGTATAAGCACTCATAATAGCCATGAGGTATTAGTTGTCTTATAAGTCAGTACAAAGATAATTATTTCAAGCCGGTCCCGTTTAATACACAAAAGTGTATTAGCATAGTGAGTTGAAACTATACCGTTTTCACAGTCAAGACAAACCTACTACATCACCATGCTGCAATCCTACCAATGGTGTGTCTAATCCCATCTAAGATTGTAAACCAAAATCTTACATTCTACAAGATCCGATGGTCTGATCTTCCGTGTGTAAGCCGAACTCTATACACCAAATCACCTACTATGTAGAATAAGAGACACACATGCACAATATTAAATAAACAATATAATGCAAGCATTGCCCACACAAATTCTCATAAAAATGGAATAACTGATTTTATTAAATGAATAATAAATCAATTACATAGAGCATGACTTTTAGTATATATCCCTAACATCTTCATATGCGTAACGAAGCATGGCTTTTAGTATATATCCCTAACACCTTCATATGCATAACGAAGCATGGCAAAGCATTCGGGGTGTTGGATATTTTGAAAAGAGGCCTTTGCATGAGAGTGGGAAATGGCAGTCCATTCGATTCGAAATGGATCTATGGATCTCGTACCCTTTAACATTCGAACCTATTTCCCCTCTGTCTAAAAGTTTTCACAATGAACAATTGATTTTCTCATCTATACATACACAAACCAAATATTCACGAGTCATGAAGTAGATTTGATCAAAAGCATCCGCCTCAATAGACGAAATAGCGCAGATACATGGATGTGGCACTAGGAGGATAGGGTTTTTTTCACAGTAAAGTCAGCATATCACATAACAGTTGATTTTAAGAAGTAGAATAAGGGTCTGGGGTCATCATCGCTACAGGACTGTGAGTTTAATTGTTAATGTTCATGGAAGCTACCAATCCCAAACAAGATAAAGGTGGTTTTGTGGTTGGTTTGTCATAACTCTCTTGCTTGCAATGAAAATATCATCAAGAGAGGTATATAGTTGTGCGCAAAGATTTCAAAAACCAATCGCAAGTACAAGGTGGCAATTGGATTTTAAAATCTTAATTAATTTGAAACATGCTCTATTTTCAAAAAATAAAATAAAATAAACAAAGCTTAAAAATCTGACCCTCAGTATTACTCAAATAGACTAAGCAAACAAAAAATACCCTGGCAAGCAACTCAGCCTCATAAAAAACCAACTTCCAAAACCATTAAGACCCAAGCACAATATCACGCCCGATGAAGGATATGATTCTTGGAGGTTTATGGAATGATCTATAACTTCCTGGAGAAATTTTGAATATTGTAGAAAATGTAAATATCTAGATATTTATGTGTAGACTTCTAGAATTGTATCTAGAATATTTCATGGAAGCTTTTAGAATATGTTCTAGAACCTTCACCACCGTTAGGTTGTTGACACTTGCCAAGATCTTAGCATTCTCTTGTATAAGGGGTGCCTATAAATAGAGGCCTTATTTGGCCAAGGCATCCACCAAAGTTATAGTATAACCTTTTCACTAGTAATATAATCAACATCTAAACATAGTAACCATCAATATCAATCAAGACACCAAAACATAGGAACCATCAATATCAACAATAAAGTATATTCATCTGATACCAATCAATATCAAAATCAATTAACAAAACATAACAACAAAAAGCAAGCCTATCGTGAAAACCCTGCTATACATGAAGAAACTATATGTCAGTGTGCTCATCATGTAGCTGTTGCACGCCAGTGTGCTGATGATCATGTGACGGATCTATCAACACCAATCTCCTGGAAGAAAAGAGGAAAAAAAACACACATACACATACAAAAAAGCAATTCATGAAAGAAGAAAAAACAAAAAAGATAAGAAATAGGGATACGAATGAAAATAAGAATATAATGACATACCAGAGTAAGAATAGAAATCAACATTGGGATAGCCATGATCACTGTTGACACTCTTAAGCCTGTGCTAAATCACATTTTAACACATGCTATGCTACTCTGAACTACAAATAGCTTCGCCATAGCTCTAGCGTCTTGCTGGCTGGAAAATATATCTAACTGACATGATACTAACCATGCCACATACAATCATCGAGATACCATCCCAGCTCCCTTCGGACGTGCGGTGGGATGGAAAATGGATGACTCCACGTATCCATCGTTGGATAAAGAAGTCGTACTGCTGCAAAAACAAAATGATATAGAAAGTAAACAGAAGAAAGCTAGAAATGACAAGTGCATGGAAGGCGGCAACAAATCCGATGTCTAAGTGAGCTCTCACCATGCGGCTAATCATGAGCCTAACAAAAGCCAAGCTAAAGAGGTCAGTAAGGCTGTACATGGTATTCATGTCGCAAGAGATTGAAATAATTGAAATGAAAACGAAAGTGAAATCAAGTCAATGAAAAATATAAATCTTACTTTTAAGTTGTTGTGGATAGGTTCGCTAGAGTTCTAAAGAGAGAGAAAGACAGAGAGCTTCGCTGAAGGTTGAGAGAGAGAGAGAGAGAGAGAGTGAGAGAGCTTCGAATGTAAGAAACTGAAATGAAAATAGCTGGTAGAGAAAGAACTGAAAAGAACAAGATGAGGGAAAATGGAGGAAAAGTTGTGATATGGAGTAATATATAAGGCTGATGTGCGAAATAGAAAAACAATAAACCCATCAAAACATAGGTACACTGAGATGGGCTGTTTGCACGTGATTACTCCACATGTATGGAAACGAACAGAGTTCATAGAAAAGGAGTTTCAATCAACTCAATTGAGATGATGCACAATGGTAGAGATGAGAATTTTAATTAGGGGGTTGAGATTGAATATGTGTGCGTTCAATGATAATTTTATACGGGATTCAAGGCAGCGCTCTTGAGCCGATTTTTTGGGATCTAATTATTTCTATTTACCACCATTTTATAATAAGGGTTGGTTGTTTAAGCGTGACTAATTGTAACACAATTTGTGTTTGACTAAATTAAGAATTGATAAGAGATTATACATAATACATGTCTTTTGTAAAAATATAAACTCTTTTTTTTTTTATATAAAATTAAAAATTCATCAAATTTTACATGACGTTTGGAGCAACTCTTTAAACATGTTATAGCTATTATTTCAAACGCAAAAAGTAACCCGTTTAAAAGTCTGGTGCAAGTCTTTAAACGTTTTGGTACAAGTTCAGAAGGTTGAAAACTAAAAGTCGACTAAAATACAAAATAACTAATAGAAAGTTGAGTTTTTTAAAAAAAAATTATGACTTTTTAAATTTTTTTTTAATTATTGTTAATGTATTTTTTAAAAGGGGAAATTATTGAAAAATCCTACAAGTAACCCTCATAAGTTTAAAACTCCAATTGGTTGGACCATTTTCTAAAAAGGACAAAAGGAATCTAAACTAGTGCTCACACGGTATAAATGAAAGCACCATAGAAAATCCCATGTGACTCCTGCGCCTCACGCGCGCCTCTCCTTGGTTCAGCCACTCACACCGTGTGAGTGGCTGTACCATATGAAATCCATTTCGAAAAAGTTTTTTAAAATTTTAAACCCCCATAACTTTTGATCTACAACTCTGTTTTTTACAAATTTTATACTGTTGGAACCGTGTCGACGAGAGCTACAAAACTAGTACCATTGTTGATATGTTTTGAGCAAAAAAAAATTGACATTTTACCTGCCTTGTTCAGTTGTTCAAATGCAAAGTTAAGTGAAATTTCACTTAATGTTCATGTATGAGTTAAGCGAAATTTCACTAAATATTCATATATGCATGGTGAAATTTCACTTCTTCTTCTTTTTTTTTTTGCATATTAAACAACGCATATTTTGTTAAAAGAAGCAAATTTCACAATCAATTATAAAATACCAATTTTCAACCAAAACAAGTGTAGGAATTCTTGTTAAAATTCGTCCATTGTTTTTTCTTCTCAAAACATACAAATTTCATATTTTTACATACATAAATAATAAGTGAAATTTCACTTGATATACATAAAATATTAAGTGAAATTTCACTCAATACATGAAAAATTTCATGTTTTTACATACATGAATAATAAGTGAAATTTCACTTGATATACATAAAATGTTATGTGAAATTTCACTGAATACATGAAAAATATTAAAAGCTCTCTCCAAAAAAGTCCGAAGTTCAATTTTTGCAAAGCTCATAAACTAGTTACCAAATGAATTAACATGAAATTGTGCTTTAAAAAAGGAGAAGCACCAAAATGGGGGCCAAACTAAGCCTTAATGAGGTATCAATGGCTTTATTGCAATTCGTCTTTTTTTAATTTTTTATACATATAAATTTGACATACATAAATATTAAGTGAAAATTCACTGAACTCGTACATGCTTTCTTCCTAAAAAACATGAAGTTAAACTCAACATTCGTGTACTCGTTCAGTGAGATTTCACTTAGTAGGTTAAGTGAAAATTCACTAACTATCCCAAAAGTCACTAGAAGTAACTCTCTAGAGTTTAAGGTCTAATTTGATACTTACTTTGTTAAAAAGTCCCTCAAGTGTCAATTTAAGTAAAATTTCACTTAATATTCATGTATAAGTTCAGTGAAATTTCACTTAACATTTATGTATGTAAAAACATGAAATTTCACTCTATCTTTTTTTTTTTTCCTCTTTCATATTAAACAATGCATATTTCGTTTAAAAAAAAAATCAAAATTCACAAATTAATTATAAAGCATAGTTTTTCGACCCAAACAAATGCAAATTTCTTGTGAAATTTCACTTAAACTCTCATTAAGAACAAAGTGAACATTCGGGTTTTTTTTTTCTTACAACATATCAACTTGACATACGTGAATATTACGTGAAAATTCAATAACCCATACACGAATATTATGTGAAAATTATATTAGGTTCGTCTGGAACATGCTATGTAAAAATAAGAGTTTTTTTTTTTCTTTTGCTCAAAAGGTATCAACAATGGTACTAGTTTTGTAGCTCTCGTCGACACGGTTCCAACGGTATAAAATTTGTATGAAACAAAATTGTAGATCAAAAGATATGGAAGTTTAAAGTATAAAAAAATATTTTCAAAATGGATATCATATGGTACAGTCACTCACACGGTGTGAGTGGCTAAAAGAAAATGGGGGATGTATTGGATTTTCTATAGTGCATGCACTTGTACCGTGTGAGCAGTGGATTAGATTCTTTTTGCCCTTTTTAGAAAATAGTCAAACCAATTGGAGTTTAAAACTTTTGAGAGTTAGTTGAGGAGTTTTCCAACAATTATCTATTTTTAAAATTTCAAAAAATAGTAAATTGACTTTTAAATTTCGTACAAAAATTTGACTAAAATCAAATTTTGCCTTTATTTTTCAATAGCTGTTCCAAACACCGTTACTGCTGGGATTTTTTTTTTTTCGTAAAAAAATTGGGTATAGTGCGATAAAACGTGTGAAGCACAAACAAGACGATAAGCCTCCGTCATTTTAGCTCTCTCTCTCTCTCTCCCTCCCTCAGACGAGTCATACGACACAAATTACACAATCAAAGGAAACAAATCACAAGCCCTAGTAGATGTAGATGTAGATGAACATGCAGATGTGGTGATTAACCTGAATAATCTCAACTATGGATCAGCTGAATCACAACGATGCTTTCTGTCAATCAATTCATGCTCCAACTCCAACCCAATCGGCTGCAGACTTTCTTCAACCCCTTCCTCCGAATCGAATCCTTTCCGATTCGAGGTTCGCCCCAATTTCACATATATTTGGACTTCTCTCATTTTCTCAGCCCAGATTTTTATTATTGTTTCTCAATCTATCTATCTATCTATCTATCTATCATGTGATGTCGCAGTTCAATTTCATGCTTAATTATATTCCAATTTGTTTCTGTTTTTGTTAACACAATCCTTTAAACACAATTAAGTCAGTGATTTAGAAGATTGATTGATTGATTGATTGGTAACATGACAAATTAAAAGGACCTTGTATTTATCATATCTTTGCTATCATGAAGCTGAAAACTGTGTAAGAGCAACTCCAATGGGGGATCCAAATGGGTATCCAAAACCAAAAGATGCCAAAATGGATCCCCTCATCCCAAAAATTGCACTCCAATGGGGGATCCAAAAGGGGATCCATTATGCAAACTCATGGTTTGAGTCTCCAAAGTTATAGCCTTTGGAGAGAGAAAGTGAGGGGTTGCATATTTGGTGGGATGATCCTAGCCATTGGTTTATGAATAAAATAATATTTTTAGTGTATGTATGGTTGAGATACATCAAAATATATTAAATAATAAAATGGAGACTAGTTTTGGGTACTATGGTTGGAGTACATGAGATTTATTTGGTATGTAAAACACTATTCAAGTAACCAAATGGTATTTTGGATACCCACATTTGATGACTACCCTTGGAGTTGCTCTAAGAGGTTATGGGATTGACTTATCAAATGTTGAGAGCAATGAATATAACTGCCAATTTTATCTCCAAAGTTTCTTGTTAATAATAAATCATGCAGATGGCTGATGGGTACATATCGTGTGGTAGTGCTGTAGGGACATTGGTAGCTAAGAATTGAATCGACTATAGTCCTTGTGAAATAGTAGAATGGTGCTGATTACGAAATTAAGTGTGAAAGTCGGTGGTGTTGATGTCAGTGATCCCAAGGAGGGTTTCCATTTGTGGGAAATTTAAATTTTTTGGGCGCGTATTTTTCATGATTATGTGATACTAGAATAGGTTTCAGAGGTCACAATTGAGACAAAGCAAGCACCGCGGACTATGAAGAGCATAATCTATTTTGACATTTCAATAGAAGTTTTCGAATAAGGAAAAGAATTGCCCTTTGGTGGATGTCGTAGACTTGTAGTTCTGATAAATGCAGTTCTCCTAATTTTCATTCAGACTTATATTGTTCTCTAATGGGTACTGATATAATTGGACAATTATGACTACAGTGTCCGTCATTAGCTAGTACTCTCAGTAGTCATCAATTTTTAAACCAAAGCGTTATCCATTCCACCTCTCAACTTGGTGGTTTGAGGGTTTGAATTGCAGTTGGGATAAAGTGGGGGGAGAGTATGTCTTACTTATCCGCCAAAAAGAAAAGGAAAGAAAAAAGGAAAAAGGAAAGAGAAAAAAAATCAATTTTGTAGACAATGTTGGACATAAAAAAACTGAAGTGGTAAAAAGTAAAAAGAATGATTATCTTCTCACTTTCTACAAATCCACTTGAAAACAGATCCAAATAAATGTTGCTATGTATATTGTCTGAAGGAGAGGCATGTCGAAGGCATTTATTTAGTGAGATGTGAGGGTAAGATGAACCACACACATCACCTCTTCGAAGCATATAATTTTCTCTGACTGACACTCGTCATTTATTGGATGACCTTCTCGTCCCCATTTTCTTTCTTTTCTTCATCCATATTCTTCTTCTTACTTTTGTCGCGTGTCTATCACAGCCAAAAGTCAGACTCAGAACTCAATAACAGTATTGCTGCAAGAAAGGTTCAGAAGGCTGATCGTGAGAAATTAAGGAGGGATCGTCTAAATGAGCAGTTGATGGAGTTGGGAAATGTGATCGGTAGAATAATATCTCCTCTATATTTTCTTTTGATGCAACAGCTAGAGGATTCCCTTTTGCTCGGTGTTCTAAGATTTTAAACTCATGTTTCTTTGTCATATTTGGTAATAGAATAGAAAATTAGCATTAGAAAGGGTTCCTATCTGTCCGGATGGAATATTGTATAGAGGGATCAATGACTATGAAGAATGATTTTGGATTATTAGTTTTGCTGTCTTGCAATGCTGTCTATCCAATATACTATTCTTTTTCAGAAGCAACAACAATTAGTCAATGAAGAAGATAGCGCTCACTGTGGATCTTATATGTGCAACTGAAAAGCCCTACTGGTTATAGAATTTCCCTACTCCTGGATTCCTTCTGCATAAATCTTTAAATTGTTGCATGTCCCTTCATGTTTCGCGGTATCTACTTGAGATTTTTCTTCTTCAACATCTGTTTCTTGAATCTCTTTCTCTTGGCAATGTTGAAAAAAGTTTTGAAGTTACGAAAACAATTTGCAAGGGACCGAAAATGCTGTTACATATGCATTTAAAATTCTCAATAAAATTAGTTGAGCTGAGTTTTGCAACTTTAAGATATACCATGCAAACTTCTCTTCTTGATAAGTAGATGTTACTGGCATTTTCATGAATGACTTTAACTTAGGCAACCAAGAAACTTTACAGTAAACTTCTCTCATTATTGACAAGCATTTTGTGGTTAAATCTAGTTGCTGTCGTCTATGCTTTTCCTTCAAAACACATTATCTCAAGTTGAAATTATCACTGAATTATTATGCCGTGAAGTTGGCTAATTAGGTTTTCTTGTTTAAGTTGTTGGAGTTCGGAAACTTTTGCCAGTTTTATGATATCCTTCTATGTGATTTTCACTGATGAACAATGCTGGTAGGTTTCCTTTCAAATTGAGATAACCACACACTGGCTTAATAATGCAGATCCCGAGAGGCCCAAAAATGACAAAGCATCTATTCTTGCTGATACGATCCAAATGCTGAAGGATCTGACTTCTCAAGTCAATAGACTAAAAGCTGAATATACAACACTTACTGAAGAATCTCGTGAGGTGATTTTTTCTCTTTTCATTAATCATCTTTCAGTTCATCAACTGTGTGTTGTCTTCATGTTTTGTCGTGCAATTGTCCCTTGATAAATTATTACTTAAAGCAGTTGACACAGGAGAAGAATGATCTTAGGGAAGAGAAGGCATCCCTGAAGTCTGATATTGTGAACCTTAATGTTCAGTATCAGCAGAGAGTCAGGGCTATGTACCCATGGGCTGGTATTGATCATTCAGTAGTCATGCACCCACCTTCATACCCATTTCCAGTGCCAATGCAAATGCCACATCAGCCAATTCCATTGCGTCCATCTTTTCAGCCATACCCATTCTTTGGAAATCAGAATCCTGGGGTCATTCCGAACCCTTGTTCGACATTTGTTCCATATTTAGCTCCAAATAATGTAATTGAACAGCAGTCCGTGCAGTACGCACCTCCTATAGTGCAGCCCGGTAATAGGTCCCATGTTTCAGGCAGACAAGATTCTAGAAACAAGTCAACGGACCATATAGGTGAAAGCAGGGTTGGAAGAAGCGAGGATTCTAATGATGTTGCGACAGAGCTAGAGCTCAAGATCCCTGGATCTAGAGCAGATCAGGTAAGTAATTGCCTTGTAGATTGACTTAAAGGAAGAAGATTTTGGAACCTTCTTATGAGACTATGGGCTTGTTTGCATTGACTGTGGCAATCACAAAGGAAAAATCATTAAACCCTAATCTGCTTACTGCTTAACGTTTGGGCGAAGCACCTCTAGACTTGCTTTTGCCAAAACGTGCTTTCAGAGCTATAAAGTTCTTCCTAGGGTTATACCAGACATGCTAATATATGCATTTTGGACCCCAAAGCACGTTTTAGGTCAAACCTATGTTTTTGAAAGTGATTCTAAACAGGCCCCCTACGTCATGGTTGGAGCTAACGTAACTGATTGGCAGGATTCTTCCTCTGGCCAGAGAAAATCCAAGAAAATACCAAGGAAGGAAATTAGTATTACAGATGGGAGTTCTTCAAGTAGGTGTTCATCATCTCCTAGTGTACACGATGGCTCGTCAAATAGTGTAGTTGGTGGCAGGAAGGCAGATGACTGATGAAAAGGGTATGCCAGGTATCCAGAATTTATTTTATTTCGAACTCTTGTTATAGTTATTTTTTCCAAAAGATAAATCTTTGTTTGGGTTTTTAGTCATTTCCAGCATCTTTATTAATTACCTCATGATATTAGATGCACTTCTTCTTCTTCTTTTTTTAATGTTCTATTTTGTGAAGTCCTCCAAAATTCAGGCCTACCTTCAAATTAAAGTGGTATGGGACCTTGAGGTTGGGTGTTTTTTTGCCAGGTTTTCCCTGCATGAAAGATGCAAGGACATGAACAAGGCTCGTTGTCAGTCAGTTTCGTCTATGGTGTAGAGGTATGCATATAGTGTGGTTTAAACCTTCCAAGGTCAAAGCTTGTGGATGTAAGAAAGAAAAGTTTGTCAGCATTGGTTCCTAGGTGATGGTAGTACTTGACTTAATCATGTATTAGGGAAATCTAACAGAGCTCCATCTCATCGTGTAATGCATTCGAATATCTTTGATCAATTAACCTTGTAAATAGTATGTGTACGTCTTAACATTCTTCGAAGATGGTAAGTCTGTTCAGTGAATAACTGATCTTTATTGTGAGTTAGTTCTGAAATAAAATTTGAGCAGCAAATTATTATTATATATATATATATATGGTGAATGAGTTCGGCCCATACGAGGTCCTCGCATTGTTGGATGTCCTATACTCTCTCTCTCTCTCTCTCTCTCTCACACACACACACACACACGCGCGCGCACACACACGCGCACACACACACACACACACAATGTTACAGCCTGAAAAGAGGGATGTCTGACACACACACACACACGCGCACAATGTTACAGCCTGAAAAGAGGGACGTCTGACACACACACACACACACACACACATGCACAATGTTACAGCCTGAAAAGAGGGACGTCTGACACACATGCACAATGTTACAGCCTGAAAAGAGGGACGTCTTGTTGCTGTTCCCCGAGAGGAATCACAAACTGGTAATTTGATGCTTCCAATTCATCAGTGTTGCAAGTTACTATCTTTTATATGATCAAATCATGGTGCGCTTGTTTAATCATGCTTAACCCATTTAATCCAAAATGCTTTGGATTCAAACTAGCTAAGTTGTATCATGAACCAAAATTTATCAATTAATTACTCAGGCCGAAGCTCTAGAAGGCTTGACAAGAAACTGATGAATAAATATCATTGAAATGATCAAACACTAAAAAATATCATCTTTCTTTTTTGTGTTTATTCTTGAATTTATTCGAGTTTTGGTGCTCATTGTTCTCCACCGAGCTTTTTGTACCCTTCAGATCTCATTTTTGGCATGAATTGATCAAGGTACTCCTAGGAGATCAATGTGCTTGACAATGGACTGGAAAGGATACCCATCCTTGTCTCAATGACTTCTTTTAGGTGCTTTGAGGCTATCACGTGGTATGCTGCAGCTGACATGGTATCTTGCAGCCAAATAGTCAATAGTAATGAGTTATTTGGGTGGGATCCATGGATCTAAGGATCCTCTCATTTGTGGGTCTCAAGATATGGGTCCACTCAAATAACTCATTCTCATCGGTTGCAGGGCACCACAGTATTCAACGTGGTACATTAGCAGTACTTCAATTTTTTTCCTTAATGACCCTTACCGCACTTGTCTGACCAAGTTCTATTAAGCAATTTGTAAGTTGTGTTGATATTTGGAGTCAAGTAATACTTGGGACACAACCAAAAGACACAACTTTGGGACACAACCTCCATTTTGTGTCTATGTCTCTCCTAGTGGTCCTAGTGGCTACTGTGGGGTCCACTGGCACTGTGGGGCCCATCAGGAGAGAGATAGATACAAATTAGAGGTTGTGTCCCAAGGTTGTGTCCCAAGGTTGTGTCTTTTGGTTGTGTCATAAGTATCACTCTTTGGAGTCTTTAGTCATGGGTAATGTTTATGTGCACATAAAGTGTGCACATAAATATCTGGATCATTTATTTCGGTGGAGCTCGTGTCTGCATACATGGGATCCGTCAAATTGAATGATCCAGATCTTTATGTGCATACTTTATGTACACATTTTATGTGCACCAATTATTACTCTTCTTGCAAGTATTGCTTATGTGGTGGAGAACAAACTATTAAAACAATAGAATTGTTTGGACCAAAAACTGTAACTGACTGCTGTCCTATTCTTTCTATGCTTCGAGAAAGCATCGTTCTAATGGGTATACACATGAAAACAACCACTTAGCATATTTATAATTACAAATTTACAAGTTGTGGTGATGACAGACTAGTTGTTCCATCAATTTTTATATTTATTGAACCTTTTCGTTTTTTTTTTTTTTATGGGAAGAAAACTCATTTTTTGACGTATGTTAGAATTTGCGAAATATACAAATGGTTGTTGTTGAGGCTTCAGAGTAAGGTGAACCTGCTTACTTATAAAATCTGGCTCCTATTTTCACAACCTTTGCTCCAATACATTTAGGCTTAGTTTGGCTTTGGCTCCGATTTTGGTGCTTCTCCTTTTTTAAAGTACAGTTTTATATTACTCAATTCAGTTGATAACTAATTTATGAGTTTTGCAAAAATTGAACTTATGACTTTTTTGGAGGGAGCTTTTAAGGCTGTTTTTTGATTTCATGATATTTTTTTTAAAGAGAAATGTGTCACTTGTATAAAATTATCAAACAATTTAATAATAAATTTTATAAGCTACTTTTAAAAAATCAGGTGTCGTGAGGGCCAAACTAAGCCATACTTGATTAGACTATGATTAGCTCAAACCCAACTGATAAGCCTAACGTTTAGTCCAAGATTGGAGTTTTTAATGGAGCCACGCGTACGATCGAGTAATCCTTCCATCACAGACTCCCCTGAGACCCAAAACACTAGATCCATATCCTCCTATTAACCACGTGGCAGCTTGAGAAGGACGCTCCTTGTTATCCAAAGATTCCAAAATAGAAAAGTGGATAGGAATGGCAAGTCTAAAACGACGACGTCACAGGTTTGACAGCACCGAGCACGCGAGTATCATGAGCTTGCTTAGAAAAATGTCCTGCCGGTAAAAGGACAGCAGCAACAACAGCTGCGAGGGGGGTCCTGATAATTTCGAGGATTTATCAAAGCCCATTCGACCTACAAAGCGCGTTAATCACAACCCCTCCCCATTTTACTAGCCGAGTTGGCCAGCACCTTTGTCAATCGTCCTCCCTGGGTACACCAGATGCTCGAACCTCTCCCGGTCGTAATAAGCTACTTGAGTTGGACGTGTTGGAAAATTGGAAGGATACGGCTATGATACTGATTGAGGCATGCTACGTTAGCACTGTCCTTAAGAACAATTCCGCCCCTCGGAGTCGATGACTCGATGCACAAGGTCACAGCGCTATGCTCTCCAGGATTCAGCAATCAGTTTCTTCCAAACGTGCACTCGAATTGGAAGAATATATGAGTGCTCAGAATTGCTCCAAAAAACAGGGAAGGAAATTGAAAAACAGAGAAGAGAGAATTATTTTTCTATATCTAAAATGGGAAGAGAGGAGGCTATTTATAAAACAAACTGCCCAACGGCTATTTTATTAAAATAGATTTAATAAACCTCCAACGGCCATATTTTTAATATAGGATTTAATAGCCTCCAACGACCATAATTTTAATACAGGAGTTAATAACCTCCAACGGCTATAATTTTAATATAGGATTTAATAGACTTCAACGACCATAATTTTAATATGGAATATTAATCACATAATATAAATGACTTTGTTTAAATCTTTTTGAAATAAAAGGCCCAATGACCAAATAAGAGGCCAATAATTCCAACAATCCCCCCCTATTTCAAAAATTTAAACAACAAATAAAAAGAATGGAGCAAGAGAATTCAATGCATCAAAACTGGTGCCTTTAGGGCTATGAACCAGTCCCTAGGAATATAAGAAGTGACTTACAGGAATTTGGTGAAATAAAATTTCTATGAACCAGAATCCCTTAACGTAAACCAATCGTCTTATACCCACATTAATTCCTCAGATTCTGAGCAACTCTAATCGGTGTGGCACCTCTAGGCCCTGCGCCAGTCCTGAATTTTCATAAGTGCTCTAGAAAACTTGCCTACATTTTCATAGAAAGCGGCCCACTTTCACACTTATATAGGTGAATCCATCAAGTATGCATTGCAATTAAACATACAATCCATTCAGTATGGACTATGGAATTCATTAAGAGTTTAACTCAACCTTTCTCATTGCAATTGCACTATACACCATAGGAATGGACAACAAGATAATCAAATTATAGTGCATCTCAAATCAACCAATGACTTGTTATTACCCATATGAACCTATTTCTTGGGTTCTCCAATTACATAGGTTGGGTTACCATCATTGTTGATTTTTGCTACAGGCATAAGTCTCATTCCCCTCGATGTTTTATACACTAGTTTTCTCCCTAGTAGTATTATTAAATAGTCAGTCAAAATCACTTCTGACCTTGCAAAAATTAAGAGATATAAATTATCTCAAACAGCTGTCTCACAATATTATGACTTAGGCGTATATGCCTACTCTTGCCTTTACAGGACTTTTTTCATAGCTCAGCCTTTTACAGCCTGGCTATCTCAATGTTTATTCCAAATAGGAATATCTGCTAAGAAGCTTTTAAGCCACTCAGCCTCAAAACTAGCTTTCTTAAAAGCTACAAACTCATATTCCATCATTGACTTAGTTATGCAAGTTTGCTTGGACGACTTCCAAGATACTGCACCTCCACTAAGTGAAAAACCAAATTCACTCATTGAATTCCTCTTATCTGAATCCGAAATCCAATTTGCATCACTGATTTTTGAATATACATACTTTCCTCCCCAAAAAAAATTTGGCCTTGAAAAAACCAAAATTTAATTTCTTTCGAATTTTGAAGTATGCAATACATTTTCAAAAATAATTATCTCCGGATATACAACATTTTCAAAATAATTTATTCACGGGGGTGATATTTAACTCTAAGTCTAGTACCAAGCGAGTCATCAAGTAAAACACTTCATTTTCCCTTGAAGAGTATTTCTTGTAACAATTGTGTTGTTACACATATGCAATATCAGGTTTAGTGTAATATATAGCATATACCTCTTGATGAGCTATAACACAATTATTTGTGAATAATCAAACTCTTGGAACAAAAGGACTGCAAAAAGGTTTGTAATAAAATTAATAATGATTTTTTTTTTTCTTCTCAAAACCTTTTTCCAACCTCATAGGATTGATCAAACAGAAATATCAGCAAGAGTTCTTGTAAATTTAATCTCTAAAATTACACTTGCTTCATCAAAATCCTCTCATATCAAAATTAAGTGACAACAATTTTGATATCCTCTATAAATCACCTCCATGTAAACATACGCCACTTCCACTAATTTTGAAACTATTTGAAATAATAGTTTAATCAAAATTTCAATTCACTGGTTGGGTGCCAGTTCTAAACCATATACAGAGTATCCAAGTATGCACACTTTATTTCTATTTGGATTTATAAACCCTCCATGTTAATCCAAATAATTTATCATCTAATTCTCCATTTTAAAAAAAATATTAACATCCATTTCATAAATGTATAATTTGTGCATATCAACAACAACAAATAAATCTTTAATAGACGTACAAAGATAATTGGTATCCCAAGTATCAACATTTTTCTTTTAGCTTAAAATCCCTAGCTACTCGAATAGCTTCATATGGTTTTCAATTAAACATCGGGTTCAAAAGTTTAAAGAGATAAGAGTATCCTCTAAATAAAGAGGATCTCATTCTAAGTAAATGGATAAAAATTTTAGCACTTAGCTTTCTTTCACAATCGTGGTTCGAAAAGTATGTCATGATCTCTATCATGCATTTAATATACAATGTATTTAGATAGGACAAATCTGAAGACCCCAACTATCCCTCAATAACAAAAAATATATATTATGCTTTTAAAATCAGCATCTATATACATTCAAAAGACAAATTATGTCCAAAAGATCTACAAGCATTACTAGAAAATGCATCCCCCAAAAAATAAACATATACTGCAAATATATATATATATATATTTTTCTTTCTCCTTTAGGATTAAAAATACTAACGTAGCCAAAGAATTCAACCTCGAAAAATAGTTTTAAAAAACTCACTATTTTTCCAATATGTGCTAGTAAAACTTAGTCCCAAATATTTAAATGATCTAAATCGGGTCTCAGGTGAATTAGATATCGCGGGTCAAAGCTATTGGGTCAATTAAAAGAAATGCATACTACTAACCAACATGTACGTACGCACATATGATAAAATATATTGTTGGAGAACACAATATATGTTATAGCAACAACTCATCTTTTTCTAACAACAAGAATTGCACCAATATAAGATACTAGTATCACACAACTAGTGTGCACACACAATACTAAGGAATCACATATATATGACATACTTTCACAAAATTTTCAAATTCCAAGCATCACTTATGCGACCCATAGAAAGTATAATATCTAATACTATAACTCAAAAATCCAAGTTAAATAAAATAATACAACACTTGATCAAAAGATATATTTAATCAAACTCCATTGCATATGAACACTGTATGGCCAAGTTCTATCAATGGCCTCTCCATATATCATAATGTGTTATGTTATTCCTCCATATACATATATATATATATATATCGTAAAACATTCTCTCATAATTAGTTCTTATAAATGTTTCTAAATCCCAAATATAGATCACATGAATAAATTCTTATATATAAGAAAGCAAATCATATGGATACACTTTTGTATCTACAATATGCACAGAAGTAGCCATAGGCCAAACTCAACCCTCTTAAAAATATATACAATATATATTTTTCCTTCCACAAAAAAAAATCTTCTACCTATATGTCAATATGGATTAATCAAACCCACATTATAATTTTGGTATAACAGACATTGGTTGTCATATAGAGTAAACTTGTAACAATAGGAATCAAAGTCTATGAATGCATGTGTTGGGCAATAGAAAACTCACAAAACTATGTGTTAAAATCCTATTAAGCTTAGTAAGTGACTATTAACAAGCATAATATTGAAACAGTCCACCAATCAACAATTTAAATCCGTTGAAAATAACTTTAAAAATATGGTTGTTATGCTAGAACTTCAAACTCGTAAGAATATGTCTAAAAATGGTTGGTCACTTGAAATAAAGTTGGGACAATATTACCAGATCAATAGCCTCTTCGACAAATATTGGGTAGATGTTTCGCGACGATCATAGAAGCATCCAAATTGTTCTTAAGATTGTTGGAAAATTGGAAGGATACGGCTATGATACTGATTGAGGCATGCTACGTTAGCACTGTCCTTAAGAACAATTCCGCCCCTCGGAGTCGATGACTCGATGCACAAGGTCACAGCGCTATGCTCTCCAGGATTCAGCAATCAGTTTCTTCCAAACGTGCACTCGAATTGGAAGAATATATGAGTGCTCAGAATTGCTCCAAAAAACAGGGAAGGAAATTGAAAAACAGAGAAGAGAGAATTATTTTTCTATATCTAAAATGGGAAGAGAGGAGGCTATTTATAAAACAAACTGCCCAACGGCTATTTTATTAAAATAGATTTAATAAACCTCCAACGGCCATATTTTTAATATAGGATTTAATAGCCTCCAACGACCATAATTTTAATACAGGAGTTAATAACCTCCAACGGCTATAATTTTAATATAGGATTTAATAGACTTCAACGACCATAATTTTAATATGGAATATTAATCACATAATATAAATGACTTTGTTTAAATCTTTTTGAAATAAAAGGCCCAATGACCAAATAAGAGGCCAATAATTCCAACAGGACGAACCTCAAGATAGATATAAAGAAGTTTTCATCTTGGTGTGGTTCCAGTTCCTACCACTTGTTTGCTTCTATAATTCAGGGTCGGTCCTGAGTATTTGGAGGCCCGGGACGAACTACCAAAAGGGAGGCTCCTATACATTTACCTATAATTTTTTTTAAACACGTTGAAGTTTATTTTTGACAACTGGAATATTTAAGATAAAATTAGATTTTTTTTATTACTAATAAGTGCTGCATCCAAGACTTTATTCTTTCTAGTTTTCAAATATTAAGCTCCAACTTTAAAATTTGATTATCTGAAACAAATAAAAATATTAAATTCACAATAGAACAAAAAAAATTAGGACATATATATAATTGGATTGATCAAAAGTCATACCTTAACAAAACCTTAAGGACACATATTAACAAAACCCTACATAAAAAGATGTTGAAGATTTGGAATCTTAAAAATACCAAATACAATCTTTATATTCTTTATACTATTATAATATATTAATATTATATACATATATATATATATATATATATATCATATATGATGCTGATACCTCATGTGAGAGGAACTTGTCAAATTGAGGAAGGGACGACGAGAAGCATCAGCTGATCAGCAGCTCAGGGGCCTCAAATTCCCAAAGCAGCCAGACTGCCAAATCTTCGTTTGTTTAAATACTATTTTGTATACATATTATGTGGGCCGGCTGAATGAGCTTATGTATCTATGCTACTTATCTAGTAGACTACTAAGACTAGTAGTAGAAATAGATATATATTTATATTTATATATATATATATATATATGTATATGTAGGTAAATATTTGGGCCGGGGGCCCTCAAAATTTAACTTTTTCTTGTGGCCCAGGGCACTTGCCCCACTGGCCCCCCCATTGGGCCGGCCCTGTTTAATTGGTGTGTGTATTGTGGGGTCGGTGCACGTATATGAGAATTTTCTTTGACAAAACATAATAGGTAAATTGTCGGAAATATTGGTAGAAATCCTGACGTCGTGTAAGATAGACTGAGAGATTTATCTTCGTGTCCGAAAAAAGAAAATGCTTACGAAGAAAGAGTAAAAAAATCCCTATCTTTGTATCCGAACCTTACTCCTTTTTCATTTTCTGTTTTCTTTGTGTATCTCAACTACTTAACACTGGTGCATGCACCATAACTGAGAATCACTTTTCTTTACTAGGAGTATTATTATCATTATTATTTTTTAGATTCAGTTATATTGGTGAATCACTACATAACTTTGTGTGCTTCTTATTGGATTAATATTTTGAGTTCATGTAAAGCCAGCTCCATAAGAATTGAATAAACCTAAATAGTTCGAGGATATTTTTACACTTGTCGCACAATCAAGCCCGGTGACCTTGGACATTGAAGCACTAATCACTGGTCCTTCCTACTATGGGTGGATCTATGTGAGGACAAAGAAGACCATTACCCCCCTCCCCCCTTAATTTTTGAAATACTTGTTTTTTGGCCACCAAAATTTTAAGATTTTCCTGCTATACCCTCAATAGTGAATAAAAAAATTTCTATTCTACCCATCGAAGTAAATTTTTTTAGATTTTGTCCCCTGACTGTAGTTTCTGGTTCTGCCCCTACTTTCAACCACTCAAGCTAACCCCAAGAGTTAACATACACGTCCCTTTCTCTTCTTTGTTTTCATGAATTTTAGTTCAACATGGTCTGATAACATAGAAGTTGAATCCTCTTGATAAAAAAAAGATTTAAAGTTGAAGTTGAAATCATGGAGAATGTTTTAGGAAAGCAAATGGCCGGTTCTATAATTCGTATGTGAACACAGTCAACAAATTTATATGTTTGTGAGTACCAATTTACTTGGAAAAAGAAGTTTATGCCCAATTTGTTTAGGGTAATGCTTGGGACACACTTAAAGACATAATTTTTGGGACATAACCTAAGAGATATGTTTATCTCTCTCCCGTGTCATCACAACATAGATACATATTTTAGATTGTTTTCCAAAAATTATATCTTTGCATGTGACCCCATCTTTATCCATTTGATAACTCTTAAAACTGACTTTTTGGTGAACCAAAAAGTGAGACCTGACTGAACATGACTTTACCAAACAGACTCCGAAGCAGGAACTTGGCGTTGCAAGTGGAATCCACGCTCTACAAAGACGCGTGATTAGGAAAGGTACCCATGTTTGGTAGAACAGATTAGCATAAAAAAACAACGCCACTCGTTTCAGCTAAAAATCTCAAAAACCACCAGTTGAGTTGAGTTGATTTTGAGAGAGAGAGAGAGAGAGAGAGAATAGTATTGTCATTTGTCAAACAGGGGAGGTGGTTTTGAGGTATAATAGCTAGAAAAAGTTTTGAGCAATGGCCGTTGTGTCCACATCTCTGGCATCCCAACTCTCAGGCCCCAAATCCCCAATCTCCTCCAATTGCACTCAGTTCTCCGGACTGCGACGGTCCTGCCCCAAGCTCGACAACTCCTCTCTTTCTCTCACTACAACTACTCAATCATTCTTCCAAAACGTCGATTCTCATCTCCTCCGTTTCTCCTCCTCCTCTTCCAGAAAAGGATCCAGGGGCGTCGTCTCCATGGCCGGTACCGGAAAGGTGTACATACTAAACAAACCTCTCTTATATTAATATTCCTCTTTTCTTTGTAGATCTATAAACAAATATATATATATATATATATAGATACATCGAATTGCTGAAATTTGTGCATCATTAGTTGTAATTTTATTGTTCTGAATAAACCTGTTTTCGTTTGTGGTTTGGTTCCAATTTGAAAGAAGGAATGTGTTCGAATTTGGTAGTTTCTTAATCAATTTAAGTAATTCTGTTGGAAGATAAATAAACATCGCAACACTAGGAAGTACTGTAGTTATAACATAAAATGAGTGGAAAGACAGGAATTCAGAATTTGTAATGGGTACCCCGTACAGAGAACGAATAAGTGAGGGGATTTGGGAAATGCATATTAAAATTAGGAACGCAGCACTGTAGTTGACTAATAGCTATACACTTTTCAACTAAACTTCCCTAATTTGGTTGCTTCAACCGGTTTTTGCTGAGGGTAAAGCAACTAGAACTGCCCTGAAAATAGTGCCATTTTGAACTAGTACTAAAGTTTGTTAACTGTGATAGTATAATTTAATCAGATCAAAATTAGGCATCAAAAACCCATAAGTTCTTTCATCAGATTACACTGTCTTGCCTCAAATGTTTCATCTTATGTCATCGTTGTGGGTTCCTCAACTTTTCAGGAGAGAATAAAAATAAAAAAATTGTTGTATTCAACACTTGAACATTGGATTGGCCCATCTAGATTTCTTGAACTTGGCTTTCTCATTGGACCTGATATCAGACTTTGATCTGTATTATACATGTGTCGCTAGAATGGAACTACTCATCCTATTTCTTGATGGCCTTTATATGATCAAAATTTGGACTTTGGGGCTTTATATCTGCTAATGATGTGGTTTGTTAATGGTACATTGAAACATAATTTTTCTATTTTGTCCTTACCATTACCCCTTTATTTTTGTTTTCAATTATTTATTTCACATCCATGTGCCATACCATGATATCTTTACTCGTGAACTATGTGGTCCTTCACTCAATGGACCTTATTATCTTTAACTCTTCTGTTGTGTTTAGTGTTCAAAGGTTGATCTTTTCCTTTACCTTGCTTGCAGTTCTTCGTTGGTGGCAACTGGAAGTGTGTAAGTATCTTTACTTTTCCCGTATTTCTGTCATTAGAGATGTCTATATCTCTCGTTCTTAATCTAATTAATTTGCCAAATATTGGACTTTTAGGCATTTGTATACTTCGTCTATAGATGGATATTGAAGATGAGAAAAGAATGCTGCCTCAGTTTAATCATGCCATCAATAGAATTTTGAGCAGCCAGTTTTTGTTTTGCTGAATACAAAGAATAAAAAAAAAATTCTCAAATACAAAACAGGACAAAGGAGCAGCCTTACCCTAAATAATGCTAAAGCTCTAAATTTCCACTACGATGTCCTAAGAAATACTTAACACTTTTTTTGGTTTGTGGATTTAGAGAAGGAAAAGAAAAAGAAAGGAAAAACAAGAAGGAAAACTTGTATCTTGTGTGCTCCTCCAAGCTTAAAGAACAGTAAACATTTAAAAATTTCAAAGTGTAATCATAATTTAAGAAAAAAAGTGAGTGAAGCAAAAATTATTTTTTCAATTACTATTTACTTATTTACCGAACAACAAAAAGTGTTTTTTTATGAAACTTCCTTGTTATAAAGTTATGACTCAACACGAGTAGTCTAAACATCTTGTGTGGTTATATTGAGTTATTTGGTTAAAGTCATGACTCATGTGTATATGGTTTGCTCCTTGTTCTTTTACATCCCGTCCTTTTGATATTGTTTCAACTTTTTTATTTCTTATTTTTTAACCATTTTGTTCGAATTGTATAACACCGGCTCTACTGCCCAACTGTTGACTGCTGTATTTGTTAAATCGCTCTCGCATACTGTTGTATAATATACACATTAATGGTTTATTTTAATTTTTTGATTGGAATTATCTCAATGTGTTTTCCCCGTCAATTTGTATGTAATTATTTACTTTTCCTTCATAGAATGGGATGAAAGACTCGATCAGTAAGCTTGTGTTAGACTTGAACAGTGCAAAGTTGGAGGCTGATGTTGGTGAGTTATTCATTGGCAATACATATATTTTTTTATATGAATGGAATGAGTGTTTTAACATCAGTATTCGAGTCACCCCTTATTCAATTTTTCTTTACCTTCTTTTATACTTTTTTCTGTTATCAATTAAGCTTGCATAGGAGCTCAGCCAAAAGAGAAAAAAGAAGAAGCTAAGCTTGTATAGGGGATAAATCTGTTTGAGTTCTACTTTTTAATACACCTCCCCATTCTGAATTTTATCTTTTGAATTCTTCAGATGTCGTTGTAGCACCTCCCTTCATTTATATTGATCAAGTGAAGAACACATTAACTGATCGGATCGAAATAGCTGCTCAGAATTCTTGGATTGGAAAAGGTGGGGCTTTCACTGGAGAAATCAGGTTAGCATGCTTCTTCTCTATGAGCTCAAACAGTGTTGACTTTCCATTTTATGTTCCACAAAAATCGAGAAATAGTCTTTTATGCTGAGGATCTTCAAAAAAAAAAAAAAGTGCAGTGGAAGCTGTCTAATCAGCTTTTGCCAATATGTGGTTCCTTATGAACCACACAACCTTGCATGTTGGCCTTTTATTTTTCTTGACCTTAACCACATTCCTTCTACAATTCGCCATTAATATACGGTTGGACTTCTTGCCTATGTAGACAATATGATAATTTCACATACCTAAAAGTTACCCTTTCTGATGAGGATTGAACCCTTAACCTATACCTCGGTTTTTGTAGTGTGGAACAATTGATAGATATTGGCTGCAAATGGGTAGTTCTCGGGCATTCTGAACGGAGGCATGTTATTGGGGAAGATGATCAGGTGAGGGTTCCATTTGAAACTCCTTGATTGGACTTCATAGATATGTTACCTATACCTAGCAGAGAAGGGTTTCGAATGGTTTTGTCAAGAGGAAGGTCAATAATATTGGTTGATTGTGTTTCACGGTGAATCGATAACTTGACTGAAGAATATAATGTTCAGTTTATAGGGAAGAAGGCTGCTTATGCCTTGAGCCAGAATGTTGGAGTTATAGCCTGCATAGGAGAACTGCTAAAAGAAAGAGAAGAAGGAAAAACTTTTGATGTTTGTTTTCAGCAAATGAAGGCTTTTGCAGGTATGCTTTCTTTCTTATATTCTTTTCCTCTTGAATTTCACTCTCTATAATTGCCTAATTTTATTTTATGTGAAGTGGAAACTGTTCTTTAGGGTGTGTTTGGAATGGCATCTTCAAGACGCATTCCCATCAAAAGCAACAGCGTTATTTTCTTTAGTTAATCTTATTTAAAGATGCGTTATAATCGAATTTTACTTTTCCAAATAAGCAAGTCTCACTTACTTCTGCTTTTAACTTGGGGATGGTGTTTTGCATATGAGGACATGAATTGGGGTTGACAGAGCCCATGCTCCTCAACTCCTATAGAAAATGGAAACAACTTCCATACATTTGGTGTGGTTCGTTAGGTTCCTCACACAATAGTTGGACCCAGTGCTAAAAAAATATTTTTTAAAAAACTATTTTTTTTTAATATTGGGTCCCATTGTTGTGAGAGGGAACTGATCGAACCACACAAGGAATTGTATGGCAGTCATGTCAATAGAAAATAACTTCCACTCCATCATGTTTTTATCTTCATTTCTACCTTCTTATTTTCTCTTTCTTTTTCTATATCTGACATATATCAATTTTGATCATCTACTTGGAGGAAAAAAAAAGAAGGAAAGAAGAAGGTTGCATCTGTTCCAAAGGCAGCATTAGCCTTTTAACCATGTAATTCATGTCTATGATGTGCAGATGCTGTGCCCAGTTGGGATAATGTAGTTGTTGCATACGAGCCTGTATGGGCTATTGGAACTGGTAAAGTAGCCACACCCCAACAAGCTCAGGAAGTACATGTAGCTGTTCGTGATTGGCTTAAAAAGAATGTTTCTCCAGAAGTTGCTTCTAAGACACGTATTATCTATGGAGGTATTTCATTTTCAACTTAATTTTTTCCCCATATGGTCACATAGTTAATATATCAAGTTTTAATACAGAACCTTAAGAATCCTAATCTCTTTATTAGGCTCTGTAAACGGGGGCAACTGTGCCGAGCTTGCAAAAGAAGAAGATATTGATGGATTTCTGGTTGGCGGTGCTTCCTTAAAGGTATTTTCTTTCCGGGCTTCAATGGAAATGTGTATCGTAATGACTATCGATTTCTTGTGTACGTACAATGCAATTTATCGTGCACCCAAACTCTATATAAATTTACCTCTACACAACCTTTCAATTGAAACTGGATACGGATAAGCAGTATTCATTTGATTAAAAGTGACAATCTTTCAATTGAAACTGGATACAGATAAGCAGTATTCATTTGATTAAAAGTGACAAATATCAATCTCCTTTTATCACAGATTCACAATTAAATTTTAGATTTAAGCAAAATGTATATTCAAAGTATAGTTAATAGCACCGAATTGATTAAATTGAAGGCAGAACCCTTAGGATATTACAAGAGAGTTACAATTAGAAAATGGTGTTAACTTCTTCTTGGCCTAATGGAGGAAGTAATCTTCGTTCAGGTAGATAGAACATCTATTTATGTGCCTCTCGCATTCCACCCCCCCCCCCAAAAAAAAAAAAAAAAAAAAACAATGCAGTACCTTTCAAGTTTCTACTACTGATTAATGTGTCTATGTCCGCGACTCTACATATAAGGCCTTGTCCAAACTAATTGGGCCCGCTACTTGAATCAGTAATCTCCATTTATGTATGTCCGCTACTTGAATCAGTAATCTCCATTTATGTATGTGAATATAAGTACTTTTAAGAGGGGGGGGGGGGGGGGGGGGGGGGGGGGGGAATGGGGATGGGGCAGGCGGGTTGGTTGTGGGTGGTTGTGAAGGGAAGGAAAAAGGAGCATGTAGGATTATCTTTGACATGTATCAGTTTGCATTGAATTTTTATGATAAGGCTTTTGTTCGTATCACATATAGGGGTGTATACGAGCCGAGCCGAGCCTGCGAGCTCAAACGAGCCGAGCTTTCAAGTGTTCACGAGTTTTTTCGTGCGCCCTTTTAAACGATATAGTTTAATAATAAAACAATCATTTATCAAGCCTATTTACGAGATATGTCATATGTCATATTTTCTCTAAATTTGTATAGTTTTATAATAAATACACATATATAAGTCATTATACAAGCTTTTTATCAAACCTATTAACGAGCTTTTTCACGAGCCTAATCCATCATGTTTACGAGCTCAAATGAGCGAGCCAAGCTTAGCCTTTATCGAGCCGAACTTCGAGCCTTTGTTGAGCGGCTCAGCTCATTTACACCCCTAATCACATATATCCTAGATACAGTAGATGTGTGCATGATCATTGGCTGAAGGAGGCAGAGGCTAGGGGAGCCGGGAGCCATGTCCTACCCTAAGCACCTTCAAAGTATAATTTATGAATATAGCCTTAGTCCTAACCAACCCCAAACTCCTCTAAAAAAAATTACGTTTCTTGGTCCCTTCTATGACTTAGTAGATGCATTAGGTTATTTAGGCACAAACATGCGAAATATACAGGATCTTACGTGTCATATCTTCACTAAAGTAAAAAATTCATTCACAGCAATGCCTGTGATGCTGTTAATGTTTAGTCTGATTTCATGTTAATGCGGTGGATAGTATAGTGTGACTATAGTCCTGTTTTTTTTTTTTTTTGTAACCATGGGTGTCCGGGCCAGCTTGCGGGCACCTCGACTAATCCCACGAGGCCAGGGCGTCGTGGTGAATCACCTGTGGCCACCCCCTTGAGATTTGAACTTGAGACCTCTGGGTATAACATCCAGAGGCCTTGCCATCCGGCCACAAGGGAAGTGGTTCTATAGTCCTGCTTTTGTCATTAGAAATAAGAGGAAAGGCAAAGAACTTTTGGAAGTTTTCATTCTCCAATGATGGCTGGAATTCATTTTTAAAAAACCTTGACTTTGACATGGTGCAGGGCCCGGAGTTTGCGACTATTGTCAATTCGGTAGTTTCAAAGAAGGTTGCTGCTTGATCATTCATCTCGGTTTTGGCACCAGGATAAATAAACAGCCTCTGAGAATCGCCTCAAGTTGGGTGCAAGTTGCATACTAGTGCATGAGTTTACCCAGCACGAGCGAGTCTTTAGGCCTTGTCTTGTCGTTGTATCATTTGGGTTGTTTGGCCCAACGATGGAGAATGAGTAGTGTCATATGCTTTGTCAATTTTTGCACATGTGGGGTTATGTGGTACTGCTCATAACATATGGTAGCGGTACAAAGGCTAAACATTTGGGAACCTAAAGTTTAGAACTTTATTTTGAAAAATATAGCATTCTTCTTGGAGGAAAAACACCAATGAATGGGTTATCATTTTATGGGAATAGGGGCGTCAATTTTCGACCCGACACGGTAACCCGATCCGATCCGATATGAAAATAAATGAGTTTAGGTGACCCGTATAAGGGCATGGGTCATAAATGAGTCGATCCGTTAGACACGATTAATAAACGGGTTTAAGCGGGTCAATCCGTCTAACCCGTTTGACCCAATTAAGTATTTAAGTGCAGTTGAGGTATTTTTTTTAGTTCTAATTTAATTTTAATAATCTGGAAATCTAAAATACAAAAAATATAAACAAGAATTAAAAAATATTTAATTTTTTTTATAAAATTTAAAATATATATATATATATATATATATATTTGGCTTCTAAAGCAAAAAAAAAAAAAGAAAAAAAAAAAAGCCTAATTACTAACTTACCAAACAAGCAAATTTATATATAATAATTAATAACTAATGTAATAAAAAAATAATAGTTAAAAAATATTTAATTTTTTTTTAAAAAAATTATAAACTAAAAATGTTATTTTTTTGCTCCCAATGCAAAAAAAAAAAAATAATAATAATAATAATAATAATAATTACCAACTTACCAAACAAGTAAATCTATATATAATAATTAATAACTAATGAAACAAAAAAAAAATTGAATAACTAATAGGTTTATAATAGTTTATAATAGTTGGATATTGGTATATTTGTAGTATTTTGGTCTTTAAGATGATATATAATACGTGCTAATAATTGATACATTTGAGGGGAAGACTTGTTTGTGTTTTTAACAAGACTGTAAACTTTTTTTGAATAACCGAACTGAGCTAACCAGCCGATTTTCTTAAAATTACCTACAATTAAAAATTTGACCAATAGTTGAAAAATCGACCGAATTGACCATTTCGGTTGGTTTTCAAAACATGAAAGAAAAAAAATCGAAAAAAAAAATAAAAAAATTGAATCGAACCGAACCGATGACACTCTACACCGGTTAGACGGGTTAAATGGGTGACCCGTGTATAACCTGGCACGATTAGGACCCGACATGATTATGATCCGACACATTTATAACCCGACGCGACATCCCAAACCACACCATTGCTTTAAATGTATGTACCCTGTGCTATGTAAGTGGTGCACAGAAAAGTGTGAAAAATTCAAATAGCACAGAGTACATGTATTTAAAGCATAGAGTGTGGTTTAGGGTGTGGTTTGAGATGTGTGCCTAGCACTTCTCTTTGTTACAAATGTTTGCTAATGCGTGTGCTGACATCAACGCACAAGCAACTAACGTTTCAGCATTTTGTCCGCGAGCAATGCTAGATGCACTCTCAAATGCACAACTTTGCTTTAAAATGTTGGAGCTCGTGTTGAAAAGTCTGTACACAAAAAGGGAGTGTACAGGGTGTGCAAGCTTTCAGCACGAAGTTTAACATTTTTAAACAGGATTGTGCATTTGGTTGTGCATTTGAGAGTACATCTAGCATTACTCTTTTGTCCGCTGATGTGTGCACTGATATCAGCACACATGTAACTTTTGTTTTATTTTGTTTCTTTTTCTTCCACTTTCAAACGAAAAATCTGATTTTGAAAAAACAAAATTTATATTTATAATCAGCAAGTCGGGACCTTCCAAATAAGACCAATATTGAATACAAAGTTTTAACAGAAAAAAAATATCAAATTTTATAATTTGTATGTCTCTGAATTTTGACATTTTAGCGATATTTTTTTGACATTTTTAGACAAAAATATTAAGTGAAATTTCTCTTATTATTCTAAAACTTTATGTAAAATTTCTCTTATTTGTTAAACTAATCTTCAAGTGAATTTTTAAAAAATTTCCACTTAACTCACATTTGATGGGCTTTTTAACAAATTAAAAATCAAATTGGAAGTCTTGACAATCACATTTTGGAAGTCTTGACAATTCACTTAGCATACATGAAATGTTAAGTGAAATTTAACTTAACTCGACCTTTAATAAGATTTATGGAGTTAAGGACAACTAAAATTCGTGATTATAGACTGATTCTCCATACAAAAGTATCAAGTGAAATATCATTTAGGATACATAAAATATTAAGTAAAATTTCACTTAACTTAACCTTATTTATGAAGTTAAGGATAATTGAAATTCTTGATTATAGTATGCTCCTCCATACAAAAATATGAAGTAAAATTTCACTTAGCATACATGAAATATTAAGTGAAATTTTATTTAACTCGACCTTTAATGAACATTTTAACTAGGCCTTGCAATTGGACGGGCTTGGGCGGGCTTGGTCCGGGCTGACGTTGGGCCGGGCTAAAATCGGGCAGGGCCAAGATCGGATCTGTGCGGGTTTGATATGGGCCGGGCTGGGTTTGGCCCGAATCAATGCAGAGCAGTTTTTTTTTACATCATTCCAAAAGGGAAAAGTAATACACACACAACATATATATATACACGTATATCTATATGTGTAAGATTTCAACCAAACAAAACCTAATTCAACCAAATGAAACCATGTATATTCGTATATCTATATGTGTAGAAGATTTCAACCAAGTAAAGCCTAATTCAACCAAATGAAACCAATATATATATATATATATATACAGAGAAGAAAAGTACACAAACAAAAACCCATAAAAATAAACCATATGTGTATGTATTATTAGTCAAAATAAAGAAAATTTCTTAGGGAAAAAATGAGTTGAAAATGAAACAAAAAAAATTTAGTACTTTATAAGAGAGAAGGAGAGGAGACGTGTGTGTAGAGAGAATAGAGATCAAGACGAGTCTAGAGAGAGGAGTGAGATCAGAGAGTGTGTGTGTGTGTGGAGAGATGTTTGCAATCCCAGTCTAGAGAGAGAGAGAGAAGTGGGAGAGAGGCAATGAAGAGAGGCGTCATTTGTTTAGGGGTAATTCTTTTGTGACAACTTTCATACAACCTCTTAAAAGATGTGTCTATCTCTCTCTTGTGTCACTGTGGGGTCCAGTGACATCACATGAGAGAGATAGACACATCTTTTTAGGAGGTTGCATGAAAGTTGTATGAAAGTTGTCACCAAAGAATTACTCTTTGTTTAGAGAGAGAGTACAACTAGGGTTTTGTAATTTTATAGAGTTATGTATTGTTAAGATATTCACGGGCTTCAAATGGTTCATTGCAGGCCCGCTAAAGCCCGAACATATATACAAGCATTATAAGTAAACCCAATAACAGCCCACTAATGAAATCTGCTAGGCCCGAAGTCATAAATTTTTGGGCTGTTTTTGGGCGGGCTCTCTGGTGCGGGCCGGAATTGCCAGCGCTAATTTTAACAAATAAAAAATTAAATTAAACTTTAAACTCTGGACTAGAATTTTGAGTCATTAACAACTAAGAAACTACCTACACACTACCACCAAGAAGAATACAACCACCAAAGCACCCCAAAAGGGCTACAGGGAAAACCTTCAAACAACTAGCTAGCTACAACACCTTTACCAAAAAAAAAAAAAAAAAGTTCAACATTCAACAACAGTAACAACAATCACATCACCAAAACCCTAAGTTAAACCACATAAAATTGAATCACCAACAGTTCATTCGTGATTTCTATATATATATATATACATATATATCAAAATTGCATGTGATTTCTCTTTTTTTTTTTTTTTTTCTAACAGCAAAAGATCCTTTCATTAACAATCAAAAGAGTCAAAACAAAGGTCAAAGAAGTGAATCAGATGTGGAGAAAACAGCAACTAAACACCTCTAATGCTACCAAAAGAAAAACTGGAAAGCTAAAAACCAAAAAACTAACCCAAGAACAAGAACAAATCACAGCAACTCTAGGCCCAGCAAATCTCAATGGTCTGTAGCCAATCTCAAAACTGGGGAAGTGAAGCCACAACAAAGACAAAAGTATCAATTCTACCCACTTCAATTGAATGAAAATCAACAAATGTATCAAAGCTGAACTCCCCTCAAAATCGACCTAACCACCAACTCCAGACCAAAAGACAGCAGAGACAAACACCAAACAAAAACAACCAAATCTGACCACAAACCTAACCACTTAGCTTGAGAGCCCCACACACCTTCTTCCCACCCACCTTCTTCAACCTTGGATTCTTCATGAATGCCAAATTTATACATCAAATACATGCATCTCAAAAAATTTACGAATTCCTCAACCTGTCACCAGAAAATCGAAAATTCTCACGATGATGTTGAGGTGATGGTGGCGATGGTTGTGAGGTGGAGGCAACAACGGCGGAGGTCGGTGGAGAGGTGGTGGTAGCGAGGATGCTGGCGATGGTGAGATGGAGGCGGCGACGACGGAGGTCGGTGGACAGGTGATGGTGGCGTGGAGGCGGCGACGATGGGGGTCGGTGGTGAGGATGGCAGAGGCGGTGTGACGGTATAGAGAGAGAGAGAAAGTGTCTATAGGAAGTAGAGAGAGAAGAGAGATGAGAGAGAAAATGTCCACAGGGGCAATTTTGTCACATGAAGGATCAAAAATGAGGAAAAAAAGAAGAAGAGGGACTTTAGGTAATAAAATCACGAAAAATATGACTTATACTCAATGTTTGCTTTAAGTTATCCTTAATTCCAATAAAACTGTACTTAATGATCTTTTCTCCAAGAGAAATGTTAGGCACACATTCCAAATCACATTTCAAATCACACTATTGTTTTAAATGCATGTACCTTGTGCTATGTAAGTGGTGCACAAAAAAATGTGAAAAATTCAAACAGCACAGAATACATGCCTTTAAAGCATAGGGTGTGATTTAGGGTGTGATTTGAAATGTGTGTCTAGCACTTCTCTTTCTCCAATTTTCTATTTTTTTTAATTGGCTCATACCTTATTTAACATTTCCATCCTCAACATTTTTCTTCTTGGATGGTTTCTTTTTTAAAAGTAAGCATTTTTGTTCATTTAAAAATGGTCACGCATTGTTTAGGTCTATATTGATTGATATGTATTTCTTTTCATTTTTATTTTTGTCACACCCCGATTTTTGGACAACCAAATACTCATTCAATAATATCTCAACCAGTATTTAATTGCCCAAAAATCTGAGAGTGAAAACCAACCAACTTGTCATACATTTGAAATAGTAAACTTTGCTGAAAAATGTTCCTCTTTAAAATAATTCACAAACATTAAATAACAAAAAAAATAATCATTTTCATTGAGATCTCCGTGATAAAATTCTAAGTTACAATTTACAATAATAAAGAGAATTCCGTTGCCATAACAAAATAAGAAATTCACATTTTTACAAAACTTGAATCAGAGCTACTACAATCGTCCCATAACCCCAAAATAATAAAATACAACATGGCACACAATGCCAAGAACTATATAAATCAAGATCACGAAGCAAGATAAATAACAATTAAAATCTACTCGTAGATCTCTGAATAACAAAATTTACTCCAACCGCTAACACGAACTATTCCTGAAAATAAGAACCCGGGTACGCTCCACGAAGAAAGCACCCGGTGATAAAATCACACGGGTCAATACACACGGTACTGGTGGGAGTTAAATAAATAACATGATAACGAAGTCTTAGGGATAACACACAGTCCCTTAGAATACCACATCGCAAAATAAGAAATTTATCGGGCAAGAGAGTAGTTCCACTCACACTTCAGAACAAGCGGTAGTTTCCTTCAATGTGGTGGCAGTGGCTCCAACCCCGAATAAACACAACTGAATACTTACCGGTCGGATATCTATGGTGAGTCAGCCCTGCATAAAAGTTAGTGGACCCACGATCCTGTAATATATAGTTATCACAAACCAAGCAAATAAGTCAGTAAACAATATTTCCACATTCTAACTTAAACGTCGCATTCATTATTCCAAACTTATCAATCTTATGAAATACTCCATTGTCATTTTTTTATTAGCCTTTAATTATCTTTGTGTTCCCTAGGTTCACCACTTGGCCACCCTCCATGGTACAGCCCACACATATATCCCATGTGTGCCCGGACATACTACCAACACCCACTCCGGTGCCAGTTTGGTTGGAGTATCAACCAAACCAGGTATACACAACGGACGGCTGGTCAATATGTCAAGACGTCTATACAATATAAGCCGAGCATAAGGCTTAGGCTAGCTTGATCACGAAGCCACTGGCAAAAAGTACACTCCACAAGTCTTAAGCCAGCTTGATCACGAAGCCACTGGCAAAAGAGTGCGAGCTACCAAAAACAATAACACAACAACGGGGAGCGGTGAACACTAAAGAACTATGTTGCAATTATCACTTATCGTTCGTATTATCCCCAATAATTGTGAATTTCACGTTTATCAAATAGTTCCGTCTTATCATCCAATCACATCTCTAACTTTTAGATGTATTCCAATTTCTTACAATAAAGGGTTTTATCAATTAATCCATAACAATTCTTCCCTCAATAATTTCCAATTAAATTACAAGATTCCCAATATACTATTCAACGTATCTAATTTACTCCTTTTTATCAAAATGACCACATAATAAGGTCAGTTATTTCAGGTACAATAATCTGAACCCAACATTCAAAATTAGCCTACATGAAACCCATAATAAAAATTCAAATTCTCATATCGTAAAGTATTATAACAGTCGTTCCACAATATTTTCATCGGACTCAACGTTAATGACTATTACCCTTTATTTTTTATCAACATTATATGAGAATTCATGTATCTCTAAGTAATTTTCGTTAAGTCAAACGAATGAATGAAAAATAACACAACAAATCATATTTCTCCAATTTCGTACATTTTAATATACTAAAAACTGCTACTGAAATCTTCAATTTCTGCCCAAACTGTGCAGAATCATGAAAAATATCATTAGACGAAAAACGTGCAGAATCACGTTTTACATGAGACACGAGGACAGAATGTTCAAATTCAAAGCCACGATTTTCTAATAATTTTCTAAAGTTTCTGCAACTGTGTGAATTACAAATACAACGAATTTCACATATATTTCCTAACAAACATGAATATTTCACATATAGTTTTTATCAAACTAACGATTCACCTAACCCTTTCGAATACCCTAATGTCATGATCGCAAAGTCACACGAAGGGGAAAGAAACTATCTAAATTACTTCAACAATAGCGTGTATCAATTACAAAGATTTAACCCTAACAATTAAATTAAACATGTACTACTTTAATTTACTCACATATACATATATACATACGTATATATATATATATATACTCGGATACACAAAATTTAATTCACCTCGTTGATCAAAAATCAACCACCACGAATGCTTCGCGATTCCCCACGTGCCCACGAACCCTAAACTCTTCTCCTTTCTTCTCCCTTTTCTTCTCTTCTTTCTTTTCTCTCTCTTTCTCTCTGTTTCTCTCAATTGCGGCTGTGTAAAGGAAAGGGATTCCTAACCCTATTATTTTATTATGTAAGTATACAAGATGCACACCTAACCTATTAGTATACTAACACACATACCCGCACACATCTACACACATGTAAATTCCGTTTTTCTTTTTATGGGCTCACAAAAGAGACTCATATGAGCCCAGAATGTAACTCAAATCACTAAAATGGCTAAACCAAAGGGTACTTATGCCCCGGGTACTTAATTTTAATATCAAATACACTATTTGACACATTCGCGGGCCTGTTATTCTATATAAAAAAAATACATATCAACCTTTCATTTTTTTTTTTTTTTTAAATTTAAATTAATAAAATGTAGCATTCAAACTAAAGGACTCACTAATGATTTAATTTATATGTCCACCAAACACTTAAAATTTTCAAACACGTTTCTTACATAGGCACACTCATATAATATTGTTAACTGAAAATAATTATTAAAATAATTATTTACACACTTAAAAATTTTAAGATTGTTACAATTTTGCTTAAATACCATTAGCATAATTATTAAAATGAGATATATGTCATTCAATGAAAGTTTAAGTGAGCAATGAGTGACTTTTTTTGTTGAGTAAAAATGCTCCGTTTTTTCCTTCTTAAAAAAAAAAAAAAAAATGCTCTGTTTTTAAAATTTCTTCTACCGACTGGCCACATAGTAGTAGTAGTTACCGACTGACCAAGACACTTTGTTTTTTGTATGTGTCAGTCTGTCGGAGAGAGAGAGAGAGGAGATTGTTTTCTTTTACTTTTTACAGCTCTGTACTATTTACAAATACTACACACACGTCCTCAAATTAAGATATTTTTGGTGGGGCAATTCAACTATTCACAAAAGATTATTTCATTGTACTATATACTGTATAATTTTTCAAGTTGCACTATAACGGCACATCAAACAAAACAAAAAATTGAGAGAATTTAATATAAGGGAAGCTTTAAAATTCTTTAGTTAAAATACATTTACTTTTCTAAGACAATTCTTAAACTAGACAACGTAAAATAAAATAAACAAGCTTTTCAAGTTGGGATTAATTGAGTATTAGTATTATCATGTCTCCTAAATTCAAACTAAATATTAACCGTCAATGCTGTGACAACTGCCATTTCATTTGAATTATTCTTTGAGTAATAAGGATAGCTCAAATGTTGGAATGATACAATTTTGTTTAATAGCTTCCATTAAACAAAACGTTTGGAAGCACACATTTTTTTTTTTTAATCGCAAAGCATGAAATTAATTCCATTTCACAAAAGGCAAATTTACAAGGAGTAAATACAAACACAAGAAGAAAAAAATACATGATAAATCACAATAATTTCTTTGTTTGTATAATGCAATCTCCAAAATTATGATATCACGGATTGTTGCATAGCTTAAACACTGAGCCGTCTGAAAAAGAAAGCGCTGTCAACAACCACGACATATATCCGAGCTTCAAAACCATCGTGACTGTAAAGAGGACCCGAACAAACAACAAATCTAACACAGATCTGTGTGGAATAGGGTCAGATCTAACCACGGAATATGAAGATAAAAAGATCTAACTGCATCAATCAACCAAACTAAACAAAAAACAAAACGAACCCTTACCAAAGAGGGACAAAATCTCTAACAAAGAGGGATAGAACCCCGAACAAAGAGGGACACTTCAAAAGCTTGACAAAATAATGATACTCAAATGACATGGCATTCGAGTTCTATTATTTTCACACTACTATATAATTTTTCAGTCCATATCAAACTAAGACGTAACTCACAAAAAAAATTATTCTATGTGATTGTCACATAAGTATGACAACTATTGTTTTCATTTCATCATTGTGGGATATATAAACCTCTTTGAATACTCAAATTGTAATAGGAGTCACACGAATGATATGTGAAGATCACATTATATAATTTATTATAAGTCACAGCCTCACACTCCTCCAACAACAAAAAGTGATAAATTATATTGGGTAATATTTGGGACACACTTAAATATATAATTTTTGGGACACAATTTAATTAATGTGTATTTTTCTCCTGTGTCACTGTTGGGTCTAATGACATCACAGGAGAAAGATAAACATATTATTTGAATTGTGTCCCAAAAATTATGTATTTGGGTGTGTCCCAATCTTTACTCAATTATATTTTGCTATTCAAACACAAAAAAGGAAAAAAAAAAAAAAAAAAAAAAAGGAAAAGAAAAAAAAATCTGAATCGCAAAAATATATAGGAGCTGTGTGAGCTACCGAAAGTTTTGACCACTTCCACTAATCAACCCAAAAAAAGAAAAAACAAAACAAAACAAAAATTAAATCTACGGTGTGGAAGCACCCAGCACACAAACTTAATTCAATAGCAATCAAAATGAGGACCCCACCCTTTTTTAAGTTTTTGCTATAAATTGATTTTGGGGGGGGGGGGGGGGGGGGGGGGTCTTAACAACCACTTCCCAATTAGCTAACTTTCTCCAACCAAAAATGGATCACAGAAGCGGCACATCCTCATTTCTAGACGCATTTTCTCTCAATCCACTTCCATGGCCAGTACTCCTAATCTTAGGACTCTTTCTGGGTTTCAAATGGTACTCATCGTACGAGTCTGTGGTCGAGACCGCAGAGGAAGACACGGGTTGGGCTCTGTTTGTCATAATACCTGCAATTCTCATAATTGCTGCTATTTTGTACGATCGCTTTCGCTCGACCACACACTATCAGCAGCCGTCGGAGGGAAGCTCACCGTGGGGGGTGGCGGCCTTGATCGTCTTGTTGCTTGTTTTGGTTCACTACCAATCTGTATTTCGTGACAGCTGGATGGTTTGACTTTTGATATATACTCTGAATTTTATACTACTAGTATTGACTGTATGAGGTTTTATAAATATATGTGTGTTCTACTCCTTAATTATCAGTCAGTACTGATATGTATATAGTTAAGATAGATATAAGATCATAACTAGGTAGTCTAATTGTGATGCTATTTTTAGGATACTTGTTGTGTGTATTTACTATATATATATAATAGATCGATCTATAGAGGATGTAGTGTGTAAATTAATGGGGTTTGGTCCGTTTGGATTTTTGGGTTGATCAAACTGGATTATGTAGGTTATATATATGATTGCAGTTTATATATCAAGGTTTATATATCAAATTAAAATTGGCTTTTTTGGCAATTTTTTATTTATTACGTTATTATTATTTTTTTAATGGAACTTTAATTTTTGGCACCTTTATTTTCTTATGTTTATACCAAGTGGGCCTAGTCCATGCGGTATCACTCTATCTCTCTCAAGTGAGAGTTGGAGGGTTCGAATCTCTCTCGGGAGAGATTTTTTTCCTCTTGTTCTTTAGTCTATTCTATTGAGGTCTAGTGGGCTTGCCTTGCTTGGATCGTGTATGTGGGTGTGTGCGCTTGTGTTCTCCAGGCTAGTGATAAAAAAATAAAAAATAAAAAATAAAAATTCTTATATTTATGTCATTATGTGATGATGACGACGACTTTAGTGGGTTTAAACTTTAAAGCAAGAGTGGAACTTACCATCTATATTCAATTAGTGCTTTCTTTTTTGAATATTTTTTTTTTTATCTCATTTTTGCTCACTCAGGTTTTTATTAGGTGATATGTTGCATATGTCCTATTATAATTTTATTTGATCCTTATATTATTAACATATTTACTGAAATAGAACACATGTATAAAGTCCAGAGGTGCAAGAGTGAACAAAAATTGATTAAACAAAAATGTTCTCTTCTTTGTTTGGTCATATGCCTTTTCATTATTATATTATTATTATTATTATTATTATTATTATTAACTAGCATAATATTGATAGCTTGATTCAATTATTGCACTAAAGACAAATTATCACCCACTTCCCCAAATTTCAAGCTAAACAATCATGAGTGATTTCACCAGTTTTCCAGGAAAATATCTCAAATAGTGGAAAAGGTATCGACCTGTTTGGAAATTGTTAAAACATGATCAGGTACATACTCGATGTTACTTTTATTGGGTGTATGATATCAGACTTTTGTTAGTTTCATGAAGACCTAATTCTCAAGTAATTTTTTAAGTCAGGGAAAGACTATGCAATCAAGAAGTATTACACAACATCTAACTATATATTTAGAACCAGTTCCTTTGTTTGTACTCCTCATTATCGGTTTGCCTTTTTTTACTTAAAAAAGTTTGAACATTTTTGTTCACCCAATTTTTGGTGTGTCAATGCTCACCCAAGCCTCTCATTGGTCAATGCAGCGGGATTCAAGATTAAATACCATTAATTAAATTCTAGGCCTCATTGCATTGACTAATGAGAAGTTTGGGTGAGCATTAGCACACTAAAAATTGGATGAGCAAAAGTATTTTCAAAAAGTTTATAATTAGGCACGAACTCCAATGTAACAATGGGTAATCACTACACTTAGAAATTATAAAATCATTTCATTTGTGCCGAGTTGTGCACCATCAGTTATTTTGAATAATTTTACTGTCACATTATTTGAGTAATTTTTTTTTTTTTTTTTTTTTTTTAATTTTTATTTTTCTGTGCAAGTATACACAAACAAATACATACAAACAAAGCTTAAATTGTTTTAGAGTAATCTAGAAGTGTTCATTGCGGTTGGGACTTCTAGAATTTTTAAAAGCAAAATTGAAAGGATTCCACTATTGACCTAAAGATAAGCTGGGCTTCAAATTTGGAAAATATCTTATGATTTCTTTTGCTGAAGGATTGATGACGTGGTTTATTTAATTGAGATATTTTAGTGGCTACGGCAAACGTTCTCATCCCGAAACCAGAGGGCCACGTGGTATGGGTTCTATGTGGGCATTTTACGTGAGACTTAAAAAGAATGCAAAAACTTCTCAGGTTTGAGTAATGCATCTTAATTCTACATTTTCATGTCTGATTTAAAAATTTTTATTTTTTATTTTTTTGAGAGATTTAAAAATATCTTAAGATTCTAAGAACTAGTAGTTCTTTATCAACCAAAAAAAATACTGATATCATAAACACCAAATAAAAGAAATATTGAATTTGAACCTGAACATGTTTTAGCCATTTTCAAAACATGTCCTAATGGTTAAAAAGACAGGGTTTATTTTTCTCTTAACACGTCTTAAGAGTTCTTGTAATACCCGTATTCGGAAAATGGAAGTAATGTTTATTTTGTATGTATTAATTAGTATAATTAATAGCATGTGATGATTTAGCTAAGTCCCAATTACTCCGATGTGATAAGTGCAAGATAAAAGGCATAGTTGGACAAATATGAAATGAAACCCACATGAGGTCCTAATCGGATAAATTGCATAAATGTGCATTTATGTGATTAAATGGTAGACATGTAAATGTAAATATGTACATTATAATACATGTTGATGCCATATGATTGTTTAATGATAAAATGTTAAATGCTTTAATATTCCATTATTGTTCATTTTTAATTATGAAACCAGTTTTGGTATCTTTGTGAGGGCATAATAGGACACATGACATATTTGGTAGGCTAATTAGTGCCTTCATATGATATTTGAGATTACGTTTGGGGGCCCATGCGTGATATAGATATAGACCTACTTAGATATTGGGATAGTAATATAATTAATTCAAATGATATAATAGAATTTAGAAACATTGGGGGTGTGAGTGAAAATAGATTTAAAGTGTGGAATATTCTAAAAAATATTCTCTTTTGTCTCAAAAAAAATACAAAAAATATATATATATATATATCATAACCTTATATCATAAGAATGCAGCAGCTCAAAACTGACTTAGTCAAATACCATTTTGCCCCTCTCCAAAACTTATATACATACTCCTCATAAGAATATATTGATTTGTGTGAGGGCAATTTTGTCATTTCAGCCCACCAAGAATCTTTAGGAAAACTTGTAATTACAAGTGCACCATTTTAGTATACATAATGACTCATACATCTCGATACTCATCATAATGATATATTAGTTTGTGCGCGGGTAATTATGTCATTTCAAATGAATTATTACATTCAGGTCAACTTTTAAAATTTTATTTAATATAATAATGAGGATTCAATCAATAATATTATGCCTAATTACATATGGCTCAGCAATTTTTGGGATATTTATTATTCACTTCAAAAAAAGTTAACAAATGCGGCTATTTTGGCGACTATTTACGAATTGGTCACTAATATTTACAATTTGGTCAACTTCTTCTCTCAAATTTAGTATTCATATATTGTAATATGTGTAATTGCATTTGGATGAGCAAGTTTTGGGATATTTATTATTCACTTCAAAAAAAGTCAACAAAAGTGATTATTTTAATGGCTATTTACGCATCGGTCACTAATATTTACTTTTTGGTCAACTTCTTCTCTAAAATTAATATATTTACGAATTGGTCATTAACATACCAAAATCCACTTATATTCAAATCTCATACCAAATTTATATCTTATACTCAAATGCATAAGAGGGGATTGCCACGTGCATCGCACGTGCCGGGAACCTAGTATATATATACAAAACGTGTGCAGTATGTTGGTTAATGGTGGCTGTGGTGTGGTATATAATATATATATATATATATATATATATATATGTCTGTGTGTTAATCACAAACCCAAAAAAAAGGAAAGGAATGAGGAAAAAAAACAGAGAACCTCACAGAGCCAAGAGGGGAAAAAGGAGGGTTCCACTCACCTTTTGATGTCATAACTTCGTTTTATGTTTTTTAAATTGTGATATGAGGTCATATTTATATTTAGATTCGTTGGGATAAGCTTAACCTTATAGTACAATTTGAGTTTAATCGATAGCTTTTTTGTGACCAAAATAGATTGGTAACATATAATTTACCAAAATTGTGTAAGATTAACCATAGGTTCATAGTTGGGCTGAATCTAGGAAAGATTCGGGATTTCTAGACTTATTTGATTATTCGTAACAGGTGAGTGTTCTAATCCCAAAATTGGGTGTTTAATGTTGTTTATGTGATATTGGTAGTTTAAAAATGCTTAATTCTTGAAATGGTAGAAAAATATGTGATTAATTATTATTTAACATGCCTAAAATTTTGAATTGCCATGTTGAGATGCTTATGTGCTTATTTGGATCAAAGAGTGTCAAGTGATAATCACTATTATTTAGCCCATATATAAGAGACCGAGAGATGATGAAATTCTCAGAGAAAAGGGGATAGTGGTGACGACCACAACGAATTGACTACGGTCACAAATGAATGAGTGTGATTTAGCTATAATCGATGAAAAAAGTGATAATGGCCTTTGAATCAAGGTTGCAGAACGATAGTGATTGATTACTTGACATGCCGGCGACTAATTTTATTGTTGTGATTGTTTAAATATTACATATGATGCATTTCACACTCTGATAGCATGATTAGAATGTTCACTAAGCGAAAACTTAAACAAATTTTATTTTCTGTTGTGGTTATTGAATAACCACCGCAGGTGGGAACCGAAAAGAGGAGATGAAGAGATCGAGACTACGGGGCTGAGTCTAACTTGTCTATATATTTATATGTAAGGATTTGGATAAGTTTGAAGTTTATGCTTTAAAATGTATTTAGAAATAAATTCTAGAATGAGTTTACAATATTTACACTTAATTGCTAGTTAGAACGTTTTGGGAGTTATTGTATATTAGTTATGGAGTATATGTAAACTATATTAGAAAGTATGTTTTAATTCTTTAGTATGTTAGAATGAATTTATATATTTTAGTTGGGGTTTTTTTTTTTTTTTTTTTTATGTATTTTAGAATATTTGATAAGAGGAAAAGCTATAGGAGTTGAAATGTTTTAATTTATGACAATAGGGTAAACGGTGCTGTAATAAGGGAAACTCTGTCCAAGTAACATTCGACGGTTTTAAAACTAATTTTGTTTTTATTAATTTGTTTGATAAATTGATATTTTACTCCTGATATTTAAGCCAAAATGTTAATTTTTGGAACGTTTAAAAATGGTTATTTGGTCCTTGTTAGCTTTGTTACACGTGTCCTAGTCCGCGGGGGCGAATTGGGCTGTGACAGTTCTTTAGGGCACATGTTAATCAGCTTTAAAATGCTTGTTCCTACACCGTTTGTCAAAAGATTCTTACATGTATAAGTCTTTTAAAGCATGTTAACACATTCCTTAAGGAAGTAAGGATACATGTTAAGATTTTTTCCAAAAAAAAAAATATTAATGTTATATTTCTTAAATTCTAATCTCAAATAATATAGTAGTGGGACCACCTTCAATGATGGAATTCCTTCAACATTATTTAATCAAAATTCACTCCACCCACTGCTTTATCATTTAAAATTAAGATTTAAAGCATAGCCAATAGCGGATCCAGAAATTGCATCTAAGGGGGCGGATGTTATTTCACTCAAAATAATTAGGACAAGGAAGAGTTCCTAACATAAAGCATGGCACAATCGCACACCTGACTTTGGTGCTTGGAACTCTTGGTTTTAGTCTCTTTGTGTTCAAAGCCAACCTTCTTTTTACGAATAGGCAAATCTGATTTGGCTTCCCTAGGAAGCTTCCGGGTCTCTTAGTATTTCCTCTCTCCGTTCCAAAGTTCCAAAATAAGTTAATTAGTGCATTTATTTTCAAAGGTTGAGATACGTTCATGTCAATCAATAACTGAATGACACTTTATGTCAAAAAAAAATGTGTCAATCATGTCTTTTACATATTTTTTGGCACAAAGTATCATATGATCATTGATTAGTGCAAATCCCACCACTAAACACATCTCGGCCATTAATTTTTTTATGGCTAAAATACCTTCGGTTGTTCGGTGGTGGAGTCCACGTCAATTAATAACCGGATAACAGGACACTTTATGTCAAAAAGTGTGCCAAACATTTCCCTTACTTAAAAGAAAACGAGTAATGCTATGTTTTTCAAATTTTTATCACAAAAATGCTTCTTAAATGATCTAATTAAAGTTCAACTGATCCCATTATATCAGACCTGACCCACTACCATATCATTTAAGAAGCACTTTTAAAAAATAAATTTAAGAAGCACACACGCAAAGAAAAAAGAAGAGTTCAATATCCTTTCCACCATTTGAGATATTTTCCTGGAAAACTGCTGAAGTCACTCATGCTTGTTTGACTTGAAATTTGGGGGAGGGAGTGATAACTTGTTCACTTGGAGCAATAATTGAATCAGGCAATCAAATCAATATATAATGCTAGTTATAAAGGCATAATGACCAAACGAAGAAAGCACTAATTAACTTTAGACCATATTAAACTCCACACTTGCTTTTTAACCCATCATCATCATCATCATCATCATTTAAACAAAACATAATCAAGTACTCAAATCCAGTTTGATCAACCCAAAAATCCAAACCCCCATATACATACTACTACTACTAAACATCCTCTATAGCTCTATTATAGTCTATATACATACACTGAACATCAAAATATTATCATAACTAGACTAGCTTTGATCTGATAAACGAAACCCAAACCCCAGATCTATAAATTACTACAATTAAAATCACTTATAGAGTAAAAGAAACACATAATAGTACTAATAAAATCTCAAACAGTTATACTTATAGAGTATCAAACAAACCAGCTGTCATGAAATACAGACTGGTACTGAACTAGAAATAGTAACAAGACGATCAAGGCCGCCACAACCCACGGCGAGCTTCCCTCCGATGGCGGATAATAGGTCCGGCTTTGGCGATCGTACGGCGTCGTAGTGAAGAACCGCTCTGGGTTCTCTAAAGTAGACAACCAAATAGCAGCAAATAAGAGAATTACTGGTATGACAAACAGAGCCCAACCCATGTTTTGCTCAGCTGTCTCCACCACAGACTCGTACAATGAGTACCATTGGAGACCCATAAAGATGAAGATGAGTCCTAAGATTAGAATTACTGGGTATGGAAGAGGATTCAGAGAGAATGTGTCTACAATTGAGGACACTGTGCTACTTCTTCTATGAGCCATTTTTTTTTCCTTTTTTTTTTTTTTCTGGGAGAGTACTTTTGGAGAAAGTTCAAAGAGGTCGTTGAGGATTGATAAGACCCAATCAATTTATAGCAGAAGGGTGGGGTCCTGATTTGGTAGGTTTTGATAGTGAATTAAGTTGTGTGTTGGGTTCTTCCAGACCCTGGATTAATTTTTCTAATAATGCTAGTCACACACTATAAACTACACTTTAAATTATATTTTTATTTTAAATATATGTACCATGTACTGCATAAATAGTATATAAAAATGTATAAAAAATTTAAAAAACACAGAATATATGCATTTAAAGCATAGTATGTAATTTGAGGTGTGTGCCTAATATTTCTCTTAATTTTTTCGGGGTTGATTAATGGTAGAGGTCAAAACTTTTCCGTAGCTCTAACACAATTAATATTTCTGTGATTCAGTTTTAAAAAAAAAAATGGAAAGAAAAGGAAGAATATATACCCTCCGTCCTATTTTATGTGTTCTTTTTTTTTTTTTTTAGGATGTCTCAATATTGTTGTTCACTTTCTTAAATTAGCATGCAAATTTTACTTAGTTTTCCAAATTACTCTTCCTTGCAATCAATACCAAAACAAAACAAAAAAAAGAAAGTGCAATGATTATGGGCAATTGTGAAAAGTAAGTGTAAATTCTTTTTGTCCCCTTAAATAGTTAGATTCTCAAAGAAGGACACATAAAATGGGATGGAGGTAGTAATATATATATATATATATATATTGGCTATTTATACTTCGAAGGATACTTAAGTAATTTTGTGTGTACGAGCGTGTCAGGTAAGTAAGTTGTTATTGTGATTGTGTGATTGTGTAAGTCAATGTGCCTCACCGGACCAATTATGATCGTTTGATGCCTTAATTAAAAGGACTTTTATTATATAAGATGAAATAAAGTGTGATAAATGAAAAGGAAATAAAACAATCTTGAAATAGTACTTATAACTGGAACCAAATCAAACCAAACTATATGAAAATGAAGATCATGATTAAAGGAAGAATTAAACTAGATTAATTGTAAGATTAACACTAAACTAAACTAGGAACAAAGACTAGTGTAACAGTAAAGTACTGAACTAATTAAATTAATGGCCATGGTGGCCCGACAGTAAAGAAAAAGAGAAGACCTAAGTAAACGTAAAGTAAAAATGGCCATAGGGTCGAATGATGAAGATAATTCATTTGCTCATTTGTTTGTTTTGATCAAGGATCCTTACAAAGTGGCACAATTCATCTATTTATAGATGAATTACATAAATAACAATTTAAATTTGAATACAATCTTCTAATAGAAGCTCCCTCCAAAATAACTTCTATTTTTATCATCACTATTGATCTTCAAGTAACCACATTTGATACACTTCTACAATGACAATTATCCTGCAAGTAATTTCCCAATAACCACCTACCAATTTGAATTGGTTTTCCTTTTTGCTCAGCATATGAGCTATCGTTAGTACTCTATAATAATAATAATCTATACTATTATATAATAGGAGAGGTAGGGGTTCCCATACACTTTTACCTATCACTCATATTTACATTAAACCCAATAAGTTTTGTTATATAAAAATATAAATACAGAAGGACTAAAATGTCATAGAAATGTCAAAAAGTAACTGCTAAAAACCAACTAAGAAACTAACTGCAGCAGTTTTTCCTTTCCCGTCAGTTGCAAAAAAGAAATCTAGAACATTCCACAATTGTGCCTTTACCCAATTTGTCTCTCCCCTCTCTGCAACACCCTTCATTTTTAATCAGGTAAATATATTTATGTATATGCATGTATCCGTACAAGTGAAATGTCGATTCTTTACAGAGTTTTGTTAACATAGTTTTGTCTTTGGAAGAGTTATGGAATGGAGTGCAAGAAACACCATTGAAGTCTGGTTTTGTAAGTGAATATCTATCACTGACATAAAATTACTATTAATTGTTCTCTAATTTCTCTTGTCTATGGATTTTTCTAGACTGGGTTTAACATTAAAGAACTACAGTTCTAAGTTAAATTAATTTCTCTACAGTAGCCATGACTTTCTCTACAGTGTACACGTAACGCGTGTGCCCGACTACTAGTAATTCAAATGATACGGCAATTCTCACAGCATTGACGATTAATATTTAGTTTGAATTTGACAGAGGCATGATAACACTAATACTCAATCAGTCGCAACTTGAAAAGTTTGTTACTTATGCTCCATTTATTTTGAAGTAAACTATTTTTTAAAAAATATTTTACATCAAAACAAACGAAAAGTTATTTTTGGATGTCTTGAGTCTAAGAATAGTCTTAAGAAGTAAATGTACTTTAGCTAAGAATTTCCAAGCTTACCTTTTACTGTACTAAACTCACTTTTTGTTTGATGTGCATTCTAGTTAAAAAAAACTTAGAAAAATTATACGATAATAAAATAAACTAATATTTTCTTTCCCTCAAAAAATATATGAACCAAACATAGGCTTAGGGTACGCCTTGTTTTTGTCTTTGCACTTCTTAAAGTTGTGTACATGCGTGACAACACCAGGAGTACTTGTATAACACCCGCATTTGTGTTATTGCTTTTGCATTACATTGTCATGCATGATAATGTGATGTGGCGTGTCTTTTGACACATGTTTGGGTGAGTTTTGACTCACGAGTTGATTTGAGTGTCTGTATTAGAGAACCCTTTAAAACTGTAGTGATTGAGGATTTGTTGTTGTGACGTCTCTTCGAATGTGAGACGGTCACTGTGGAATACTTTAAATGTTTATCTGAAAATAAATGTTTCCCTGTGTATTTCAATATCTGTATTAATTTCTGTTTTAGAATTTATATCTGTTGCTAGTTTTAGTATCCTGGTGAGAACGAATTAACACGCTATTAATTTGGTAGGCAAATTAGCAACTTCGGAAACGTCATGTAGAAATTCGTGTTTTAGCGACCAAACGAAACTTAGTCGAAAACTTTTATAATTTTGAGGTTTCACTTATAAAGCTGTGAATAAGCTGTGTAGAAAGTTTTAGAGACTGATTAGGAGTTTTGAAAACTCGTGGGGAGGTAAACGTAATTTCCGAGAGTTTTGCCTATATATAGATAGAGATGGTTGAGATATTTTCTAAGTTCTTAACCTAAATTCCAAAAAGGGGCCATAGGGAGATTTTGGAGCTTAGAGCTTTGCGACGCCAAACGACGACCTTCCGTCAGTTTGTTTTCTCCCAGATTTCATATTCGAGCTCCTCGATGTAAGAGCTTCGTTTTGATATATGTTAGGACTTGTTTGGCCAAGTTTTTCGAAAAGTTTTTTTCTAGAATTTTTCATAAAAGTTGATAAATGGAATTTTGATTCATAGGAATTGTACTAGACGGACTTCTGCACGTTCTTTGTGCACGGGTTTTCTTGAGATTGAATTATAAGAGCGTAAATCGGAGGTGAGTGATTCAACTATGTTTTTGGAATGGTTTCTTGATATGTATTCATGTTATGTTTGAATAGCATGTATTAATACTCAGAGATATCTTATGTAGTTCATATTGGGCATTTATATTGATAAGTAGGCCCAATAGCACGATGAAATGTTTTGATTACCGCGAGCATGGTGATATGTAATTGAGCATGTTAAGTTGCTTATTTGGGTCAGAAGGAGCACGTGGTCACCGTGCCATTTTGTGGAGCCGATATAGGCATTAAGGTCGCACGATTGAAGAGAAGAATCGTGGGTCTTACCCTTTCGGGTGGACTTATTGGCGAGGAGTCGCGGATTGGGAATATGGACGGGCACGTGAGTCTCCGGCGACTAGTATGAATTGTAGAGATGTGAATGCGGACATGTTTATCATTCATGTGCATATGTTGTGTTATTCACTAAGCGTTAACTTAAACAAATCGAATATGTGTGGTTATTCAAATAACCATTTCAGGTGTAAATGCTGGCGAGGAATCACAGAAGTGAGCACGTGGGTTGGGAGTTCTTTTAGAAGGCAACTTGAACGTTAATCTTGTAGTTTTGAGACAATAGGAATGTTGTAATAAGAATTTTTATGGTTTTTAGTTATGTTTAACTTGGTATGTTAGAATGAATCTAAAACGTTGTAATAGTTAGTAACATGTTGTAACTGTGCTTCGGTAATATGTTAATACAGTTAGGATTGTTTTTGGAGTACTTTTGGAAGTGTGTGTTTGATCCCCGTTTGAATTCAAAAGCTTTTAAAACTTGAAAATGCTGCAGAATGTGCTGCTGCCAGGGGATCAGTCGACTAGTTTGTTGAACAGTCGACTGGAGCCTCCTTTTCAGCAACTCTCTGCATTGTTTCATAGAGGATCAGTCGACCTGGATCATGGTTTTCAAAACTGATACTTTGGCCAGGCTGGACTTCAGTCAACCGGACTTTACCAGTCGACTGAAAATTTGAAGCCCCAGTCGACTGGGTGTAGAAAGCAGTCGATTGGATGGTGTTTTAAAACCCAACTTTCTGCTGGATCAGGATCAGTCGACTGGATCCTACGATCAGTCGACTGACGCAGCGGAATAAAACAAGACATTTTGAAAACCATCCGTCCAGTCGACTGGATCTAGATCCAGTCGACTGGACGGATGGTTTTCAAAATGTCTTGTTTTATTCCGCTGCGTGTGTTCTTCAAACCTAATTTTGGGAACGTTAATGAATTGGTTTAGCCTCGGTGGCGTGCCACGGGCTCCGGTTCCGCTATTGTGGGACCGGACTGTGACAACTTGTTTTTAGGAGAAGTTTTTGTATACTTTTAGAGTACCATGTGACATGTTTATGTGGTACTTTGTAGCTAATAAGAATTGCTTATTTGGGTGAGAGTCACATTCTCTACATGTGGATTTCACCTAAATGAGTTAATTATATTAGCTACATATTACCACACAGGCATGTCACTTTATACTCTGAGGGTATACAAAAATTTCTCTACAATCATCTAACTTAGCACCAGTTTCTTTGTATTATCGGTTACTTTACTTTTCTTAAAAGAATTCTAGTTCGCTTGTGCACCATACGCCTAATTGTTTTGAGTAAAAAAAAAAAGGTTTTGCTGTGACATCACTTTGGTATTAAATTAGACCACAAATTTGTAATCTTAATAGTGCTCCTTTTCTTTTTTCATTTTTTGTTGTGTGTGCATGGAAACACAAACAAAATATAAACAAGCATAAATTGTTTTAGAGTAATAAAATAATGTTATGAATTCCATATTTAATTACAGATTTGGTTATGAGTAATGTCAAGTGTTCATTGCAGTTGGACTTCTTGAATTTTTTTTAAAACCGATTTTGAAAGGATTCCACTATTGACATAAGATAAGCTGGGCTTCAAATTTGGAAAATATCTTATGATTTCTTTGCTGAAGGATTGATGATGGTTTATTTCATTGAGATATTTTAGTGGCTATGGAGGCAAACGTCCCTATCCCTGAAAACCAGTGCCCTGGTGCTGTCCCGCGTGTACACAACTTTAAGAAAAGCAAAGACAAAATCAAGGCGTACCCTAAGGCTATGTATGGTTCATGTATTTTTTTTTTTGAGGAAAATGAAAAAAGAAATGACAATAAGGAAAAAAAAATAGTTTCTTCGTGTTTTCTTTTGTGTATTTTTTCATGCTTAGTTAATATTAAAATTTAATTTTTTTGTAAAACATTTTTTTTATATAATATATGAATAAAAGAAATGAAATAACTCACATCATTCAAAATGCTTAATTTATTTATAAAATTGTTCTCTTTTCTTTCTTATTTACCCTCACCGTTTTATTTCTAAACCAAATAAGGAAAACAGTTTCCCTCTATATTTAAACAAATCAGCGTATTGAAAAAAAAACACATAAACTTTGAATAAAAGAAACCATCAACAGCGAGCAAATCAACATTAGCCTGGCTGTGGAATTGGAGATCGGTATCCATGACCAGGAACAAGGATTTTGCATTTGGGGGCTGAGTTATTAGGTAGGCTTATCTAATGGTACACACAAGGTTTTGGGAGTGACAAATGATTTTTCTCATCTATTTATACATATTTTGGAGTATGATTTATTGTATCGTAAAGATTACAATTTTAGTATGTAAGATTTTTGTCATGTTTGAGAGTAAAAAAATTTGGTATTTACAATAGAGTAATATCAACAACGCGGGGGCACAAACACTTACAAACACACTCTATCTCTCTCTTGGGTGGTTCTGTGGGGTCCAGATAATTTCAGTAGACTTCACAGTACCACCTTGGAGAGAGATAGAGTGTGTTTGTAAAAAGTGTTTGTCACCCAAATATTACCAGTGTGTTTGTAAAAAGTGTTTGTCACCCAAACACTTTTTACAAACACACTCTATCTCTATTCTCGATGGCACTATGGGGTCCGAATAATTTCAGTGGACCCCACAGTGCCACACAGGAGAGAGATAGAGTGTGTTTGTAAGTGTTTGTCATCCTAGCATTGTTGTTTACAATATTTACTAGGTCTTGTAATCCTTTGACTTATTATTTATCAAGATGAGTGTTGTAATGCGATGCATATAGCCATGAACTATTTTTAAAAGAGTAATGCCATATTTCCCAAATTTGAATTCTAAAATTGGTTCCCAAATGGCATATTAGTCGTACAAAATGTTGTGGAAGTGCTTAATGGTACCAAATGTCATTGCATGTGATGCAACTGAGAATTGAAAACCAAATTTTGAATTCATATTTGGAAAGCATATTATTACGAGTATTATTTTCTAAAAGTTAAATTTTTTTAGGGCCAATAATTTATATAAGGGTAAATTACACAAACCTCCCCTGAGGTTTGCCTTAATTACACGGACCTCCCTTCTTATTTCAAAAATTACACAGACCTCCCTCGAGAATTAGGTAACAAAACGCCCCCTCCCCTAATGGTCCGTTAATTTTTTTACATTAGCCTCCCCTGAAAATTAGAATTAGCCCCCCTAATATTATAAAATTGTCATACTAAAGCTCCATTTCTCTTATATTTTTGTGCTAATTATAAAATCCCTCTTCCCTCCTATGTTTTTGGGTTAATTTTTTTAACATTAATTTATATCTACACAAAATATACACAAAACACATATAAATAGGTCCAATTTTTTTTTTCTCCGAACAAACCTCTATCAAGCCCCCCTGTATTAATTTTCTAGATCCGCCACTGTCCCTATGCTTCAAAAGTGGATACTTAACCCCCTGTGATTGTGGACTAAAATGGAATTGTTATGATTTCACTCAAAACTGACAAAAATTCTAAAATTGGTTAAAAATATAAACACTTAATCCATTTTGTGATGTTAATTTTGGGGTTAACGCTCTTTGAGTGAAATCATAACAGTTCTATTTTAGTCCACAATCACAGGGGGTTAAGTGTCCACTTTTGAAGCATAGGGACAGGGGCGGATCTAGAAAATTAATACAGGGGGGGCTTGATAGAGGTTTGTTCGGGGGAAAAAAAATTTGGACCTATTTATATATGTTTTGTGTATATTTTGTGTTGATATAAATTAATGCTAAAAAAATTGACCCAAAAACATAGGAGGGAGGAGGGATTTTATAATTAGCACAAAAATATAAGAGAAATGAGGCTTTAGTATGACAATTTTATAATATTAGGAGGGCTAATTGTAATTTTCAGGGGAGGCTAATGTAAAAAAAACTAACGGACCATTAGGGGAGGAGGCGTTTTGTTACCTAATTCAAACCTCAAGGGAGGTCTATGTAATTTTTGAAACAAGAGGGGAGGTCCGTGTAATTTAGGCAAACCTCAGGGGAGGTTTGTGTAATTTACCCTTTATATAATTACGAATTCATAATCACACTTTTTTTTTAAAAAAAATTGTGGGCCCTACACATAGCCGGCCTCTGTCCACGATCGTTGTCAATAAAAGGAACTTTTGATTTTTTTTTTCTCTAAGCCGATATAATTTACTTTGAATTGGACTCACAGAGGTGAAAACAAGGAACCTGAAAAATAAGAATTTTCTTTACTTAATTGATCAGAAAATTAATTTTTTTAATAACAAAAGAAAAAGAAAACAAATTTGATGAAATTAAATTAATTTTTCTAATTTGCAAGTCACTTTCTTTTCTTTATTTTTTAAAACAAAAAAGAAATAAAAAACATAATTTTCTATAATTAAAATTATCTATTTTTTTTTTCTTGTTTCCCTTTCTCTAAATCCATAAATCAACCAAAACATAGTTTAAGATTGAATAATGCTAAGTTTCTCAAATAGCTTAACAATTGTACCACGTGTTGGGTAGTGATTCATGGTACTAAATGTCGTTACATGTGGGTCAAATGAGAAAGTATTTGGGATTCAACGGTATTGCTCTTCAAAATAATATTTTCTTCACAAAGAGATTCACAAAGAGTCTATCTCTTTTTTAAGTGATACTGTGGCATTAGGTGATTTCAATAAACTCCACAGTATTCTTAAGAGAGAAATAGACTCTTTTATTGATCTTTTTGTGAGATCGTTTTATATAAAAAGTATAGCTTAATATACGAAGCTCCCGTCATTGTCGGTTTGACATGTAACATTGGAAAACACACATCCTCACTGGTCCGAACACAGATTCTACCCACTTTGAAAGAGCTATAGAGCAACTCTATGCTGGGGCTAAAACTTTTTGGCCTGTAGTTAGGTTGGGCCCAACTTTCAGTTTTAGGTTGTGAAAAAATTGACAAGAAGTCACGGGATGGGCCCAGGCTTTTACTCGGACTCGGGTCTGGCCATTGAAAACAGTAGTACTTTCATCTCATATTAAGAGTATCTTTTGAAAATTTTAATTTATTAAGGAGAGAATTTTGATTTTGGTGGGATTTTCAACTATTCAATATTGTCCTTTTTAAAATTCAAAATTATAGTATCATATAAAAAAAAAAGAGGGAAGAGTTGGATATAATAAATGGCAAATTTGGAAAGTATGTATTAAAGTACTTTGACTTTTCAAAGTGGACTATTAAAATGGGACATCAAAAAATAGCATCAAAGATCGACAGAGGGAGTATTAATTACCGTTACAATTCCTGACTCATGTGGTTGGGCATGTTTTTCAGTTTGTTCCTTGTAGTAATGCGGCATTAATACCTTTTGTGGTTTGGACTATTTACAATTACGCTCTGTTTGTTTTGATGTAAAATATTTTCTGGAAAATTCTTTCACCTTATAATTAGCACATGATAGCATTTTCTGGAAAATTTATTTCAAAACAAACAGATCATTAGTAATAAATCTGTAAAATTTAATGCGACAAAAATATTAGAGAAATGCTATTGTGAGAAGCTTCTCACATGAGAAGGCGGGCTTTAACCATTGGATGAGCATCTAGCCTTAAGATTCTCAGGAATCTGGAGAGAATCTTAAGACTAGATGCTCATCCAACAGTTAAAACCCACCTTCTCACAATAGCATTGCCCAAAATTTTATTGTTTAGACATCCTATTGGCGAGGGCAGTTCAAAAGTATTTGCAATTCAACCGCATCAATTGGTGAAAAGTTGAACAAACTATTTTCTGCCATATCGATTTTTTTTTGCCACAATTGACTCACATATTTTTGGTTTGTATAGCAAAAGCTATTTTGCACACACTTTATTGAAAGGTTGGTCCTAAACAGGGCGTATGTAATCTTATGTCCCGATAAATTTAACTGATTTATTACTCACATTCACTCCAAACCATAGGAATATTTGTAACACGTTTAGAAACGACGGGGACAAAAATGGAAAACACACTAACTAAATGGGGGGTGTATTTGTAATTAACCTTTGAAGTAAAAGGCTAGTTTGGAGCCGTTAAATCAGTGGACGACATAGATTTCGCCCAGGCTGTCAGCACATCCATCCATACAAATAAACTCAAGATCCGAGTCCGAGGCCCAGGGGACAGCAGAGATTAAAGATCCAAAATCCCAAACATAGCCATCATTGATCATCCCCATCAGATAGTAGTAGAAGAGAAGAAGCTCATCAACCTCTTCACTCACCCTATCAAATGAAACGTATATATCTCTAATATATATATATATATATATATGTGCAAAACCACACACGTTTCTCTGCAAACGACATGCAATTATTGTTGTCACGGTCCAACCCTTCTTTTTCTGTTTTCTAGCGCCCCCACACCCCTAGTTCCGATGCCACTGCCTCTCTCTCTCCCTCTCTCTCTCTCTTCGGCAAATTATTCATGCTGTTCACGCACCATCAAACACCTTCCGTTCATTTGCTCTGCTTGATCAGTGTCTTCCAGCTTTAGGGCATATACAATTTCATATATCTATATATATATATATACGTATATACAAGTACAAACGAGTTGATTCATCTGATTTGAATATGACCCATTTAACAGCCGGTCACTGTCTCACTTTACTCGATTCCTTTTTGTCCCCACCCAGATAGATTTATCATCGTTGGTTTGTAAATTGACGCTGATCTCTTTTTGGTTCTTTCAAATCACTGCTTATTTTCAAAAGCTGCTGTGAGTGAACCTGAACCAGTTATTGTTTCGATTCAATTGTGTTTTAAATGCGAGCATATCTGAAACAGTTCACGAATTAATTTTTTTTTTTTTTTTTTTCTTTAATTGCGTGGTTATTGCATTTCTTGATAACAAATACACCGATCTGGAGTGAGTTCTTTTTCTCTTTTGATATCTATATATATATATATATATATAATATATATATATTTTTTTCATTCAATTGTTTGATTGTGATTTTGTGTAAAATTTCCTGTTATTTTTCCTTTTGATTGGTTACCTAGAAAATTGATGAGAAAGAGAAGAAGAGAGAAATGTGAACTTTCAGTTTATTTGGTGGGGTGGGGGGTAGTGGGTGATCTAAAGTAAGTACATGTTTTAATCGAATTCATTCTTTTGACAATGAATGAATGTAATGGCTTTACATCTTGCAATTCAGATGTCTTGGCTAATGAAATTATGGGTTTTGCTCTGTTTAATAATTTTTTTTTTTGAGTAAACTTGTTTTGCTGATCAGTTCATTCAATTTGACATGGTTAATATGATTTCTTGTGTCACTGTTAGGTAGGTTATTCATGTGTTTATATCTACTTCCTTAATGAACTGCTCAACTTTTTAGTTTTTATTATTATTATTTTTTATTTTTTTTTACAAAACTGTTGAACCCTTTATTAATCACCATTGACCCTTTTTCCCAGATAAAATTGAGCAACTTTCAAAATGTCTAACCTCTCTGTGGATGTGACCCAAAATGGTGGTTTAAGAAGCAGTGACAGTCTATGTGCAATGTCTGAAATTGATGACTTTGATTTCTCAAGGAAGCCAAGGCCTTTGAATCTGGAAAGACAGAGGTCATTTGAAGAAAGGTCACTAACTGAGTTGCCAATTGGGTACTCTCCTCGTCCCTCGACGAAAACAGAGAACTCTTTTAGGCTTATAGACCATCTTGATGGTATATTTTCACCTGGAAGGAGGACCGGGTTTAACACCCCGAGGTCACAAACTGGGTTCGAGCCGCACCCAATGGTTGCTGAGGCTTGGGATGCTTTGAGGCGATCATTGGTGTACTTTCGCGGTCAACCAGTTGGAACCATTGCAGCATTAGATAGTTCTGATGAAAACCTTAACTATGATCAGGTGAATCTCACAAAGTCCTCAATTAACTAGTTTTTGCAATGTTATTTGCTTTATCGTTGCGATTTTGTAGCTTTAGTTTATTACATACAAGCAGCTATATTTTATTTCTTGCTTATTTACTCCGTGGAAGACGCTATTTGTGGCTGCAAGGAATAACTAAAAAGTTCATTAAGAGGAGCTTTTTCCCAATTAATTGGAGGAACTTTTTAATGTTATCGAGAAGCATACACAATTTCACATGCATCTCTTTCTTTCTTGAAATTTAATCGGCAAGGTTTCATGTAGCGACTTTTATGCTTCCCTTGGTAGGAGGGATGGAAAAATAGACGGTAGGGAAAGAGGGTGGAATAGAAGGGGTACCTCATACCTGACTACTTGGGGGGAATGGAGCATGTCTTCCGTATCTGTATTTGATTGAGTTGGGAGGGTGAAAAAAGTGCCAAAGGCTGTAACTAGTGTTTGAACCTCAACCATTGCATTGCTCGCAATTGTAAAGGGTAATAAAGTAATTTTTCACCACTACTTCCCCTTTACCAAAGGAACCGTTTTGTTCTCTTCCCTATCCCTCTTTCCTTCCGTCCACTTTACTCTACCAAAGAAAGCCCTTTCTCCTCTTCCTTATCGCCCTTTCCTCCCTTCCATTCTTCCTTCTTACCAAGCATATTGCGAAGCATTACTTTTACTCATATATGTCACATTACCACCTAAACATGTGATTTATTTCATGATCATGGATTCATGTAATTCACTTGGACTCATCGCATATCACTTGATGTTTGTTTTTTGGGACATTGGATGCTATATATGTTAACTGCACTGGGAAAAGAATACAATGCATTTTAATGTCTGCATTATATAGGACATGGAAAAAGAAAACCCTTAGCTTTCTTGGACTGATATGAACTCTTAGGTTTTGTGAAGTTGAAATTATTCCACTTTGTTTAAAACAAAACAACAGCGGAGGCAAAGTACATTTTTTTTTTCTTTTTTCAATTTACCTTCCCTGTTCTTCTCCCAAGCAAATGACTGGTTATTGTTTTCCACCATTAAAACGCTCATTATCTTCTGTCTGTCTTAAAAATTCTTTTATTATAATAAGCTCATCGAGTTTTAAGGGCAGCTATGCTGGTAAAAATGTATGTACTCTAACTTCCTTTATCTGGGTAGGTCTTTGTGAGAGACTTCGTGCCAAGTGCATTGGCGTTCTTGATGAACGGGGAACCCGACATAGTAAAGAATTTTCTTTTGAAAACTCTCCGCCTTCAATCATGGGAAAAAAAGATCGATCGGTTCCAGCTAGGAGAGGGTGTGATGCCGGCTAGTTTCAAAGTACTCCACGATCCAGTCAGGAACACCGAGACTTTAATGGCTGATTTTGGTGAGAGTGCAATAGGAAGAGTGGCTCCGGTTGACTCTGGATTTTGGTGGATCATATTGCTTCGAGCCTACACAAAGTCCACAGGAGACTCTTCATTGGCTGAAATGCCAGAATGCCAAAAAGGAATACGTTTGATAATGAGTTTATGTCTTTCAGAAGGGTTTGATACATTCCCTACTCTTCTTTGTGCTGATGGATGCTGTATGATTGATCGGAGAATGGTGAGTTACCGTGGCTAATACTTATGTGTATAATCTATATAGATATTTGTTACCCATATATCTGCCATCGTTTGTATACATACTCCGATGTCGAGACGTTTACACAGAAATTTGTGACATTTATTTTCTATAACTTTGTCTTGGGCTTTATCTTAACTCTTAGGGGTGATTTGGGTAAAAGACAATTGTACTCAAAGATACCTAACGTACAAATAATCAATAGCTATGAAGGAAGAAAACACAAATATGTTGCACATCAGATATGCCTGAACCAAATTCAGTCAGACATCTGTGCACTCAATTTTCAATTCTCTTGCAGAATGTTTCTCCAACTTCCATTATTGTGCTTATTGTTCATGTATGCTGAATATTGTTTTCTCACTTTCTAGTTTGTTATATACTCACTTTCAGGGTGTTTATGGGTACCCAATTGAAATTCAAGCACTTTTCTTCATGGCTTTAAGATGTGCTTTGATTTTACTCAAGCAAGATGGTGAGGGAAAGGAATTTGTAGAACGAATAGTGAAGCGTCTTCATGCATTGAGCTTTCATATGAGAAGTTACTTCTGGATAGATTTCAAGCAGCTTAATGATATCTATCGGTATAAAACAGAAGAGTACTCTCATACAGCCGTCAACAAGTTCAATATAATGCCCGATTCTCTTCCCGAATGGATTTTCGACTTTATGCCAATGCATGGTGGGTACTTTGTTGGAAATGTCGGACCTTCGAATATGGATTTTCGTTGGTTTTGCTTGGGAAATTGCATTGCGATTTTGTCATCCTTGGCGACCCCTGAACAGTCCCATGCGATTATGGATCTTATAGAATCGCGTTGGGAGGAGTTGGTTGGAGAAATGCCTCTGAAGGCTTGTTATCCGGCCATAGAAGGCCATGAGTGGAGGATTGTAACAGGATGTGATCCCAAAAATACTAGATGGAGCTATCATAATGGAGGGTCTTGGCCAGGTATGCCTGCATGATTGTGATCGTATTAAAGAGAATGAGAACTCACTGCTTTTTCAGCTTTGATTTCAAAAACATGTTTTCATTTTGACAATTTAAGAGGCTCAATACAATTTAGAAGATGTTTACACGTTTTTTCACCTGGATGACTAGTTTCCAGACCATGGTTACCAGGATCTTGGTACCCCCCATGGAACTACGATCCAGATCTTGCAATCCCGATTGTGGTTCCTAGGGGACCTGGATCCTCAATTTCACGAACCGAACGAGAAGAAGAAGATAATTATTATTATTATTTTTTTTCATTTGTGGCTTAATTTTCATTGAAATAATTGATAAATAATTGTTTTCATTTTAGAGCTTTTAAGATATTTGCATTTGAGACTTATTTTGATCTTATTTTCCTATATATTTTGTGTTTGAAATTTCATTATGTGCAGTCATGGAATGAATTAGCAATATATGTCTATGTATAATTGTTCACATAAGGGCTTGTCGAACCAAAAGTTCGAACCCAAGCGAACCACGAACCAAAAAGTGAACCAACTAAGACTACCCCCACTCTCCCCCCCCCCCCCATACCATGAACCAAGCTAAGTGTCGTACCACCAGGGCCGGCCTTGAGGCCATGCCCTGAGGCGATCGCATGGGACCTCATTTTTAGGCCTATTTTTTTCTAATTTCTTCAAACTTATTATTTTTAGGCCTATTTTTTCTTCTAATTTCTTCCTAATTTCTATGAAAATGATCATTTTTAGGCTTTTTTTCTTTTAATTTCTTCTTAATTTCTATGAAACTTTAGTATAGAGGTTTCATTTTTTAGGACCCTTTGAAAGTTCGCTTGAAGCCTCGGACAATTTTTATCATCTCAGGGCTGGCCCTGCGTACCACGCACCTGAACCAGTACCACGTACCGGGGTGAACCACGTTCCTGGTAACATTGTTCCAGACATAGGCTTTGTTTGTTTAATTATACGAACTTCTTATATATCCATTTTAACTTGCATTTGTTGGGGGAATATTTATCATCTCTCTGGCTAGGAGGAAAAGTAGAAAACCAGCTCTTATGGTAATGAAAATTGATAAATTGTACATACCGTGAGGTAAGCCCCTAAAAGTCTAGTGTAATTCCCTCTATGCTTATAATTTGAACATCATAAACTTTTTATTTTTACTTTTAAATGTGGAATGCTACAAATTAATGATGGTAAAATAGCTTAAAGCGCCAAAAGATTCTATTGTTATCATATAGTTTTTTATTTAAATCTGTTCTCACTTTATTTGTGTTGTTTGTAATGGAAGCGATTTTAATTTTGTACTACATGGATCAATATTAAAGTAGTTGAGATATATAGAATTAGAAAGAGAGAGGAAAGAGAGAAAATGAAAGATGGTTTGAGATGGAGATAGAAACGTGATAAGAGTGAGTTATTTACTTGAGAAGTTGAGGAGTTTCGACAATCCCTAACTCGTGTTCTCATCTGCAAAACTGCATCCGACTTGAAAGCATAAGCAAAATTTAGACTATGCTTTTTTAAAATGGATAAAATTGTGTTAGAATACATATCTAAGAAGAAGTTTATATATATATATATATATATGCTGAGAACTGTTAACACATTCTTAGTTGTTTATTGTGGTTCTTGCAGTGCTTTTATGGCTCCTCACAGCTGCATGTATCAAGACAGGACGCCCACAGATTGCAAGACGCGCCATTGAACTTGCTGAGTTGAGGCTGTTGAAAGACAACTGGCCCGAATATTACGATGGAAAACTTGGTCGATTCGCTGGGAAACAGGCTCGTAAATTCCAAACATGGTCCATTGCGGGTTACTTGGTGGCGAAAATGATGCTGGAAGACCCATCTCATTCGGGTATGGTAGCTCTGGAGGAAGACAAACAGATGAGACCGGTCATTAAAAGATCGTCTTCTTGGACTTTTTGATGCTTGTCTCTGTGTTTTTTTTCCCCCCCTCTCAACTAGATCTCATGCGATTCATAAGAGAAGATGAACATAAAGAAAAAGAAAAAAGATTAGCTTTCTATTTTGTTTTATATTTTCATGTAGTTTTTTGGTTTGAAAACAATTTTCAGAAATAAAGTTCTGCTGTAGTATGTAATTGCAGTTTTTTCTTAATAAAGCTGTAAAGGGTATTGTGGGTTAACATTGTGGGAACAATTCTTCTGGAAATGCAGCGAAAATAATGCTAAACCATTTCTTGTTAACTATGAGCCTGTTTGGCAACCTCAATTCGATTCGTTGTCACAATGTTTTTATGTTATGTTTTTCAAAATTGAATCTAAATTTGGTTCTCAAATGGCTTATTTAATAGTTGTGGTAGCTCATTCTGCTGCAAGTGGTGCCGGTACAATTGACATAACATTTGAGAATCTACTTTGAATTAAAATTTGAGAAGCATACCATTATCAATATTATTATTATTTACGTCCTTGGCGTAATGAATATGGTTGCATTGGGATTATTGAGGCAGGTCTTCACCTGCTGTTGGAGACCTACCTTGCAACGTGCCTCCCAAACGTAGCCTATATTTCAGAATCCAATCTGAATAGGAGGCATCAGGGATTTCAAAAGATACAGTCGTTAGAAGCAATTGACTTAGAAAATTAAATTTGAGAGTCTTTTACAAGTCGTTGACTAATTCATGTTCATGGTCTTCATTCCTTGATTTGATTTTGGACCACCCTAATCCAAACTCACCGTATGCAGAAAGCTTGACCCTTTGCAGAAATTAGAACCAAAACCAAGTCCAAGATTAGTCTTGATCACTTAGAAGTTAGAAGGACCTTTTTATCATGCAAACCTCTAAAAATAAAAACAACACATCTTACCTTAGAAATAAAAAAGATAGAAACACAGCACATTAATTGAGAAATAGTCCAAAATAGATAAAATGTCTGTTTTGGCAGTAATTTTGGCTTCTCTGATTCTTTTAGGCAAAAGTTGCCCATAATAACTTTGGTCGATTGACTCATGTTTGGGTGCAATTAAGATGCAGAAGCTAACTTGTCACATAATCTCATTGTAACTTTTTGAGTTCCAAGAGCAAATCAAAGTAGGAGTAATAATAATAGGAAAAAAAAAATATTAATACGAAGTAGTTTTACACTTATCCCACTTTCCCATGTGTCTCCTATTTTACCAAACAGCGTGAGTAATGCTATGCTTTTGAAATACATTTTGTGGTGGATTTTAATAGTTTTTTTTTTTCCTTTGATATCTAATAGATTTTAATTGGAGTATGTTAAAGATATCCCACAATTACCGATATTAAAAATGATTCTATTGTCACATATATTTAAGAACTACAAAATTTGAAAATCATAACATTATTCCGTGATAGAATTTTCACTCGAAGAAAAAATAAAAATAAAATATAAACACGAGGTAGAGTGAGTCCAAGTATTTTAATGAACCCTCCTCCCTCATAAAGTATATTCCAAATCCAACCCGAACCCAAATTTTCTTAGTTCCCAAACAGATTTTTCCGATTGAGTTGTGTAGTGAAATCCACAATAATAATAATACGAGTAATTTCATAAGCAATCATCAAACAAGGGAGTGGAGACAGTATTAAAACCCAAATCAAACGCTCAGCCGTAAAACACTCTGCCATGAGGCCACTACCGAAGAGGCCGATCCACGCCGTGTCGACATGGGTTCGGAGACAACCCCCAAAGGTCAAGGCTTTCCTCGCCGTCGTCTCCGGTATGGCGGCTCTTGTGCTGCTTCGAGTCATCGTACACGATCACGACAACCTCTTCGTTGCGGCTGAGGCTGTTCACTCTATTGGAATCTCTGTCCTCATCTATAAGCTCATGAAGGAAAAGACTTGTGCTGGTAATACACTCAACTACTTACACACACACACACACACACACGAATTCAATATTTATTTTTGTTTTGTGGGTAAGATAGAGAAAGATTGTATTGTGTTTGATTGCTGGAAAATGATAAAAAGGATTGATAAATTTTATAGTAACTTTTTTTTCCCCTTTGATGTGATTCTGAAAGATCTCGTTTTTATGTGATTCTTATAATAGACTGATGTTTCATATTCTTTGTCGGCCCTTCTTGTTTTATTGGGGTTTATATTGATTAGGTTTTCCAATTCTAGATTCAATTCAAGTATTTCGATTTCTTTTTGGTACTTTTGTTTCCTTTGTGTTCCCATTTAAGCCAGATCAAAGCTTCAACGTGTTCAGCAATTTTTATGGGTTTCTTTATTTATTTCTGTTATCGGACTCTTATTAGGCTTTGTTTGATTCTTGGATTTAGGGAGGGAAAAGAAAAAGAAAAAGAAAACATAGAGGAAAGCTTTTTCTGTTGTTTGGTTAGTAAGGAGACAGACGAAGAAAATAGGAAAGAAAAGGGAATCAATTGAGAAATAAATTAGACATTTTGAATGTTGTAAGTCATTTCCATTCCTTTATTCATATATTACAATTGTATTTTTGAAATTTTTATTGTCATTTAGGCATGACGAAAAACACAAGGGAAAACTCGAGGGAAATAGTTTTCCTTTCCCTTTTATTTTCCCTCTCGAAATCCATGAACCAAACATAGCCTTATTCTCTTTAATGGAGGATTTATTTTTTTAATTTTCCATGTTTTTTCACACTCACTGAATTACGTATTGACGTATTGTGTTTGTTAGGCTGAAAACAATTGCCATTTTGGTGATTGAATTTCCTTGACTATGAATTAACTATGAATGCTTTAAAGTCACATTGCTCTTTGATAGTTTGACTCCTGTATTGAGTATGTGCTGTGTCTTTGCTTCTGCATCACTTCTTTTATCACAATGTAACTGGGTACTGTCTTTTGCAAGTTTTCAACTTGGTTGGGTATATGGAAGTGGTCTAGAAGAAGCTAAAGACCATGGGCACTTGTGACTGAGTTTTAACTTTAAGTATGACAAATCATGGCATCTCTATCATTTTGTGCACACCATTAGTAAACATATAGGAGAGTATATGTGTATTACAGCACATGCGAGTTAAAATGTTTTGTAAACTCCGAGCACGCTTTTTAGGTCAAGTTCATAAAGCAAGCACTAAAATGTAACATTTTAAACTAAGTTATGAGTAATTGTGAGAGTTATCAATTGTATGGCTTGGGTTTACCTTTAGTTTTTCCTAAAAGGTTTGACCCATTTTTGGCCGTTTGTGATGGAATTTTATTTAGTAAACATGGGAGTGGAGTGAAGTACTAAAGTGCGTGTAAGAATATCCTAATGTTGTAAAAGTTGAATAACCTGTATCTGCTCGAATTTCAGGATCTTGGTTTATCCCCCCTTTTTTTTTTTTTTTGGTTTCTTTTTGGTGTTATAGGACTCACTAATCAAGTTTGGCTATGTTGGGTGTTTTCTTTTCTTTTTTCATTTTCATTTGTCTGTAGTTTTGGGCCTTGGATTTTTTCAGTTTGTTTAGTGTCCCGTGTTGTTTTCTTGTAAAGATTTTTATGGGGTTTAAGATGAGTTTTAGGCTTTTCTTGCACCTAGATATTGTTTGTCATAGATGAAAACAAGTATTGTGTGCTTAACTCTGACTCAAAGAGGTATAGCATTGAGTAGGGACTGGTTGAGCAGGTCTTAGAATTCGGAAAGGGAAATTGATGGCAGTTCACTTAAATATCATGTGTGTAGCAAACGTAGAGTATGACAAATAATCAACTTAATTTGATCTCGTTACTTGGACAAATGACAACGCTCATTTATTTATCTTGTCACCTTAGATCAACTAGTAAACTCATAATGGAACTCAATAAAAACAAGGGTTAAATACACTTACATCCCTGTGCTTAGGCGCGTTTTTACTGTGACCCCCTCAACTGAAGAACATAACACTAATACCCCCTGAACTTTTATGTAAAGTGTAAATGTTAGTTTTTCTGTCAAATCTAACTGTGCGTGAAGTGCACGTTCCATTTAACGAGTTAGAGCCTAGGAGATGAAACTGCCTTCCTTTTTTTGCTATCTAAACAGACCATATTGGCAATTACTCAGATTATTAGTGATATTCTAATTTTTCTTGCCCACTTTCATTCTCTCTCTATAAACCTGTCTTTCTCTCCCTCAACTCAATCTTCCGTTACCACCATTACCAAGCCCTCAAAGTCCCAATCCAGAAGCTCTACAACCTCCCCTGAATACCTTTGAACAGGGGCTGAACATAGGTAAGACGGGGACCATTGACATGAATGTCAGTTTGGTCCAATTGGGTGTTGTTTTGGGGACAATTGACATGGATGTTGCTCTTCCATTTTTTTTTGGGTCAATCTCGATTTTAGTGGCAAGGAGATTGGTACATTAATGTATATGGGTGTTGTGAATAGATTGAGTGCCATGTTTGGGAGTAGTGGGACTGTGGGACAATCTGTTTGGTCCAAATTGGACCAAACGAATCGAGTTTGGTCTTCAACAAAAAAACTATAAAATTGCAAAATTTTCTTGTTCAGTTGGGTTGTATTTGGTAATGAGTTGAAGCTCACAAATGGCTTCTGGGTTTAGTAAGAAGGAGAGGGAGTTACAGTGGAGAAGATAAATATATGTATCTATTATCTCAGTATTTATTATCTATAGATACATATATAATATCAGTCAGGCTCTAAAGAGGGTACCCTCTCTTTATTAAAGAGAGGCCTCTGTTTTGGCCGTCAGATCCATTTTTTAAACACGATCCGACAGTCAAAACAGAGGCCCTCTCTTTAATAAAGAGAGGGCGCCCTCTCTGGAGAATTTTCGTATATAATATATGTATACATTATGTAGGTACATACTCCAAGCTCGCCATGTAGCAATAAGCTATGACACCTCACCACCACGTGTCTCCACGAACAACGCCTAATTACTCCTAGTCATATGTCCACCGTGGACACAACCCAGGGTGGCACAAGCAACACGCTCTCCCTTAGAGGTGACCTTAGCGGACGCGCTTGTCACCACTCCAGGACTCCTCTTACCTAGTGAGGATCCCTCACCGCCTCAGATAACACCACCTCCAATACTCCACATACTTTGGTGGCAACACCACCAAAGGAGTAGTCATCTCCATCACGGAGGCCTCCAAGCTACATGGCCTCTAACAGACTAAAAGTTCCATGTCTCTTAACATTATCACACACAAGTACCCTTAGTCAGGAGCAGGACTAAAGGGTATCACACGCTGGGATCTCGAGAGTTCATGGCTCAGTGGCTAGAGTTAAGGGTATCTCCCTAACTAGACGCCCCATGGGCAAGGCTAGGGTTGGTTCCAAGGAAAGAGAGAGATATGTGCACCATCACGTGCGTTCCCCATCCCATCCGCCTAGGTCACTTACGCTACTAGTGTAACTCAACCACACCTCACCTACCCCCAGACCACTTAGGACCTTTAGCATGTAGCCACACCATTTCTGAAAATATCCACTGACATGCTCTTCCCTCAGTCGCAATAAAGGTCACCTCACCGCTCTTTTGTCGAAGTAATCATTTCACCACCCACAATAAATGTCCCATCATGGAGGCACGCCTACACCCCTTCCTCTTGTCACCAGACACCAGATAAAGCTTACGTCCTGCCCTTCTATCTTGTCAATACATCCCATAGGCGAAATCATCATTCCTTTCCTGTCTTGTCCACTAACCTACAGACCTCTCTAGAGAAGCCACCTAAGCACTATGGCAGTCACGCTTGAGGGACTCATACTCCTTACCTCGACTATAAATACCACACCCTTATTCAATACAAAAGGACACAGAGATCAACAAGAATATACCTCTAAGTATCTATTATAAGCTCTATAACATAAACTCCCCACACATACTGCTCTCTCTCTCTTTCACTTGGGATTACCTTGGCTCTCACTCGAGCCACGTACTCTCTCAGACCCATCTACTATACTACTATACATATCTATATTGCTACTAACTTGCTTACGTGTTATACTCTCACACATCACATAAAAGAACTCATACACATTATATATGCATGTGGGCAAACAGAAGTATAAAGTTAGGGTACCGTTATTGCCAAAATAATATGTTGCCTCTTCTTTGATCAATACTCATAAGAGAATTTGAATAATTTGTTGGAATTGTCAATGGGGACTCAAAATCCAATTCTGAGCCCTGAAAAATTGGAATCCACCACTTCTTATTTATGTGAGGGCAGTTCGGTCTTTTCGCTACTTCTGTTAGTAATGTTAACAAAACTAACGTTTACACTTTACCTCAAAGTTTAGGGGGTATTATTGTTACGTTTTAAAGTTGAGGGGGTCACAGTGAAAATGCTCCCAAGTACAGGGGGTGTAAGTTTATTTAACCCTAAACTATTAGCTATAGGCTATTGCAACTGCTACACCCCATGTCCCAAGATCATAAAAACTACGAAATACCCTGATGCAGATGTTATAACTTGTTTTAGACTAACCAACAACATATGAAGTTGAGGAGGACATAAACATTGACTACTAAAGGTCCCTAGTGGGCCAGGCATCATCTAACACGTAGGCAATTATGTGTGAGATCCCGTCCCTCATCGGATAATTATAAAAAAAATTAGTCTGATATATGTAGAACCAAGTGGGCTACTATTAACAACTTGGGCTTAAGCATTTTAAGGGCCAATGTGGCAGGCCAGTCAAGTTGTTGGGCTAGTGGACCACTTGGGGCATTGCAAAGTTGCATTATGTCTTGGGCCTCGAGAGCATTTTTGCTGCACCTTTTATGTTCTTTCAATTTCCAAAGTCTGCTTCCCGTTATGGCTAACCTTTGTATAACTTTTATGTTTTTTTTTTTTTTTTAGTTTTTGTATACGATGCATTGTTTTCTGTACTAAAATGGATTCATCCAATGTCATTTGTCTAACTATGAGTGCCCATCGTTGTATATCTGGAGGGCACCAGTGTACTTCGAAGTTCAAATTGGCATAACGGTAGAATCTTGAGACGAATCTGCATGTCTTTATGAACCATCGTTTGCAAGTAAAGCCTCAGGTTCCAAGTATTGGAAGAATTTGCATGAGAAAAAATCCGCTTTCTACTCTTCCTGTTTCCTGGAATCATAAGTTATAATGCTGAATATTCAAAATAGTACAGAATAATATTCCAAGTTAAAATGTAAAACCTATTTCAATAAGATCTACTAACTTCCTCATTAGATTTTGTAAGGTAATGTAGCCTTTAAGTTTACACCAAGCTAGAGATATATAGACTGGATGATTTCTTCTGGATGATTCTTCTAGGACTTTAGTTTTGGTTTATCTTTTATTTTTTAGTTATTTACAAAGCTCACTGGTATCACTGATCAGATTGATTATTTTCAACTTGTTATTGCAGGAATCTCACTCAAATCCCAGGAGCTAACGGCTTTGTTTTTAGCTGTTAGATTGTACTGTAGTTTTGTCATGGAATATGATATACACACCTTGCTGGATTTAGCCACGTTGGGTACAACTCTGTGGGTTATCTTTATGATTCGCTTTAAACTCAAGTCAAGTTACATGGAGGACAAAGACAACTTCGCAATGTATTATGTGGTGAGTTTTCCATCATTTCCGTCCCACCATCATGCTGATTTTCTTTGCACTATTTGTGCTTAATGTTTGGGGCGTAACATTCACATTCTTTGTAAGTCCTATTACTGATATCATTAGAACTAATCTGATCAATATTCATTTCCATTTTAACATATTACTGTAGTCGAAGTGAAAATTATCATATATGGGGTAAATTACATTGTTTAGCTGTTTCATTCGCACATCTTGGGCTTTTCTAAATTCTAGGTCCATAAAGCCAACGAGTGGATGTTCTAGTTTTTGGGCCCTTGAATAATGCATTTTCACGATCATGTGTTGGGTGTATTACTTTGTTTATATTTGTTTTATTCGTCTTCTGGGCAAAGATGGAGTGGATCTTGGTTGGCAGAGTTTATGAAAAGAATTGAGACTCTTGTAAACTTTGCTTATGCTCTGTTTGCTTTGATATAATGTTTTACGCTTGAAAATATGTTCCATTTTAAACTCTGATCATTTTTTTTCTTCTTATTTTCTGTGTTTGGTTCTTCTCTGTGTGAGAATAATTTACAAATACTAATATATGTAGACTCAAAACTAGGCTCTCTTTGCATTATACATAGAGGGTCGTTTATAGGCGCTTACATGTGCACCTACTTTATCTGTAAATGTATTTGTTAGTATATCAATGTGTGTGTATCTATGTTTAGCTGTATATGATATTAATTAGGAAAATGAATAATAAATAAAAAAAATCCAGAGTCTGGGAATCCTGGTATAATCTGTACTGCTTTGCTCAAACTTTTGGTTGGCACCTGACTGGCAACTTAAAATCTTCTTTGACAATCTGGTTTGTGAGAACCTCTTCTTTTTTCTTTTTTGTTTCCCCTTTTCTTATTAAAGAATGACTTGCAATTTATCCATGAGGTTGGTGAATTTTTGTGAGTGCTTGTTTTGACACTTATGTACCTCTAATTTTACTATTTATAGTACTGGTACTGGCAATTTATTATGCTATACACATCCATTCTAACATATGGCTTTTAAGATCCTTTTTGGATAATGCTTAGATTTATGAAACTTTTTACTTAAAACTTGAAGTCATTATGGTTCAACTTGGTTGAGCTCAATACCAAACCTCGTGGAGCCCGGTACCAAACCACTTTCTCTCTCTCTCTCTCTCTCTCTCTCTCTCTCTCTCCGCGGTATGCCTTGAAAAAACAATTTTGGTATTCACTTTTGTTGTAGGTGGTGCCTTGTGCTGTGTTAGCTTTGGCAATTCATCCGTCTACGTCACATCATTTCATCAATAGGATTTTCTGGGCATTCTGTGTATATTTGGAAGCTGTTTCAGTACTACCTCAGTTGCGAGTCATGCAAAACACGAAGGTACATTCATATGGAATAAGAAACATAAAGAGCATTTTTAAGGGATCAAATGTCAGTGCTTGAAATCTTTTTTTTTTTTCTCAGATTGTTGAACCATTTACGGCTCATTACGTGTTCGCATTGGGAGTTGCAAGGTTTTTGAGCTGTGCTCATTGGGTTCTCCAGGTTTGCTATGCCTATGCAAGCTTGAATGAATAGCTAGAGATGTTTTGAATATGATCTGATTCCTCGTGTTCTTGAACTACATTTGTGTAATTGCAGTCTTGGATATATATATAACTGGAGATATGATTTGAGCATAATTATTTTTATCTTTTCATCGTCGTTGCATTTTTCACACAGGTTTTGGACAGTCGGGGGCATCTGCTAACAGCTTTGGGTTATGGACTATGGCCTTCTATGGTTCTTATCTCGGAAATTGTTCAAACTTTCATATTAGCGGACTTTTGTTACTACTACGTAAAAAGGTCAAATGAACTTATTATGCCTTGTCCAACTTCCAAATATTTGATTCAAAACTTTTTTCCTAACCTTTTTGTTTTTCCGGCTTTCCAGTGTTTTTGGAGGACAGCTTGTGTTACGCCTTCCTTCTGGAGTAGTGTAAGTGGGGATTGTACGAGTGCACGGCCATGGAATATTAAATTAAATATACTGGGCAATGTTATTTGTTTTGGCTCGTTCATCTTAGTTTCTGGTTCTCTTCCTAGTGGTCATGACTGGAAATCAAGTGGATTGTAAAGATTGCTATGCAGGCAACTTCGTTGGATATTTATGTCAAAAACTTGATTTTACCAGTAATTAGATTTAACTTTGCAGCACTAATCTATGGCTCTCCATTTTGGTAATTTTTTTGGAATTTATTCATGCTTTATATGATCTATGGTGCAATTGAATGATGAATGATACTTCTATCTATTATGGTAAAATGACACCAAATTTACCAGGCTTGACTCAGCTTTTCTCGTTGCTTGCATGTTCTTGTGTAGGGATGGCAATGGGGCGGGTTTTCCGGGTTCCCTGCCCCGCCCCTAATAGGTAGGGTATGGGGGGCTTAATAGGGTTAGGGGCGGTTATGGGGTCGGTTTCGGGTTCGGGTCGGGGTAGGGTCAAAAATCCCGAACCCGTCCCGAATATACTTGTATTTATATTTTTACCCCTCAATAGTTGTGTATTACCATTTTAAAAAAAAAAACTGCACTATTGGGGAACTAATTGGGTAAGTTAAAAAAAAACTGCACTATTGGGGAAAAAAATGCATTAAAAAAACTGTTTTTTCAATGTGTACCCAAAAAAAAAAAAAAAAAATCATAATCGGGGCGGGGTCGGGGACCCCGAGTGCGGGGCGGGGCGGGGGGAGGGTTTAAAGAAGCGGGGCGGGGGCGGGGGCGGGGGCGGGGGCGGGGGCGGGGGCGGAGTATCTCCGTCCCATACGCGCCCCGTTGCCATCCCTATTCTTGTGAGTCGTTGATATTGATGCATCTCCATCTTTTGAGTTCATTTCTATCTGGGTGAGTTGATAGAACGTGAGCCCAAAAGTACATATATATAGTTTTGAGTTAGGGTGGGGACGGATCTAAAAAATCAGGAGGTTTTTTCCCTTTTTTTTGGACATATTTATACATGTTTTGTGTATATGATATAAATTAATGTTAAAAAAATTATTCCAAAAACATTTAAAGGTGGAGGACTTTTATAATTAGTACAAAAACATAAGAGAAAGAGGGGAATTAGTATGACAGTTTTATAATATCAGGGGTTGCTAATTGTAATTTTTAAGGGGGTCTAATTGTAATTTTTTTTAAGTGTAAATGTAGATTTTTTTTAAAACCTGGTAGGGCTTGAGCCCCCGTCCTTCTATGCCTCCGCCTCTGGTCAGGGCTACAAATGTAATGATGAACTTGAACTATATCATGGTCGGCTTTGTAGAAAGATAGTAATGTTATGCTTCTCAAATACATGTAGTAGTGGGTCCATTGGTTGTGATTGGAGGATGTTAAAGTGATCCCAATGCCATATGTATTTTGTATTTTGGGAAATATTTGAAATTCAAAGTTCGGGAAGCAAAGCTTTACACTATATAGAATTACATTAGCCTGTTCAGGAGAAAGTAATCTATGTGACCGTCACATCTTGTGACGACCACTGTGATATCTTTATTACTGTAAAGCCAACGTTAGACTCGCAGAATACTTAAATCACATATCATGGTCAGGTTTATAGAAAGACATTAGCCTTCGGAAGGAATTATTTCCATGTGACTGCCACTTCGTGTGACGGTCACAGTGTTCTCTTAGTTACTGTAAAGTTCATGTGGAACTCACAGAATACTAAAAGAATAAAGATTGGGGCACAAGCAAAATTCACAAACACATGAATGTGCTTTTATCTCTCCTGATGAGGTTCACTGACACCGTGGAATCCATTAACCCTCTAGGGTCTACAAAAGAGGGGAGAGACACATTTTAATACTTCATCTGTCCCATTTTATGTGTCCACTTTTCCTTTTTGGGAGGTCCCAAAATTGTTGTTCACTTTCCTAAATTAAGTAACATGCAAATTTACTTAATTTCAAACTACCATTCCTTGCAATCAATACGAAAATAAAACAAAAAAAAGATAGTGCAATAATTATGGACAATTATGAAAAATAAGTGTAAATACGTTTTATCCTCTTAAATAATTGAATTCCTCCAAAAAGAACATATAAAATAGAACAAAAAGAGTATTCGTGAACTGTGTTTGTGAATTTCATCTTTGCACATAAAACTACCCATACTAACATCACATAACATGTACATTCTCTTTTTTTTTCTTTTTTTTTTTTCATTAACAAATTAAAATAAAAATTATTTCATATCACAGTCACATCGAAAGACGGCCACTTATAAAGACTCACAAGGGACACAAAATACTCAAAACAAAACACAGTGACTGTCAGTCATTCCTGTAGTTTTTGGCTCTATGTACATGAACGATGAAACTAATATTTGGATAATACTTAGGGCACAATCAAAGTCACAATCTTTTTTGCACAATTTTTATTTTGTGTCTATCTCTCTCCTAGTGGGCACTGTGGGGTCACTGGCACTGTAGGACCCATCAAAAAAGAGATAGACACAAAATAAAAGTTATGCAAAAATTATTATGATTTTAATTGTGGCCCAAATATTACTCCTAATATTTTAGTTAAGCCACCAAACCCCTTATTTTAGTACCAAAAAAGAGTTCAAAAGGCAAAAGGATACACTCGTACAGAATATTACAGCTGTGAGATACAAACTTTGAGAGTCCCTCCAAAACACGTAACACAGCTAAGGTTATTGGTGGACCCCATTGGCAGAACCTCTTCCTCACCTTTTGACTCCTATTCAGTCCATCGCTATCCTCTCATCATAATATACTATATCTTTAACCAAGTTAACAATTAAGGTTTGGTATCAATATTCAATCAGCACACCCACCAATTTTTATATTTTTATATATATTTTTTATTTATAAAAATCAATTTGGGTCAAGATAGTCTATCTATAAATGATTATGGGATTGTTTGAAAAGGCTAAAAACGAGTGAAGTTGTCCTCTATATGCAAGTGTTTAGCGTAGGCCATTAATTCTATTGTGCAAAAGTTCATATATCTGATTTGAAATATATTCTTTTGTCAAACAATTATAATATAGATTTTCGAAAGAACTAAATGAGAATAATACTGAACTTGATTCAATTTGCATTTCCAAGCGAGTAACAACCCCTTGCATAACATATACTCCTACCTAATAATTAAATGATGGTCCAAAGTTTTTATATTTTTGGATTTTCTGGGTTGGAACCAATGCATGCATGCAAATATCTGCTTTGGTTGACCATTACAGCCATTAACATTTATCATTTATATCTACTTGAATAGTAGTACTAGTAGGTCCATATATATATATATATATATATATATATTATATTTGGCATAGCTAGTCGGCCATAATTTTTTTTTTTTTTTTATAATTTGAGTGTTTGGACAACTCGCGCGCACCTTGATTAATTCCTCCGAAATTTTAGAGTCGTCAGTGAATTTTTCAATGACCACGCTCTACATGACTCGAATACTAAACCTCTTGGATAATACATTCAAAAAGCTTACCACTCAAACGCAAAAGATGTGATTGTAGTCGGCTATATTGCCAGCCAGACAGTTACAAAAATGCATAGTAAGCCCACTGCCCCACTAAACCTTCCCCTGTTTTGTTCTGTTCTCAAGCTTTCCCATGCACACCACCCTTCAGAGCCTTCTTGCCTTTCTTTCTTTCCAGTTTCTATCCTTCCCCATATCAGCCTGCCATCCTCTCTCTCTCTCTCTCTCTCTCTCTCTCTCTCTATAAATACAGCTCTTACAATCTATTCTCTCCACAAACCAAGCTTAAACCAGGGGTTCATAACTTCCTATACAACACCCACTTCTTTTCACTCCTCCTCCTCCTCCTCTCTCACAAAACATTTACATATATATAGATATACAATTATACACTCACAAATAGCAATGGGTATTTCAAAAGCTCTTATTGCTTCACTTTTCCTATCTCTGCTTGTTCTGGACCTAGTCCGAGCGGTCCAAACAAACCAAGTGGTAATATTTCAGTCTCTGAAAATACAAAAAACACAACTATTTTCCACTGACTTCTTTCTTATCACTAACCATGTATTCTAATTTTTTGTATTGCTAATATTACAGAATACCAACTCTGTCTCAGATGGCACTATCAGCAAGGCCCTAGGTATGTAAATCTAGCACTACTAAACTTGAAGGAGCAATGCTATGCTTCCTAATTTTGTATTTCAATTAATACGGTTTGCAGCACACGTGGCCGTGAACCACTTTATTTTTATTGGAAGATGTTGCAATGGTCTTACTGTCACATGTACTGGGAATCGAACTTGGGATATCTGGGAAGCTTTGCATTACTCAACTTTAAAGTTTTTGTTACAATTCAATGTTTTAATTCCAGTTCTACCCCTGCATATAAATATATAAATATATATTGTGTATAAAGGGCGGCTGCTTCGTGTTAATATGATAGTATTGTATTCAATTTTAAATGGCCAAAAAAAGCTCTTGCTACCTCATTAAAGTGAGGATATTAAAGTAATTTTACAATATGATTATTTGGGAGCTATTAAATACACCAATATGATCTTAATCATCACCTTTATCTAGGTTGATGTAGAGAGTAATTAAGTGAGTGTAACTGTGCAAGTAACATTTCCCAAGTTATTACATGGGTCTTTTTGTCCAAAGTATTGTTTATACTTTTAGATATGCCGTAGGTCACAATTTCCCACAAATTTGCACGGAGACTTATATATACACAAACTTCACTTTCTTGTGTGTAGATTGTGGGGGAGCTTGTGCAGCAAGGTGCAAATTGTCAAAAAGGCCAAATCTATGCAAGAGGGCATGTGGGACATGCTGTGCTAGGTGTAGCTGTGTCCCTCCGGGCACTTCAGGCAACTATGAGTTCTGTCCTTGCTATGCCACCATGACCACCCGCAACAACAAGCTTAAATGCCCTTAAAATTTCAAACTCAAATAAAATATTGTAATAATAAGAGGGTAAAAAAAAAAAAAAAAAAAAAGAGAACTCTTCTGAGTTCTTGATCATGTATTTATGTAGAAGTAATAATTGGTGTTGAAAATCACTTTAAATTACTATGAAGTGCTCATAAATGTTTATTTGTTACTATGTATTTTGTATTAAGGCTCAATTACAAAATATACTCTTGAAGTTTGGTCACTTTCTAATTTTAGTCCCTGAAGTCTCAATTGTGTAAATTTAGTCCCTGAATTTTTAAATAGAAGTTCAAGCAATGTGATACATATGTCTAATTCTGTGAGAAAAATTGACAAAATTTACTTACTGTTGTGGACAATTACGTTGGGGGTGGAGAGATCGGTGATTTTCCATTTTTTTTGCCCCTAAAAAGCGTGAAAGTGTATGGCATATGAGTAAATTTCGTCAATTTTTCTAATAGAATTGGATATTTGGAACACATTGATTCTATTTAAAAATTCAGTGATTAAATTGACACAATTGAAACTTTAGAGACTAAAACTAGACAGGGACAAAACTTTAAGGGTATATTTTGTAATTAAGCCTTGTATTAATGATAGTGTAATCTTTGCCGTTCGTTCGGAGAATAAATTCAAACCTTTTGGGAAATTTCTAGTTTGGTAAGGCAAGACTGTTTGATGTATTGTAAGTTTGACTTTTCCATATAAATTCTCTGAGAATTAGTGGGCTTGTTGCCCCATTCATTCAGCAATCAAATCACATGAAGCTATGCATTAAATTTATTACTCCGTATTAGTTGACTGAATTAAGACCATAATTCAAATTAGATGATGTGGGATGGTGGTTTGTTGGAATGACATTCATCGTTGTAAGGGTCACCTGTGACCTGTGGCTGTGAAGTTAATGGCATGCATGGACTAATAATATACACAAGAAGACGGTACTGACTTGGGAGCTTTTAGATTCAAGTTAGGTTTCACACGCATTTTAGGACCTTCCCGTCCTCGTCCAAGTGCAAACATTGAAAACATAAAGCAAGAAACAAAAATATTCTTTGCAAACCCAAAGTAGCAAAAATTCCAAAGTATTGCCAACCCATGTCAATAAAGATTCATTGATTCTTGGGTTTGTAATGTGAAACGTTGGGAGTCGGATCTTTATCATATCTGCAATATCATGATAGTCATACGAATCAAGGTTTTGTCTTTTTCTTCTTTTTAATTATTATAAAATATTAGATGAATCAAGTTTAGTTCTGTTTTTCAAAAGACCCTTTGGCAAATTTTGACTAGGGAGATTTTCAGAACCATCTTGCAAGTTGCATGAAAGCCCACAACTTGATTTATTAAGTCTATTGAGTCTCCCATCTTGGAGAACAGTTCATGAGAGGTTCAGATTCTATGTTCTGCCTCTCAAATGCTCTCTGGAGGTCAAAACACAGAGTATGAGATCTCAATCTCTCTGTTTGACAACTCATAGTCTAAAGTCAGTGATTTCACTGCAAGGTTTCCCTAATTGAACATGTTATTGAATGTATCTCTCTATATCATAGATTGTGATTTTCAAGCTGTTAAATTTATAAATTTTCTTGTCAAATACGAAAAAGGCTCAGCATTATGTCGATTGCTACAATGGAATCTAAAAGAAGAGCTCAATTATAGATCTTTGAAAGTGAAAAGATTGAACATAATCAATAATTAGTCCCAAGGGAATTCCAAAGAGTTCGAATATGTCAATAAGAATGGAAGTAACACAGACTAGTTGCAAGGACATCTCTATATATATAAGCCATGGCATAATTCTCACACAGTTAGGTTCCTTGCAAGAATTCCCTCAAATGTGACCCCAGGACCAAAAGCCAGTATCAAGCCCCACTCTTTATCTCCATGGTTTCCGTTCTTCATCTTCAAGTTTTCTTCAATCATATACTCAAGCACATACACAATTGTATTACTACTAGCATTTCCATAATCAGCTAGAGCTCTCCTACTAGCACTCAGTTTCTCTGGCAGCAAATCAAGCTTCTTTTCAAGCCGGTTCAAAATAGCAGGCCCACCCGGATGAACCGCCCAAAACATCTTGTTGTACTCTTTGTCACAGTTTCCAACAATCTTCATCAAGTTATCACAGAAACCCTCAATGTTATCCTCAATTATCTTAGGAAGATCTCTAGATAGCTTGAAGCTTATCCCCTCTTCTGTGAGCCGTCCATCGATAATCTTTTCGGTGTTTGGCAAGAAACTTTGAATAGCAGTGTGCAACTCATAGAGTGGTCTTTCAATGCCCAAAACCGGGTCAGACCCGATTATCATGGCTCCAGCACCATCCCCGAATAGTGCAACCCCGACTAAATCATACGGGCGATCCACGTTGGGTGGTTTGAACCCGATGATGGTGGTTTCAGAAGTGGCAAGCAAGACTCTACTACCCGGGTTGTTCTCGGCTATGTCCTTTGCAACACGAAGCCCGGCCACGCCTCCGGAGCAGCCAACAAAGTAGAGCATGACCCGGTTAGTTTTTGGGTTTAGCCCGAGTCCGCTTGCTAAGTAAAGGTCACCACCGGGTAACCGGGCTTCGCTTGAAGAAACATAGACCAAGTGGGTTATGTCTGAAATGGGCCTGCTCCAATTCTTGATGCAAGATTGTGAAGCTTCAATGGCCATTTGTGTAACAGCTTTGTTGCAGATATCTAATCTCTGGGTTACAGTTGGGAGGCCTTCAATGGCAAGCTCTGGATACTTCTTTAGTATCTCCTCTGACATGACGACATACCTGGTTTTCACTGTTGTTGTCTTGCCTGTGAAGAGACGAGGAATAATAGAATTACAAAGATTTTATGTTTTTGTAATTTCATGATAAGAAAAGAAATGAAAGAAAGTCAAGAGTGTTACACAATCGAGTTAGCTTCTCCTTGAGGTCTGGATCATCACAATTGGTGTTCTTGAAATACCCATCAACCAGGAACTCTTGCATGACAAGCTGGTGAGGGAAGGCCTTGCCGAGAGCCAGAATGGTGGCTGTGCCAGGGTTGGCTTTCCTCGACGAACATGCTTGGACAATCTCTTCACTTCCCATCTGTGTGTGTGTGTTAGGTTTGAAGAACCAAGTATAGGACCTGCTCCTATATATAGTGTTGCTATACAGGCTTTATATCTAAACTAAACAAGCTCTAAGGGAGTAGGGAAATGTGAGACGAATAGATATATTGTAATTTAAGTAGTTCCAAAGGATAGTTGAGAAGCAAGTAGTTCATGAGTCATGTTTGCAGGTGTTGGTAGAGTTATGGTGGGATGTATTTGCAGTGAGATCTGTTAGAGTTTGATACATGATTTAATAAATAAACCATCAGATAGGTGATCAACCTTGTTGAGAACATTCCTTTTGGTTGTGGCCAAATCCTACAAGTAGTTTGTGGCCCAAAAGGAAGTAAGTAATTAGTTTTTGAATTTGCAAGTATTGTATGAACCTCAAAGGACAGCAGTGTAAAAGGAGTGCGTACTGTTTCCACAATTTCATGTCAAGATTGCTGTGTATAACGTACAAAGAAAAATGTTTTTAAGTCTATGCAAAATGAAGCAAAATCTTCTTTTTTGGCTTTGAATCCTGAATCTGAGCTTGGTCTTTCCAAAGTATATGCTAGTTATACAAGCCCGGTCTTCTGCAAATTAATGAACAGTGGCACAATATTAAGACCATTTAACCATGACAACATTCATCTTTTATTAAACACGGACACACACTAGTTTATCAAACAATAACAGTACAATCGAATGCAGTAACAAGGAAGTGTGTAAATACTGAAAAATAAGCTCGAGGACATGCTAGTGATTGATAGTAAATAACCCTTATGCTGTTCAACTGAAACTATCATCCTGACAACTAATAATCATTTATGTTTTACTTGTACAGCACCCAATTCAAATAAAATGACATCGGATAGAACAAATATTCCTTCAATAATTTCGTATCATATATCTTCTTGCTCATATCACATATATCTTCTCTGCATAACCAAGAATGGGATAAGAAGGGTCAGAGTTCAGAGAGGCACTTCCCATTGATGAAATCAACAATTTGAGTGACTGAGTTATCAAGTGCAGCAGTTACGGCTGCCAAATTCTGCAAAAATTCCTCTGCAGTTGGCTTCTCACCATCGACAATATCAGTCACAGCTTTTATAAATATTGCAGGGACTTTCAAAAGATCTGCCACATAGGCAACAGCTGCACCCTGAAACCCATAAATTTAAACAAGTGAAGCCTTACTGCGATAAGAGTCCAAATTTTTTTGCAAGTGCTGAGAAAAGCACAAAAATAGATGTTCGATATAATTCCAGGTTATTCTATACATGTTCACAATAACAGCAGAAAACACCGAGGAAGGACATAACATATGTATGTGGCAATCGTACCACAAAAGTGTTGGGAACCAAATTTAGAATACAAATTTGGCAAACATAGCATTAGTATTAAGGAATTAATGATGACACCTCTCTCTCTCTCTCTCTCTCTCTCTCTCTCTCTCTCTCTCTCTCTCTCTCTCCTACACAATTTAATTAATGTTTTTCACAATAAAACATTGGTGGACAATATGACCAACTGTATACCAGAAAAAGAAAAGGAGAACAGGGTGTCTTCGATACACTATATTTACATTAAAGTCATGCAAGTTATCTATCAAAATGCAACCACCAATTGAGAGAAAAAGTAACAAAAAATAGCCTACCAAAAAGAGTTTTCTTAAGCGACTCTTGAGTTTAAACTTCAGAAAAAGAATAGATCCATTAATTAGATCAAGGACATGGATGATGAAAGTTGCAATGGCCATTTTTTGAAAGTAAAATTTTAAGAGACCACAAGTGGGGGCTTTATAGAATGGTTACCTCCATGTCTTTGATTGTTGCATCGTTTGCAATGATTGCTGCTTCATCATGTGGTGACATATCTAAAGAGTCACCCGTAGACAATTTGCCAACCTGAAACACAATGAACAAGAACAGTTGGAACATGAGAGGTCCTTCTTGTCATTGAGAAACAATATATTGGAACTTGAGGGATATTTGGTGTTATTATGAAATAATTAATTTCTGTTAGATAAATAATGACAACCTCTATCACAAGCTAAACTTACATGCCCATTAAGCTCGTATCACACAAGTATTGGACAACCTCATGAACACAAACGGCACAAAAAAAAAAACAGCTCATTAACACGTCGTTAAATGAGCTGTACCCTTAATCCTTGCACATTAGTGGTCTGTTGCAATTTTCTTCATGCTCGTTCCAAGCTTGAGTACCATACTCAAGAAATCTGTGGTGCATACTCAAAGTAGCACATGTGGGAACATCCCATGTGATTTGGGAGTTATTTTGTCTCGGATTCCTATCCAGTTTTGGTTTCCTTTTGTCAGAGAACTAGAGTTAATAAGATTTATTATTCCTTGTCCAATAAGAATTGGGTTGTAAAGCTCAAAGGGGGATGAATATAGAAATTTGGAGAGCCATTGGTTGTGCCAAGTTGAGGGGTCTCCGAAGAAAGAAGATTTTTAAAATAGGTTTTCAGGGGGGGGGGGGGGAGGCAGGGGGGGGAGCCTCGTTAGACTCAGCGGAAGTGTAACTAAAACTACCCTAAACTGCTGTTTTTCGCGTTCTGGAGCGTCCTCCCTTCGTCTGGCGTCAAAACGGCTTATATATAGGGTTCCCGCAGAGTTCACGCAACTTTTGGGTGAAAATAAAGTTCGATCGATCGAGCTTAGTTCGATCGATCGAAGGTTCGATCGATTGAACTCTCTTCAATCGCTTGAACTTCTCTGATTTTGACAGCTCTGCGCACCGATGGTAGAATAGCCATAACGTTTTACTCGGATCTCGGATTGACCTTAAAATAGGTTTTCAGGAGGAGAGGGGAGGGGGGGGGGGGGGGGGGGGGGGGGGGGTTGCATAGTTTAGGGAGAGAGAAGAGGGATCTTTGGGTTTATGAGAGTGGATGTATAAGGGTTTGGGTTATGGATTTATTCCAAAATTCTTGTAACTGTTATTTTCTCATAATAAAATACATTTCCCTTGGGTCGTGGATGTAGGCATGATTTTGCCGAACCGCTTAAATCTGTAATTACTGTAAATGTGTGTGTTTCTGTATATTTATGTGGGATTGTCTTTTGTCCCAACAGGTCCCACTTACTCAGGGTGCTGAGAGGGCCAAGTAACCATGATATATGAACTGCTTCAAATTCACCATAAGAATTTTGACAGTACCATAAAGCAATTTCAATCCAAACCAAAAGGGCACTGAACTCTTATACAAATCTATTATGCCTGTACAAGGCGGGAGCACATGCATGTAGATTTTTCGGTGCTAACCAAGGTCCAGCCACGAGGCTTGCCTGTGCTATTGCATTTGTGTATTGGTACAGGCTATATAGCCATATCGGTTACTGGCAATAGTACTATCCTGATTCTAGGTTATTAACAGAAGTAAATAAACGATTGATCTATAGAAATACACAAAGCCAACTTGTGGAATAATCAGACTCAAATCGATCATTTTAAGCTCTCATTGACCATTTCCGCTTTTTATTTCCACGGGCGTTCTGTCTCTTAGAGCAAGCGGAACCAAGTCCAAAACTGAATTCAGATCCCCACAATGTTCTAAAAATCACTAGACGCTAGTCGGGCGGCCGAGGGGGCCTAGGCAGATTTTTTTATAAAATTAATTATATAATAGATATATAAACCAGTTATGTGGTGTTATTTAAGAATACTTATAGATTTGGGGTGCAAAAAATAGATCTATATAAAAGGTTTTGTGGTGTTTTTTGGAAATAAGTAAACATTATGAGAAGAATTTTAATATTTTAAAGACTATTAGGGATCTATTAATAAATAATAATTAACTTAAACATTAACTGCATATATATAAACTAATGTTAGACGTTACCGTGAGAGTAATTTTTTTTCCCTTCTTATTTTAACAAAATTACAATCTCACCCCAACCCGCCTAAACCCGCCTAGTCTCCTGCCTAATATGTTGGGCGATTTTCCAAACGCCTAGGAGGAAATCCAGGCGGCGGGGCACCGACTAGGCCAATTTTTAGAACACTGGATCCCCAGAGGCATATCAAGTAGAGAGGAGAGAGTCCCATAAACAAAAGATGAAAGGGTAGTCAACGAGGAGGCAACAGTCATCCATTACCTGGTAATGGTAACAATATTTGATTATTGCACAAATAACTGAAATACGGGGACACTTCTAATCATTGCTAACCAGATTGAAAATGACTCCAAGCTAATGAACACACTGACAATACATTAACAACATCCAAAGGCTTCATTTAGGAGAGATTTTGCATATCTCTAAATGGTAATACAGGAAGGAACCAAAGGCTTCATTTAGGAGAGATTTTGCATATCTCTAAATGGTAATAAAGGAATTTCCTTCTCGGGAACAGCTTGAAGTCCTCCTATTTGCACAACTTTCTTGGCTGAGATAGAACATAGCAACCACCTGACATGACTTAAATACCGTGTTTATGACCATATTCCCACCATTAAATATACTTCTTCTTGTTTTTAAATTTGAAACTTAAATTTCAAGAAATGAGATCAACAGGGAGCTTTTTCAACACGCAAAAGTTTAGACGCAATCAACTGGTGAAATTTTTTAAATTTTACATATTATTTTGACAAAATGAACTATCAAGATATGGAAACTGCAGTCAAGCAGCTTACTACGGAGCAGTCACCTTTAGATTAAGCTCCTTCAATAGATAGGGTGTCGAGAAAGCCTGGCGCAGACCAACTCCATAGAGATCAAAAACCTGCAGCAGGAGTCGTCAAATGATCACCGAGTGAAGATGCTAGTAAAAATCCGGCATGGAAAACTAGAACATTTTACTTCAATAAATAAGGAACAGGTTGGATGAGTAGAATCAGCTACTTCAGGACATTTGGGTGTGGAAGACCCATGTATAACTAACACCACCAAGGGACCCATAGCAGCACACAAAAGAGTCTTGCACATATGAAACCACTAAAAGAGTCTTTACTATACTAGTATATACACTGGAGTATGAGTTGGGTGGATCTCTCGTACACAGGTTTCTTATTAAGTTCATCACGCCCTATCTCATCTATACAGCAAGATGTAAAATGTAATGTTCTCTTATATACACTGCTCATAAGTTTCAATTCTACCAAGTATCGATATGCGAATGTGCCCTCACATCAGATCCAAATTGGTTTAATTTTCAAATATGAAATATCATACAAGGTTAAGCTTCTGGCATTCCCACCACATAAAGCAATGCAATGAAAAACATATATGACAAAATAGTCCTGCAGAAATTCCTCATCATTTGAGAAATTTTCAGCTATCAGTGAACCGTAACTTCTTCTTTGCAACCCAGTTCTAAGCAAATCTAGTAAAAGTTTGGAATAAGATGCTAATAGCAATAGGTCTACGAAGTAATTAAAGACAATGCTAGTGTTTGGCTCAAGGCCTCCTCGTAGTACCCCTTTCTAAGACAGGCCCATGAACAAGTAAATTTTCACGAGCACAATACCTCTACTCTCACATATATGCCCCATAACATAGTGCTGAAACACATGAGAAACGAAAAACCTGAAAATTAAGGATAACTTACAGGGATAGGTATCCTTCTGTCGTGGAAAGCAAGGTCTGATGCAAAATACACATCTCCAATGCAAGCCCCCTTGGCCTGCAAACATCTAGACATCAATAGGGAATTCCATAAATCTCAAATAAGTGAATAATATATACCAATATGTGATTGCTAGAAGGAAATTTTACACTTGATCATGCTGCCAGAAGTACTAAAATGGAAAATCTTGATCATTTGTACAGTGAAGTCCCACAAAGGAAATGCATAAACTTATATATTGAGGTTATATGCATGATTCCCTTCAGCACTACATAATTTGTAATTGGAAATGAAGAGGATGTTTGATTTTCACCTTCTTCTATGGATATATCATTTTAACAAACAGTGGCCCAAAGCATAAGGAGAGTAAAGAAAGAAAAACGATATAGTATGTGATCATCAAAACTTAACTCTTACATGGGGGAGGGGAGGTTCGAACTTCGAACCAATACACTTGGAGGGGACTTAAATGCCAAGTTCTTTGCCACTTGAGCTATGCCTCACTTGGTCAATGGTGTTCAAAACTTAACTCTTACATAAACTGTTTCTTGATGAAACCAGAGGACAAACACCACTAGGCACACAATATCCAAATGCATAGGAAAACCTCAAAGCAGTCTGATGTTCTGGCAACATAAGAACCAGTGGTAAAATCAATCATGGGACAACAAGAACCACACCTTAAAGCCGCCAGCAGTGCCTGCATTTATTATGAGGTCTGGCTTTAAAGCTTGGACAGAAGCATAGGTAACAAGAGATGCAGAAACTGTGCCTACACTGTCAACCCCTGAAAAGGATTGATTCAAGGACTCAGTGATATTGAATCCAGGATGGAATAACCACATGAATTAACTGTTCATTAATAATATGAATAAAATTCAAATCACAGCCAAACACATTGATAACAGCATTATAAGTCCTAGCAATAAACTGGGAAAAAACAATCCTAGCATCACAAAGAGTAAAAATTTCATGCTACAAAATTAGAAATTGCCTTATGACATGTATTTTTGCCTCCTACTTTTAAGGCATCCAACACCTATGAAAAAATTAATTCAACTTGACCATCAATCTTACAGGAAACCGTAAAGTTAGCAAAAATTTCTCAAATTAGTTCAAGGATAAGATTTCTGAAAGTCACAAGGGATATTGACTTCCCAATGAAACAAAATACAAGGGGAAATGTACAGTTTTCTTATAGCTTACTTAAACAGGAAGCCGTGGGGGCTTGCTCATTAGAGATAATATTACTTCCATTTGATCATTTTTAACGTCTGGAGTCATATATTCGATCCACAAAATTCATTGTGGCTTGGAGTTTGCCCTTTAAGCCTATCCGACTGGAAATAAAATCTCTCTCGTTTTTTTCAAAAGAAAAAAGAAGTTAACCTTGATAAAAGACAGCAATATTTCACGAATCAAATACATAAAAGGAAATGAAAACGACATTAGTTCAGCAAAGAAGAATAAATTTCCTGCAACAGGTTAGCTGATGTCCCACGAATGGCAATCAACAAAGAATAAAAAGGATTTTCTAGAAACGGTATTTCTTAGAAAGAATGACCTTGGTTCTTTGAAAAAAAAAATGTGGGTCACTCTAACTTGCAAATGCTCATGACCTTAACCGAGTTTCAGTTTACACAATTATACAAATTCGGATGCTATCTAAAAAATTCTCAAACATTCATGGATTTTTGCAGAAGGATGAAATAAACCAACCCAGAGTATTTCTCTAACTATCATTAAGGGTATTGATACTAATAATAATACTGTCAACATGTTGTCCAGAAAGGAGGGAGAACAAATGAGGTAGACGCTACAATCATAAGAGCTCACTCATATTGTCAAAAAACATGTTTACACAGTTCCAAGAGTACATAACCAACCGTCTAGCAAAAGTTCATACAAAAATAAATAAATGTAACATTGGGAACCAAATACTCACCAAAGACAGCATCTTTTCCTGGCCAGATAATATTGATACTCAGATCTTTATAGATACCATGATAGCGGACCCAAGGGACCCCTTTCGTAATCCTGCACAGTTGTGAAACCAACAAATCAAATCCGATAAAAAGAGAGACAAACAAAATACCCATACATGCCAGTGCAGAATCTTTAAAATAAACCACCAGATAGTGACTAATGTCCCCGCTGCACAATGAAATAAACCCCAAGAAAGACAACACAACAAACAAGCAAACAACCATGTAGAACAATTGAAAACTTCCACTATAATTGATATATTTTAATCTTCATGTTATTATACAGAGTACTAGAGTAGTACAAAGATATGTCAAAATAAAGTCAAGTGACTCAAGACTACATACAAATCATGAAATTAAGTTGGGTGGAGCGAATTTTCAACTCAACAACCAGTCAAAACTCAATCATCAAGTGTGTTCGGAAAGAAGATGGAAAAGAAGAAGATGATTGTATCTGATGCAAAAATTCAAGCAAATTAATGCAAAAAGGAAAAAAGGTAATTTCTCTCGATTATAGGGACTGGATATACAAGTCTTGTGTCATGATCTGACTGCAAACGGTTGAGCTGCTGAAACAGAGAAAGCGACTTCATTGTGTAATGTCAATTTGGGTTGTTAAAACCAACGGCTAGTACACGTGGCATAGGCTATCATGTTGAGTTGGTTTTTCTGTTAGATGGGGCTCACCAAATGTTTGTTAAAATGCCTCCTAGAGGCTGAGTTTGGATTGTGATATGTATTGATTGAATTCTATTTTCTCTCTCTTACTTCTCTTTCTCTCTCTTCCAGCTCTGTTCTTCCATCTTCTCTAATTCTGTTCTTCGTCTTCTTCATCTTCTTCGTCTCAATTGTCTTCTGTAATTCTATAATTGGCTGAGTAAGGGCTTAATCCTTACACCTTGTTTTGCCATGTTACCAATGATTTTGTTTTTATCTGAAAATTATATGTCACCATGCCTTCTCTAACTAATATAGGACGAGGAAGGCAGATTTATCCATGTGTGCAGAATCACATATAACATTGTCGAGAAAAGGAGCACAAAGCTCTAAATTACCTTTCCCTGTATATAGTTATTTATATATATATATATATACACATATATGAACTCTTCTTATGAGAGAGTCCGCAATTAAGTTGCAGACTCCTATTTTTAGCCGTTGGATCCAGTTTTCATTAAGGTATTGTCATTTCATAAGATCCAGTTTTATTAAGTTGCGGACTTCCTCATAAGAAGGGGACTGTATGTGTGTGTATATATATATATGGGGGAAAGAGCTCGTATGAAAGGTATTACACACCAGTGCACTAAGCACTGCGACTACATTAAGATTAACGATGGACCATTCAAAAGGATTCCAAACAAAATGAAAATTAACAGCCAAAAAAAAGGATTAACTAACCTCTTAACCCTAATTAGCGAGGAGAGAGAAATAAGAAAACAAAAAATAAGAAGTGAGAGAAGAAACTCACGGAGAATCAAGGTCCTCAGAGAGATTGAACCGGTTCACAAGAGGAAGCGCTTCAGTCTGCATAGCTGTGATTGTAACCAAAATCAACCAAAGAAGTAAATCCAAAGAAATAATATATCATACATGTTTGTGTGTGTGTGTGTGTGTGTATATATATATAGAGAGAGAGAGAATACCGATGATGATGACGATGGTGGAGATGGGACGCTTCTCGTGTTCGGAAGCCATGGACTCCTCTGTAACTTCTGATTTTCCGTCAGGAGGAGCCATAGCCGCCGTTACTACGCCTTCGAAATCGCTAGAAAACTAGTGAGTTCGTTTGCAGAGATAGAGTTCTGTAAACCAAACTGTGTCAACCTCTTTCTACTTTCTAGGAAAATCTAGAGAGAGAGAGAGAGAGAGAGAGAGAGGTGAAATAACAAATCAAAATGCAAACATTAACAGGGTAAAAAACAGACGTTTTTTGCACCACTAGTGGTCATTCATCAGTCGTTGTTCCTGTAGGACCCGCACTTTCATGGCTGAAAACAATCCGCGGCAGTCCAATTACAATATAGCCTGTGGGGAGAATTTTTCGGTACACTCAAGTGGTTTGGATATGTGCCTACGGGTAATGGTTATAATTGTTGACATAATAATTCGTTTTATTGAAATAATTTGAACACACGGCACGATTATGACATAAGAATCCGAATTACTATCCCTACCGACAGGTAATGATAGATCCATACTCGAATCTCATACTCATCCATCCACACCTTAACGTAGACCAATGACATTGGTCCAAGTCAGAGTGTGAATGGATAAATGACTGTGAGATTTGGGTGTGAGTCTACCATTACCCGCCTACAATATAGTGTTTTGGTCAAAAATGATTGTTCCCGATAAGGAACATTTGTTCCATGATAAGAAACATGTGTTCTCATCAAGCCCACACAGAACAAATATTTCCGATCGCATAATAAATGTTTCTTGATAGGAACAATCATTTTCCACTCAAAATTACTTTATTGTAGGTACACCCAAACCACTTAGATATACCAAAAAGTTTTCCTTACAATAGAGGAGAAATTGTTTATGTAATTAGTGGCGGATCTAGGAATTTCGATCAGGGGGGCAGCGAGGCAAATTTTTTTTAGTCTATTTGTAATTAGGCCAATATATTACATAAAACAAGTTTGTTTTTGTTTTGTTTTGTTTTTTTTTTTTTTAGAGAATGAACTATAATTGGGTCAACATATTACATATAAAATCCCTTTTGTTTTAGCCTAACTAATTTTTTTTTTTGGGGGTTATATAATAAGTTTTATTATTATTGTTATTATTATTATTATTATTATTATTATTATTATGGGCCGGGGTGGGGGGTTTAATAAAATTTAAAATTTTACCTAAATTACATGTATAAAAGTATAATTTTCCAAAAGCTAGGGGTGGTTGTCCCCCCCTGTATATGTCACTGTATGTGGTTGTCACATCCACGGGATTTGTGGGACCTAAAAAATACTCAAATTATAGTGAAAATCACACAAAGTTAATGGTCACACAGAAACGAGATAGCTTCTCCAACAGTGACTTGAAGAGACATTGGTATGAGATTTTCTAAGGTAACGAACGGTGTGTTTCCAAATTTTATTCTCAAATATTTTCTAGTAGTATCATACACAATGTTACTAGCGTATCATTGCACATCATTTGATGAAACTATCAAAACATTTGCTAATTAAATTTGGGAAGCATACTATTATTTGAGTAAGGTTATGGTTCAGACTCAGGTGTAATCATGAGTGTTACCATGCAATTTAATGGTTTAGTACTTGGGAGGCCATAATTTGCGAGACAAAATATCTCTTTCCCCTCCTTGAAAGTCACATTAAAATAGAGCTGATAAGTCTTAAGCCATTTACTTTGGATCAAGCACAATACCTGTACCAAGTAAACCTTGAAAAATGTCAAAGTTTCTTTCTCATCCCATTCTAAACCTAGGTTTCTCCTCAAATGGATCGCAGTAAACACCTTATGTTCTGAACACTTTTGTGTATAATTTTGGGGTAATTTGGTCATTTCAGTTTATTCGATTAACAATTTTAACTGTTACACTTTGGTCTGAACACAAGGAGTATCATTGCGAAAATTTAAAGCATATGAGGTGAGTGAAAACTAGAATAACTACGAGAGGTGCGAGCGTATTTAACCCTTCTTTTATTAACCAAAGTTATCAAATTACCAAGAGTAATGATATGATCTCAAATTTGGGACACCTTAAGGCCACGTTTGGATGGCAGTCATCAAGGATGATATTGGGTATTCCATTACTGGTAATGAGTTCCCAGGTTTTGAATAGTATATTAATTCAATTATAGTTGTTTGGCTAATGTCAATAATTGAATCCGTTATCTATCAATTTTTTTAATCAAAATATTTAAGTCAAGTGCATTTAATACAAATTTATAATAAATATTTATTTATTATGGTAATCATATCATACCTAATACTGTGTTCTTTTCATTTTTAGAGTAACCAACTCAATGGGAATCAAAGTCATAGATGGTGGGAATGAGATGCCAATCATCATTGGATTTCGTATCTCATGGGTATGCAATACTCAATCACAAATTTCACTAAATTGATATACCAAATATAAGAATAGTTAAGATAGCGAGATACCCATTCCTAACCATGATTACTATCATCTAAAGATAGCCCAAATTTTATGAGAGTGGTACTATATCATTGACATGTGGTACTAGAATCACTACAACAATTTGTGATACATCCGTCGTAGTATTTAAAAACTATAGCAATAAAATTAGACTTCATACACACTGAGAAGTTATTTGGCTAGTCCTGGACCATTGCCATATGGTGGTCCCGACCAGTACAGGGTTGCCATGTGGCCATGTTCTCTCCAACTAATCAGGTAACATTACCACATGGAAAATCCTTAATGACCAAAACTACCACATGGAATATGGTCCCGAATCAACTAATAATTTATCATACTAATGAGTGTCCAAATCTGATCACACTTTACCTCCTATGGTTTGACCCTATGACACTTTACTCTCCTGTAGTTTAAAAGTGACCACTTAACCTCCATGTACTTTTGGGTAAAGTGGAATCATTAAAGAATCTAGCAAAAAGTGTTAAGTTACTAAAATACCTCTCAAACCACATGGGAGTTAAGTGCACTTTTAAAACCACATGGGGGTAAAGTGTCACCAGGTTAAATCATATGGGGTAAAGTGTCATCGGGTCAAACCATATGGGGATAAAGTATAATTAACCTTTGAAAAAATTGATGCACTTTTATGGTTCTTAATTAATACTGTCACAACCCATCCCGCTAACGTGCGGAAATAGGACACGTGGCACGCCATCAAGGCTTATCCAGTTCATTTCATAACCATACGCAGCGGAAAAGACTTTAAAACAACCTTGAGTGTATAAAACTTTTGGAAACATTTCTCTCCAAGTTGTAAAATTCGTATAAAATTGAAAACACAATCATATTTCGAAACGAATGATTTTATGTTGAAAGGAGTCCCAAAGGTACCCTAAGAACCAATCAAAACCTTTTGAAAATTTCCAGAAGGTGTATAAAAAGATTTCTTGCAGGGGGTATTTCGACCGGTCAAACGACCCTCTTTGACCGGTCGAATGACCCTTTAGCAGAATCCTGCCCAAAGCTGCAGAATTTGCTTAAGGCATCAAACAACCCTCACCAAATTCTACTACTCTAATCATACTTACAATAATCCAAACGCCACAAGCTATAACAAGTTATCAAAACTTAAAGTTTAATCTCACTAATCCATGAAAAGAAACAATAGCGGAACAAGCTAAGGCTTGTTTGGCCCGATTCACAAAACTCTATCCACATTCCTTCAAAGTCTGAATTTGACAAGTTAAGGTTACAAAACACGAACTATAAGAAGTTTGGTTACATACTACAACATTACCAAAATCCTTCCAAGGTTTCCAATTTAACCAAAACATGATTCTTGCTCCACAATTTCATTATTACAACATATGGAAAGGAAACCAAAACATTACAAAAGGTGATCCCCGGCATTCCCATGGCCTCACTCTTCACGCTTCTTCTTTCCTTTCTTCATACCTGCAATGGAGTAAATCTCCATTGCTCAGCTATATGCTGAGTGCACAATTTCTAACATATGCATATATGATAAATCATGCTTTAACCTCATAAATCATATCAAATAGTCTCTAGGGAGAAAAATACGCATTCATCCGGTAGCGGCAAGTCCAAGCCTTAAACCGCGATGTCAATGGCTAGTCCAAGCTTACAACCATTACATCCCCAAGTGCCCTGGCAAGTCCAAGCCTTAATCAGTAGTCGTCGCTACTAAATTCTCAAACATCGAAAAGCTTACTCTGGCATGAATTTGTATAAGTCCCCCCTTTGACCCACATAGACAACTCAACGTGCTCGCGTAAAAGTAGACATGCTTTTCACTTTTAATCGCGTGCATAATTAACGGGCCTACTATTAACACATGAATTTTGCCCGGATCTCAATTTCGTCGTCGAAATTTAAAACATGTATTTCACCTATATAACATAGGCTAGAAATTCATACCTCGAGCTATCGTCGTATAACTTTGAGGGAACGACTAGAAGCCCAACTAAACGCCAAATCTCTTATCCTACGCTAAACCTACAAGTTTACACGCATTTTTCCCAAATTCCTAGATTTAGAAATTTATAAAAACTTAGCCAAACGTGGCCTAAAGACTATCAAAGTGTAGTTCTTACCATGGGGAGTTCAAATACGAATTTTGGTTGAAAACAAACGGACAGAAGTCTGTCGATTTGCGTTTGCAAGCTCTAAGCTCTCAAAACCCCCAAATCTCCCTTTTGTTTCAATTTTTGGAAAAGTTGTAAAGAATGAAAATATCTTGCTACCTCTATGTATAGGCATATCTTTCGAAAATTGTGTTTACCTCCCCAAGAGTTCCTCAAACTTCTAATTAACTCTCGAAACGACGCACAAGTCCATTTTATGCCTTTACGAGTGGAAACTATAAATTACAAAAGTTTTCGATTAAGTCCCGTTTGGATTCAAAATTACGTCCAAAAACCAAATTCTGTGGAATCTCTACACATCCTACCGTTTATGCAAGTGTCACTCACGTTCTCACCACAGTATTCAAAATGCTCTACAACAATATCATATTCTACCAGAAATTATACTACACAGGTATAATTACTATTCATGGAATATCAGATAGCTCAAATAACATTTAAATCACATAAATGTCACTTAATCGTGCCAATGCAAGGATGAACTACCATGTTCCCGTGTCCTCACTGACACCTTACCGTTGACTCACAGTCAACCCCATTCACCCATATCAACTAACATTGATAAATTCACATGTTACTCCAATGTAGAAAGAAAAGTATGTAAATTCTGGAACGAGTATGACAAATACTCGCCGTTAGATTCTGTAACGGGATCCCTTTACCCGAAAACACAAAGGGACTAAGTGATCAGTTTTAGATTCTGTAACGGTCTCCCTTTACCCAAAAACATAAAGGGACTAAGTGATCACTTTCAATCTTAACATTAAAATGATTACAGATCACCGGTCATAATGCTAATACAACAGACTAATTTTATTACACAATACTAATTATTGTCTTTGGTCTTCCTTCTAGCTCTACGCATACATTGCTCCTTTGCATCTTATTATCATGTTTGACGTGTCGCCTAACCAAACCTGTAAGGAATCTGGTCGTTGGATTGTCCAAGACGTAACACGCCGTTAGCTTTAAAACAAAGCTGAGTGAGCAACATTACCACACAATAATCTATAGTACGAACATCGCTCAACTCACGTTATCGTTCAATATCTTAAGTTACGATTAATCTCTTATCAAATGACGTACCTTCCCCGGGCATAGCAAAGTTCTCAGATAAATCATATAAGCAGATATGCACATTAGTCTCTTATCAAAGGTTACATTCTATTCGGTTATGCAATTCATTTTATCTCATTCTCGATTCATATCATGCTCGTGCGTGCTGATGCATGACCGATGCAACTACCTTTGTGTCGGGACGCTGAATCCACGACTAGATCAATCGTCTCATCATACTTTCCAATTTAGCCATAGTGCTCATCAAACTTATTCTGATATCTCTCCTTTTGTTACCTCAACACATGTGGCGGGCCGTACTGGTCGTCTACACGATGGGTTCCCACATTACATGTATCCATCTTCGGGCTACACCGGTCGCTACCCGGTATACCCTACTATCATTATACATTTTCATCTTCGGGCTACATCGCTCACTACCCGGTATACCCTACTATCATTATACATTTTTATCTTCAGGCTACACCGGTCACTACCCGGTATACCTTATTATCGCTTCAGGCTACATCGGTCGCTACCCGGTATACCTTACTATCTACTAACCCTTGATAGACCGCCAGTCGTCTATACGGCACATCCTATCTGTAAAAAATGGAATCGGCACATCGGACGTCTTCAACGATGTGTATACCCTCACTGGTCGTCTACACAGCTAATAGTAACATTAAAGCTCTATCCGGACATCTTCAACAATACATGGGACGTCTTCAACCATGTATGCACATCACCGGACATCTTCAACAGTGAGAGGCGCGCTAGATACCCTAACCGTTCATGTTCACCCGGCTCGTCAGCCGTTGATCCAATGGATCCAAGTCTCACATATCATTCTCTTCACACTTCACATCAACTGCTTACCATTTCCATGCAATGCATGCTGACACCATGTCGTGCACGTGTTTACAACGGATTATACTTTAACCAGATATTCTCGTCATTCAATTACATTGTTAACACGCAAGTTCCACATTTTGATTAACGGTTACCATTACTATATTCGATTCTCAACTTTAGCAACAAAAACATAACGTACTAGCCATGAATCTTAAACATAGATTAACACTTAACAATTCATATAAATAAAAACCCTTTACAAGTTCATGTCCAGGACAATACAATCTGTACATAACTAGTCATAGCAATACCACCAACATAACTCATAACATTATTATCATCATATTAATCGCACTGTACAACATAGTGAAACATACATGTAACTTATACATCATCTTTTTAAGTAGCCATAATATGATTAGAGTGAGGTTAAGAAACTCAGTTAACATAGCATCATTGCAACTAAGTTCATAGCATTATTTATTAACAAAGTAATCGTACATAACAACATTAGCGTAACTTATCTATCATCTTAAAATAGTCATAATAGGATTAGAGTGAGGTTAAGAAACTCACCTCGATGTCTTGTCAAGCTTAGGACTCTCCGAACAGCGGATAAGTCACAGTCCTACAATATATAATAGAATAATGGCGATGAAGCATATGTGTCAATGATAGGGGCATATAGGTAAATATGCAAAATATGGATATAAACCTCAAGGTAGTGATCTACGTGTCATTCTAAGTCCAACGCCATTGTCTAGACTCAAATCGGAGTTCGTTACATAAAAGGCTGTGTTTTCTATATCAGTGTGGGCCCTAAAGGAAAGCTGTATTTTTGACCGTGTCAAAATGTCTCGATACTTAAGGGAATAGTTCTAGACATTATTCTAAGACTCTGAGAACTGACCGCGAAATTTTCTGAGCTACGGTTTATTTACCACGAATTATTGAAGTCCTATTTATATAATTGTAGTCCTAGGAGTCCTATGATTATAAAATATAATTTAGAAACACAAACGGCCCTTAGAAACATTTTTATTAAATACTAGACCTTAAAATAGGCTAGTGGTATTTTTCTCATAATTTTTGGAACTTGTTTGGTATTTAAAGTAATTAAATGATAAACCAACGGGTCTTTATAATTAAATAAAATAGTAAAGTTTGACTTTTATAAATAAATAATTTATAAGACAAGGGTATTAGGCCTTGGAATAATCAATATAATTTCTATATTTCAAAATAGTCATTTAGGTATTTAATACCTAATTATTATCCTTTAAAACTAACTTCTATTATTTATTTTAAACCAAACAAACCCTTTTTATTTATTTAAAACTAAATAAATAATAATTATAATATATATAATATAAAATTTCAAAATATAAAATATTAACTACTAATATTTCAGCATTTATAAAAATATACTAATAATACATTTAAAACTATTTTTTCATAATTTATAATAATTAACTAATGGATTAACAATCTAATCAATTAATATCTAAAGCTTTAGGCTATGTTTGGCAACTAGATTTACTAACACACATAAGCTAGCCCATAAGTTGGTTACCCAAACAGGCTTAGGCCCAAGCCCACTTCATCTTCTTCTTCCCCGAATGCACTATGCATAATGCATATATATTTATATATATACACGTTATATATACACATATTTATACTGAAATTCATATGGCCATAACTCCCTCATTTCTTAACGAAAATGGGAAAACTTCAAGTCAAAATTGAGTACCTCGACGAGTCTGATCTAACGGTATTGGTCTTGAAGTCTAACTCTTAACGGTTTGTACAATAAGTGGGAAAAATAGTTCGGCCAAGAAAAGAATAATTTGATCGTTGGTCGTCCAAACGCGACCTAAGCTTCGAGGCGTTCATCGGGGATCTTAAGGGAATCGTTAGGGTCAGTTTTGCGTTGGTTTTGTGTGTTTCGGTGACGGTCTGAAAATCCGAGCTTATACGAGCTTCAATGGTGGCCAGCCATGGCGGCGGCGAGGCTTGGGTCTAGTTAGGGGTGGTCTGCGGGTCAGTTTGGGGTTGTGTATGTGCCTAGTGTATGCAGAAAATATACAGAGGGGGTTTTGGGATTTTACCTTCCTCTCGGTCCAACTTTCTCTCTCTAACTCTTGGCCTTTCTCTCTCCTCTTCTCCTTCTTCTTCTTCTTCCCTCCCTCTCTCAGTGTGTGGTACGTGTGTGTGATTTTGTGTGCATGAGAGAAGAGAGGGGTGGGTGTGGCGTGGTGAGGCAGTGAGGGAGCTTGGGGGGTTTTGTGGTCTCTCTTTCTCTTAACTCTCTCGGCACTCTCAATCTATGTACATATATATATATATATATTAACACATGTTGGATTAATATGTGTTTTTGGCCATGTTTGAGGTCAAATGAATGTGGGAACCATTTAGAGTTTGAATGGGTTCCTTGTGGATTTGTGTTCTCCTCCATGAGGAGATGAACTTTGGATATTTACATGTCCAAAATTATTATTGAGTGAATGAGAAATTAATCCTTTAAATACATTTATATAATGTACATACATGAATGCATGGGAAATGCATGGGAAATGTATATACATGAATGTATTTATTCTCATTCATGGATAATGCACATTCATAGATGAATCATGTATATGCATGGATGAATCTATAGATTCATAATGAACATACATGGATGAATCCACAAATACATAATGTACTCATGTATATACATGGATGAATCTATAGATTCATAATGTACATACATGGATGAATCCACAAATTCATAATGTACATCCAATGAATCCTCTCTCCCCTTAGTCCTATATAATCTGAGCTTTCTCCTCAGAAATTTTCAGGTCAGAAAAACAAGAGCTATTTCCTCCCTTCCAATATTCCTTCCTGAAAGAGACATAGAACATAGTTGGTTCGCCGGAGCAGTCGAACACCGTGCTTGTCTACTGCTGGTTATTGCCGCTGTATCCTGGGAAACAGACGCCGGAGATATCCTCAAGCACTTCTGGTGAGGCGGCGAATCTGTTTTAAGGAAACTGTGAAACTTCACAGGCCTCGGTTTGATCTTAATTCAGTTTTTTCAGTTTTGATTTCTGTTTACATATTGTAATTCTGATTTCTATCCAATTGTAATTTTTCCTGTTTTCAATAGTTGTAATCCAGAATCTGTTTCTGTTTATATCAATAAATTTTTCAACAATCTTAAAACAGATTCGATAATTTTCAAAACAAAAACATAAATCATATTTTGGAAACACAGTTTTCGTTTTACAAAAAACTGCTACTGTGATTCTCGTTTTCTGCCCAAACGGTGCAGAATCTGAGAAATTTGCATTAGACGAAAAGTGTGCAGAATCGAGTTTTGCTTGGGACCGCGCAAGCAGAATCTTAAATTTCATTCGTTTTCCTAACAAAAATCGGAAAACAAAAATCTGCTACTGTTAAAATTAAGAGAGAAAAGGAAAAAAAATATATATATATATATTAGATTTAATTTCTTTTCTCTTGTGATAGTTTTCAGAAATGGCAAATGAGAATGTGAACACTGCAACCGACGGTGCTACTGGCTCCAACACCGTTGTGATTGGCTCCATACCGGTGAAGGTTCCCTCAATCCAAACGGTTCCTGTGAACCACGGGGAGAAACCCGAGAAATTCAATGGCATGGATTTCAAGAGGTGGCAGCAAAAGATGCTGTTCTACCTTACCACCTTGAACCTTGCGAGGTTCTTGAAGGAAGAGGCTCATGTGCCTAATGAAAACGAACAAGACCGAGAGGTTGTGCTGGCTATTGATGCTTGGAAGCACTCGGACTTTCTGTGCCGAAACTATGTATTGAATGGCTTACACGATACACTCTATAATGTGTATAGTGTTAAAACCACTGCTAAGGAACTGTGGGAGTCCTTAGACAGAAAGTACAAAACCGAGGATGCCGGTTCAAAGAAATTTGTAGTGGGGAGATTCCTCGACTATAAAATGGTGGACTCGAAAACTGTGATCAGTCAAGTTCAAGAGCTGCAAGTGATCTTGCATGAAATCCATGCTGAAGGGATGACCTTAAGCGAAACTTTCCAAGTTGCTGCTATAATTGAAAAGCTACCCCCTGCTTGGAAGGACTTCAAGAACTATTTGAAGCACAAGCGAAAGGAGATGAAGATTGAAGATCTCATCGTAAGGCTTCGAATTGAAGAAGACAACAAAGGGGCTGACAGGAAATTGGGGGACTTTGGGGCCAAGGCTAATATGGTTGAGCATGGTCAAAAATCACGTGGGAAGAAGAAAATTCCTTCTGGCAAAGGGTACAAGATGGGGCCAAAAGGTGGTATCGCCAAGAAGCCGAAGTTTCAGTTTCAAGGCAAGTGCTACAACTGTGGCAAGACTGGACACCGGGCTTCTGAATGTCGCCTGCCAAAGAAAGTCCAGAATAATCAAGCTAATATGACTGAGTTAGATTCTATCTCAAGGGATGTCTCTGACATTAATCTGTCGGCTGTGGTCTCTGAAGTGAACTTGGTGGATTCAAACCCAAGGGAATGGTGGATAGACACTGGTGCTACTCGCCACATATGCTCCGACAAGGCTACGTTCACTTCCTTCGAACCAATGACTAATGGTGAGAAGATGTATATGGGAAATTCTGCCTCCTCAGATGTTGAAGGGCAAGGGAAAATAATTCTGAAGATGACTTCAGCAAAGGAGCTAACTCTCAACAATGTCCTTTATGTACCGGAAATTCGCAAGAATTTGGTATCCGGTTCTCTCCTAAGCAAGCATGGCTTCCGTATGGTCTTTGAGTCAGACAAGGTGGTGTTGACCAAAGCAGGAATGTATGTGGGGAAGGGGTATATGTGTAATGGGATGTTTAAATTGAATGTAGCGACTGTATTCCCAAAAATTAATAAAATGGTACCTCTTCTGTTTACTTGCTGTGGCATGGTAGACTAGGACATGTTAATTTTAATTCTTTGCGAAGATTAATTAAATTAGACCACATACCAAACTTCCATATTGACACAAGTGAGAAATGTGAAACTTGTGTTGAAGCAAAATTAACAAAGACTTCATTTCAATCAGTTGAAAGAAGCACTGAACCATTGGGTTTAATTCATACTGATGTATGTGATTTAAAAATGGTTCAATCTAGAGGTGGCAATAAGTATTTTATTACTTTTGTTGATGACTGCACTAAATACTGTTATGTGTATTTGCTAAAAAGTAAGGATGAAGCTTTGGATAAGTTCATTCTATACAAGACAGAGGTTGAGAATCAACTTGGGAAAAAGATTAAGGTGTTAAGAAGTGATAGAGGTGGTGAATATGTAGCACCATATGGTGACTATTGTGCACAAAATGGAATTATTCACCAAACCACTGCACCTTATTCGCCTCCATCAAATGGAGTTGCTGAAAGGAAAAATCGTACCTTAAAAGAAATGATGAATGCTATGTTAATAAGTTCTGGATTGCCACAGAACTTATGGGGGGAGGCAATTCTCTCTGCAAATTACATTTTAAATAAGGTGCCTCGAAAGAAAGTTGATCAAACCCCGTATGAACAGTGGAATGGTCGAAAACCATCATATAAATTCTTACGAATGTGGGGGTGTCTTGCAAAAGTTCTTGTACCTACTCCTAAGAAAGAGAGGATAGGTCCAAAAACTGTTGACTGTTTATTTATTGGCTATGCACATAATAGTAGTGCGTATCGGTTTCTTGTACACAAATCTGAAAACCCAGATATACACAAGAACACGATCATGGAGTCTAGAAATGCGTCGTTCTTTGAGAATATATTTCCTTGTAAAGAGGAATATACTTCTAAAAAACGCACATTTGAGACTGTTGGGGAAACTAGTAAAACCCAAGAAGATGATGTTAATGTTGAGCCTAGACGTGGGAAACGCACTAGGACCTCAAAATCTTTTGGTCCAGACTTTCTAACTTATGTTATAGAAAGTGAGCCTCAAAGCTATAATGAAGCTATTAGATCACCAGATGGTCCATTGTGGAAAGAAGCAATCAAGAGTGAAATTGATTCTATCCTACAAAACCATACTTGGGAACTGGTAGATCTTCCTCCTGGTTGTAAGTCGTTGGGCTATAAGTGGATTTTTAAAAAGAAAATGAAGACGGATGGTACTATTGATAAGTATAAGGCAAGGCTTGTCATTAAAGGGTATAGACAAAAGGAGGGTCTAGACTACTTTGATACGTATTCTCCTGTTACGAGAATAACTTCCATTCGTATGATTATTGCGATCGCAGCTTTGCGAGGTCTCGAAATACATCAAATGGATGTTAAGACAGCCTTCCTTAATGGAGATTTGAATGAAGAAATCTACATGGAACAACCTGAAGGATTTTCTGCTCCAGGGCAAGAAAATAAAGTGTGTAAGCTTGTTAAATCATTGTATGGCTTGAAACAAGCTCCAAAATAATGGCATGAAAAATTTGACAAAGCTATACTCTCTAGTGGGTTTAAAATCAATGAGTGTGATAAATGTGTTTATGTCAAAGACACGAATGAAGGCTATGTCATCTTATGTCTTTATGTTGATGACATGCTCATAGTGGGTAGTAATGTTAAAATCATTAAATCCACTAAGAAAATGTTGAATTCTAAATTTGACATGAAAGATATGGGACTTGCTGATGTTATATTGGGCATCAAGATCTCTAGAAATACCAATGGACTTGTTTTATCACAGTCACATTATTTAGACAAGATTCTAGAGAAATTCAGCAAGTCTGATACAAGTGTAGCCAGGACGCCTGTGGACTTAAGTCTACACCTATCCAAGAATACTGGTGAGAGTGTTTCTCAACTAGAATATTCTCGAGTGATAGGAAGCTTGATGTACTTGATGAGTTGTACAAGGCCTGACATTGCTTATTCAGTTAGTAGACTGAGTAGATACACTAGTAATCCTAGTGCTGAACACTGGAAAGGGATAGTAAGGGTACTGCGGTACTTACGATATACACGTGATCAGGGATTGCACTACATGAGATATCCAGCTGTATTGGAAGGATACAGTGATGCAAACTGGATATCCGATATGAAAGATTCAAAATCTACAAGTGGGTATGTTTTCACACTTGGTGGTGCAGCTGTATCATGGAAATCTTCAAAACAAACTTGTATTGCTAGATCGACAATGGAATCTGAATTCATTGCGCTAGACAAGGCAGCTGAAGAGGCTGAATGGCTTCGCCATTTTGTAGAAGATATTCCTAAATGGTCAAAACCTGTGCCAGCTATTTGCATACACTGCGATAGCCAATCTGCTATTGGAAGGGCACAAAGTAATATGTATAATGGTAAGTCTAGACATATTCGTCGTAGACACAATACCATTAAGCAACTACTCTCAAGTGGGATTGTCACGATTGACTATGTAAAGTCAAAGGACAATATTGCGGATCCGCTAACCAAAGGGTTAAATCGAGAGTTAGTTGATAAATCATCTAGAGGAATGGGACTAAAGCCTATGACGATTACAAGGGACTGGAATGGAAACCCAACCTAGTTGACTGGAGATCCCAAGATCTAGGTTCAAAGGGACAACCTAATTTCATGTACCTTAAGAGAATCACTGAGGAGAAATGCTCTCCAGCCCATTTCTAATGATAAAACAGTGATACCTGCATGGTGTGAGGGTAAGCTTAGCTTTTAATGACTATGTGCGTTGGTAACCAAGCGGAGTATAGCAGGATACTCTGAATAGTCACCTATGTGAATGTGAAGTGGGGCCGCTTCTAAAAGAATTTGAGAATGGTAAAATTCTTTGATAAACATTTACTGAACCAGGCGAGTGTTCAAGGCCAAAATGAACACAAGTGTAAGAACTAAACTATGTTTGGAAAGCTCCTGTGTGAGGTCTGTTGGTTGTTTACACTAATGGCAATCAGTTCAAGACTATACGTTCACTGGTCAGCCAGTAAATCTGATAGATTGTCACAAGGGAAGGTTCAAAGCCAAAAGCTACCTATCCTTTGCAGGAGTGATCCGTTGTGCTCTCTCTCTTGTCGAGTCTACGCTGTCTCACACCGTTTCGATTAATTTCATTCATGTGGGGGATTGTTGGATTAATATGTGTTTTTGGCCATGTTTGAGGTCAAATGAATGTGGGAACCATTTAGAGTTTGAATGGGTTCCTTGTGGATTTGTGTTCTCCTCCATGAGGAGATGAACTTTGGATATTTACATGTCCAAAATTATTATTGAGTGAATGAGAAATTAATCCTTTAAATACATTTATATAATGTACATACATGAATGCATGGGAAATGCATGGGAAATGTATATACATGAATGTATTTATTCTCATTCATGGATAATGCACATTCATAGATGAATCATGTATATGCATGGATGAATCTATAGATTCATAATGAACATACATGGATGAATCCACAAATACATAATGTACTCATGTATATACATGGATGAATCTATAGATTCATAATGTACATACATGGATGAATCCACAAATTCATAATGTACATCCAATGAATCCTCTCTCCCCTTAGTCCTATATAATCTGAGCTTTCTCCTCAGAAATTTTCAGAGTCAGAAAAACAAGAGCTATTTCCTCCCTTCCAATATTCCTTCCTGAAAGAGACATAGAACATAGTTGGTTCGCCGGAGCAGTCGAACACCGTGCTTGTCTACTGCTGGTTATTGCCGCTGTATCCTGGGAAACAGACGCCGGAGATATCCTCAAGCACTTCTGGTGAGGCGGCGAATCTGTTTTAAGGAAACTGTGAAACTTCACAGGCCTCGGTTAGATCTTAATTCAGTTTTTTCAGTTTTGATTTCTGTTTACATATTGTAATTCTGATTTCTATCCAATTGTAATTTTTCCTGTTTTCAATAGTTGTAATCCAGAATCTGTTTCTGTTTATATCAATAAATTTTCCAACAACACACACATGCACACACCTAACACAACACACATTGCCACACACTTGTACATATATTACACATGCAAAAGTCAACACAAACGTGCAACACTCAACATCACACACCTCACTGCCACTCACACACGCCACACATACACATTATACTCACACATCACATGGCACACTCACAGCTACACGCTACACTCACAGTGCACTCTCCCTCACTCTCTCTCGGTACACCCACACACAATCCTCACATGAATACATTATGGTGTGTAAGGGAATGGTTAAGGAGGTGAGGGGGATTGAGTGTTGGGGTGGGATTGGTGGTTGGGGAAGGATGTAAGGTAGTGGGTGGGTGGGTGGGTGGGTGGGTGGGGTGGTTAGTGGCTTTTCCCAAAAATAAGGGAAGTCACCGATTGATGTGACAAGTCTCGAGTCGTGTGCGTACACAATATTTTGTGCAATATAGTCATAAATACGGGTTAGCGTGAAATCCAGTCAGGGTTCAAACTATCAGTCCAAGTCTAATATTTACGCACCGATAGTTTAATATATAATATAACCTATAAGTATATAAATAAATCAAATGACATCGAAAATAATAATAAAACAATATGTATTAATATTACGACATTGAAAAATAAGAATTTCAGTCTAGAAAATAAAATAATAATAAAAAAAAAAATACATCAATACAAGGAATCGAAAATTACAGGGATTACAGATATAAACCCACACCAAGGTGGACATTGTCGACCATCTTGAGATCTATCCCTCCAACTAGCTTACACGATCTCCGAGGGGTTTCGAACCCCTAACCTCCCTTAGAGAGACCAAAGGCCCTGGCCAAATCCCTTGTATTTACCTATGTGAAGTTTCGAACCCAAGACCAAGGAGCTGGTAAAACACTTTTATACACCAAGGTGGTTTTAGGTAAGAAATATTGTTCTCGAGTAGGGAACATTTATTCCATGATCGAAAAAATGTACTTCGTCAAAATCACCCATATAGATTACTTTGAAACAAATATTTTCTATTACAGAACAAATGTTAATTACCCAAAAACAATAATGTAGGTTCACTAAAACCGTTTTTGTGTACCGAAGTGGGACTCTCATAGTTGAAGTCTTGAAGATGAACGAATGCTTTCACGTCAATCTATCATGAATAGTTGAAGTCTTCACGTCAGTCTTCACCATGTCAGTCGTCACCACGATAACGCTTTTTGGATCCTACTAAAAGGTCTATGAGCACTATTAGACTAATACAGTGAACTATTCATTTTTTTTCACACACAGTTTTAAATGTTTGTACTTTATGTTGTTTGAATTTTTTATATTTTTTTGTGCCCCACTTATACAGTACAAAGTACATGTATTTAAAATTGTGTGTGAAAAAATGTATGATTCATTGTCTAAATCTAGCATTTTCCAAGGTTAATTTCCTCCATAATATTTTGATTGTGGGAGTTAAATGGTAGGGCCACCAATGACCCAAAAAAAAGAAGAAGAAGAAGTCTTCGTGTCAATCTATGTGTGTTCTTTTTTTTTGAAAAGATTAAGAGGCTGTTTGTCTCCGCGTTTAAAGGTAGCAACCTGCGTTCCAAATAGCAAAACGCAGATGAGGACTTGTTTGGTTCCCATCGCAAGCCTGTGGGTCCCATAATTTCACAACTCAATTCTGCAATGTAGTTTAAGCTGCTCTCCACCAGCTTTTCACTGATCGCAATTTAGTCCATGTTATTCATTTACTCACTTTTACTTTTATACCCTTCAACCAATGTTGAAATACAATTTTCTAGTCTGATACATATTGGATCAAAAGGAAAGTCTTGTACATATGTATTGCAGTATTATGGAGTTACAATAAATCCTAAATTTTAGTCTCAAAACTTTTTTCCAAATATTTTGAATGTTGAACCTTTAACGAAAGTAAAGTTGTCCCATTATAATTAAATACAGTATAACAGTAAAAAATAGGGAGGCTTGGCCTAAGGTCCTTAAGATTGGGCATACTTGAATTAAAAGACAGACCATTAACAAAAAACTCTATTAGGACAAAAGCCCAAGCCCACATTTACCTACAATCCACAACATTCAACTTTCACTTTTCAAGTCCATTTTACTTTTTTCATCTAATCAAAATACCCTTGTTTCATCAATTCCAAACAAACAGACCTAACGAACACTCGTGTCTCTCAATCTTCAACGACGACCTGAATCTTCATCTCCAGACTGATTAGCGATCTCAATCTTCAGCATCTCTCTTTGATTGATCATTCTCAATCATACAAGACGAGTTCATCACAGAAACATGGAAATCAATCATAAAAATCGAGTTCATCATTCTCAATCATAAAAATCGAGTTCATCACAGATCAATCATAGATCGCGAGTTCATCATCTTAAAATCATAGATCGCGATTCCATACAGGTTCAATCACCAATTTGTTAACTATTACAGATTCAATCCAATTCTTTATGTTTTCAACCTAATGTTTCCAGCTTCACTGATTAGAGTCAAATTGTATCTGCATTTGCTTCGTTCTCATGGATAAGAGTTACATTCATTGCAATATATACAAGTAACTGAATACAATCCAGTTCCAGTAGATAACTTGCTGAAAACTATTAATTCCCTGTCCTTTTTCGATGAAAATTTTGTTAATTTTCTCATCAATTGCATCATCATAACTGAAACTACACTTAGCTTCTACTTACATTGTTTATATGTTCAGAGAAAATGTCATTGAATGTGTGGTGGTCTTGAAATCCAAAATTATGTATGTTAAGTGAAATTTCACTAAACATTAAAGTATGCTAACTGGAATTCATGTATCGCAATCCAAACACAACTTATATTGCTCGTATGTTGACTAAGAATATCATTCGCAGTGTTTGGAAATCTATATATATTGGATGTCATACATGTTCATAAAAATTTGACTTAGGATATATGGGATAATAAGAGAAATTTTACTTAACATACCATCTGTCTGCTAATGTTGGTGTTTTATTTTTTATAGCCTGCAATGAATATTACTGTCTTGCTTCTCTTTAAATATGGAGAGTTTACAGCAGTGTTGAAAGTTTCTGATGAAACTAACTATCTGGATTTACTTGACTTTGTCTATTCGAAGTGGAGAAATTTACAAGATACACATATTCATCTTTCTTACGCTATTCCCGGAAACTCTAAATGCATTCTTGACAGTAATGATGACTTTATAAACTTGTTGTCCCTAGCATATTGTTTAAAACTTGACCACATAGAAGTATGTGTCTTTGAAGATAGTGCAATCTCTTTGAATAGTATAGTAGTTGATGCATACCATATTGACGAGGTTGAGAGTCGTAATGATCAAAGGACTGAGACTGATCTACTAGCAAAGTATTGTCATCATAATGAGATGGTGTTGTTGGGTAATAGTTGGTCTAAAGGGATATGTAACGTTGGTGATGTATTTGAAGGAGGTGTTACAGAATTTCAGAATGTGCTTACAAAGTATTCTATTGAAGTTGGGTTCACATTCAACTACCTAAAGAATGACAAAAAAAGAGTGACAGCAGTTTGTTCTTTGAGGGAATCAAAGGGATGCTTGTGGAGAGTTCATGCTACGTTACAGACTGCAAATGGATACTTCTACATTAAAACATTAGAAAACAATCATACTTGTGGTACTATCCTTCGTACAGACAAGAATCCAAGAGTGACTTCCAACTTGGTTGGGAGTCTTATACTCGATGATGTACGTGATGATCCTCTGACACGACCAATTAATGTGAAGAAGCATATGAAGAAAAAGTATGGATTAGAAATTTCCTATAACGCCGCATGATATAGTGTTGAAAAAGCAAAGCAAGAGATCTATGGCGATCAAACATTATCATTCGATCAATTGTGATGGTATGTCGATGAAGCGAATAAGACAAATCCTGGGAGTCATATTCAGCTTGATTATGATCATGACAGTAAGCACTTCAAAAGGTTGTTTGTTGCATTTTGATGGATGCATAGAAGGTTTTAAATTTTGTCGTCCAATGTTATTTCTTGACGGCACATTCTTGAAAGCAAGGTACAAGGGGAACTTGCTATGTGCAACTGGAAAATATGCCAATCAACGTAAGTGATCCTCTTTAAATAACCACAGATTGCTTGTGTTATGTTTGTCAGGTTTTCTATTTCAGAATGTTACTCTATGAAAAATATATTAGTTAAGTTAAATTTGACTTAACTTCTCAAAATAGACAGTTTTCTGATTCTGTAGCCTAATTCCGATGTCAAATTCATTCATTTTGACATACATTCTTAAATTTACAAATCTTTAAAGACATGTTGTATGTCTTATTTGTTGCAGAGTTGTTCCCCCTTGCATATGCAGTTGTTACTTCCGAAAACGAGGACAATTGGATGTGGTTTTGCAACCAATTATGCAAAATTCTCGTCTTCGATCGTATATTCACATTCATATTAGATCGACACTCTGGTTTGGTACATGCTATTGGTAGCGTTTTTCCAAAATGTAAACATGCTTTTTGTTTACGACATTTGACAATGAATTTGAAAGAGAAGCTCGGAGGAGTAAAGAAGGAATTCTGAGATAAGATGGTACAACAACTCTCAGAGGTTGCTTACGCTCCAACGGATACTACATTTCTGCATCACATCTCCAAACTAACAACTGAGGGTGGCGAAAGAGTACAAAGGTTTATCTCTGATTTGCTGATCGAAAAGTGGACCAATGCTCACTTCAAGGGGCAGCGATACGGAGAAATGTACTCCAATGCAGCTGAGTCATTCAATGCTCAAATTATGGAGGCTCGACACCTTCCAGTCACAGATATGGTAGACAAGATCAAGTTACAACTAATGCAGCAAATGACCCAAAGAAGAAATAAAAGCGCAAAATGGACTAACACTTTCTGCCCCGAGTTTCAAGACTTATGGAAAAAGGCTGTGAAAGATTGCAGATCGTGGCTAGTCAGCCAATCCTCAAAAATAGTTTATGAAGTTTACTCCCATCCATCGGTTCTTGTTAACCTCGAATTACGCACGTGCTCATGTTACCAATGGCAGTTGAAAGGTTTTCCGTGTTCACACATTGCTTCCATCCTAATTAGCAGTGGCAAGGATGTAAGAGACCACGTGGAGAGTTACTTTCACGTGTGGAGTTACCAAAAGAGCTATGAACATCCTATCTACCCCGTAATCACAGTTGAAAAACCTCCACCACCACCAAGTACTGAAGATGCACTTGTCCTACCACCACAAACCAAAAGACAACCCGGAAGGCCAAAGAAAAATAGGATCCCATCCAGATTTGAAGGAGGTGTTGTGAGAAAGAGAAAGTGTGGTAGGTGTGGTGTTGTTGGATATCATAACAAAAAAACTTGCAAAGAGCCACTATGAAGTTTCAATTCTATAAACAAAAGTTTGAAATAATAACACAAATTAAACCTTGGTTGATCATACAATTGTCATTCACTGTTTAGACTTCAATGGAATAAAATGTGTTCATTTCTCTTACTTTAGCTGTTCAGTATCCTAAGTAAAATTTCTCTTGTGATATTGGATACAGAATGAGATGTAGAGCAGTAACTAATTCTTAAGCCTCATCCTTATGTGCAACTCACCAAACAAACACATCAGTATTTGTATGTGTTCAATGGAATTGTCATTCACTGTTTAGACTTCAATGGAATAAAATGTGTTCATTTATCTTGCTTTAGCTGTTCAATTGATCGTCAATTTACTGAATTTTCATTCAATATGTATGATTTATCACTTAACACTCTTGCCCATATCATATGATTAGTGAGATTGGTTTGAAAAAAAAAATGAACCTATATTTTTTCACATTCAGTATCCTAAGTAAAATTTCTCTTATGATATTGGATACAGAATGAGATGTAGAGCAGTAACTAATTCTTAAGCCTCATCCTTATGTGCAACTCACCAAACAAACACATCAGTATTTGTATGTGTAAATAGTTGGTTTGGATATTATGTAGCATACATCCTAAGAGAAATTTCACATAACTTCCATACAATTCAGTAATACGATTAGTGCGATTGTTTTGAATTAAAAATGAACCTATAATGATACAGAGCTCGTGAGGAAGGTGAATCGAGTATTAGTTGTGATGCCTGAATGATATAATCAACATTCCATATAATTGAAACTGAGACATAGCAACAATTGTTTATTCATCAGTAGTTTTTTAAAAAAATGAAAGATATATCTTAAGTTAAATTTCACATGACTTATTTAACAATACCTTCAACATTTCATATCTTTAATTAACTGGAAGAAACTGAACTCTTTTTTATATCATAATCATCATTGAGAATAATTCAAAATGCACATGGAAACTCATACAAAAGAAGTCTACTAACAATGACTATTCACATTCACTAATCACCACCAACATTAACTATTCACATTCACTGTACACATTACCAAAAGAATGATTACCAAAAATATTCAGTACAAAAGTTTGCACTTTCAGATTACCAGAACAAAATCTAATCACAGATTGCCAAAACAACATTAATCAATGACACTTCCCCCAAAAACAAATCAGCCTATTCCTGCGATCAAATTAACCTAAATAACGGACATTCCTCAAATTGTCTCTGTTTCTCTATCAATCGCTTCTTGCTCCAAGATCTGCCTGGAGTGTTCAGTAGCCTGTGAATTATATGTGCTCTAAACTTCATCGCATCACATTCATTTCTGACTTCTACCTATTCCAATATATCCTCCATCAATGCAATCACAATTACTCCACAGTCTACCCTGCATTTCAAAGCATATTAACCTGTTAGAATTCATTCAGAAAATGCCAACAATAATTGGTAACAGAGTCCAACGTTACCCACGTTCCGTATTGCTGCTGTGGGCAATCGTCAACAACCTCCACTGTTGTTTCAAAGTCTAAACCTTCAAACTCGTCTCTTCCAGCTAGTTTCCTCTTGGAGTAATCTTTTTTATAATCAATCTGCAAATGAATAATGTAGGTTAAAAGCACTTTACAATTCAAAAAGATTGATAAAATGATTACATAATGTTTCTATATAGACAGTGAGATGACCATGAGTTGAAGGTCTTTGAGATATGGATCCTTTGTTATCCTATTTCTTGACATAAATGAATTGTAGAATTGCCATTTCTTCTCATAGCGATCTAATACTCCCAAAGCCCAGTGATTTGCAACCTCAGAATTCCCTTTACACAGAAGAGGAAACACTCCATATTGTACCGTACCCGCTGTTTTCGAAAGTGGCTGATCAACAAACTTATCGAGGAAAACAGAATCCTCTTTCCTTATTGCGTCCTATCACAAATAGTATACAAACCATTACCATACACTATATTATTTGTACAGTATAGTTGTCTATACAACTAATGCTTACCAGAGTTAAGCTTTTGAAAATGTACGATTTCCCACTACTAGTCGATATGACATCTTCAACAATTTTGAGCTCCTGTCCTAGCATTAGAAGTTCAACATAGGCATCAATTACCTGAGGTATGGAGATCACATTAGACTATAAGATTTTGATACATTAAACAAAACAAAAAAAGAAAGATAGTTGATTAGCCAAATTTCCTTCATACAAAAATATTAAGTCAAATTTCACTTATCATACATGAATGGTAAGTGAAATTTAACTTAAGTGCAACTCTAAGGCAAATTTTTAAGAAATACAAAAAACAGGTTGCACTTAAGAAATGTAAGAAACTTGCTAGAAACGACTTTAAAATATAATTGAAACTGATTTTACTTTTAATTCTTACATTGTTTGGAAGAGATTTTTCATGGATTATGTCAACAATATCTTTTAGTGTAACATAGTCAACTCCATCCTCGGGCTTGTAAACTGGTCCACTGCATGAAAAACAATGGGAATCAGACTGATTTAACTGAAAATCAAATTAAAACAGAGTAAAATTAACCTCAAATAATGCAAGTACCTTCTATCAAGCATATATATGGAATGAAGCATTTCTTGATCAACCTTATCTAGATAATGAAAGACTTTGAAACGTTTCCCACTTGGTATGATGAACATGTCTCTCTGATGTGTCCCTGGAGTTGACATCGTGTCTAAATCCAAGATTATAGGCTGGACTATATTCTTAACATTCCCCATTACATTCTCATCTTCTGCATCATCATTCTTCTCCTTATTGTGCTTCAGCTTATTCCCATCGTCTTCATCATCCTTCTTCTCCTTATCCTGCTTCAGCTTTTTCTCAATCTTATTTGAAAGATAGACAAACTCCTACAATCTCTTTTTCTTCCGAGAGCGCACGTTTAACCTTCTAAAGAATGAATATGATCTTTTGATACGCACTGCTCCTTTTCGTTTCAAACTTCTCATTTCTGGGGTTGACTGAGTCATGGATTGCTGATTTTCATTCACTTTCTTCTCCATACAACTTTCCTGCAGTGTTTTTACAATTTTAATGTAATGATCATACAACTTATATATACATATAGTGAATTTCTTGGTTGATGTACCTGATGTGGTGTCTTTTCACTGTTCACATTCTTTATGTCTTTGTCGATATCTGTTCCAGATTTCTCCAGGTCTTTCTTCGCAATAACACCCTGCAACCACAAATGATATCTTGTAATTGAAATTATACACAACATATTCACAAAGTGAAATTATAATCCTTTTATGTATACCTGAAGTGATATCATCTCAACCTCAACATCAAGCAACCTCTTCTCAAGTTCAGCATTTCTCCTTCCAACATCTTTATACTTAGTTTCCAATCTCTGATATTTTTTTGATTTTGACTTTTCTAAACTATCACACATATCTAGTGCACACCTTTCATTCTTCTTTGCTCTGTCCAGACTCACCGTAAGGTTCAAAACTGCCTGAATTTTAGGGTCTTCAGGAGTCTTTGGTGATTCAGATCCATCACAAAACAACTCTCCATTAGTTTGCACCAACAAATCAGCAACTTGAGTTTCACTGGAAGCAATGACACCATTGAGGTATTTTACCCGAGTAATGATACACCCACTCCTTCAATCACACCCCCAACCACATTCAGCACATCTTGACCATTGATTGCCTTTAATTATGGTGGGTTTCACATGAATTTTACATAGGACCCACTGGAATCAAGGGACATGATCTGCTAAATGTGGTTGAAGGTGTGGTTGAGGGAGTGAGTTTATCATTATTGATTTTACCCTTTCATTCATCAATCTAATTTGTTCATCCTTTGTCGCCAACTCGTCCTTCAACTCTTGCATTTCTCTAAGATTCTGCCGAAGTAGATATCCTATCTCTGCATTTGACCGCAATACATCTTCAACTTTCTGGATGCACTCAATGTTTCTAGCCCTCAAATCGCTTACTTCATATTCCACGGATTCTTGCAATCTTTTATTCTTTTTCTTCAACTTCATAATCTCAGACTTTGCATCTTCAAGTTTCTGTTTCATACTCTTGCTTTTTTCATCGCAGTCCGTTCTTTCGCTGTCATCAATATCAACTCCAAGATCACAAGTTTTTTGTGGACTCTTACTTCCTTTTACCTTTATGTTGTCCTCTGCAGTACCGAAAACTTCATTTGCACTACCGTCCATTTTATCCTGCCCACATATCTCTTGTACAAAATCAATATCAATTTTTTTGCAAGTACCATCTGAGTTGTAATCATGGTCCCTAACTCTTACCCCATCATCACTGCCTAGTCTCTTTTTCAACACATATTGGCTGATACATGCTCCCCAACTTCCATCCGAATCATCACGGCTTTTACACCTCCTACCTTCTTTTAACTCCTCTTTCAAGCCTTCATCTGAATACTCTGCCTCATCATCGGCTGACTCGCCTGATGAACCTTGTGAATCTTCACTTCCATTTTATTCACTATCAGAGGAACTACTACTTTCCTTCTTCCCAACCAACCACTGAATCCCATGCTTTCCATATAATTTTATCTCTTTTTCAATCATTTTTAACGGTTCAGATGAAACCTGCAATTAGTATTTTTATACAGCATATCAGACGAATAAATAACGAATGAATGTTCACTTATAATGCTTAATACTAAGTGAAATTTAACTTATGTTTTGTATATACTAAATGAAATTTCACTTATGATAAACATAATTGAAAACATACCTTAACTCTGCTTAGACTTGATAAATTCTTGTCCTTAACAAATTTCAACAGTCTCAGAAGGTCCCACTTCAAAAACCTCAGAGCTAAATTGTCGACTGATGGATCCATTAAATTGGTGTGTTCCAAAAGCCAGTACTAGGATTGAAATTTTAAACTTTTTAGTCTAATATTAACCAATAATAAAACCAAAACCAAATAAATTGCATTGTAAACAGCTAATACCTGTAATGCAAGTACACATCCGCTGACTTTAATACGATCCCTTGACCGTTCTATTCCAGCTATCAGCTCATCCTTAATTGCTGATGCCCATGAATACATTTTCATTCTCTCAATGTCCTTAATGTATGAAATGAATCCCCATTTCATAGTGTTGCCAGAGGTTGCAAACAAAAGGGACAATACTAAGTGAAGGCATAGTAACCTCACAACATCTACAATATCCTCTTTCGTCTTGCCAGCCAATGCAACTGTACAAACATCTTGTATGTAATTTAATGTTAACCTTCTATCATCAGGAAACCTTCTCTCAACAAAAGGAGTTGTCGATTTTCGGCTATAGTTATAAGAAGACATCATCATTGGCCCCGACTGAATCCCAAATATCAATCCAATGTCTGATTCATCAATCATCATTATCTTTCCATCTATCTCAAAACTTCTACGATCTCTCTTATACGCTTGTAATATAAGCAACGATACCTCATCATGACTCTTGTCATACTCAACTTTCTTATTAATGAACTGCTTAAAAAAGTTCCAAAAAGGTATTGTTCTCAATAGCTTTATATGCTTTTCCTTCAGATTCAAAGCTGCTATAAGACCCGAGGTACTATACAGAGTTGACCTATATTGCAAGTAATAATTCCCCGTATACAGCCCATTGCGCTTCCTTGCTTGTTTGATAGGTTTTTTGGAAGATGATTGACTCTTTCGCATTCCTTGTTTTCTATGACTAATACGTGTCTGTTTGCTTTTGTTACGAGTTAAATATCTATTCACTTTTGCCTTTTTTTTAGGACTGCTGGAAGTTAACTGTCTGTTTGCTTTTCCTGCAACAACATATTGTATCATGTGAGAAATAAGTGAAATTTCTCTAAATGCTAGTCTATGACAATCTTGTTGAATTAAAGCATTAATCCAACAGTCGATTATATTCTAGAAATAATGAAATCATACCAATACTTAAATTGCAGACTACAATCTACAGGATATTAACCACAAACAATCATAAGTGAAATTCACATTTCAATGATGAGTGGAATTTCTCCTAATATGTAATTTGTATAGCACAAGTATAGCAGCAATACTTGTAAGCAGACCATCATAGGTTAGAATATAACAAATATCAAAACTTTAACAGTACCAATATGTATAGCACAAGGCATACACTAACAATATCACGTAAGTAATAAGTGAAATACCTCTGAATACTAGTATATGAAAAGCTTATTCAATCGTTACTCCAACAGTCAATTATATACTGTATCTCAGAACCATAACAAAACTAAAAATAATTAAAATCATCCCAATATTTATGTTTCAGACTACATCAGACTATCCACAAACAATCATAAGTGAAATTCCTCTAACAATATCAATATGAAACTCAGAGACTCGAAAAATCAGTAAAATTTGTCAAACTCGTGGAAAATTAGGCTATCGAAGTTCATACTTCTAAACTCAACCCTAATATTTTGGTTTTAGACTATAGCAGATTATCCACAAACAATCATAAGTGAAATTCCTCTAACAATATCAATATGAAACGTAGAAACTCGAAAACATCAATAAAATTTGACAAAATTACGAAAAATTACGCTACCACACTCCTAAACTCAACCCTAAAACCATAAACTTACTTTTCAACCGCACCATTTTTGAGCAGGCAAATCTCGAAAAAAAAGGTTCTCCACAAATGCTTGTAGTTTCAACTTACGATCAGTAGTTGTTTCCGCAAAATGATTCGATTTAGGGATTCGATTTAGGGTTTTGATTTAGAGCTTCGATTCTTGTTTCAATAAACACACAGTTTGAGAGTGTTTCCAAATGCTTCCGACTCTCGTTTCACGGTTTCAGTGAACACTCACAGCTTTAAGTTCACAGATGGCATGACGGGAATTAAACAACGCGCCAAGGGCATTTAGGACTTTTGGACACACAAAACCAGCGTATGTCCTTAAGCCCACGTTGTTATGTTAATTGGACTAAGGTCCAATTTTCGATTATTTGGTGACTCTTTCCCCAATTTTCCCTAAAAAGTATTTGGAACACTTTTGAGATTCAAATTTGGGATACATAGCAAATCTCTACCCAAAAGTGAATTCCAAATCATGTTACAATGGGAAAATTAAGTTCCAATAAAATATCATTTGCTCCCAATACACTAAATACAATTCCACTGTCACATTATTTGGGATTCACTTTCACGATAAAATATGATAACCATAGTAGTACATTCTTACAGCGAATTGCATATGATTATGGGCACTGCCCAAATGAAACAAAAAAAAAAAAAATAATAAATATATATTCAATCCAAATTAATCACTATATTTAAATTTGTATAAAAAAAGTAGTATATTTAGATCATTTCAATAATTATTAATCTCATTAAAAATTAATTCTTTAATATTACTAAGATAAAATTATTATAAAAGTTCAAGGGCACAAATGACTTTTGCACATTCAAAACGACGTTCTCCTTTCCCAACACCAAACACATTCATAGGTCATTCAGACAACATAATCAGTTTCACAACATATTAACCAAACACTAAAACCTTAATAATCAGTTCTACTTTTAATCAGTTATTTAAATCACGATCAAAATCACATAAGCTTAAGCAGAGACAAACAGCCTCTAAAACTCAAAATATGCATTACACTACCGAATGCATTTTTGCTCACTGAGCTATTTTATTTATTTATTTATTTCTTAATTATACTTACTTGGATCCGGACCGGAGACACACACACCCCATACTCACACACATCACAGTCTCAACCTAACCTCAAAGTCCCACATTAGCCCACAGTAAAGCCCAATAAGGGTCACTCATTCCGACTGAAGAATAATTGGGGGGCAAGCAAATCCTCTCCCTTCCCTGTGGGAAGGGAGAGGCTATGCCAATTGGGTTACACTTAACCCGCTCGGCCTCAGTGAGCCATTTATTGGCTAGATGAGTGGGACTTTCCATTTAAAAGGGATAAAATGAGAATAAATTAAGAAAATCAAGTACTAGGTCTCACTTACCTAGCCAATGAATGGCTTGGGTGAGCTAAAGTGTGGTGAGTAAAAAGAGCAATGTTATTGCGAGAAGCTTTTCATGTGAGAAAATATCTTATAATGGATGAGAAAGCAGCCATAGGATTCCTGAGGTTCTCGAATACTTTTTCATTCAACAGTTATAAGACGCTTTCTCATATGAAAACATTCTTACAATATCATTACCCGAGCAAAAATGTACTCTACACAACACGATATTACTACACTGACTACATAAGATTGACACGTAGTGCCTGTAAAATTAATTTAGTAATGTCAATATTTTTTTATAAAGATAAAGATGCTAGGAGAACATAGAAGTTTCACATAAAGTCTCACTTTTATCTGTTTTTTTTCTATGAAAATCGGTATTTTTATATGTTGAGGAATTTTCAAATTAAATAAGGAAGTAAGAGTAAGTGGGATTTGAATTCGAAGTAATGAATCGCAACCATTGAGATTGAATTCGTACTGATGGGTCGCAACCATTCAGTTTTGGTTCAAAATTAAATTCAAATCCATGTGTTGTATCCCTTTGACGAATAGTCACAACGTTAATAGACGCAAGTGTCTATAAAGGGACACCAACCATTGTATATATATAGAATGTATAGCATTTGGAGAATGATATAGATCTCTTTCTTTATTCCCTTATGAAAATTAGGAGATGAAGTTCTATAGTTTTTCTTTATACAAAAAAAACATATTTCTAGATTCTGTTTTCAGCAGAAATAGAATTCTAGAACTGGCTTTTATTTCTTGATAGATGTTTTGGGCTATCTTCAATAGTGTAGATTGCAGATAGGATTGACTTCGTTGTACCTTGAATACAGATTTGCGGAATACCCGTTTGCACACCAAATTATAATTATGGTGGGGGCAAATACTATATTTAGGGAAGTATCTCATACACGCCTTGAAGTATGTTATTAGAGTACATTTTCTGCGGTTTTGTTTGTAGATAAATTTGGAAGACTTTGAAGACCCAAATTTCCCAATATTATATTATGCACACAATCTTATGTAACTAACAAAATAATTACACAAACACCAAACTATTCAAAACCGACTATTTTTTGAACGACAAAATCAGCTCTTTTTATTAACCAAACAGCTCTCTTTAGCGTCAAGCACCAAAAACAGGTTGTAGACATGATTTGTTATAGCACGTGCACAGCTTTAACAGAAGAATAAATTATGAGACTGTGTGAACATTCCATGTTGTTTCAATCTGAAGACATGGTACAGAGTGTCTATGTCCAGATAAGATATAGCCACCATGTGATCTATGATATTGTACAGAGGAGGCATGTCATCATGTTTGTTATACACGTTTTCGGAGTGCAAATTGTATGGTTTAATTGGATATGCAATCCATATGTTTAGTTCAATCACAATAATCATTTGCCTAACGTTTTGTTTGGTGAGAGGGTTTAAAAAAGTGATTTTGCCAAAATTTCATCTTTTCTTCCGGATTGGATTTTGTGAGCCGAAACGTTTGTCTCTCCTCTCTTCCATCAAACAAGTGATTTTACCCATTCTTTCCCCTCTCCACTCTCATTCCTTTCCCGTTTCTCTCCTACCCAAGATGTTGGGTGAAGGACATTGAATATCATCCAAGGTGTAAAAAATAGTTGTTCTGACTTTTGGTAAAGAAAGGACAAACCAAGTGCACAAGGCTCCCCTATTGCGGGGTCTCAACTCCCCGCAGGCGAAGAGATTGTTTCCTTCTTGTAAGCTGCAACACACCCATGTCAGAATGCAGTAAACTTACCATGACCCAAAGTCTGCCTCCTATTATGACTTTTGAGTTCTAACTCTCTCTCAACTATATATCAATTCATTTACCTTTAATTTCTATATTTTCGTCTTCGATTCATCGCTTAATATCGTACAATGCCAGATGAGGGGGCTTCACTAGGTTCACTTTGTCCATTGCTTGAACTTTGTAAACAACATTTTACTAGTTCCAGTTAATGTGTGTTCATGTCGTATGAAAAGCAAATTGATGTTAGGATCTCTACTAGTTGCTAGCTAGCAGTATTCATGAATTACGGCAATCACTATAAATGTGATCCTGGACAACACTTCAATGTTGTTTGTTTAGGTCCTTTAGGTACTGCCTTTAATGCTATTGCTCCTTGTAAACAAGTTTTGTGTGTGTGTGGACATTATTTGAATCAATCGCACCTAAACGACCTCAGGAACAGAAAGAACCCAAGTGTTGTCCTATGAATATAACACCCCCGTAGGCCTTCCAAGTTTTCCAACACATACATCTTTCAATTAATGTTTAGAAATCCCAGACATCTTCACAGATTCTATATAACAAAAGACAGTCTACACAAAATCAATACATTTATCCATATTATTCTATGCAGGCATGTACAATGTACAGATTATGTTATTTTAGCATCTTTCAGCCCATACAAAAATGCTTCAAACAAATGGGAAGGCAATAAGGTGAAAAAATATAACTATGTCAAGCGAGACACAAGTGAATATCAAAACCAAATAACTAGTATTTTGAAAGCTAAAATCAAAAAGAGAAGAAGGAATTGGCGATGAGTGGGTTTTTGACTGGAGGTACCGTTTGGCAACATCGGGAATGTGTCTGGAAGTGGCATCTCACAGTTCTCGCCGTTGATATAAATTCTTCTTGGGAAGGCCCACCCGTTGTTTAATGTGAATGAGTTCATATCCTTTCTCAGAAGTATCTCTGTTGACGCTGAACCAAGTTGGTTCTCATCAGCCTGCAATAGTTCAGAGTTGAAATGGTCTATCCCCCAAAAGAGAGCAACTTCATCTGCAAAAACTTTGATTATGAAAACAATAATAATATACAAATCTATCCCAATTACAGGAAAAGAACAAATCAGTCAGAAAAATGCCCTATAATCAGGGCTAATAAGCTAGGAAGCACCAGTGGGGTTCCAGTGTGGGTGATTCGTCAAATTTTTTTTTTCCCCCCCAAAAATCAAGTGTGCTAGTGGAGGGGTACTTTATAGATATTACAATATATACTTTTAGGCTATGTTTGGTTCATGGATTCCGTGAGGGAAAGAAAAGGGAAAGGAAAGCTAATTGTCTCATGTTTTCCTTCATGCTTAAGTAACATTAAAAATTGAAAATTTATATGATATAAGTGTAACATATAAACAAAGGAACGCAAGTGACTCAGAACATTAAATAATTTATTTCTCCACTTATTCTCTTTTCTTTCCTAATTTCTTCGTCGTTTTCCTTATATACCAAACAAAAGAAAATGTTTTCCATTTCTTTTACCCCACTAAATCCAAGAACCAAACAAGCCTTAGAGTATTTTATGAAAGAAATTGTACATTTTCTTGATTTCTTTTTATATGTAGTAAGTTCAATTACAAGCATAAATAAGCAACTAGCTTCTTGACGTTTAATTGAACTCTCAATAGTCTTAAATTGGCTCCAAAGTTCTTACAATTAAATTATAGTCCCCTTTTTTTGAAAAAAAAAAAAATTGTAGAGAAAACAATCTGAGAAGAATGCACGCCAGTGCGGGAGAGCATCTGGTGCGGATTCTTAGACCTTTTACAAGAATCCGTGCTTCCTTGTTCATAAGAGTTAGGCTCCGTTTGGTTCGTGGATGTAGAGAAGGAAAATAAAAAGGAAAGGAAACCTATTTGCGTAGTGTTTCCTCCATAATTAATTGACATTAGAAATTAAACATTATATAGGAACTCAAGAAAAGAGGGAACTAGGGTACAAAATTCAAAATATTTATTTTACTTTTAACTCTATTTTATTTTCCTTATTAACTGCAAATTAAGAAAAGTATTACTGTCAGTCTTTTTCTTTTCCTTTCCCTCACTAAATCCATAAAACCAGACAGTGCCTTAGTATGAGCAGTTATGAACTTAATATGCAGAGTTCTGCCCACATGTAATCCTCCACATTATCAGGGTTGAAGTCACATACCAGAAGTTATGTTTTTCCCGTTAGCTTGCCGGCCAACCAGCCATTGTTAGTAGATAAGCCAGTAGACAGGCCGGTCTACCGGCTACGACTTTTTTCAGCATTGTGTTCATTTCTGCTATATTTCGTGTAGCTGCCTAAGGGCACTGATGTAATCATTGGAGGACTTCCGTTATTAAAACAAGGGTTGTGATTATCACACTCTAACTTAGATTCTCCTAAAATTGTCCACACAATGCTCTCCTACAACATAAAGGTATATGTATTTTTTATAGTCACATACGTATAATTAGATATCCTGCTTTTTGAGTCCTGATAATTCGGATGACTGAAGTACTTCCACGTGATATTTCAAAATTACCAAACTACAATAACTGTTAAAAAGTGCAAGGCTGCATTAAATGCAAGTACCTGCGATCCCAACAGTGGGAAGCACTGTACTGTTGAAGCTAAAAGTAGTTGTAGATTGGCCGAAACCAGGATGCTGAACCAACACATTCCAGTCCGAATAGTTTTTTCCCAAGTTGTAGTTCGAGACTGTCAGTTTAACCCTCCAGTGATCCATGTAGTTGTTCTTAATATGCCAGTGAACTCGAAGCGGGCACATATGATCGGTGCATTTCACCATATCAGGATTAGTCTGAGGATCTGTGTCTAGTCCGAACATACCTTGTCTGTTAACAGCACACATTTAAAAACATGAGGGGACACTAACCTTGATATTATGGGCCCGTTTGGCAACAACTTCTGCTTTTGCGATAGAATCGACAAAAAATGCTTTTGGCCTGCAATTGAATTGCAAAAGCTGTTTGGCCAAACACTTCCATTTTTTGCTTTTGTATTCCACAACTACGTACGCATGTGCTCCAAAAGTTTTTGCCAAACAGGGCCTGTATTTATGTATTTAAGGATATCATTGAGAAGAACGCACCTAAAGCAAGGGCCTAAACTCTTGTCTGATGGTCTGCATCCACAGCTGCAATGAGGGCATGATGTGATAGTAGGATTGTAAAATGATGAAAGTGAGACACAACACACTTGTGTTTGGTTAGCTACAAAACTGGAGTATGTGCACGTTGATTTCCATGTCCCTGAAAAACCAGTAAATCATCATCAGGACTAGAAATATGCTTTCTTCGAACAAAACCAACTCTTGACCAAAAAAAAACACAAATTTTCCCCATCATACAACACTATCTGTGCAACATAGAACTTTTTTGGATATCGGGTTTCTCAAGAGGTAAAATACTATATACTCAAGAAAGTCACTACTTCTATTATGGACAAAAAGTTCGTATTGCTAAACTTACAAAATCAACCACAAGAAAATGAAGTAATACCAACCTAATGCAGGGAAAATACAACTGCGAATACAATTGCCAAACGCTAAAGGAAGCCGCATTTGGAAGTCGAATTGCGCGATTGGACTTCCAATCTTAGTTCCCAAACAGACCATAGACCAGAACACCACATGAAAGTCAAATGTTGCATGTTAAAGTAATAATCTAACTGATGACATACTAGACATCCTGAACTTAAAAAAAAAAAAAATAGAGCTTATTTAATATTAGTGACCAACTTAATTCATCCCTCATAATCAATGCCATGTATATTGTTAAAGTTCCTCTTAACTTCCTCTTAACTATAATCAACTCAATTCGATAGAAATACACTATATATAGTGAAGAACTTACTGTAAACTTGTTCTTGTCTTCTGCCCCCAACAACTGAAGAAACAGTGGGATCAGTGTCCACAACAGGGCCACATGTGTAACCAAGTCCCGGTGCCACTAGAGTAAGATTCAAAGGGTTGTACCCTGAGGTATTACTGCCCAAGTTTCCAACTTTAATCTCGAAAGAAGAGAATGACCTCAAAGGGTCGATAGCCCAGGCGGCAAGGACGCCACCGTGGCAGCAGTCCTGTGACATGTATTGGGGCAAGGCGTCAGGCATGAGATCAACTATAGTAGGGTCTTTCTTGCAGCAGTGTGCTGGTGTCTGGTGATTGAATGATGTGCAATTTCCTTGTTGGGTGGCCACAGCACCGGACATTGACAAGATCACCTCGTCTTTCGCCCATAACCACCCGAGCTGCCACCCCGGTTTGTCCACGTGGCGATATTGATAGTAGTTATGGAGGGTTACCCTTGCCTGCAAACACCACTCAAGTAAGGACACAATCACTGCAGACATATGGCCAAATCTCAATTTTTTTTCAAAGATTTTTATTTAATGGTGAACTAGAAGATATTCGAAAAATGTGTATGATACTTATCAGTCAAAAAAATTGTTTGTCTAAACATTCAAAGACACCATAGCTCTATATAACATTAAAAAGGATGCAGCACAGTAAAGCATACCATACACTGTAAATAAAGACATTAAAAAAAAACCGCTATGATCGACACTGAAAAGTCTAATATAAAATAAAATATCAGGAGACAACCAAGCCATGTCATAGACTGGTACAACGCCGTTTTTGTAGTGTCAGTGCTTCATAGGTTAGAGAATTATCATCATGTACAACAAGAACTAGTGTGAGAGCTCAGAGCAGTGATAAAATTACTCTTAGCTACATACATTATACATACACCCACTCAGTTTATAGTTAGTCTAAATACTTAAGAGAATGCAAGTTGGCTCCTTGTATTAATCCCCAAAATTTAATGGCCAGTTAAAGAAGATAGCTCCTTTATTTTCACCATGATGTGGATTTCTTTGTTACTACTTAAAAGATAATGATGCTGTCAAACTCGTGAAACGAGTGCCTGACTGCCTGCTATTTGTATAACTTGATAAGTGTTTAGTTCCCTTGTAAATGAAATATTTTTAGTAGTTATATGTCCTTCCAATGACACAAAACAGTAGTTCTCACTCATAACTCAAACTGTAAAGTTTATTAATTATCATTTATCCTTATACTCCCTCCGTCCCATTTTATGTGTCAATCTTGGGGAATCCAACTATTTAAGGGGACAAAAAAAATCTACACCTACTTTCCACAATTGGCCATAATCATTGCACTTTCTTTTTTTGTTTTGTTTTGGTGTTGATGGCAAGGAAGGGTAGTTTGGGAAACTAAGTAAATTTTGCATACTAATTTAGGAAAGTGGACAACAATTTTGGAACATCCTAAAAAGGAAAGATGGACACATAATAGGACGGAGGGATTATATCTTATACCATTTCTTGATCCGTCCAACTGTCCAAGATGGTTGAGGGATAGTAGTTTTATCCAAACTAACTAATTTTTCATAACATATGAGCAAGTATGATTCCAGAGTGGCGTGTTGGGACCATAACCTATTCCCATCTCATGCATGAGATTACAAAATTTATTGTCCTCTTCATAAGAAGAGATCAAATTGAAAAACCAGCAGAACCAATGGTAGTACTGACTTGGGGCTAAACGGAAGCTACTGCAATCCATTCGATATCAAAGAGAATTACGCAATATTAGGAGTTTAGCTTGGGTTTTGGGGGTTTAGCTGTACAGTATTTTTTAGTCTCTCCACCCATAAAACTGCCAAAGAAAAAAAAAAGAAAAGAAAAAAAAAAAAAAAAAAAAAGATCCTCATATTAATTCCTCTACTTGTTTGGACTTTGGATATCATTTTCTCCTTTACGATGCTTCATAATTCAGTTCTTTCTTCTTAAATAGAAGATAGGACAAGTAGTTAAAGAAACTTCGTAGTTATTAGTATTGGTAATAATGGTGACAAAAACACCAATCGGCACAAAGACAGGTATATATAAGTTGGATAAGACAACCTGAGGTAGAAAATAGAATAAATTGGGACGGATCCTAATTGGCATGGATTTTAAAATTACTTTGTGCACCGATTCTTTCAAATCTACCAATATAACATTCCAAAATTTAACTAAAATCTTCCCTAAATATATTTATAAGCTATGAAAGATAGATCCAATTTATACCCTTTACATTACTGAACTCAAATCCCTCCATTTCAAATCCCTAGATTTAAAAATAAAAAAATTAAAAAAAATAAATAAAACCTTAATACTTTTCTACAGTTTATGGATGTGTAGGATAAGTTTGTTAACGATATTTCTAAGAGAATTTGCTAAACACCCAATTTATATGTTAAAGTTGATCCACTTGAAAAAAAAAAAAAAAAAGGAAGAAGAAGAAGAAGAAGAAACATTATACATAATAAAAAAGGATGCTCAAACACATCCTTAGATGTTTACCACTTACATATTCTGAATCTTTAACATCTGCAATTTACTTGAAAAATAACTGATGATGCAACTAAACCATATAACAACACAAATCATCCCTAAGCAGATTACTAGATAGAATATGAACCATAATACTTTTCAACGATGCTGAAACACCTTCTTAGATGTTTACCACTTATACTTATTCTGAAAATTGAACATCTGCAATGAACTTCAAAATAATTGATGATTCTGCTAAACGATTACAAAGCAGTCCTAAGCAGATAAAGAATTAGAATACAAACCACATAACCGTCGTCTGTATATTGAAGTATGTCGAAAGTAACCGTAATGTTTCCGTTTGGATCCAAGGGATCATAGAAATCTGCAAACAATAGAAAGGCATTTAACTTGGCCGAAAAAGGAATATATTTCTCTCTCCTGAAAATGATATCAAAGAAGCAAGAAAAGGGCAAAAGAGTGATGCCTGATAAAATGCACATAGAAACTAACAACATCAACATCAGTACAAAGCGCCATACACGAGAAAGGATAAACACCATGTTCCTTCAAAGATTGGAAGGTGGAGAAGGTTGAGAGTTAGTTGCAGATGAATGTGACAAAGAGAGACTATAAGTACTATACTATCGAGGGAAAGAAAAAGTCATAATCCAATCTACAGAGAGAAATCCAACTCATGACTTTGTTGCTTGTTTGTACCAGACAAGACTCATTGGAAACATCAACTGAAAATGAAAGACAAATACAGAAGATAGTAAAACTTAAGAATCCTATAATATATGTACCAACTAGAAGATTATATAATGACCCATTCACACTAAACAAACAAAGCATAACTCTTGGGAGCCCTTCTTTGTCCTTTCCACCCTCTTTTCCCATTTGTCGTACGATGTAAAAGGACGGCACACGCACAAAAGCGAGAACACATGCACTGAACAATATTATAATACATGCTCAAACAAATTAAAACCCGTTGCTGTTGCAGATGAATGGCAGACTGTAAGTGTGGCATTCCAAGGTACAATTTTGGAAGCTCTCTGTCATTGAAGACTAAACCTTATCCATTTCCTCTTGTTTTTTGATCCCAAGATATTTGGAATACCTTTCCGAAGATTTTAAGGGAAACCAACTTCAAAAACTAAAGCATCTGCATAAATGTTTCGCCGTATTCAAGTTTATGCTTCTTTTGACATATGATCTAATAAGAATGTTCCATTTTCTTGGGAATATTACAGGTATTGTTGTTTGACTTAAGTACCAATGTCCAAAAACATTTGGTTCACCAAACTGTAATTGTGGTTAGGATCATATGAAGTCAGTAATTAGTAAAGGAAGAACTCATGAGCATTGGGTAAACTCAGGAGTTCAGATCTAAAACATCACAATATGTAGAGTTAAAAAGTGTTCTCTGCTAATCCCATAATGGATATATTAACACTCTGATTAGTCTTTGTTCCGTGTCCTGCAGGCATACCACGATTGGCCTGCTTTAGCTTAAGTTGTAGATAAATTCAAAGTAACATATTTTACTGCTAACCCATTTGACCCATCAAAGCTAATAGGCCAAATAACATCACTAATCCAGGCGCGAGCCGCACGAGTCTTGGGTCATCTCAACTGTATGACATCTAAGCTCACCGTACATATAATATGATCATTAATCCAGGCACAAGTCTAAGTGTGACAGTTACACTACGGAAACATGCTGATGGTGTGATATTTTAATCTAGAGCATACATATGTCTCCTATTTATAGGGAATCATGACATGTAGTTGTCAGATGACAAATCGTCATCATTCCCCTGAAAATAGGGGGCATATCTTTGGTAAAGATTAAAAGGTTACAACACCACATAGTGGTGTGACGTTTATGCTAAATAATTTTTGTGGATGTTTAATGGGTGAATTAGAGGATGCTGATTGGCTGGTGACATCACATAGACACGGTGACGTGGTGTCACCGTTGCAACCAATATTTTCTCAAAGGGAGAAGTTATTCGGTGAGCCCGTCACGCCACGTCAGCACCATTTAATCTTAATTATCCACTTGTCCCTTACTTTTAAAGATATCATGACAAGTAGTTAGTGAAATTTAAAATATGAAAGTTGATAAACACTTGTCATGATCTCCCTGGAAGGAGGGGGCAAGTGGGTGGTAAAGAATAAATGGTAGCACCACGTCAGTATACTGACGTGACGTGGTGTGACGGGCTCATTGAATAATTTCTCGTGTATATGTGTGTATAAATATGATACACCCAAATCTGGCTCTATCCTATGACCGAGCGGTTCAAACCAGCAGCGAGTCCATGTCCCGGTCAAATCGTGCACAACTCCTTGGACAAGCATCATCCTGAGCGGTCTAGTCTACTCAGCATCTCGAGCGGTTCATCCCCGACCCGGCGAACAGGTCGGGAAAATCGCACAGGGACATCCCACCGCGGGAACAGCCCATCCGGGCCCACAGGCATGATCCCGAGCGTCACAGGCGTGATCCCGAGCATTACGGGCAGTTTCCTACTCAAGCTAGAAGACTAATGGAAAGTGCAAGCTATTTCCTAATCCAATTAGGAAACCCCTACAATTAATGTCAATCTATATTAATTGAATTATGTTTCCTTATCCATGTACGAGTAGGTCTCTTACATCTATAAAAGAGACCACTCACCCTCCATGGAAGGGGCCAACTCTCTACACAGCGCCTCTATAAAAATTCACCATTGTACGCATACACCCAGCCGGTATTACTGGTAGTGCCGCCCCTCTTTGTTGGCTCACCAGGCCCGCCGGTGATCTGCTAGTGAACGTGCTCAGACACACCCGTGGACGTAGGTACCTTCATTAACAGGGCCGAACCACATACAAAAAATAGTCTCTCTCTCCTAAAATTGCTCTACTTCACCCTTACCAAATTCTGGCATCATCAGTTTGGCGCCGTCTGTGGGAAACGACAAGTCTTCTCATCAACAAATCTCTTGACTGATCGTCATGCCACCGAAGAAGGGTAAGACGGCTGATCAGTAATCCGACCAGGATGTTCCGCCGGCCCCGGCACCGACTGCAGCAGTCATGACATCTGAGCAGATCACCGCGACCTTCACACAATTCTTGGAGGGCCAGCGTCAAATCCAGCAACAGATCGAAGCCCTGCTAGCCCGGCAAAGCAATCCTCCAGGGGCCGGGAAACGACCTGGGAACGTTGCGTACGGTCAGGAACCGATCTTGATCAGACAACGTGCCCGAGCCAACCCGTCCCGTGTTGAGGATGCAAGAGACATCAGCGGTGGGCGTGCTGCCCGAAAGGAAAGGCAGGAGCATATGGCCCGGGAATCAGTCCAGGGTCACTCGGTCAAGAGCCGAGTCGTCTCTGGGCACACGGTTACCCAGAGTCATAGCCAAGCCCGATCCCAGAGGACAGCACACCAACATAAAGAAAAAAACACTTCCACCGATACCGGTCGGGAAGGAGTGGAAGCCCGAATCAAAGACTTGCAGAAGCGGATCGACGGAGTGGCCAAGAAGCTTGGTCAAAACCGCGCTCAGAATCAGGCCAATACCGAGACAGAGTCACCGTTCTCCAGCCAGATCACGGGGTTTGCCATCCCGCGCAAATTTAAGCAGCCTCGCCTCCCTATAACGGCTCGGGAAGCCCGGTCGACCACGTCCGGGCCTACAAGGCTAAGATGGCCTTAGCCACCAACTCCGATGAACTACACTGCCTAGCCTTCCCCAGCACTTTGACAGGTCCTGCCGTGCAGTGGTTTTACTCCTTGGAACCCCGATCGGTCTGCAGTTTCAAACAACTCAGCAAGCAGTTCATCAACCAGTTCGCCGGCATGCATGAACCGCCAAAGCCAGACATGTAGCTACTGACAGTCAGATAACGGACTAATGAGTCCCTTAAGGAGTTCATCGACCGATTCAACCAACAGTAGCTTCAAATCCGCAATTTGAACGAGACAATAGCCATCATAGCCTTCTGCTCGGGAGTTCAACACACCAAGTGCGCCGTATTGCTCCACAGAGACCGACCGAAAACTTTGATTGAGCTCTCTGAGAGGGTTGGAAAATACATTGACATTGAAGAGTTTCTGAAGACCAAAGACACCGGGCAAAAAAGCAACGAGTCTTCCAAAAATAAGCGAAAGCGAGATCAGCCCGGGAGTTAAAGTAATTTTTGTGGATGTTTAATGGATGAATTAGAGGATGCTGATTGGTTGGTGACATCACATAGACACGGTGACGTGGTGTCACCGTTGCAACCAATATTTTCTCGAAGGGAGAAGTTATTCGGTGAGCCCGTCACGCCACGCCAGCACCATTTAATCTTAATTATCCACTTGTCCCTTACTTTTAAGGAGATCATGACAAGTAGTTAGTGAAATTTAAAATATGAAAGTTGATAAACACTTGTCATGATCTCCCTGAAAGGAGGGGGCAAGTGGGTGGTAAAGAATAAATGGTAGCACCCAGGGGCGGACCAGGAGTTTTCCTTTAGGGGTGCCGAGTTACTACGTAGGCTATCTAACAATGACACACTAAAGGGTTCGGGGGCAGCGCCCCCGAGGCGATTTTTTTGGTTCTATTCATACATGGATATACTTTTTTTTTCCCCTTATCAGTAAGACTACAAAATTACTATGTCAGGTTATTTTGTACTGTTTGAGAGTTGTTGGGGAGGTGGGGCGGGGTTTGAGTTTATTATAATGAGTGGTCTAATTGTACAGAGTAATGTTATTCTACCCAAATCTTTGTATCTCAAATGATTTTCAAACACATATGGTTGAAATTTAGAATTGAAACAAAGCAATCAAATGATTTAAGATAACTAAGGGGTAGCATTTTTTTTTTTTTTTTTATTTAAAAGTGCCAACAGACTACAAATAGGAAAAATAATACACATACATGTATATTAGTAAGAACATTTTACCACATGTGAGGGGTCCAATGACACCCCCCACCAACAACACAGTTCCGCCCCTGGTAGCACCACGTCAATATACTGACGTGACATGGCATGACGGGCTCATTGAATAATTTCTCGTGTATATGTGTGTATATATATATACAAATAGTTGTATGTATACAACAACACAGACACAAATAGAGATGGGGAACTAAATATCACGCAGGCAAATGGCAGCCAAAATGTGTTCAAACTTCAAAGAAAGTAGTGTAGGCCGCCGGCATTACCTTGACAAATACAATGACGTCATTGCATGCTTCGGGCTAATGTGGGTCAAGCATTTAGTCGAACACATTGCGGAGATTTGGACAGAAGTATTTCTAAAATCACCTTATCAATAGTTGTCCCTTTAATTCGATTCTCCTTCAAATTTACATAGCATTTCTCAAACAGATACTCCCTCCGTCCTAAATTGCTGGATACTCTTTGGGTTGTCCCAAAATACTTGTCTATTTTGAAAAGTCAACACATCAAATTTTTTATCTTTCCTATTTTGCCATTTCTTTTTTTCACAATTATCACAAATCTTAGTTTAAATTAAGGGTAAAGTTAGAAACTAAGAATATTTTTTTTTTTTTTTTTTGCTACAGTCAAAGCACCCACTGGCGCCACACACACACACGATAGACAGCCACTGGCTGAAGGGGAGTGAAACCCCCTGTTCAAAGTCCCATGAGGGGACTCGAACTCCCCACCTCCCACAAAGGAGAGGTGGTACATGACCATCTAGGCTAGAAGCCCCGGTCGAAACTAAGAATATTTAAATATGAAAACAGTGTAATAAATAATGTTCCTTTAAAAAAGTTGAGTTCTCCAAAAGTGCCCAACAATTTGGGACAGAGAGAATATGTATTTAAGATAATAAATCTGTGCATCTCCACAAAAAGATGAAAGGACATTTCTATTCCTGAAAATCGAATCATTCAAAACGAATAATTTTGCAATCGCTTAGGTTAGTTGGTAAAAATGGCTTTCTTTGTCAAATCTCATACTATGTTTCAAATCTTGAACCCCTTACCGAGACTAGAAACTACTTTTCATCACAGACTACTATACCAAATGATTAAAAAAAAATCAATAATTCCTGCATTAAAAATCTTTGAAGATTGTGAAGGGAGGCATTCAATTACTAGGTCACCCAAACATGTCGTAAATTTATTTTTAACTTTTTCCCACCTTTTAATATCGATGTAGAACCCCCAGTGGCTCTCTAACCGTCACCCCAAACAAAGCCCATACGTTGGGCCCATGAGCCTATCCCTCCTTAAGATAACGGCCCACGATGCCATTGGGTTGCCAAGGATTTGTATAGTTGTCCTATATTGCCCAAGTAATATTATGCTTTTCAAATTTAATTTCCAAACATTTTTTGTCAATTGTATCACATGCAGTAATTTGTAGTACCACCAATCAATACCAGCATGGGATACAATAGTTGTATGTGATACCATCAATTATTGTTAAAATTTAATATAATTGTTAAAGCATTTTTGAGTCAAGTTTATAATGCCTACAGCCAAAGAGTGATGAGCCATTGAGCATATATTTAAAGGAAAATGCTAATGCCAACCTAACTGTGCACATGTTTTTAGACCAAAAAAAAAAAAAAAGAAGAAGAAGAAAGAAGAAATAAATTTTGTCAATCTCAATAGAATTGTATCACTAAAATAATTTTACAAAAAACTTAAATAAATTATTTTATTACTCTCATTGCAATTCAAATTTTTTTACCATATTATATTCACGTAGTTGGATACCAAGGCTATTTAAACATATTGATAATTCTATCTATAAAGCCATAAAGTGATAATTAAGGAGTGATTATTAAGGGCAATATATGAATCTCTATGCAATACGAATTTCAATTTGGCATGAGCTACTGAACTCGGTAATTATTCATTCAAATTAATTCACATATCCTGAGTTTAACTTCTAGATGTTTACAATGAGTACAGTTCATTTGACACCGAGTTTAACTTCCGGATGTTTGCAATGAGTACAGTTCATCTCGTCGTCTAATTTATCTTAGTTAGCCTACTCCGGTCAACAACATGGTTTTCTAGACCTCCGTCTTATCTATCCCGATATTGATATTCCACTAACCGCCCTTGTACTACTCCTCTTCCCTCAAGAACAAGCTATTTCTTTCACTTTTATTTATTATTTTCTATTTATTTATTTATATTTTTGTCATTTTTCAAACTATTGCTTTTGTAAAGGGGAATGCATTAATTACATTCACACTTGAAACGAAAATGCAACTTTTCAAAACTAACCATATTTCGCTTTTGTTAATATTGGATTTGTAGCCTGTGTGATGTACGCGCGTGGGGTATAGATGCTATTATTTAAATATTTATTAGATACAGTTCTACAAAACCATTAAAATCTTAGTGCTTTGTTTGATAAAATTTAAAATTAATTACTAAAACTTAGTGTTGAATTGTAGGTATTCAAAATTTTAAGATGCTGAATTTGAAATTTTTTTTTTTGGTAATAACTTAAATAATTTTTTTTTAAAGATTTAATAACTTTTTTTTTTTTGCTATGCCACTTTTGTTTTGATCCGTCCATGAAAATTCTAATGAATACACTTCCTATCCCTAATATTGATAGTTACACATCACTTTTATTTATTTTTTGGGTTCTTGGTGGACCACATAATTCCTGATGTGTATCATCATATTTTCTTTTAACCTTTTTCCAATTCTTGGACTCTATGCATGTGTAGCAATATTTTTTTTTTTCCTTTGGAGAAAGGATGTAGCAATACTTTGTTTATAATTGTAGGACTCTACAATAAACCATAACTGCAGCTTCTATCGATTTTTTTTTTTTTCCTATTTTTTTTTTCCGTTTTATGGAGAGCATGAATTGTAGAATCCTAACGAAACTAATTTAAGATATGGTTGTACTGAAGTATGCATAACTTCTTTTATGGTTAGGATTCTTGCAGTTGTAAAGGTTATGAAAAGATATAGATTAAAGGGGCATTTACCAAAAAGGACCTCAGTACACCATTTATTAAGTTAAAGTACAAATTAGTAAGCGATTTACCAAAAAGGACAAAAAATTGACAGCTGGTGCTCGCACGGTATGAGTGCGCGTACCATAGAATCTTCCAAGCAAAATTTCTCAACCGGCCACTGCTTCCACGCGCCACACGCGCGCGTCCACGCGCGCCACGCGCGCGTCATCATTTGTAGGCTGCTCGCACCGTGCGAGCATTGTATTGTATTATTTTCAATTTCGAAAAATATTTTTAAACTTTAAACGTCCATAACTTTTGACCTACAACTCCATTTTTCGCAAACTTTATACCGTTGGAATCGTGTCGACGAGAGCTACAAAACTAGTACCATTGTTGATATGTTTTGAGAAAAAAAAAATTTCATGTTTTTACATACATGAATAGTAAGTGAAATTTCACTTGATATACATAAAATATTAAGTGAAATTTCACTGAAAATATCAAGTGAAATTTCACTGAATACATGAAAAATATTAAATGAAATTTCATGTTTTTACATACATGAATAATAAGTTAAATTTCACTTGATATACATAAAATGTTAAGTGAAATTTCACTGAATATATGAAAAATATTAAAGCTCTCCAAAAAAATCCTAAGTTCAATTTTTGCAAAGCTCATAAACTAGTTACCAAATGAATTAACATGAAATTGTGCTTTAAAAAAGGAAAAGCACCAAAATGGGGGCCAAACTAAGCCTTAATGCGGTAGCAATGTCTTTATTGCTATTCGTCTTTTTTTAATTTTTTTTCTTCTCAAAACACATAAATTTGGCATACATAAATATTAAGTGAAAATTCTCTGAATACATGAAAAACTGTCACGCCCCGGAGTAGCCAAAAATAGGGAAAATTTAAAATTTTCTTTCTGGACCCATAAGGAATGACGAGTTACATTAACTGATTGTCTTTTCTACGTCTACACATGGTTAACAGAGTAAGCGGAAGCATAAAAACATCTATTAGTGTTCTTCAATAGAACTCAAATGTCGGGGATCTAGTTATTACATCATGAGTCTAAATAAAAGATCTATAAAGGCAATCTAGGGCGATCTATTTGATCACAATTCATATCTAAAGTATTACCTCAGATAGAAGACAATAAAGCAAATTAAGTAATTCTAAATAAGACTATATCGGAGTCCTTCGCTTCAACTTGTACATCTGCCGCGTCCCTTTGGGTAGACCTCGTCTTGAGAGTCGTCACCTGTGAAATCTAGACGTGATATGTCCAGGGCAGGAAGGAGAGCCATTAGCTTTTGAAGCTAAGTGAGTTGACCTAACCGATCACTCCTAATACCAACAATAATATACAAGTACAACAAATATCTCGAACTTGAATATTTGATAAGCATTCTCTCAATACGTATGATTTATGACATGATAATATGAATGAGATACGACACGATGCACCATCGATATATTCGACTTTACTCGATCACAGACACCACAACTGACTCATGTGACTTGTTACATTACCAGTGTAACGCCGTTAGCTCAGAGCAGAATGATTACGTTGCTATCGTCGCCTAGCAGGGCCCTATAGCAGTTTTTTGGTTTTAAAAAGAAAGAGTGTAATCATTGGACTCTTAGGTCCTCGTGACCTTGCCGGGAGAATAGAATAGTTACAGCGCTATCGTCGCCTAGCAGGGCCCTATAGCATTTGAAAGGTAACTATTGTATTCTGATGGATACATTGCTATCGTCGCCTAACATGGCCCTATAGCGTATCAATCATCAATCCATGCATAACTTCAATGATTTCAATGGAAACTCTGGCTATCGTCGCCTAGCAGGGCCCTATAGCAGTTTCATTGTTGTTCCCATTTACTTGATTGTACCACTCGGACCACCGCGGTCCACTTCAATGTGTATATGGATACGACTGGGTTAGTTCCCGTAACTAACCATGCAGACGTCAAGGTTGACATCAAGACTCGACCATGATCATATGAATGTTCATGTGACTATAGAAATAGAAATCATGATAAACAAGAATATCAGCGATTATTAACTAAGCATGGAGTATAGTTAACTAACATGCGTTCATTATATAATAAATAATCTCAACGTTTACAATACTAATATTTATCAGTATCGTCCACACAGGACGCGCTGGGCATACATATATGATCAAAGAATAATTCTATAATATACCAAGTGAGTTAGGACGACTCACCTCGATGTGGATGCGTAAAAACAAGCGTAGCTGTTCCTACAAAGTATTAAGATTACATAGAACATTGATTAATAAGTGTACTAAAATCAAGGGCATAATGGTAATTGTGTTGGGTGGGTTCCTAAACCCCAACATGATGATCTAGACATCATTCTGAGTCTAATGCCATTGACTAGACTCAAATCGGAGTCCGTCGCATAAAAGGCTGGGTTTTCTATACCAGTTTGGGCCCTAAAGATAAGCTGTATTTTTGACCGTGTCGAAAGCTCACCAAACTTTAAGGGGGTGTTCTAGACATTAATCTAAAACTCTAGGAACTGACCGCGTATTTTTCTGAGCTACGGTTTATTTATTACGAATTTCTGAAGTTCTAATCGCCTAATAATAGACTGCGAGATCCCATATTTACAAAATATAGATATGGGTTATATTCAGCTTTTATAAATATTTTTATTAAATACTAAGCCTTAAAATAGGCTAGTGGTATTTTTCTCATAATTTCCGGGGCTCTTTGGTATTTAAAAAAAAAAGAATAATTAAAACATTACATAAATTGTTCCACGATAATTACTAAAAATACCCCGAATGTAGTTTTATAATTGTTAAATTATAAAGCAGTCCTTTATGTCCTTAAGACATAACATAAAATTTTTCAGATTTTGAAATGGGCCAATAGATATTTATTATCTATTAATCATAATTTAAAACAAACATTCATTATTTATTTAATTAAATAAATAATAAGTACAATATAGCATTATTAAAATATAATTTTAGAATATCATATATTATTCTAGAATATTAAAAACTACTTTATATACTATAAACCATTTTCAAAATATCAATCAACTACACATCTCCTTTTATTTTTTATTTAAACTCACAATTATTATTTATTTAAACTAAATAAATAATAAGTAATACATAAATAATAAGATATAATTTCAGCATATAATAAATATTAAAGTGTAATATTCCAGAATTTAAAAAAAATCCCTTTAATAATTCTTTTAAACTATTTATAACATTGAATTATATATTATAAGTATGTATTAAATATTAACAATTAACAAAACTAATTAGCTACTCGTACCATACAAATATACTATTAATAACACTCTAGAAAATCTCGTATGAAACACTTCTTCTTCTTCAATTCTTACCAGATCGTGATATATATATATATACACGTGTATATATACATTTAACACACAAATTTCAAATGATCATATCTCATTCATTTTTCAACGAAAATTAGCGAACCTTAAGTCAAAATCGAGTGCCTCGACGAGCCCGATCTAATGGTCTTAGTTTCATGATCTAACTCTCAACGGTTTGCACGAAAAATGGGAAAAACTGAGAATTGACTTAAACTTTGACCGCTTCGTTCGTCGCGATACAAAATAGTCATCGCGAGCGGTTTGATCTGGGATGTAATGGGATCCTAACCTACCGTATTTCATTCACGAAACGCTTTTCCGTTAACGTTGACGGAACGCCAATTTTTACGTCTATATATATGTCACCCGTGAAATGTCTACGTGTATATGTGTAACATTGCTATGTAATACTTTGAAAAACACCTAAATAATCTGCCGAGTGAATTAGAGAACTTACCTAGGCTTGTGGTGGTCCGATGGTGGCACGAGGGGCGGTCTCGGGGTGATTCGGCCATGGATACTTTTCCTCGGTCTCTTCTCTCTCTAAAGTGTGGTCTCCCTCTCTCACTCTAACTCTCTCAGCAACTCTCTCTCTCTCTACCCACATACCCACACATACAAATATACATATACCACTCACATACTTATATATAGTACATACACACAACAACATATATATATATATTAATCCGTGTGTGTGTGGAGTGTTTGAGGGTGGTGCATCATGTGTGGCTTAGGTTTGGTGAGGGGGGACAAGAGGACGGGTGGCAGTGAGGGTGGGGGCTGATTTGAGAGTGATGGAGAAGAGGTGATTGGGAAAGGTGTACTTGGGGAGGGAGGAGGCCGACGGTTGGAGGAGGGGGTGGTTACCCGGTGGGTTTGAGGGTGGTAAAGTGGTAGTGGTCCAATGGTTAAGGGAGTGTTTTGGGTAGGGAAAATACCTAATGGGTTTAAGGTGGTTGGTTAGTACATGGCTATTTTTGGATAGTACTTTTCATTCCATTTATGTATGATTCAGCCGTCGTTTGAAACCACGTGTCGTACAGTCTAGAAATTACCAGTTTTTATAGGTTTGTGTGCAAATCTCAGTCCGGGTTTTTTTTTTTAAAAAAAAATCAAATATTGATAATATTATAAACCTAAAAATGGTTACATTATTTAAAATATCAATAATAATATTATAATTACAAATTATAATTACGGAGCTAAATGACGTCGAATGTATAGTCCTGATTGTAGTCACCACTATCGGGCCCGAATAATATAACCTATGGTTATAAATTTAGGGATAATGGAAATATAATATGACTTATGGTTATAAATCAAGTGACAGCGAAAAAAAATATTCTATAGTTATAAAATTAAGCAACTACTAGTATATGAATATAATTTATATTATAAGCTTAAGCAAATAATAATTATTAGAAAAATAATCTATTGTTATTATTTAATAATGACAATATTAAAATACGATATTAATATGCAGGGTATAGGGATAATTACAAAACTAGAGTTAGGAAATCTATTTCCTTTCAAATTTTCAAGGGTATTACAAAAACATTGTTTAATTTTTTTAAACAATGCATATTTTGTTAAAATAAGCAAATTTTATAATCAATTATAAAACTCAAATTTTCAACCAAAACAAATGCAGAAATTCTTGTTAAAATTCGTCTTTTTTAACTTTATTGTTGATATGTTTTGAGAAAAAAGATTTTCATATTTTTACATACATAAATAATAAGTGAAATTTCACTTAATATACATAAAATATTAAGTGAAATTTCACTTGATATACATAACATATTAAGTGAAATTTCACTTGATATACATAAAATATTAAGTGAAATTTCACTCAATTCTAGAGCTTTTAAAAACTCTCCCCAAAAAAGCTCTAAGTTCCATTTTTGCAAAGCTCATAAACTAGTTACCAAATGAATTAACATGAAATTGTGTTTTAAAAAAGGAGAAGCACCAAAATGGGGGCCAAACTAAGCCTTAATGAGGTAGCAATGGCTTTATTGCTATTCGTCTTTTTTTAATTTTTTTTTTCTCAAAACATATAAATTTGGCATACATAAATATTAAGTGAAAATTCACTGAACCTGTACATGCCTTCTTCCTGAAAAACTTGAAGTTAAACTTAACATTTGTGTACTCGTTCAGTGAGATTTCACTTAGTAGGTCAAGTGAAAATTCACTAACTATTCCAAAAGTTGCTAGAACTAACTCTCTAGAGTTTAAGATCTAATTTGATACTTACTTTGTTAAAAAGTTGCTCAAGTGTCAATTTAAGTAAAATTTCACTTAATATTCATGCACAAGTTCAGTGAAATTTCACTTAATATTCATGTACAAGTTCAGTGAAATTTCACTTAATATTCATATATGCCAAAGTGAAATTTTACTCTTTTTTTTTTCTCTTTCATATTAAACAATGCATATTTCCTTTATAAAAAAAATCAAATTTCACAAATCAATTATAAAACATAGTTTTTCAATCCAAACAAATGCAAAATTCTTGTAAAAATTCACTAAAACTCTCTTTAAGAACAAAGTGAACATTCGATTTTTTTTTTCTCACATCATATGAACTTGGCATACGTGAATATTACGTGAAAATTCAATAACTTATACACAAATATTATGTGAAAATTTTATTAGGTTCGTCTGGAGCATAACATGTAAAAATAAGAATTTTTTTCTTTTGCTCAAAATGTATCAACAATGGTACTAGTTTTGTAGCTCTCGTCGACACGGTTCCAACGGTATAAAATTTGTAAGAAACAGAGTTGTAGATCAAAAGTTACGGGGGTTTAAAGTTTAAAAAAGCTTTTTCGAAATGAATATGATATGGTACAGCCACTCACACGGTGTGAGTGGCTGAAACCAAGGACGCGCGCGTGAAGGAGGGGGCGATGGTCACATGGGATTTTCTATGATACGTGCATTTATACCGTATGAGCACTGACAAGATTCCTTTTGTCCTTTTTAAAAAATGGTCAAATCTTTTGGAGTTTAAACTTATAAGGGTTACTTGTAGGGATTTTCCAACAATTATCTATAGATTAAATTAGATATGATTTAGAAAGTAAAATAATATACTTTGATTTAATGATATATATATATATATATATATATGTATGTATTAAAAAGGTGAAAATTTGTAGAGCTGCCATGTGGCAAGCATCTCATTCCACTTTGTATAATCAACAATGATACATTCACGTCTCCAACCACACCTCTAACCACATCCTATGCTTTAAATGCATGTACCATGTACTGTGTAAGTGGTGCATAGAAAAGTGTGAAAAGATCAAATAGCACAAGGTACATGTATTTAAAGCATAGGATGTGGTTAGAGGTGTGGTTGGAGATGTGGGTGTATCGTTGTTATTGTATAATATATTGTCATGACCTATCCCACTATGCGCGGAAATAGGACACGTGGTACGCCACCAAGGCTCATCCAAACCAATTACAACATAGTTGCAGAATAAATATAAATACAACAGTGATAAAACCATTCCCAAAAATTTTAATGGATTATAACATCAGAGTTATAAAAAGTTTTTCTCATTTGAAAACACTTAAAGAAGAAATCAGTTTTGAAAACAGTAATTTAGTCGACTGTGTCGGGAACCCAGTCGACTGTGTCAGGGACTCAGTCTACTGGGGTCTCAAATTTTCAGTCGACTAGTACTTGTCCGGTCGACTGGAAAGATTCAGCAGAATGTATGTTTTAAAATCACTTTCCAGTCTACTGGTTTTTCTACTTCAGTCGACTGCTTCCCTGAAAACTAAAAGAGATTTTTGTTTCATCAGTGGGTCCAGTTAACTGTGGTCCCGGCCCAATCGACTGTTTTCCCCTGCTGCTGCACAATCTACAGAATTTAAGTCTAATGTTATCCAAACTCATTGGGGTTTAACTGCCCATGCCAAATTCATCCCAAAGTGGCTCTGTATTACAACATAGTCAAAAACATATATTACAAGAGTTTGCTATCCGTTACAACTCTACGAATCTATTCCGAGATTCAAGTTAAAACAAAACATAGTTCTAGTTCATTATATGTCTTATCACAACCTTGGAATGGAAAACAAAAATATATACAAAAGCGATCTTGTCGTCTCATCGGCCTCACGCTTCGCATTTTTCATTTCCTCTTTTCTTATCACCTACAATGGAGTAAAGTTCCACTACTAAACTATATGCTGAGTGCACAATTCTAAATATATGCTTATATGACAATTCATGTCTTGAGACATCAAAACACATCAAATTAGTCTCTAAGGAAGGTGATACATTTTCATTCGGTAAACGAGATTGATGTCGTGGAAGGCCTTTCTCTTCCACGCACCCAGTGCCCTGGCTGGACCTTTCTCCAAACCAGACACAACAACTATCGATATCACAATCCTCAAACTTCGAGGAGCTTACCCCCAGATGAAATTGCACCAAACCCCCCATTGACCTACATAAACACATAACATGCTCATATAATCACATATATATATATATATATATATATATATATATGTGCTTTTATCGTAGTTTCACGCGCATAATTAACAGGCCTACTTAATACATGAATTTCGTCCGGATCCAAAATATCAAGTCGGATATCTAAAAGATGAAATTTTCCTATAATACATAGACTTAGAGTTAATACATCGTGCTATCGTTATAAAATTTTCCTATAATTTTATCATGATATGTATATATATATACATATTTGTATATTTTATCTATATGTTATGTTGTGTTAATGTTAAAGAAAAAATTGGGGAGACTTCCATTTGGGACTCCCTTAGCCCCGAATTTGCCATAAATGACAAGAAAAACAGTTTCCAATGGAACTGCCTTGCAGTGGAAATTATTTTTCTTACTATTTATAGCAAATTCAGGCTAAGGGAGTCTCCCTAGAACTGCTCTAATGTTAAAAAAAAAAACAACCTTAAAATTTAAAGTGTGTACACATATATATTGAATTACTAATTACCCTTTTGAAAAAGTTTAAAGTCTATACAATTATTGAATATGAACATAACTCAAATAACTCAATTCTTTTGTTGGTGGTGCATGTTCAATACATATTGGGTTTAATATTTGAAGCACTTATTTTTCAAATAAATCTATGAAATATATCCATAATAAACGCAGCTAAATTTTATTTATCTACTTCGACTCAAGTTTTTTTTTTTTCCCTACGAATTCTGAATACAATTTCTAACTAGTCAAAGAAATATCAAGTAAATGTTACTCTATTAAATTCTTCACTTAATTAAAATTTTGGAATTTTTTATTAGTTCAACTATTTTTCCAATAAGAAGTTGTTGGTTTAACGTCAGTTAATACAATTGTTAAAGCAAAATTTTTTAGCACCTTCTTATGAATTAGTAGAACTTATTTCTATTTCTTGTACACATTAAAAATTCAATGCCAGGGCCTTACTCTGGTTGTCTTCCTATTTATATTAAAAAAAGTCATTATTTCAATGCATTTTCTTAAATTTCGTTAAATATTAGTATATGAGAATTTTCCTAGTCAAATCTAAGAATGGTACTGAAAGGACTAGTCGTATATGAGAATCGTCAAATTTGAGACTAGTACTGAATTTGTACAATTTAAGTAATTTTTTTGAAAGGAAAAAATGCAGTTGACCTCTCAAAACATGTGACAAACTACATATATCTACAAATCGTCAATGTAGTAATGTACATAGTGGATTATTACTTGATAAAATATTTCATATTTGCCAATCGTCAATGTAATACATAGTGAATTATTACTTTAGTTGCAATATTCACATACAAAATTCAAAGGAAGTCACTGTATTCATCTAAATATGTCCAATTTTTTTTTTGTCATATAAGGCTAGAGATGCCAGTATAATTGTATAATTGAGGGGAGCTGCTCAGCATAAGTCACCAAAACAACTGATTTGGGCCCCAACCCCAGTAGGGCCTCACTGAATAGTCAACATAATAATCTATTTTACATACATAGTTAACAGCTAAAAATGCAAGAATGACAATTTATAATAAGTAAAGTTTATAATAAGTAAGGGTGCGTTTGATAAAACTGAAAATTAAGTACTGAAAATTAAGTGCTGAATTTAAGTACTGAAAATTTTAAGTGATTTATATTTGCAACAATGAAAACAGTGTTTTAAAAACTCAAATAGAATGCATTCAGTGATTATTTTCAGTAGAAAATTTTCACTTAACATTTTCAGTGGATTTTGGCTACTTTTTCAATTAAGTGGTACATTATCAAACGCACTGAAAAAAATTAAGTGCTGAAAATTTTCATTTTCACCACTTAATTGGGTTATCAAACACACCCTAATACTTTACCAATGTAAGTTTGTTTTACTTGTTTATTTAACTAATTTTGTTGTGCAAACTAATTTTGTGTTGAAACATGTCAAATTGCAATTTTTTTTACAAAATTTTATATAGAGTCTTCATCTTCGTAATTGGCTTAGAAGTCCAAAAATGTCAGATTATGATATAATTTATCCTTTAGTTTTGTTTTTCTTTTCACAACAAATTAAAGCAATCATCTGAGCACGTATCGTGGACAACCACTTTGTGGGCAAGCATTAATAGTGCTGCCACAAGGAAACCGAGGATCCTTATTCAAATTATCTCGCTGTATGTGCAATTTCACAACCAACCATCTCTCTTTTGTGTGAAACATGGGTTTCTTTGTCATCTTTTTAATTGAGGCCGGTAGCATTATTGTTCGCCCAGTTGCCAAAGCTAATATTGCCATCAATCAACATGTACATCAATACATGATATCAACTTAAATTTTTTATTTTTTATTTTTTTTGGGATACTAGTACTGTTGTCGTCCCACATCGCTTAGATGTGTTATTGTCTGTGTGGTTTATTAGACTTTAGTCCCCTTTCCTTAACACTTGAGTTTTAAGGAGTTGAATGAGCTTGACCTTACAAGCAAATCCCCTAGTTCAACCTGTCCTCCAAGACTTTGAGATTTTCACCAGTTGGGTTATCTATTGCATTTTTGTATGGAGTAGAACTGAGCGGCTATTCTGTGACACTTGCATTAACCCCATAACACATGTGCCAGGTCAATTAGGGAGCAGGCTCGGCTCTGGGCAAAGGCCACCAAGGTAGAGGTGTCAAACGGGGTGGCCCGCCCCGTCCCGCCCCGCCACCTTAACGAGTTGGGCGAATTTTGGCCAGTCACGGGGTGGGTCGGCGAAATAGACGGGGCGGGGCGAATTGACTCGGTAAGGGATATAGGGTGATTCGTCCCAACCCACTAATTCGTGGGTCAACGGGACGAGGCGAGGCGGGGTAGCTAACTCGCGGGTTAGTTGGCGAATTAGCCCGCGAGTTATATTTTTAATTTTAATAAAAAAAAATCTAAAAAATAGTTTAATAAATTACTTTATTTAAAAATAGTTTGTTGAAAAAAGCATTTGAAAACTATTTTTTTTAAAAAAAAAATTATTTTCTACTTAAAAGTTTAATAAAATTGTTTATTAATAAATAGTTTATTTGAAAACAATTAAATAAAAATATTTTATTCACGGGTTGGTGAGGCCGGGCGGGGTGGGTTCGCGAGGCGAGGCGAGTTGGTGGCGAGTCGGTGGGTTAGACAAGCTGGATTACGAGGCGAGTTGTGGGTTGCAAAAATGGAAGTCGACTCGGACCCATACCCAATGAATTGAGTCACGAGCTGGGTTCGTCCACGAGGCGAGATGAGTTGCGACTCGCCAAATGGCGAATTGGGGCGGGGCGGGGCGGGCCAATTCGCCCCGTTTGACACCCCTACACCAAGGCCAATGCCTAGGGCCCTCAATTCATTGATTAAATATTTTAGGGTCCCCAAAAGTTTGCAACTATACCATTATTATTAAGCTCAATTATAAAGGCTCCTAAACTAAAATACACTTTTTATCCTTCCCCAAACAGACCCTAATCCATGCCCCGAGACAATCTAAATAAGGCTTAGTTTATCCCCATTGTGGCTTTTTAAAAGTAGCTTATGAAATTTATTATTAAGTCGTTTGATAATTTTGTACAAGTGACACATTACTCTTCAAAAAAAACATCATGAAATCAAAAAGCTACCTTGAACTTTTAAAAGCTCCATCCTAGAGCTTTTAAAAGCTCCCAAAAAAAAAACCCTAAGTTCAATTTTTGCAAAGCTCATAAACTAGTTACCAAATGAATTAATATGAAATTTAAAAAAGGAGAAGCACCAAAATGAGGGCCAAACTAAGCCTAAGCCGCCAACTTTCATTTATGGCTTCTAATTATTATTATTATTATTATTTTTTTTTTTTTTGTGTGTGCGTGTGGTTTAAAATAGTTAGATAGGCTTAATTACAAAACATATCCTTTAAGTTTAGTCCATGTCTTATTTTAGTCTTTGTAGTTCAATTGCATCAATGAGGCCCCTAAAGTTTTTAAATAGAAGCAAGATGATCCAAATGTCGAATTCTGTGAGAATAAATGACAAAATTTACTCACATGCTATGAACTGTCTCGATTCTTAGGAGTAAAAATATAACATCACTATCTCACCATCCACTTATCAGCGTAATTATGCATAGCAGTGGGTGAATTTCATCAAATTTTGTATCAAAATGGGATATTTGGATCATATTGCTTCTATTAAAAAAAAAACTCTAGCACCAAAGTGATGCAATTGAAACTACAGGGACTTAAATGAGACAGAGACCAAAATTCAAAGGCATATTTTTTCTTTACACCTAGTTAGATAGAGTATGATAGCTAGATACTGCTAATTTTATAGAGGACCCCATTCAAAAAGCTCGCCTAGGGCCCCCGATAACTCAGGACCGGCCCTGTTAGGGAGGTGAGGGGCGGTATAATTTGAACCCATGCACACCAAGCCGAGGTGATTATCAACACCTTTATTGATTGCCGTTAAAATAAAGGGTTAATTACAGAAACACCCCCTGTGGTTAGACCTTTTATCAGTTACCCCTTTATACTTTAAATTTTATCACTAATACCCCCTGTGGTTTGGACTAAAGTGAAATAGTCACTTTTTCCGTTAAAGTTAACGGAAAATGGGTAAAAATACGAAATTACCCCTATTACATGCTAATGAGAACGCCCTTATATGCTTAAATGTTTATTTAGGCATATGTGGTATACTATTATATTATTTTGATATTATATTTGTTGTTGGAGACAATTGTGTAGTCACTTTGAGGTACATTTATGAGAGCAAATTTATTTAATTTTTTATTTTATTTTTGATCTACCCTTGGACACACACACCACAAACAGTCTTGTCGATATATTATTATTTTTTATTTTTTATTTTTATCTACTCTTAGACACATACAATCTTGGTGATATGTTAGTTTTTTTTTTTAATCTACTCTTGACCACACACACAGTGAAATCCAGTGTAGTGATGTACTAAGATCTAAAAAAAAAAATTTATCCCCAAAATTTTGTGTGTGTGTCAAATTCGCTCTCACAAAGGTACCCCTAAATGACCACATAATGGTTTTTAACAACAAATGTAATATCAAAATAATATAATAATGTTCCACATATGCCTAAATAAACATTTAAGCATATAAGGGTATTATTATTAGTATGTAATAGGGGTAATTTTGTACTTTTATCAATTTTCCATTAACTTTAACGGAAAAAGTAAATGTTTCACTTTAGTCCAAACCACAGGGGGTATTAGTGATAAAATTTAAAGTACAGGGGGGTATTTGATAAAAGGCCTAACCACAGGGGGTGTTTCTGTAATTAACCCTAAAATAAAAGATGGAAAAATAAAAAATAAAAAAATAAATAAAAAGAGGTACATTCAATAACCTAAATCCCATGCCATGAACTTTGCAAATTTGAGCGGTACAACCGTACAATGTTTTAACATGTAGTGTAACTGTGGATTAAAAGCTTAGGGATAATTACATTTTAATTATTTTTATGTCAAAATTAAAATTGTATTTACTAGTTTTTTAACATTGAAAAAATATTAAATTTTTATATAAAATAAAAAAATCATCAAATTTTGCATGATATTTTGGAGCAACTGTTCGAACGTTGAGAGCTACTCTTCCAAAAGCAGAGAACAACTCATTTAAAAATCGGGTGCAACTCTTCACAACATTGAGAGCAAGTATTCAAACGTTTTAGTGCAAGTTCATAATGTTGAAAACAAAAAGTCAACTAAAATACAAAATAACTACTATAAGTAAAAAAAATATATAATTTTTTTTATGACTTTTTAAATTTTTTTTTAATTTTTATTGATATGTTTTTAATTTTCAAAAAATAATAAATCAACTTTTTTATTTCATACAAAAAATTGATTAAAATATAATTATCCCAAAAGCCTATCCCAATTCCAAACCGTTTAAGCATTTGTTATGTACTGGTTGGTATGACACTGATTGACTACCACCTATTTATTGGTGAGTACTTCAATACATTTTTTTTTTTTGGTACAATACTGGGGATAATTTCTATTGTATTTTTTTTAAGGGGAAATGTTAAAAGGAGCTTAAAATAGTAAAAAATACAGATCTTGGATGATGTTAGTGGTTCATGCACAGGGGCCAGGGTCGGTCCTGAGCCAATTTTGCGAAGCAATTACATGGGGCCTCAATTTTAGTTATTATTTTTAGGCCTATTTTTTTTCTAATTTCTTCTTAATTTTTTATAAAACTTAATCATTTTTAGGCCTATTTTCTTCTAATTTCTTCCTAATTTTAATGAAACTTAGTATAGATGTCTCATTTTTTCGGCCCCTTTGAAAATTCACTTGAAGCCTCGGACAATTTTTGTCATCTCAAGACCGGCCCTGGCAAGGGCGGAATTAGAAAATCAATTCGGGGGGTTTGAGTATGGGCTCTTAAATTATTTTTTTTAGACCTATTTAGACATATTCTAGACTTATTTATGCATATTTTTGACATATTTATACATTTTTTATGTATATTTTTAACATATTTATATAATTTTGTGTGTGTATATTTTAGATCTATTTATGCATATTTCTGTATATAATTTATAATTAACAGAAAAATATAAAAGAGAGGGCTTAGTATGATAATTTTATAATATTAAAAAGGCTTTTATAATTTTTAGGGAGGACTTAACTGTAAAATTTATTTTTTTAGTACAAATCTGTAATATTCAAAAAATCTGAGCAGCCCTTCTTGGGTCTGCCCCTGTTCATGCGTATAAGTGTTGTTTATGTTGACATTACTTAGACCAATAACATTAAAAAAAAAAAAGGTTAAACAGTTAATGGATCCACAGGGAATGATATGTGCGCACCCAAGAAAGGAAAAATAGAAAAACAACTTATAGGGATTTAAGATTCGTTTGATAATATTGCGATTTTCTATTTTTATTTTCACTTTTTAAAGAAAAAAAAAATTTGAAAATACATTTGGTAACACTTTTGTTTTATTTTATTAAAAAAAAAACAAAACATTTTTAAAATTCGTGATAAAATTGAAAACTGAAAAAAGTGGTTTATATAATTTTAGCATGTAATAGGGGTAATTTTGTACTTTTATCAATTTTCCGTTAACTTTAACGGAAAAAGTAACTGTTTCACTTTAGTCCAAACTACAGGGGGTATTAGTGATAAAATTTAAAGTATAAGGGGGTATTTGATAAAAGGCCTAACCACAGGGGGTGTTTCTGTAATTAACCCTTTTAATAAATGAAAACGCCGGCTACACTCTTTCGATGATCACCGCTCGTGGATCACGGACCTTTTCCTGTTCCCTCTACTTTTCCTTTCACCTTGACTGAAACTGTGCAATTGACATTAGGTTGGTTTTTAATTAATGCCCTGGGCTACTTTTATCCCATGTGGTTGATTTGCATCTCACAATTACACAACCCAATTTATTTATTTATTTTTAAGTTTTAGACCTTAAATGATATTGCTATATATCATGATATATTGCTATATATCTCAAATTTGGTTCCTTAATATTTTAAAAGTTGTACCACATGCTATGATGGGGCTTGATGGTACCACACAGTATTGTGTGTAGAAAAATTATTAAAGAATTTGAGAACCAAATTTGAAAAATATACCATATTTCCTTGACTTTGGGGGCGCATCTAGTGCATGTTTTGAAAAATAAGTTGGACATTGATAGCGTTACAAAAAACATTTCCTGTTTTTGTTTTTGTTTTTGTTTTTGTTTTTTTATTTTTATTTTAAAAAATTAACAATGTTAGCAAACAAATTTTGTGTTTTCATTTAAAAAAAATAGACATCTTTTGTTTAAAAAAAAAAACTTAAAACAAAAAACAGAAAATATTACCATACAAGCATAGTTCTTCGTTTACATAACACGAGGTTGTTTAAAGATGTGATTGGTTTATGGCTAGGTAGAACCATTGTTTATGTGGACAATGTGTGAACAACTATATATACATATATATATATATATATAATTATATATGGAACATTATTGTATCAAAGAAGTCGTCTTAAAATGTCATTTGAATGCAATTGTCGCATTAATAATTTTAAAAACATATAGAATATTCTAAATAAGAAAAATTCTATCTTTGAATAGTCCAGTCCATTCACGAAAGAGTAATATTAGACACATAATGAATTGTACAACCAATTGTATAAATGTGTAGCACAAGGTTGGACCTTGTGCTGAAAAGTCTGCACACTCAAAAAGGTATGTACATGCTTTTTAGCACAAAGTCCAACCTTGTGCTATACGTTTGTGCAATTGATTATACAATTCGTTGTGCACCTAACATTTTTGTTCACGAATAGTATGCTCATGTGCTTAAATTCATGAATTTTGTCATTTAAATTTAAAATAAAAATGGCTAGCTATATGATAACGAAGTGCGAATAAATCTCCTACTTATCTAAATGACTTCACTAGCATTGATGACTTTTCTTTATTTTGAAGGGTAATGTTATTATTAGAGTAGTAATGACTAATGTCAGAGTAAAAATTATCACTAAAAATTTTAGCGACAAAAAAAAATACATTATTAAAACTTTTAGCAATACTTACTACTCTGGTATAACTGGTATTAATCATTGCTGCTCCAACAAAAAAGTTAACTTAGTTTGAAGGGCAAATTACACTTTAGTCCATTAAACTATAATGTGTTTTCAATTGGGTCCATAAACTTTTTTTTTTGGCAATTGGGTCCTTGAACTTCAAAAATTCATTCAATCAGACCCAAATTCTGACACTGTTAGCTTAAACTATTAGAAATTGAAACGTACGTTGCACGTAATGCTTACCTGTCACATGTTAGGTTAAGACAAACACGGGAGAATGTGAACAGTGCAAAAGATTGCATTCAATCAGATCTGAAATCACGTTCAATCAAATTCAAAAACACATTCGACTAGATCCAAAATTGCATTCAATTATACCCAAAATCACATAATTTTTTAGCCATTCACAGTCTCCCGTGTTTGTCTTAACCTAACATGTGACAGGTAAGCATCACTTGCAACGTACGTGACAATTTCTAATAATTTAAGCTAATAGAATCAGAATTTGGGTTTGATTGAATGAATTTTTGAAGTTCATGGACCCAATTGCAAAAAAAAAAAGTTTATGGACCCAATTGAAAACAGGTGTATAGTTTAATGAATTAAAGTGTAATTTGACCTATTTTGAAACACTGTAAAAATTGTATATGCAATTATTAAAATTCAAGGGACAACCAAACATGCTACAAGTGTCTTGTCTACTTGATGTATCGTGCTTTCCAACTTGCGACGCCAATTAAATTTCAAGATTTGACTTAATTTCTATTCTCCAACTTTGAAATAATGTACAACGTGACCTGACTATTATTATGCACATAGCTGGGCCTACACCGTTGATTTTTTTAGTTCCATCTAGATCAGTCAACTTTGATATTTATATGAAGTCTATTGTTTATAGAGGAGCTAAATACATCTATATTTTTTTTTATGTACATTCATCTCATTCTATATTTATACATTTTTTTAAGGAATTTTTTATTTTTTTATTGTTTAAAAAATATTAAATAATAAAATATAAGTGTACATAGCAAAAATATGGATGTATTTAGCCCCACCATGTTTATACATGTGTGCATATATATATATATATATACTAATCTAATAGAACATGTTTTGCACGTGGTTGGTTGTCATGCCCGTTCCGAAAATCATTGTATTAAAATACATATTTGAATTTTTATGAATTATCAATGTTATTTGATAATTAAGAATGAGGTTGACTCGAGGTCAACGGAGAGGTGTCAATTGAGGACACGGTAATAGGAAATCATATGGCATCAACACGATTTAAATGACATTTATGTGACTAAATGTTATTTTAGATATCTAGTATTTTTCATGAATAGTAAATTTACCTGTGTAGAGTAAATTTCTGGTAATTTTTGTTATCGCCGTAGAGCAGTGTGAACACTATGGTGAGAACATAAGTGGCACGTTAAATAAAAGGTATGTTGTGTAGAGATTTCATAGAATTTAATTTCCAAACGTGATTTTTGGACCAAACGAGACATAGTCGAAAATATTTATAAATTATAGTTTTTTACTTGTAAAGTTATTAAATGGACATGTGCGATGTTTCAGGACTTGATTAAAAGTTTTGAGAACTCGTGGGGAGTTAAGTATAATTTTCGCGAGTTGTGCCTATAAATAGTAATGGATGAGATTTCATTATTATCCACAACTTCTAAAATATCTAAAGAGAGGAGAGAGAAAGGAGATTTGATCTTACGATCTTTCCGACGACAAATAGCGACCATTCATCCGTTAGTTTTCGACCAAATTTCATATTTGAATGACTCGAGGTAAGAGCTCATTTTGAAACCTCTTAGGCCTCGTTTGATAAAGTTTTTTCGAAAAGTTAATTTTAAGAAATTGGGAAAAACATGTCTATACTTGTAGGAATCGTTTAAGATCGGAGATCCGACGTTTATTTGACCTCCTAGTACTTCTCATGAAGTTTGAGAGATATAGCTCGAGGTATGAATTCCGAACCTTTGTAATATAGGGAATTTTGGATGTTTTAGATATTTTGTATGAATTGTGATCCGGGAAAACTAATGTGTTAAATTAGGCCCATTAATTTTAGCGAGTACGTATAGAAAAGTATGGTGACATGATTATGTGAGAATGCTAAATGTTTATGTGGTCAAAGGGGAGTTTGATATAATTTCATGTCTGTGCACGCCTCTTGATGTTTGAGAGTTTATAGTAGTGACGACTACTTGCTTGGTGTGGGAAGTGGTCAACCAGAGCAGATGGATGCAATTGTTGAGTGATCCTTGACTAAACATTGGCATCGCGGTTTAAGATTTAAGACTTGCCAATATACTGAGTGAATGTGTATCTCTCTCCCCGGAGACTAAATTATGTGAATTTGATGTTTAAAACATGAATTGCCTCATATGCATTTGTCTAGAATTGTACATAGCATATAGCTGAGCAGTGAAGATTTTCTCTATTGCAGGTAAAAAGAAAAAGGGCAAAAAAGAAGCGAGAAAAGTAAGGGAAAGGAATGCGGGGGGAATCACACTTGTTTATACTTTTTGATTCTTTCTAAACTTGTAATAAGAACTTTGAATTCGTAACATGTTTAGTTTGGAATCTTGGAAGAGATAGTAGTATTGTAATATGTTTAAACTCTTGTTTTATATTTGGAATCGTGAATCATAGTGGTGTTTGTGTTGGTAATTAGTTGGTAGAACTTTGGTTTGAGGTTGCTGTAGATTGGGCTTTTCTACTAGGAATCAGTCGACTGATCCCTGGTTTAGTCGAGTGGACCCTTGTGTTTCAGGAAGAATCCCTTCAGTTTTGAAAGGCTTCAGTTGACTGGAGGATAATTTCAGTCAACTGGTTTCTGTACGAAATGAGGACATTCTGTATGCATAGTGTCTAGTCAACTAAACAAGGCCCCAGTCGATTGAAAAATTGAGGCCCCAATCGACTAAGTCCCCGACACAGTCGACTGGACAGGGCTGAAAAACTTTTCTTAGATTCTGTTTTAAACCTCCAGTCGACCGGATCCTCTATCAGTCAACTAGACCTTTGCTTTTCAAAATGGATTCCTTGGGAACAATTTCAATTGAGCAAAACTTTTTCTAACTCTGATTTTAAAGAATTTTACTTATGTTTTCCAGTGCTACTTACTTTAAAGGAATTGGATGAGCCTTGATGGCATGCCGCGTGTCCTATTTTCGCGCGTAGCAGGATGGGTCATGATATTTATTAGTATCAGAGCTATAGGTAACAAAACTTTGGGAATATTCGACGACGAGTGGAGTGTTGAGTGAATTATCACATGTTCTAGAATGCATCCATACATGGTAGAGATGTTTGGTGCATATGTGTGTCGTTGTACATACATGATATTGTTTTTGTCATACATGCATAGCGTTTATGCATCGAGATTAACAGATTGAACAATCATGGGTGGCCGAGAATTATCACCGCATACTTGACGTATGAATGAAATAACAGAAATGATGGGGAATATGGGAGACATGATACGGAATATAGTGGAGCGATTGCCTCCAACGCCTCCATTTGAACCATCACCGATAACTGTGGTGCCAATACTTAAGAACCGAGGTCTGAGGTCTGTGTCAGAACAATTTGCAAGGAAGAAGCCGACAGAGTATCATGGAACTTCTGATACGACGTTAGCATAGCATTGGATTATGGATATGGAGAGAATTTTTCGATCTATTTCGATGACCGATAGAGAGAAGATTGAGAACGCTAGTGATATACTTAGAGGTGAGGCTTAGAATTGGTGGGTGAACGTCCTAGATCAGGGAGCACCGATAACTTGGGAGGGATTTAAAGCAGAGTTTAATCGCCGATTCTTTCCGAGGGCTGCTCTTAATGCAAAGAAGAGAGAGTTCGATAATCTTCGACAAGGGGATATGACTATGACAGAGTACACTTCAAGGTATAACGCTTTGTTGAGGTTTGGAAAAGGGTCTGTGTTGACAGAGGAAGACAGAGCAAGAAAGTACGAGGATGGGTTGAGAGATAATATCCGCCTGAGGGTAGAAACCTATGAGCACTCGACTGTTGTCGCAGTACAACAAACGGCACTTGTAGCCGAAAGTGGTATGGAGAGATCAAGGCAAAATCAGCAAGGCCAACAAGGGAAGAGGAACCACGAGGGTAATGACCGGAACTACGATGGGTCTTTCAAGTGGCCGTTTGCAAGAGGCTGTAACTCTAGTTCCAGTGGATTCAAGAAGCCGGCAAGTAATATACCGTTCTGTCCATTGTGCAATCGACCACACACTAGTCAATGTTTCATGACAAATTTTCAGAACAAAACTCAAGGAACTAATAGTGCAAGTGTTACACCTGATATGAGGGACAAGTGCTACAATTGTGGAATGTTTGAATATCAATCCAAAGAGTGTCCGAGAAAGCATACTCAGCAAAGAGCTAGTTCTATGGCTTCTAGTGGTTCGAAGCCTAGACAGACCAACTATGGGGGACAAAGGACAAAGCAACGTCAAGGAAGGTCATTTCAGATGAACCCAAGAGATATGGCTACTTCAGAAACTGTGGTCTTAGGTATGGTGCCTATATATTCGCACTTAGCACGCATACTTGTTGATTTAAGATCTACGCATTCATTTTTATCACATGATTTTGTTGGACATTTGAATATTAAATCGGCACCACTAGGATATGAATTATCTAATACTGTACCCCTTAGTAAGCCAAAAGTGACGTTTACGGTGTACAAGGACTGCGAGATCCAATTAGGTGAGAAGTTGATGGCCGTAGAGCTTATACCAATTGTGAACCTTTATGGGTAAAATGGCAAAAATTATCTATCACTAATTGGGGATTTTGGATTAATATCTAACAACAATTACAATTATAAGGCCTATTATTATGGAGTACCAATTGGTGGACCTATTACACAAAACATAGGTAAAAATAGGACTTTCGACTAGATTTTTCTAAATTATTTAGATTAAAAATTATCTTTTAAGTTGAAGCACTAAAAAACTTCCTAATTGTTTGCTTTAATTTGAATCTTAATTTCAAAAAAAAAAAAAAAAAAACTCACGAATTTGACAATGTTCCATTCTTGCTAATTCATGATATAGGTGTAAGTTGGAATCGAAATTCCAAAACCAATTCGAAAAACTATGATTATAGAGAATTACAAAGTTCCAAAATCTGAAAATTTAAAAAAAAAATAAAAAAAATAAACGGATTCGAAATGAAATTAATGGTGCTGAAAATTTTAACATTTCTAGTTTCTAAAATACTTCAGACAACTTCTTATCCAAAAATTCTGACATAAAATAGATATATGCCTATATACATAATTTTCAAAACTTATGACGTGAAAGGTCTTATGTTGTTTTCAACTAAAATTAAAAAATTCTTTTAAAAAAGGAGAAAAAATTTAAATAAAATTCAAATTTCCAAAATTTTGAAAGTAGAGAGAAATTCTGTACTCGGAATCAGATTGAGTTTCTCTATTCTGAAAAGTATGATTTTTTTTTAAAATACATCAATTCTGATCAGATCCATAATCGTTAGTTTGTTGATTCATTAACTGTATAAAATTATCATATCCAATCAGCAAGTTACAAAGTATGCTAATCTTGTAATACAACAGAAATGTGGTGTATTTTTCAATTGTCATTAACGTAACAATAGGGATGTGTAATTCAATAAGAGTTGTGTTTAACGATGAGTTATTTTTATGTTTTAATTTCTTGTTTCTATTTTCTTGTTCTGATTCCTTTTTGGGGTCTGCGTTTATGAATGAAATTTTATATTATAAAAACAAACACAACAATAAGGGAAGCTTTAATTGAATAAGATTTTGTTGTGTCTAATGCGGTATAGAAAAATAGGAATTTTTGCGTACATCATTAGCGCAACAATGAGAATGTGTAAAATCGGAAGGAGTTGAAATTGAATTCTTCAAAATGAATGTGGAATTGTCCAACATCAAAAACGAAAAAAAAATATATATATATATATATATATATTTATGGGGGCTGCTAACCTACAACATGATGGTCGTAGGTTAGCAGCAAATAACAGCCTCTTTAGGTTCTAACTTTTAGCGACGAAAAATTTCATCGCTAAAAGCCTCTTTTTCGTCATTAAAAGTCTCATGTGCTGTAGGTTAGCAAATCCATATATATATATATATATATATCAGGCTAGGGCTGGCCCTGAGATTTTGAGGGCCCTACTCGAACTTCTAAATGGGGGCCTCTGTATATTAGCATAAATATTACAAATATTACTTATTGATTACTTAAATAATAAATTTGGGTTAGTATTTTTTAGAGTGAACCCTGCCTAAAGGGGGGCCCTACGCGGCTGCGTGTGCCGCTTTCCCTCAGGGCAAGCCCTGATATATATATATATATATATATAACACTATTAAGAGAAGTAAGAGTCTCTTAAACAAATCAAATCGTATTTTCTGTATTTATCAACAATAATATGTGTTATACTTTCATAGGAGTTATCCCCGTAAAATCAAAGTCAGGTGTAGACCCAGACAAAAATTCTAACAATTGAAAATGATATGAACTTGGCCTTATTAATGTAATAACCTGTTCTCATTAAACAAAAAAGTTAAATAAAATCTAAACTAATTAATGAAGCAAATAAAAAAAAGGATAGCGTATCACTAGCGCTCACATTGTAATACCAATAATCTATTCAAGAATTATAAAAAGATATTGATGGTTTATTAAAGTGAAACATTTGCAGAGACTTTTTATCAGTCATTCAGTTGTTTGTCTTTTACATGGTTGTTGAATGATAATCTATTCAAGAATTAATTCGACAATAATATTGTGTATTCTAACACCAAAAAATTAAATACCAATAATTAAATTAGATATGTAAGAAATTCATTCACTCGCGTATACATTTATACATACGTGTATATATATATATTCGAATACACACATTTAACTCATCTTGTTGGAATCCTTGAATGGATGCGAGTATGAATCTAACGACGAACAACACGCTCCGTGATTTCACACGCAACGATGGATCCAAAACCTTCTTCGTCTTCTTCTTCTTCTTCTCTCTCGATCTCTCGACTGTTCTCTATTTTCTTTTTCCTTTTTTTTTTCTCTTCTAACCCTAAGGTACCTAGATATATGTAGGTAGAAAGATATAAACACACCCATGTATATTATTACACAAATACTAAAAATTCTATTTTTTATCTTATGAGCTTACAAAAAGACATCATATGGGCCTAAAATGCTGTACAAAATACTAAAGTTACTAGCCCAATGGGTACCCATAACCCTGGTACTTAATCTGAATGTTAATTACATTATTTAACACATTTACAAGCCTATAAATATTGTTAAAAAAATTAACACATCACTCTTCAATAACTTGGCCAATTTAAACTTTTACACTTTAACCCCACCACTTAACTTTATAAAACATCATACAGTAATTAATAACAATAAAAAATAATTACCCACAAATAAATAAATGATAATAAAAATATAAATGCACACAGCCAATTGGCCCAATTAATAACACGTAAAAAATCAGGTTATTTCTTAACATATTTAAAAATGAATTTTTATATCAGCAAAAAATACGGGGTGTTACAGTATTTTACTTTCTTAAGTAATTTTATTTCTTTGTAATTTCCTTTCAAGCAATATATTTCCACTTTCAGAGCCTTGCTTTATTTATATTTTCACCACTTCTTGACTTGTGTGCTTCAATACTGTCAAGGAACCTATAACTAGGGTACTTTTCTACTAGTTTTTAACAATCCTTATACGATAGAAGTCAGATTGTGCATCACTCGCACAAAGTATTAGGCAAAACCATGTTTGCCAACACACACACACACACATACACACACACACACACACACACACACACAATCGAGCTGCAACAGCTCTGGCACGCCTGACGCAAAATAAAAAGAGCCAAATAATTTGGCACGCCTGGTGGGACCACCGAGTGGTGAACAATGTTCAATGAAGCATGGCTACAATTCTACCACGATTAAATTCGTTGGTGAATTGAAGAAATAAGCCAACTTCAAAAATGAAATTTATCATCTCTCTAGCGATAAAATCATAGTTTGCAGCAATATATGGCGACAAGTGATATTTGTGCCATTCGATCGCAAGATTGTAATCGACATGACTACGAATCACGCCGATTTGAGTATGAGATCGGTCTTCTCTACCAAGAGATTGACTGTTTTGAGACTGATAGGTTATTTTTCTACAAAGAAATCGGTCTTCTTAAAGCCTCAAGTGGCATAGACGATCCACCACCCGAAATGTAAGATGGTGGTTTCATGTCTCTTGAGGATTTTTTAAACGGTGAATGGATAAAGGAATCTAGTACTTTTCCACATTCGCTGTTTAAGGGGCAAAGTGATGTTAACAAAGAGCCGAAAAAAACAAATTCGGATGACAAGTTGGCTGCTAGTTTGGAGTTTTTCACACAATTTCTTGAGAAAACCAAGAAACTTAAGGAAAATTCATGCAAAAATCGGTCCACTGAGACCGATGAAGTCAATAACAAACTTGATTTATCTACAAATCAAAAGATCGGTGTCTCTAATCAGATTAAATCTACGTTGTCCAAGCCATAAGGGGGGGCAAGACGGTGAGAAAATAATTATAAGTGCTCAGCCGAAAATTGTCTATGCGGCTAAAGTGCCCCTCACTAGTGTTGAAGTCCCAAAAACACAAGGAGGGAAGTTTCAAAAAGATCGATTGACACAAAATTGGTCAAATATTTATTATTTATATTTGAACATATTTCTTTGAGAAAACCAACTCTTAAAGAATTGTTCAAGTATTTTGACATTTTTGTTGGCAAAAACACTTTTTATGTTAAGCCAATTAATTATTTGGCTTCTAGAAATGCACATCCACACTAACTTTGTGGATCTCACCAAAAATTTTCTTTAATTTGGTGGTTCTTTTTGCACCAATATTATTATCATAAAAGAAAAAGTTTATTAAAGACCGTAGTCAAAAATTGGTTCGGTCACAATATCATTCGGTTCACAAGACTGATATATATATATATGATTAATTTTTGTTTTAGCTACTGCATGTTGAATGCTAATTGGATACTACGAATGGAATGATAATTTTGATAAAGCTGGTGAGACCCATGTTTTTATCAAGAATATTGGTGATTTATACAGTATTGTGATAATGTTATCTTTTAAGAAGGATATATCACTACACCATATGGGCAATTTTGTAACAGACAGGTTTTATGATTTGTAACGGGTATATCCGTTACCAATCTGTAACGGATATATCCGTAACAAATGTCGGAAAACCGTTACTATTTACCTTTATTTTGGTTACTTAATTTATGTAACGGTTGTATTTATATTAGTAACGTGTATATCCGTTACAAATTGATCCCAAAAAAAAATTAAAAAAATGAAATTATTTTGCCGCTCAAAATCATCGGGCTCTACCTCACTCGTTTCACAAAAAGATAGAAAGGAGAGAGAAAGGAAAAGGGGGAAAGGAGAGAGGGAAAACCATCGGGCTCTACCCCACGCCACCGCCGACCCCTCGCCGCCGAACATCGGTCGCCGCCGTTGCCGACTTCCTGCAGGTACACCCTCATTCTTCTTTTTCTTCTTATTCCTTCTTCTTCTTCTACCTTCTACCTTCTTCCTTCTTCTTCTTCTAATGCGGCCTTCTTCTTCTTATTCTTCTTCTTCTTCCTTCTTCTTATTCTATATTCTTCCTTGTTGTGGGTTTTTCAAGTCTGATTGTAGGGTCTCTAGTAGGATTTCTGAGTTTAGGTTTTCTAATGAACACTAATTTTAGATTCATTGATTTTAGGGTAATTTAGTAACCATCAGGCTCTACCCCACACCGCCGATAACTCGACGCTGCCATCGACTTCCTGCAGGTACACCTTCTTCTTCTTCTTCTTCTTCTTCTTCCTTATTGTGGGTTTTTTATCTCAATATATGTCTCTAGATAAGGGTTTCTAGTTTATGTTTCAAGTCTAATTTTAAGGTCTTTTTCAAGTCTGATTGTAGGGTCTCTAGTAGGATATATGAGTTTTGGTTTTCTAATGAACACTAATTTTATATTCATTGATTTTAGGGTCTTTTTCATGTCTGATTGTAGGGTATCTAGTTAGGATTTCTGATTTTAGGTTTTCTGATGAAAAGTAATTTTAGTTCATTGATTTTGGGGTTAAACGTCTAACATCAGCTTTGTGATTTTAAGAACCTTACTGGCTGTTCTCCAAAACTCCTCATCCATTATAATTTGGTAGACAATGTTGTGTTGTTCCACATTCGGACTTTTCCGCAAGCTTTCCCATTGTTTATCCTATTGTAAGGCTTAAAAATGCAGCTCTAGGGACTCACCGAGTTCATAATTTAGAAGAAATAAATACCCAAATTAGGGGAGAAAATGCCCCAAGAAACTGCACTCTCAGCCTCGCAACATGGTAACTCGGTGTCAATTTGAAATAGCTAGTCTTTTGACACGAGTGGCCGAAGCTAGATTGATTTTGAGCTCCATCATCAGATAAAACCACTATGATAATGCTATATGGTTTCAGCAAACAAGGAATCTTCTTAATTTGTGGAATTTGTCTCTGTTAAATGTAAAGTGACAAGCACTTCTTTTGGTTTGCTTTTGGGATGGCTCTACCTCTTCTTGTCATGTAGTAGTATGTAATTTTTTTGATCGACCATGTAGTAGTATATTAATGGCTGCTTATACTTGTGTTCTTCTCTCATTCTTTGGCCATTCTTTCTATAAAGCTGAGCTTTGTGTCATTTCCTATTTTTGCATCCAATAGTGGCTGTTTGTTTTGGCTTCTAGCTCTGAGGATTAGTTTGCCAACCTCTGCACCTAGTGGTAAAAATACAATTCCATAGGTTGGTTTTCATTTTTGTGTAGCTGTGGAAAACCCAAAAATAATAATAGTAATAAATAAATAACTACAATATATCGAGTGTTAGTTTCTCAATTGATTCCTTAATAAGAATGCAATTTTATATGTTGCTATCACATTATTTACTTTAAAGCATTGAGTTGATGAATTGGACTAGTACAACATTGAAAACAAATCGAAAGAAAGACTTTATCACTGGGGCATGAAAACTGTATAGTATAACATTACATGTAACGTTTTTTCCCACTTTTTTGCCCAAATTCTCTCTAACTTTTCTTGGGCTATACTCGTCCGAATACGATGCCCTTTTTTTTTTTTCCTATATACTCCTTATCTAATAGAAATATTCTAGAACATTAAAATTGCCCAAAATGTCTGTAAACCATAGCGTGTAAATTGGCAACTTCTCTCACCATTTTAGGAGGTTTATTTGGAAGAGTGTTGGACAATTGAGAAAATTTTGAGTGTTCTTCAGAGACATTCTTTTGAAATTGAGTGAATCACTCATATAATGGCCCATGGTTTTGGGGCCTTTGTCTTGTACAGTGGTGTTTACCACACCTTTCTCTATCTATTAATGAAATTAAAATGCCGTTCAAAACAAAAAAACAACTCAGTCGCTCTATTTGTTTTCAGCTGCGTATTGGTTTAATTTTCAAAATTGTTACTGTTGTTCTCTTTTATGTGATTTTTATTGCAGGAAACCAGCGATTGGACTGTGCCTCCACTCATCAGGGATAGTTTTTCTATGGTAATTTTCCTACACCCATCATATACAATTATACAATTACTCTATTGTGTAGGAGTTCCTGTTTTTTGAGGGGCTGATTAGCTTTAGCTCCAAAATTTGATGTAATCGATTAAATGCTCGGCCTTTTGGGGGTAAAGTAGTTTCTTGTGGGTCTTTTTGTTCACCAATTTTTTTTTGGGTGGTTTTGTCAAATGATATTTTGTAGATGGGTTTCAATGTTAGTAGGAAATCCAAGCTTTTCTTGTTATATATTCTCCTATTTTGGACAAAGTATTACTTTTTTTGAGGTGGGTCTTTGTTCAATAGGTCATTGACCCTTGTGAGCCTTTAATTATAGCTCTTCTCCACTTCTCTGTTATTGTTCAGGGTCTAGAGTTTCAATTAGATGCATAGACCTAATTCCATTTCCTTGTTTCAGAGCTTGGGGTTAAATTGCTTACAAATCTTCATATATTTTTTTTCCTGAATTTGTTGAATGGTAATAGTAATTGGTGAGACTCTTTTCTAAAATTGTTCTAACCATAGAAGACTTCTTTCAGTCTTTGATTGGGTTTTACTCAATTATCGATGAAATTATTTTACTATTTAACTTTTGCTTAAAAAAAGTGAAACAAATTTGCACAATGTTGAATCAAATCTTTAGTCTTAGTTTTTTTTTTTTGACAATATTTTTGCCATTGGGGAAGTCAACACTTTTTTGAGGTGGGTCTTTGTTGTTTGTTTGTCATTAGATGTAAATTTACTTTTCCATTTAATCTATAGTTGTGTACTTCCCTTATGAAAACTTTTTTTTAATGACACTTTCCATTTAATCTGATTTGGTACTTTGAAGCAAACATGAGGATTTACTCATCTCTCCACTTTTCATTTTGAGTCCACTTGAACTCTTTTGCAGCAAGTCATATTTATTTGGTGTAGTTCCATTTCATTCAGGTGACAACTAGCCCCTCTTGCTGCACCTAACCTCTCTCTGCCTCTCGTTATTCTCATTTCTCAGCAAAGAAGCAAAGGATCAAACCATGATGCTGCAATTTTGTATCAGGTAAGTTAATTGATAAAAAAGTTGTGCAATTTTGATTAGTTACAAAACAAAATGACCCACAGCCACACTAATGGATGGTTAGGAATAGAATTCACATGAAAAGGGAAGTGGTGATATGGTTAAAAATTGGCACATCAGTGAGAGGATTTCAAAAGCATTTAATAAATGTTATTCTGGGTGTCAAGAAACTACCCCAGAAAGCATACTATGCAATTCATGGACTTAGTTTTCTGTTGTTTTAAGGTCTTGGATGGGTTTTCTTTTTCCTTTTTTTTCCCCCATATACGTGGATAGAATAGTTGAGAAAACACACCCCTTTTTTTCTCGATACTCTTGTTTTGTAAGTCAAGATGGGAAGGAAGAGAAGGTTAATGGAGAGAATTAGAGAGCAAGCAAGGGGAAGAATTTTATATTGTTGATCTGCAGAACAGAAATTTGTCCACATGGTGCAGTGTTTGTTGATCTGCAGAACACTAATATTGCTTTGTTTGTTTTGCTATTGCAGTGGATGAGCCATTGAAAGAACTCCTTTAAGCTTGCTCCCTCTCTCTCTCTCTCTCTCTCTCTCTTAGGCTATCTGTTTTCTGGCTATGATTTTTTATATGAGCCAACTTGGACTAGAATTGCACTTTCTAACTTCTTTTTCACAAGACTTGAAAGCTGTCCAGATTTCCAGAACAGTTGAGTTCACTTTGAGCCTCTATCTCATGCCCCTAAGCCCACTGCATTGATTCTTTCTTATTTTTCCTTGAAACTTCAATGCTTTAGCTTTCCGGATATGTATGGCTTGACCCTAGGAGAACTTTATTTATTTCTTTATGATTTTTACAAAAATAGTTGACAGGATCTATCCAGATTCTGAGTAGTGCTTACTCTTTGATCTATAACTTAGAGTCTAGGATAGTGATTGACTTGATTCTTTTTATTATGAAAAAATAGACTTATGTGTGAATGTCCTTGTCAATGGTGAGCCACGTTAATGGAGTTTTGGACCACTTGTCCAAGTTTTGAAGTTTATGAGGCTTATAACTCTTTTTATTGTTACAGCCTTCATGTAGAGAAGTTTACAACTACTTGTCCCTTTTCCATCGTTGAAGTTCTAAATGACATTATCGATTTATTTTGGGGGCTTGATTTTGAATAATGTTATGCTTCCCAAATGCAAATCCCAAAATTGGTTTCCCAAATGCAAACACTATGGTGTTTGCTTATTTTTGTTTTTTATTTTATTTTATTTTATTTGATGCTTTTATGTTTCTCTTTCTACGGCAATGGAAAATCAAGTATTTGCTACTTCTTTAATCTATCTTGAGATTAAAAAAGAATACAAGTGTTGGCTCTCGATCTGTTTGGTTTACGTAGGTAGAAAAGGAAAAGAAAAGGAAGGAAAACAATACATAGCTTTGGGTTGGTTCTCTCCTCTCCCTCATCTCTCTCTCTCTAATCTCTCCCTCTCCTCTCCTCTCCTCTCCCTCATCTCTCTCCACGTCTCTCCCTGATCTCTCCCTCCCCTCTCCTCAAATTTAGAAACCCCCAAATATGCAACGAGGTGCACAGCAGCGTGCACAGGGCCGTGCACAAACAGCAGCACATGGCTGCACAGCCACGTGCACAGCAGCACAGCACAGGTCCATGCACAGGGTTGTGCACAACAGCACATGGCCGCATAGTCGCATGCACAGCAGCACAACAGCGTGCACTGGGCCGTGCACAGCAGCATATGACTGTACATTCGCCTGCACAGGGTCAGGGTTATTTTTATTTTTATTTTTTATCTTCTTTTGTCAAATATATAATTGGGTTGAAACATAGAACTGAAAATCGGTGTTGGTCTCACAGGTTGTTGCCTATAGGAATCGAAAATTTCATGGTAAATAGTTAGTTTAGTTTTAAATTTTACTATAGACCACGGAAGAGCTCAATCAAAAGATTAATATTTCTACTTATAATTCAGGACTCCCCCTTCATGAGATTTGTTTACAATTATTTTCATGCAGAGTTTATATTCCCTAATCAATAGACTGATTATACCCATGGTTTAGTCCCTGATCGATGGACGTTATTAGATGATGAGGTATTTTTCCCTAATTAGTGTCTGTTTGGAAGGGTTTTTATGGACCAACAATCACTTATAAGGGCACCCTTTTTTTGGTGCTGCCTTGCCCGTTTGTTGATGGGTGGATGAATATGGTTGAATCAAATTCAAATAATTGTGATTATGATTCAACTGAGATCGAAAATTGTTTAATTTAAATAGACAAATAATGAAGTCAGTACAACAAAGGCTACATGTATATATTGATATTGCTAAGAGTGAAATAATTGTTATAGAACACAAACATATACTCGCATTAAATCTACTTATCCAAGATGTGGAACGCTAATTTATATGGACACATTTAGTAAACACATGTAACTGTTATCATTCACTGCAAAGTCGAGCATTACAAATGCAAATTTCGATTTGAGATCTCTAACTTTTTCATGCAGTAAATATGTCTTTCACATATCTTTCACATTTCTCTGTTACATGGTAACAATTTCATATGAAAGTTGACCAGTATTTGACAAAAATACATGGATTGGTAGTGCATCAATGGAAGACCCTAATTATCAACACATTGCTGGCAGATTTAGTACTTGTTTTCTTGAGGTTAAGGTTTCAGAGTTGTAGATTTTTCTTGCTTCTTTTTTATTGTTCGTAACTTTTGGTAGTGTAGCTATTGAATGATTTATGTTCTCAATGCATCATTTATTTCCTCTTTGTTTCCATATTTACCATTCATGAATTGGCTACTTCTGAAGCTATTTCTTGATTTTTTTTTTTGGGTTGTGTTTATTTTATATCCAGGCACTGGAGTGTCTGGTGCGGCTGGCTTCTGTGAGATGTTCTTTGTTCACAAATGATGCTGCCCATTCAAAGTTCTTGGCCCATCTAATGACATGAAGGATAGAAATTTTACAAACTGGGCAAGGTATGTAGTTTTGTGCATTCATATATTCCCTCTTTTAATGTGCCTCATTTAGCTTTTCATTATTTTGGTTAATTAATTTCAATATCTTGCATCACAAATCTGAACTACTAAATGGGTTGTTTTATTTGTTAGTTATACTTAAACTTTGGTTAACAATTTGACTTACAATGAAGGTGGCAATGAGAGGCTTTACAGAGAAAATTATCAACATGATGAAGTCAGAGAATTTGTTTGAAACTTAAGGAGGTCCAATAATAATGTCACAGGTCTGACAATAAAAAATTAATTAGCCCAATCTTGTTTCTAGAGATGGGTTTTAGTATTTTTCTCAGTTCTTATATTTTTTACACTCTAAAAATTGAACCACTGATCAAAAGTTACTAAATCAATTTTGTTAACAATATTTACATATAACAGATGGAGAATGATTATGGACCAGTAGAGGGGGAAATTAGGGCTCCTGGAAAAGCTTATATGAACTGGGCAGTAGAGATGGCAGTGGGACTTAGCACCGGTGTCTCGTGGATTATGGGCAAACAAGACGATGCCCCTGATTCAATTGTAAGCAATTTCCAGTTTTTTTTCCAATAGTTTCTTATAATTCATGTCACTTTTAAGGGTCCATAATATACTTTATTATTACTTTTTCTAAATAATAGTAACCAAACTTAAGTGTCTCCTTTTAAAGTTTTTGTACAAGATAGATGTTTAAAACACTAACTAGGATTCAATTAAGTTCTAGTAGAGACCATCTAGTAGGATTCATTATACATAAGCTTTTCATTTTCACCTTGCAAAATTCTGTTTGCATAGCTACTGATGAGATGGAACAGAACTTAATTATGTTTTGAAATCTATCTATCTATCTATCTATCTACTAAAAGTGGAAGGTTTCAGCGAGGTGAGCACTGAGGCCAACACGTGGCAGGTAAAATTAATTCCCAGCTACCTATAATACGCTGACATGTGTCCAATATTGGAACGAATCTGCTCTTACTATAATGTCTCTTGAGATGTGAAACGTTTCTCTCTCAATCTCTCTGTATATAAAACGTCTCTCCCTATACTTGGAACGCCTCCTGCCTCGTTATTTCTCTCTCTCTCTCACTCTCTCTCTCTCTCTCTCTCTCTCTCCCTATTCTCAACACTCTCGCAAATCCAACTGATCGGTTTCATTGAGAGCCTTTGCTGTAACTTTCTCTCCTTTTGAGGTAGGTTTCTTTCAACTTTTTCTTAGGAAATTCCATAATCAAAATAGGAATTTTCCAGACAATTTATCATGAATTGGTGTTTCATTATTTTCATTTATCATTGATTATATGTTATTTTACTGTGATTGATTTCCTTCTTATTTGAGGTTAGCATTTTTCCTTTTGATATTTTTTCAATGTCCTCATGGCCCATTCATTTTTATTTATTTTTTCTTTTTTCTGAATAGTTGTAATTTCCATTCTCTCTCTCTCTCTCTCTCTTTCTCTCTCTCGTTCACTTGATTGTATTACTCTTTAAAGAAACTAATTTCTATTGTCCTCCACTGTTGATTAAGTAAAAATGTCACTATAAGGTTTGCAAGTAGGATAGATATAATGCCTCCAATTCCTCTTGAGACGAAATATCATACATCAGCAGTTGATTTACTACTCATCAAACGCCTTCTTATTGCAGAAACTCAAAAGCAGAACCTTCTACAGTTTCTTCAGCACAAGTTTGTAAATATAGGGAAATCTTATGCTGAGCAATTAATTGGTAAGAATTTTCATGTCATTGTTAGATCTAGTAATAATGTAGTTCTGTGCCACACAATGAGACATGCATAAGCTGAGCTAAAAGCGAGAATAGGATCCATGAAAAATGTGACTCATAGGAGTGGTAGTTATAAGTTCCATGTGGTAGTGAGTTGTTGAGGTGAACCCGCCCACATAAGTGAGATTGATAACTTTTTAGTTTTCACAAATTTTCTCCTAAAACGAAAGAAAATATTCTCTCTTTCTTGCTTCGAGAAACCCCTCCCCCATGAGAAAAATAAAACACTCAAATTGTGAATATGTTACTTGAGTATTACTGTCAAAAAATTATGTGACTGATTCTTTCCTTAGAATCAAGCAACTTAGTGCTAGATATTATGCTTTGATTTCTATCACAGTTCAAAGTATCGTCCCCCACTGAGACTTCTTGCCTATGTCGTCTCGGTATTGTTCGTCACAGAGACGAGACCTTGACCCGTTACATAGATATAGCGAGAGAACATCGTCTTGTTTATATTGTGATGTTGTGGAGTGAATTATGATAAGGACATTGAAGAGATTGATTAGGTTATGTTACACGCATTGAAGAACTAGACAACATTTTGTGCGGTTGTTGTTTTATTATGCTTGTTAGATGAACCAATGTTGTCGATATAGTAGTTGGGCTATGTTAGGAAAGCATAGGACATCTATGATTTTGGAATTGAAGCTTCATTGTATATAGGTCATTAGAAATGCGAAATATTGTAGTGTGCAAATAGATAATATATGGCAGCATTGTGATGTTGGAGGTTCACATGAACCATGAGGCTACTCATCGCATTTGCAGGTATATCTGTATGCAAAATAATCAAGGAAGGTTTTTTTTGTTCAAAATAATGCGGTTTCTTGGACTTGCAGCTCCAGCTGTGTCTCATTTTTAGTTCTCACCAATTGGGTCAATTTGTCTTTGCATTTCTTAATGTAGAATTTTCAATTGTATTTGTAGTTCTGTTTGAAGAAGAGGACAATGATTCAAGTCATAAGCATCATTCTTCCAAGGGCAGTGAAGAAGGAAGAGATTGAAGCAATTGTAAAGAGTTAAGTTGATGAACTTGGTTATGGACATAAAGAGATTTGTGTGTTTTTATCTTTTTGAGTTAATTTCACGTGTAAGATGTAATGTAGTTAAACTAAAAATATGGGTATGGACAAAGATTTGTAAGATGAAACATTTTGTATTTTAATTTGTGTTTGTTACAGATTGAGTTTGTTATTTTAGTGCTTGTATGGATTATTATGCTTGTAAATTAGGTGCTAAAAAAATTAAAAAAATAAAAAAAAATTGGGAAGCATCTAAAATAATTATTTTTTTTAAAATTTTTTAATAAAATTTGTAACGGGTATATCCGTTACAAAATCCGTTACTAATTTTATGCATTTTGAAAATTAATAACAAATATATCCGTTACTAATTCGTCACCAACCGTTAGTTATTTTTTCAAAAAATAAAAAAGTCGGATATTCATCCGTTACTTAACTAATTTGTAACGGGTATAACCGTTGCAAAAATTATATTAGTAACGGGTATATCGGTTACAAAAATCCGTTACTAATTAGTAACGGATATATCCGTTACAAAAATTCGTTACAAATTTGCAACGCCCTATTTGTAACGGGTATATCCGTTACAAATAATTTTTGTAACGGATATTCCCGTTACAAATCGGGCCATATGGTGTAGTGTATATATATATATATATATATATAATCAAGAATATGTCACATTAGGCAAGATATTATCAATATTTTGGAAAGATTATCAAGAAGATAAGGGGAGATAATATCATAATATTATGGAAGTATATATTGCTTACAAGTGAAGTCAGCAGAACCAAGCCATAAGATGGACCAGATTCAGATATTGTGGGAGATAAATCTGGTATTTTTTTATCAGATTATATTTTGAAGATATTTTCTTGTCTTATCTCTACCAGTCAGGCTGCTATAAATATGTAGACTGCCCAAGCTATCAAGGCACTTCGCGTCACCTTGAATAAAGAATTCAACTATGCTTTCCTCAGCATTCTTTTTAGTTCTCTACCATTCCTAGCACTCTAGTTCTTGTTAGCAATTTTATCTTCCTTGTAATTTTGCTTATTTCAATTAAATACAATTCAACTTTTATTTAATGTCTCTTAATCTTATTTCATCACTTGCTAGACTTGTGCGCTTCAGTACTGTTTAGGGACCTTTAGGTGAGAGTACTTTCCTACTCACCACAATCACCTCTTAGAAGTTAGATTATGAAACCTTGTGTATCACTCACACAAGTAGTTTTACGAATTTTTATTTTTATAAGTTTGGGTCTACCTCATAAGGCTCTAGCACGCCCGAACCAAAAATCATAGCAAACAAGAAGTGAGTTGTTTTGTCATCGCCCATGCAAATAGTTTTTTTTTTTTCGGGAATTTATCAAGTTTGAGTAATGGTAGGACTCCTAATATTGCCAAATAAGAAGAAGAAGGACAAATGGTTACCCAAATTTAGATAGCAATTATGAAGAAAAAAAACCTTTTAAGTGTTGTTAGGTTGTAGGACTCTCAAAGACGGACCGAAAAAAAATGTGGTTACCCCACAATTGTGAAGAAAAAAAATACTTTTAAGTGTTGTTAGGTTGTAGGACTCTCGTGGACGGATCCAAAAAAAAAAAAGAAAGTGATATATACCAAACTCATTAAAACTCTAAGAAAATCATTCAAGTAAAAGCTAGTGCACCGATTGATAAAAATGTAAAATATTTATGGGGATCGATGCACTTACATATAATATAGATATAGATATAGATAAATATAGATAGAGTGATATAGATATAGATATAGATATAGTCTTATATATATATATGTATATTAATATACATACATACCCTTTCCATCCAATATTTCACCATACCAAGTTAAATAAAATGGTACAGATTTAATCGATCAAAAAAAGAAAAAAAAGAAAAAAAAAGGTACAGATTTAACCATTTGCATCCCTTAACGAGCCATGCATGTATTTTTTTTTTTCCCATTTATATATACACTAAGTACAGATATACACACATATACCCTATATATTAATGTTTGGGAGATTTTATTTTGTAATAGTCCTTCCTTTTACTCCAATTTGCATTTTTCTCCGCTAATTAATGAGCAAGAGAATATGGTTGCAACTCGCTAACAAATTAAAAGCCTTTTTCTTGGACCTACCCTAAATGGATCATTTTCAACTTAGAGAGAGAAAGAGGGAGAGAGAGAGAGAAAGAAACTAAAAAGGCAACTCATTAATGATCATATGAAGATTTGGTTCACAATAGCCAACAGGCTGTTCGCAGTATTTTTGTTTTTGCTTGGAGGGCTGTTCCCAGTTGACCTTTCTTACTTTTTTTCTCTGATTTTTTTTGCTAATTTTGGTAACATGTTGCTTTCCGTATCACCAAAACAATGGTGGAAATAAGAGCATCTCCAATGGGCTACTAAATCTACTATTAAAGTCATAAAATGATAGCTCATTAAATTTAACCCACTTCAATGCTAGGCTAAATGCTCTACCAAAATATGACAAAGTCATTTACATTGTGAAATTTGAGAGCTCAAATGACTTTTGTCAAATGAGTGGGCCTCACGAATATTTGCAATATCAATAGATATATTTTGTGCTTTTTACTTTTATACCCTCACAAATGTCTATAAATAAAAAACTTGAACCCAATTTTTATATTGTGCTCTCTTGTCCAATTTTATTATTCATTTTTTTTTTCCTTACAATGGTTGGTTGAGTGTCACCCAAGATCCAATTGTTGGTAACTTGCAGGTACAAAATAATTTAGTGTCTCCTTCTCCATGATTATGTAATTTTTGTTTTAGAATAATGAAAATGTTAAGTTCTTGTTGAATTCATTAAGCCGTAGAGATTCATAGATTAACATTTTATTACAAGCATGCATACTAGCATTTAGCAGTATTGTAGGTGAAAGTTGAGAATGGTAGGTGAAAGCTGACTAGGAAAATGGTAGTTGACCTAAAATTTGGTAGTTTGGATGAAATCTACCATTGGAGCTGTATTGTCAAAATATAGCTTTATGGTACTGTAGCAGTGTTAAATTATAACTTTGAGATGGAAAAAATAACTTTTTGCATTGGAGATGCTCTAAGGCTGTTGATTTTATTGACTTCATATGCACTCTAATGTTTGTGAGTTTTTAGAGCTCGCAAGTTGTGATTTTTAATTTTTGTTTTTATTTTTTGAATTGATCACAAATTACTTACAATACAAAAAAGAATAACAAAACTGAAAAATAAAAATCGCAATATTACCGTACGAACTTCTAACGAATTAATCTCATAAATTATATCACACGTTACGGGCTCATTGACTTATTTCTTAAACATCTGTATCATCTTGGTTTTATAATAGGCTGGTGTAAACTACCTATGTGAAACATTTTGGGGTAGGTATTAGGTAAGGTTTTATCATCTGAGGTGCAAGGTATTCACAAATTTTTTTTGGACCTCCTCATATTGTTAAGTCATCTTTGGAATCACTTTTTAAAAATACGTTTGATCTTGAACGTAGTTCTCGAGACAGTGAGACCACAACGCATATATTACTTTATTTAGATAAATTTTAAGCACTTTAGAGCTTGAAAAATACGTTTGTTTGCTGAAACAAGTTTAGATGCATGTGTTTCAGTTCAAATGTGATGCGGGAAGCAGATTTGAGTTTCAATGTTTTATTCTTTTTCTTTTTACTCTCTCTCTCTCTCTCTCTCTCTCTCTCTCTCTTTTTATTTATTTATTTTTATTTTAAATTTCAATGGTTCTTATGTCTAAATGCAAAAGTCTCTGCCAATCCAAACACGCCCTTGGAAGTGAGATTGTATAAAGTTTTGCATTGGAAATCTTATTTGAATTACAGAACTACTCCCTCCGTCCTATATTTTGAGTTCTGTATTTTATTTTGGGATGTTCTAAAATTAGTGTCCACTTTTTTAAATTGATATATAAGTTTTACTTACTTTTCAAAACTACCTTTACTTGAAATCTATACTAAGATTAAACTAAAAAAAGTTATTGTAATAATTAGGACAATTGTGAAAAGTAGATACAGATTCTTTTTGTTCCCTTAATAAATTGAGTTTCTAAAGATGAACTCAAAATATGAGACGAAAAGAATAATAAAAATGACAAAGTCAACTAAGAATATCACAGAGGATATGATCCTGAAATTGGGGACTCAGATTGGATATCAGAAATTATTATTTTTATTATTATTTTAAGGTTATTATGATTCTGATCTGATTTGGTCCTGTTTTTAATATTGGAATTCTGACAATTGTTTAAAAACACATGTTGAGTGAGCTTTCTTATAGAATCAATAAGAATCTAATTCATGGTAAAAGAATGACACACTGGCAATTTACATGTTAAGTGCATTTTTATTTTTAACAGCATAATCAATAATCTAGTTCATGATAGAAGCATGACACACAAATAATTAATAATATGCATAAAATAAGATTACGCCACAATATTTTTTTTTAGGGAGTAGTGCTACACATAAACACTTTTTGACACACACCTTTAAATGCATATATCCTGTGTTGTGTAAGTGGTGCACAGAAAAGTGTGAAAAATTCAAACAGCACAAGATACATGCGTTTAAAGCATAGTGTGTCCCCAAAATTTTTCCCAAACGTTTTCCTTTTCTCGAATATCTGTTTTGATCTGAATTGAACGAATAATTCACAACAAAAAACAAGGTGGGCCAAGACTAAAAAGATATTTACCACGTGCTTGTTTGGAAATGCAAAAATTAAAGGGTTCTCCGGGCAATAAACATATATTTAATAGACAATTGAATATATAGCAATAATCTATATTATAAATTAGAACAGTGCTGACTAGGACAAGAAAAAAATATGACTAGGACAAGAAAATGATGTGACTAGGATTGATCAACTTGCTTTGATTGGGCTATATTTTCATAAACTTGCTGACTCAACCCCTGTCAATATACACACTCTTTACCATTTGTCAAGTTCACGTGAAGATTGACCCAACACCCACTCTCTTGCTGACATAGATTCTCACCTACTCTACTCTCTCTCTCTCTCTCTCTCTCTCTCTCTCTCTCTGCGCAAGCCCAAAATTGTGGGGATTCAATTTTTATTCAATTTGTTTTTGAATTTTCCCTTAACTCTCGCCGAGACAACTCTCTTCTCTCTCTCTGCGCATGCCCAAAATTGTGGGGATTCAATTTTTATTCAATTTTTTTTTTTTGAATTTTTTCTTAACTCTCACCGAGATCTTCCCTTAACACACTCTTTCTCTCTCTCTCTCTCTCCCTCTCTCTCTCCGCATGCCCACATCTCTCTCTCTCTCTCTCTCTCTCTCTCTCAGATTTTGGAGTTTCAAACCCTGTTCAGTCCCCTCCCCCCCAAAAAAAAAAACCAAGAACTCTCATACCTTCTCTCTCGGTCTCTCTTTCTCACCCTCTTCTTTCTCCTCACTCCCTCTCTCTCTCTCTCTCTCTCTCTCTCTCTCTCACACGGGGAACTCCACCACCACCGTTGCCTCTGGCGTCGAACGCCACAGACCACTGCCTTCGATATGAACTATACCACCACTCCACCGCCTATTTGAAGGTATTTCTCTTTTTGTTCAGTGTCTTCGATTTAGGGATGGAATGTTTTTAATTTTATTTTTGGGGTTTTTGTATAATTTTTTATTTTCTTTTGTATCTACATTTCTTTTTTCTCTCTTTGGATCTGTCTTCTTTTGTTCTCACAACATATATGTTCCATTATCAGTATTTGCCTATTAATTTTGCCTTAGTATGAAGTGTCACAGAAATGTGAAAGTTTTTTTTCTTTTTTTATTTTATTTTATTTTTATTTTTAACAAATTGCATTCATTTAGAATGGCATGGTACACCACCTATCGGAGTGCAAGGGCATTGATGAAATTCAATGTTTTTTTTTTGCTAAATAAAAAAAGGGTCTACCCCCCGCAATCTTAGTCCATATTATGGTTGTCTTGCCCATGTTGAAGTTTCAAAGAAAGGCTAATATCTATGCTTCCATGTCTAATGTCTATTACACAGGAAGTGGACAAAGAGAGAGCAGATTTCTTAGCCAAACTGCTTTAGGTACTATGAAATAGCAAATTTCTTCAGTATCTATGGTATTTATCTCTCTAATGTCTGTGTTTGTTTCTTCATTATTGCTTAGCTCTGTACAAAGAATAATTGTTTTTAACTATTGAATCGAATTTTAGCCCTTTCTCTTTCATGCTGAAATGATTATCCTACTTTTGGATAAATTATTATCAGTGTCTTAAGATAGTATTTTGTTACATTAAATACTACCTAGATCAACACATCTTTGCTTGATCTATCTTCCCAAGATTAATCGTTGGCAAACTATGATTCCATTTTAGTTTGTTGTTACTGATGGCTCTCATATTTGTATTTTTTTTAGGGAATTAATCTTTGTATTTCTATGTGTTGTTTATGTGAGTGACAATAGGGTTCTGTTCAGACATTTTTTTTTCTTTTCATTTTTTTGTCTTCACATTCACACACTCTTCACAAGGCTTGATGTAGGAAGATTTTAGTGCTAGCCCACCAAAAAAAAGAGAAAACTGAAGTTTGAAAATGATTTTGGCTTGCTGAGACGGATTTTGAATCATTGAATTCCAAGATGACTAATGCTATGCTTCCTAAATGTGGTTCTTAACTTAACTTTAGCAGCATGTGGAATATCAAAAAGGTTAGTTAGTGGCATCTAAACACGTTTGCGAATAGTCGATAGTACATTTATCCAGATTTTTAGTATTTGATTGATGCTTGATGCTTATTATGTTGTAATTGCTTGATGCTTATTCTGTTTTGTCTTCAAATTTATGACATTGGGATTGTTATTTGAATGTTATTCATCTCTTTGTTAACATTCATTTTAACATGGGCCACATGGCTTCTAGGTTATCCCTCATTTTCTATTGTTAGTTCTCTCAGCAACCTACATATTTGAAAGGAAGAATAAAGCCCATGGCTTCGCGGTCGCGCACCCTCTTCCACCTGTAGCTTCCATCCGCCCTCATGTACATACCATTACTACGATTGTTTGCTTTGAAGTTAATTTATGTTGTAAATGTACTGACCAATGGCTGTTTGGTAAGTATTGTTTAGATTTATTGCTTTTAGTTAAATAGCCATTGATTGTGACACAAAGATTCGTTTGCTTAGGCTTAAGGAATTTTTAAGTTATTGGCTTTTGGCCTAAGGGTTTGGATTTTGGCTTTCATCCCAGGAATTGTATTATGAAGTAACATGTAATTAGTCATTGGCTGAACGCACGTATGGTTTGAATGGTTTGGTAGTACCCTCGGGCATGGTTGTAAGATACTATAAGATGGAACCCACAACCACCATTCTTTAGTCTTTTATGATTGGAGATTTTGTTGATTTTTTCTTTTTTTTTTTAAATTGTAAGTAACCTTTTTTTGTTTGCTTGGTGCCCTTACGCATGGGCAATTGTGGAGCCTATAATGTTCTTATTTATTTGTTATTAAATACAGTGGAATTGTGTCAAGTGCCGAAAGCACGAAGAGTTGACTACTGACTCATCATGCATGTGATTGTTGACTACTGACTCATCATGCATGTGATTGTTGACTACTGACCCATCATGCATGTAATTTTTTTGGTAGGTTGCTCGGTAGTGGCTTTAGCCACGGGCAATATCTAGTTCATTTATAAACTAAAGCACCGGTTCTGAGCATTTTCAAATATTCTCTATGTTTCCCCACCCTTTTTTTTTTTTTTTTTTTGGGTTTGTGTTCTTGCATTAGTTTAATTGAGTTTTTTAAAGGTGCAAACTCATCTTAACGCAACTTCAAAGAGATATAAGTGGCCAATAGGGGTGAACAAAAAAATGGTGGACCGAACCGATCAATTCGGCTATTTTTTTTAGAAAATTTCACACATTTGAAAACCGAATCGAATTGACCACTTCGGTCAATTTTTAAAACATGAAAAATTAAACTGACCGATGTACACCCCCAGTGGCCAACAATTCATATGCAACTATATTTTTGGATTCTAATCATAGAAACTACTCTTTGCATGGGATACGGGACGATTAGGCTACGTACATAGAACTCTATATTGAGCACACAATTGTCTCTTCATAAATGTTAGATATATGATGTTGGAATCAATAAAACTATAATACGAATAAGTAATTAATTTGTTTGACGGACACCATAATTTGAGTATGGGTAATTGTATTAGCACCCACTTATTTTGCTCTCTACACCAATCTACTCTCTACACACTCCACTTAAATTTAAAACATACTAACAATTTACTTTCTACACCCACCGTTCTTACAAAAATACCCCTACATTAGAAATGTTAATTTCACTAACCCTTCCATGATTTTCTCTCTCCGCCACACCCCTTCACCGCTGCCGACCACACCATCAACTACATCGATCATAACGCACTCATGAGCCCAACAGACTAACAAAGAGAAGATGCATCACCATTGATAAGTTCAGAAAATCCGAGACCAAATAATTTACATAAATACTTATTTTTTGTTCATTATTTTCAAGATCCACAACTGAAAAAATTGGGAATGGAGTGATTTTTGTTTACTGGATGTTTTGGATTCAATAACATAAATCAAATTGACTATTAATCTAATGACTTGCACTACCAAGAAATGCCCAGCCTAGTGCTTCTGTTTTGGGAGATTTGCTTGCAAGTGCTCATTTGCTTGAGTTATGAGCCTCATAATCATGGAGCCTATGACCTCTAATCTGAGTATATTTGCTACATCCAAAATCCATACTTCTAGGTGTGGGGTTTTCTTGGTTGGTGTTTCAGAGGTAACACAGAGAGAAGAAGAGAAAGTTGAGGATCTTTACTTGCCCTTAAATGTCATTTTGTATAAGGGTAAAATTATATTATAAAAAATTCATTAAAAGGTGGGTGCAAAAAGTAAAATAAACGGGTACAAATAGAATTTGCCTTTTGAGTCTTGTGTGAATCGATCTCTTGAGAGTTTCACGTTAATAAAGAAATCATATAGTGGCCAGTGGCCACCGTACATACTGACAGCCGCATGAAATAATAAACTCTATTAAGAACATATAGTTGAAAAGGATAAAACTCCATGAGAAGATATATAGAGTCCTCTTTGCGATTGTATTTTTGGTCAATGAATATCCACTTAAGAAATTTCTCAATGTGATGTGACAATTAGGTTGAATTTTGATTTGTCTACATAGACGATTCACAACAACATAGTGAAGTTGAATCAAAGGGAATGTAAGACAATGTTTAGTCACAAGAGTAATGCTGGTTCCCAAATTTTTATGAGTAATATTTGGGACATAATTAAAAGATACAATTTTGGAATACAATCTATTTTTTGTGTTTATCTCTCTTCTAGTGGTCTTAATGGGTACTGTGGGGTCCATTAACACTGTGGGGCCCGTCAGGAGAGAAATAGACACAAAATGAAGATTGTGTCCCAAAGTTGTGTCTTTTGGTTGTGTCCCAAGTATTACTCAATTTTTATTCCAAATGACGTGATTGTGGACTACTGTAGTGTTACTGGATTTTAATTGGAGGATGTTAAAGTGACTTCATAGTGATCTCACTATCACATTATTTGAGATTGAAATTTGAAAAGCATAGCATTGCTCTAATAATAATTAAACAGTACAAATGCAGCTAAGCCAGTAATTTTTTTTTAGTAATCTTAATTGAGAGTTGAAAAAGACAGACAAAAATTAAACAAAGGAGGCTAACAGATATATTAATGGGAAGTGGTTGAAATTAATGTGGTGAGGAGACACAACTTGCACAAGACAGAAAAATGTGTCAGTTTATTAAATATATGTAACTGGCTCTCCATACTTTTTGAGTAAATAAACAATTAAAAGACCTATACGTGCCACTTTGGTATATATATATATATATACATATAGAACCCAAAGATTGATACTTCAAATTAAGTAGCTGAATTGCAGCTGTGTTTTTTTTCTCTCAAAAATGGCAGCAAATGTTCATACACTGGAAGTTGAAGAAGGCCTTCAGAGTGGTCATAGAATTCAACCTGTCTCTTCTACACCCATGCAAGTGATCTTGTTTTAATTTCCAACACTTTTAAGACCCCCCCCCCCCCCCCCCCCCCCCTCTCTCTCTCTCTCTCTCTCTCTCTCTCTCTCTCTCTCTATTGTGTCAATGTTAAATTGTTAATTTATCAGCTCTCACTCTTCTTCACTTCTTGTTTTGCAGGGCAGAGCATTGGAGCATTGAGGAAGGGAAGCAACAAAGTTCAATCACACTTAGTGAGAGGCTGGGTTTGGAGGACTTCTTTTCCTTGGATGTTAGTACTATTTATCACACAGACACACACACACACACACACACACACACGTGTATATGTAATATATTTCTCAAACGACTGAGTTATACAAGGAGGCTGGCCTTCCTACATATTTACTCTCACACACAGTCATCCCTCAATATGGACTTCAATCTTGCACTTTTCTTTTGGGTAAAATATGTATACACCCCCTCATATATTGCCATTTTTCACTAACACCCCTTAACTAAGAATTCAACAAATTGACCCCTTCAACTAGTTTTCTTCTCAAATGAACACGCTCAAATACCTCATCTCACAAATAGTTGAGAGGGTCAATAAATTGCTTGAGTTTTTTAGTTTAGGGGGTAGTAGTGAAAAAATGCAATACATGATAGGGTGTCTAACTAATTTACCCTTTCTTATTTGTTTGGGTAGAACCGTAGAAGAAAAGGAATAATGGATAGTACTTACCTAAAAAGTACTAAACAACTAGAGGTATCGACCGTACCGTAGAAAATTCTTTACATGCATATGTACTTTATTTATTTTTATTTTTTTATATGCTGTAGAATATAGATATCCAGGGTTCTATCACACATACATGGTTCGAATTTATTATACACTTTGGACCGATGAATTTTCAAAACATTATTGATTGTACGCTAGAAACCGTATCTAAGTCTTTTCCTATAATATCCAAATTATGGTTTTGCATAATTGACATTTGAAACTACTATATGGTAATTAATCAGGTGTGGCGAGCATCCGTAGGGGAGATCCTTGGCACAGCAGTTCTCGTATTTGCACTTGACACCATAGTCATCTCTACAATCCAGAGCGATACCAAAACACCAAACCTAATTCTGTCCATCCTCATAGCCATCATCATCACAATTCTCCTTCTAGCCGTCTTCCCCGTCTCCGGTGGCCACATCAACCCCATCATCTCCTTCTCCGCCGCCCTCGTCGGCCTCATTTCCATCTCACGCGCCACCATTTACATTGTGGCTCAGTGTATTGGTGGTGTGTTAGGGGCACTAGCATTGAAAGCTGTGGTGGGGAGTACCATTGAGCAAACCTTCTCACTTGGAGGTTGTACCTTGACAGTTATTACAGCAGGCCCACATGGGCCCATCACTGTGGGCCTCGACACAGCCCAGGCCCTTTGGCTCGAGATAATATGTTCATTTATATTCCTTTTCGCTTCCATATGGATTGCATTTGATGAGCGCCAAGCACATAGATTGGGCCTTGTTACAGTAATGTCAATTGTTGGAATAGTGTTGGGCCTACTTGTGTATGTTTCTACCACGGTCACGGCCCAGAAAGGTTATGCTGGTGCTGGGCTGAACCCGGCCCGATGTTTGGGTCCAGCAATTGTTCGAGGAGGCCATCTTTGGGATGGGCAATGGGTCTTTTGGGTTGGGCCTGCAATTGCCTGCTTCGCTTTCTATATCTACACTAAGATCATTCCACGTCAGCACTTCCATGTCCAAGGGTTTAAACATGATTTCTTCAATTTGTTGAAGGCTGTGTTTGTGCCCAATGGTGATCACAAGCTCAACTGAAATTCTCAAGATCAAGGATGGGGAAAAAGTGTGATTTTGGAAGATCCCATGTTTAAAACATGGCCCATATGATATATAAGACTTTGTAATTGCACTTTTTATGTTTGTAACTTGGTTTGATACATAAGATGTTAAGTCTTTTCTCAAATATATATATACTAGTACGTACCCGTACCCATGTGCCCATGGGCACGGGCGAAAAAAGGGTGAAAGTGAAAAAATAAAAAATAAAAAATAAACAATTTATACGAAAGTTTGATGGCTGCACTCAAGACGATTCGCACCCAACAGTTAATTTAAGGGCACCAATTCAAGTGATACAGTGGAGTTCAAAGGATTGCCTAATTACCGAGTAAAATAGAAGTGGTGCGTTATCAAATGCACTAAAAAAAATTAGATTGGCTAATTAATGCTATTCCTACACAGTAGTATAGGATAACGCACTAAAAAAATTTAGATTGGCTGATTAATGCTATTCCTACACAGTAGTATAGGACATATCTCTACACAATACTAAATCGCACACCTTCCTCAGAGTAGATAATGTACACACAAATAATTTACAGCGTACAGTACCTTAACATGACTTCACATAGTTCTAACCACTCTTTTTTCAATTTTTTTTCCTCCAAAATTAAACCAACTCACTCTTTCATCCCAAAAGAGACTGATCTAAGGGTCAAAAATGTGCCATTTCCTTAACTTTGGATCTTAATCTTTATCCACACAACATCTACTTTTTATCGCCAGATCTACTTCATCTAACGGTCTACAATAAACTCACAAATTATCTCTCAAATAAACTTTATCTACATTTCATTTTGAATTTTAAAATTGGGGATAAATTATTGGGTGGGTAGATTATTAGTATCCACATTAGGTAGATTTTTTGTAAACTATTTATGATTCACAAACAACGTACAATTGGAAAACAACGTTTCCTTCCCTGAAATTTGGTTCAAATTGGAAATTTGCAAATCTAAAATGTAATAGATTGACTTCGACGGTTGTACCTTATAAATCTGTTCATATATCTGGAAAAATGTTTCATATGGATAGTGGAAAAATGTTTCATATGGATAGTAAGGCAGTATTATTGTGTTTTAAAAAATCTGTGGATGCATATGTTTAGATAATTGTAAATCACTATTTAAAAGTAGCGTTCATGAAAAGTTGAAAGTTTTACCAATTGGTTTGACAAATAATATATAAACCGCTCCAAAATATATTTTGTTTATCACCATCTCTGCCTATTTCGCATACTGCTCTGGGTGCACACATATACATAAAATAGACAATGGCAATTACAGCCAAACACACAAAAACACTAAGAAAGAAATTTAAAAATAAAACCCACACACAAAAAATTGATTAAAGTTTTTATTACTAACCTGGAAACCTTCTCAAGTGATTAGTAGAGGCCGGAAAAAAAAATGGCAAACCCATGAGTTCAAAATTTATACACATGCATTCACACACATCCAGAAACACACACATGCACACATAAACACAAACACACATTCAGAAACACACACATGCACATAAACACACACTGACACACAGATTCATTCACACACACTGACACATGTAACTGTACAAACACACCCACAAATACCAACCTGGATAATTGAAGATGTTTCACATACAGTTTTTGGGAGAGAGAGAGAGAGAGAGAGAGAGAGAGAGAGAGAGAGAGAAACTGTTAGGAGTTTGTTTATTTATTTATTTTTTTTGTTTACTTTATTGAGTTATTGTTGGCAGTTGATGTATTGCATCACATATGAGTGAGAGAGGCAGAGGGAGAGACGTGGGGGTAGAGGGAGAGAATTGGGGTGAATGTTGATATGGTGTGATAGAGGCATGTGTGTGTTTCATATATTAGTATTGTGACCCTTGGATTAATCTGATCCAATGGTGGGAAATAGATCTAGAGACATAAAGGTGTAGATCTTAAGTTGAGTTAATGGGCAAATTTACGCCATTAGATCACTTTTTTTTGGGTCCCACACCATTGCCCAATATTAATATGGATATATATATATATCTCTTTTTCTTAGCAAAAATATATATATATATATATATATCTCTTTTGTATATGTTCGCGTGGTTAAAAATTAACTTTGCAATGAGAGTTTGAAATGTATTCTCAATTGTGAATTACAAAATTGCGTCCCTTTTTTTTTCCACTTGTTTTGAAAATTCATTTTAATGCAATATATCATGCTTTGAATTCTTAAAAAATAAAAATAAAAAATAAAAGAAGAAGAAAGAAGGCCACATATTATGCTTTTTTTCATCTTTCAAGTTGGAAATATGAATGTGTATTGAATGATGAGTGTTATTGATTAATGGAGCCCTATCCTCCTTCAGCTTTTGGTGATATATTCTATAATGCATGGAGTATTTTGTTTTGATTCGATGTGGACGATATGTAACCACGCATGACAGCCAGCGTGAATTTTCTGTAATTTAAGACATGAAACAACTCTTCAAGCATTGGTGTATAAATTTTCTGTAATTTAAGACAATGAAACATCAGATAGGATCTCTATCATTTAAGACTATAAGACCACGTATACTTCAATCTTGTATATATATATATATATATGTAATTTAAGACAATGAAACATCAGATAGGATCTCTATCATTTAAGACTATAAGACCACGTATACTTCAATCTTGTATATATATATATATATATATATACAGTTAGGCTATAAAGAGGGCGCCCTTTTTTTTCTTAAAGAGAGGGCCTCTGTTTTAGCCGTCAGATCGTGTTTTCATTAATGGCAGTTTTGTCATTTCACATTTTTTAAACACGATCCGACGGTCAAAACAGAGGCACTCTCTTTAATAAAGAGAGGACGCCCTCTTTAGAGAATACTTGTATATATATATCACTTCGATGTTACTCCTTTTTATTTTACTAGCGTTGGCCCGTGCTATGCACGGGTGTTACATAAAAGAAAATAATAAATTTAACTACAATAATTACAAATTTTTCATTTTTATTATAATTTCATATTTTTGGTATTCGTTTTTATTCTCGGAGGTTCAGAAAAATCATGTGTAGTGCGAAGGGGGAGTGTTTATTTAAACTAATTAAAGTTGTTACAAATAGGATAATAAATAAATTACAATGACAGAGTGTCATGACCCAAAGATTAGAGTTCAAGGGTTGCGACGTCGTTTAGAGGGTGCGGTTTAGACAACACTTGGTATAACTAAATGAACACGTGTCTTTCTATAATTGGTAGTTAAAGTTGTCTGTTTTGAGGCATATATGAGCTGAAATGCACTGTAAATTGGGGTGTGAAATGTATTGATTGAATTCTATTTTCTCTCTCTAATTCTTGGTATTCCTTTGTAACTCTCTTCTTCTTCATCTCTTCTTCCTTAATCTCTGTTTGTCCTCTATTTCCATAGCCCAAACTAGATCTAAATCCTCCATAAATTTCAGTAAGGAACTCAGTTTCTTACAATTGGTATCAAAGCTCCGAATTCATGGGCAAGTGGGTACAGTACATCTCTCTCTAAAATCTATTCTTCTTTCCTCAAAATCTCTCTTCCTTTGTCTGCTTTTTTTTTTTTTTTTTTTCTGCAGATTCATAGTTAGAACTCTAGTTCTTGACTTCTATCTCTAAATTTTCCTCTGTGCATCTTAATTTCTTGGTAATTTCTTACCAATTTCAAAGAAAATTTTATTAAGATTTCGAGAGATCCTTCCTGTTATATCAAATCAGGACTGAATTAGGTTTATTCAGTTCAGTTATGGGGTCCAAGGTTAAGAATTGGGAAATTTCTTGTGATTGCATTAATGCCAAATTGGATTATATGCTATGGTGTCTCCAAGATACATGCTCAGGTGACGAGCGAGGGGCAATTGGCAGGCCCAATTTTGTGGCACAAAAGAATGATACAGTTCAAGATTATGTGCTCAGATTCCAAGAGTGGAAATCAACTTTTTGGGAAGGGAATGTGGAGGCTTCTGAGGAGTATTTCATCTCCATTTTCATCAATGGTTTAAAGGAGGAAATCAAGAAATTGGTACAAATGTGGAGACCTCATACTCTTTCACATGCTCAAGTCATTGCTGGGTTTCAAGAAACGTATGTTGGGTCCATGACAAAGAAATCAGAAATTGGGTTAATACCCCTTTCAAGAAATAATGATCTGTCCTCAATTTTTTTGCTGATTGGTGACCAATCAAGACAAAATATTGAGAATCAAATGACACCTGTAGATGAGGTTTTTGCCAAGGCGTTTTCTGAGAAGACTTCTCCCTCCATCCCTCCGCAAAATTATGACCAAATGGGGCAGATTCTAAAAGAAGAAATGGTGCCTCAAAATGAGGCTCTTGCCAAAGATTTCTCAGAGAAAATTGGTGACAAGAAGGGTGTTCCAGAAGGCCAAGTCTCTGAAAAGATTCCTTTTGACACGGATTCGATCAATGGTGAAGAAAAATGGGCAAAACAGATTCAAAAAACTCCATCTATCATCATTGAGAAAAGGGATTTGGACAATAAGCTGGATTGCTTAATTTCGAAGGTCTCTTTTGTTGAAAATTCAGATGAAGACATACAGAAAAAGGTGCCGAGTATGGGTGAAAAGTTAGATGTTCTAGTAGAAATTAACAGAATTATTAGCAATTCTCTGAAGATTGAAGAAGTTGATGAAACAACAATGGCTGAGACAACTCTTCAATGTGGATTAACGAAAATAACAATTGTTTGGTTTAGAGGTCCTGATCCAGGTGGGACAATATTGGGTCCCTTTTCCTTGCCTTTCCCATTACATCCTTGAGGGCAAGGATGTTTTGAACAGAGGGGTATTTGTCATACCCTACTGTATGAAGAAATGATATTACCGTTGGGGACGATCAATCTCAGCCGTGCGATGTGTTGTTTGAATTGTAGTCGTAGGATTGTTAGACGGTGTCGTTTAGGAGTCTAGTTCCTTGATTGTAAAAACAGTTGCATTCGGGACAAGTGTCCTGATGTGAGTGGTCAATTTGGTAGGTAGTTAATTGTAACAACCCCAGCAATTGGGTATTTTCTAGCGGAGAGATTCTGTAATTCAAGGTGTGGAATTTGTTAATGAGAATCTCAATTCTTTTCTCTCTCCTCTGTTTTCTCTTCTCTCTCTCTCGTTCATCTTCTTCTTCAATCTATCAACTCTCGGTTCTTGTAATTGATTGATGAAGTGAGAATCCAACAAGTGGGTTCTTACACAGAGATAGGAACAAAATGTCCTGTTGAGGTTGATATATATCTCAGAATGATCCTGCACTTAAATTTGAGGACTAATTAAGAGTTACAAAGAACAATTAATTTCAAAAGTAGTTTTGTCGCTAACGACAAAAGAAATTCAAAAAAACATAGACATGAACTAATGCACCGAAGTGAACAAAAAATTGAGAGAGAGAGAATCAGCAAGGTATAACAATGATGTAACCTTTTCTCCAATGACTACTGAGAGTTTCGCATATAAACATTTCCTGCAAATACTAAATAAAATTCGTATCATCAATCGCCATTGCTAAAATTTGCTACAGCATGAGGAACAGGGAGACAAAGATGAATTTGAGATTTTTTTTTTGTTTTTTCTTTCTTTTAAGTTTCAAAAGATATGAACAGATGTTGGGGAGAGAGAGTGAGACATGATTGTATATAACATTTTCTTGAGACATGGGGTAAGTGAGAGAGGGCCAGAGGGGTTGAAAGAGAGAAATGAGGAAAGGAATCAGTTTTTAGGATATGGGGCGGAAGTTACATATTTGATTTTTAAATTTGAAATAAGATAGGGTAGTTATACATGGGTTCAATTTTTGCAATAGGATAAATAAACTATTCTTGAATTGTGGATAAAGGAGTGGGAGACGTTGGTGTGCTTTTATATAGGTATATATGTCTATCTATGCTGTTGCGTATAACAGTGCCACTTGGCAATTCTTGTAGATTAACAGTGCCACGTGGGGTGCAATTACATTTGTATTTATATATTTACTAGTCGACAACCCGTGCAAATGCACGGGAATTTACGAAAGATAGAATGTGCATGTCATGTATGGAAATAAGTTCCCTTTTTTTTTTTCACTGGGCATGAGATTATAAAAAGTCAATTAATATAGCAAGTTTGTCTAACTAAATTTTTTTCGAATCTGATATATTAAAATAGAGTATGCTATGCAACCCAAAATTTGAATCTTATAGTATTTTATTTCTAAATACTTTAACAATTGTACCACGTACAACGGTAGTAGTTGGTGATACTACATACTATTGCGTATGATACAACTGGTAAATCACTGAGGAAATAAATTTAGGATTCAAATTTAGAATTTACAATATCGATCACCCATAAAAATAAAATAAATTTTTTTTAATATTAATTGGATCAATGTGGAAGTAACTTTTTTTTAATTCATTAGAAAACGCAAAATTCAAAGAACAAAATAAACATAATTAGATGCTTAAACAAAAGGAACAACCTAAAATTATGATTTAAAATCTTCAAAATTGAATACAATAAATCATTGATTGATCATTACTAACAATTTTTTTTCTCCTCAGCACCAATGCATCTTCTACAATTTGAATACAAAAAAAGAAGGGACAAAAGCAAGTAAGGGAGAGAGAACATAAGGGAGTACTGAATGCTTAGGCCTATGATACACATAAAAATAGTGGTGATATATATAGCAAATGGGAGAATATCCATTTGCCCTTTATGGAAAATGTTGTGATGGTTCATTTTGAGCCATGACTTTTCAACTTTTGCATGGTGAATGAACAAAAATGCAGGTGAATGGGTGCATGTATAACGTATTGTTTCTTTCAATGTGGGGAGAGAGAGAGATTGGGTCATTTCTTTATACAGTAGTATTATATGTTCATGCATCAACAGTGACTTAAATGAAATTAAGAGAGGGGTCGATTGAGTTTATTCTTTATATGCATATGCTACTTATTAGAGATGAGTTTCTAAGGAGAGAAGGCCACATAGGTGCCACGTGGCACATTGTGTGAAGAATTTTAGTCTTGCTTTTTATATAGATATTTCCCACACTACATCACATGCACTATTAATAGATATTTTGGGGATATCAAAAGTTGCAAGTTAAAAGTTTTATTAAAGTCATTTAGTATATAAATCACCCAACAAAGAAAAAAAAAGGAAAAAAAAGCCATGTAGGAAATTTGGAGGAAGGATAGGGATGCCACTTGGCATAGCTTAGAGAAGGCTTTTGGCCTTGTCTTTTATATATACTAGTCGATAACCCGTGCTATGCACGAGCTATAAAGGTGATTAACCGATGAGTGCAACACCGCGAAAGATGCTATAATTTCTTAATTTTGCATTTAAATTACTTTCTATACACATGGTGCAGTGAACTGGTGCATCACATTTTGTATTTCCAATTCTATTTGATTTGTTTTATTATTATTACATCAGCAAACACCACTGCCATGTTAGAGAGGACCATTTTGCATTGGTGTGTATTGGGGACACATGAATCCATACATCAAATTGGACGGCATATGACCCTTGCATTAGAAAACATAAATTGAAAAGACAGAGAAACCCATAAGAATAAATCAAGAAAAGCAAACAACAAAATCTGCCTAATCCTCTATTTATGTACAAACTCACTATAAAAAAACCTAACAAAGGACAAACAAACTTGATGGGTATTATCTATTCTTCATAAATTCATAATACTGATAAAATGAATGAAGAAGATAGAATAAATAATTGAAAAGAGAGGAAAGGTAGAATGAGAAGAGAGCAAGACAGAGAGTTTCTAGATATTACAGAAAGAGCATGAGTGAGAAAAAAACTGGGGGATTTCTTATGGCAAACAGGCTATATGACCCAAAACGGGTCTTCTTCCTCCACTATTCGTACGAGTTGCTTGGCCACTGTGAAATCCGGCTTGAACTTTTTGGGCGTCCCTCTGCCAAACTTTACCGTCATCGTCGACTATCTTCTCTGTAAAATAATTGCTCTACTTCATGCTACAAATCTCAGATTCTCATAGATCACTTCCTCGGCGGCCAGTAATGTCTTTTGATCGATGTTGATGATGATGTCATCATCTTTGTCGATCTTGTGTAAGGCCGATTTGGGTTTTTTTTTTTCTCAGATCTATGAATATCACACATGGAACCTGCTATATTTATACAGCCTGTGAAAGGCTTCTTGAGGGTGGCCTTTTGAATTCCATGTGTTTAGTTTTAGTTAGTAGATTTTGGAAGAGACATTGAATGTAGTAGAGGAGGTGGAAAATCAAGGGCCATACAAAGGAGAAAAACCAAGAGAAACAAAAATTAGAAGGTTGCCACTCAGCTGCCAAGTTGGAGTTTCCTAGAAGGGGAGAAATGCCACATGGATAGCCTAGAAAGAAGCTTTTCCTCTTGGCTTTTAAGTATTGTAAATAGATATAATAGACAGATTTTGCCCTTTTTTTTCTGTATCAATTATCAGTTCACAACTATCATCAAATAATTAAATCTTATATTTTGCGAGGTCATGATTTGGTGTATGTATAATTCAAGCGTTGAAATAACACACCAAGAAAGTGTCGCTAAATAAAAAATTGTAAGTATTTCTAACACGACATTGATAAATCTAAAGGATCGGAAATTCCAAAATGAATCCCAAATTTGTTTCCAAAATATTGTATATGTTGGACCATATATACAGTGGTATGTGGTATTATCGATCATTGTCACATCATATGAAACAACTCTCAAATTATTTATTTAAGAATTAAATTTAGGATTCAAATTTCGAAAGTATAACATTAATCACTGAAAAACTTGAATTGGTAATGATTACAAGCTAGAAATCTAACCCTAATTATACTAAAAGTGTAAGTCTATAATTGATCAAGTAATCATACTTTCATACGGAAAACTAATAAATCTTGAATGTAATACATCTCAAGATCTATCAAAAAGTAAAATTAAATGCATACCGTTGTTTGCCATTGTCGATTGATAGAGATAGTGATTGGAAACCCCTTAATTAATCAAACCTTCAAAATGGTTTTTTCTTCTCTCTGTCTCTCCATATGCACAAAACAATATACTATAAAATTGATGGACGTTATTTCCAAGGGGATGTTTTGTGCCTTTAATAGAGGAGAGAAGGGCCATGTGAGTTGCCTTTTAAAAACCGTTCCATCATAGTTTTCAATATTATCCCAATTAGTTATTTATTTATTCATATTAACTTAGGCATATTTTCCTATTGGCTAGTAAACATATTAGAGTCCAACTTAAAGAGAAGACTAGTGGGCCACTAATATGGGACAAAAAGTCCTGTGAAATAACATTCTCCCACTTGGTCCACTAGGTCGATTATAATGCAATGTTTAGTTGTAATAAAATATGCAAATTTATTTAAAATATTTGACCTTGTTGGATTCCACATATAAACCTTTGACATGTGATCAAGAATTCCTGAAAAACTAGCCAATAAGTCCAATTAATAAGATACTGTAATACTATGATTAGCTTAGACTATTAATAGGAGTCATAGCAGTTGTACAACATCTATGTCATACTTCCTTCTATGTACTACGCCATTAATAACCTTTACTAACCTAGTCTATTATGCCAAAATGCCCCTGTAATTTGTCTTGTTAAGACCTTTTCTGTTTATCAAATAACCAAACATAATATGTGCACACATAACTGAAAACATAAAACAGACAGAAACAAACTATCATTGCGCAAAAGCGTCAAGTACACAATAACTGAAATATCCATCATTATACATATCAAGGATTACTCAAAAGACCCATCCTAATAGCATGTTCCTTATATGTCTTTGGAGGTAATCCTTTAGTCAATGGATCAGCAACCATAAGAGTGGTACTTAAATTCTCAATTGACACTTGTTGTTTCTGGACTCTTTCTCTAACAACCAAGTACTTAAGTTCCATGTGCTTGGAACCACTAGAGTACTTTCCATTCTTGGAGAAGAAAACGGCTGCGGTATTGTCACAATAAAGTTTCAGCGGCCTGGCAATGGAGTCAACAACACCAAGTCTTGAAATAAAATTCCGCAACCATAAAGCATGACTCGTGGCCTCAAAGCATGCCACAAACTCGGCCTCTATCGTGGATGAAGCAATAATGGACTGCTTTACACTCTTCTACGAGATTGCTCCACCAGCTAGCAGAAACACAAAGCCTGATGTGGACTTTCTGCTATCTAAGCAACCAGCAAAATCCGAGTCTGAGAACCCGATCACTTCTAACTGATCTGATCTCCTATATGTGAGCATATAATCCTTTGTCCCTTGAAGATATCACATAACCTTCTTCGCTGCTTTCCAGTGTTCCATTCCTGGGTTACTTTGATATCTACCTAGCATTCCAACTGTAAAACTAATATCTGGTCTGGTACAAGTCTGAGCATACATTAAGCTCCCCACAGTTGATGCATATGGAACTTTCTTCATTTGTTAATTTTCTAAGTCATTTCTAGGGCACTGACTTTCATTTAACTTGTCACCTTTCATAATAGGTGCATCACTGACTGAACACAACTGCATATTAAATCTTTCCAAGACTCGATTGATATAACCTTTTTGAGACAGTCCTAGCAATCCTCGAGATCGATCCCTAAAGATCTCTATGCCAATGACATAGGATGCCTCACCCATATCAACCATCTTAAAGCTCTTGGCAAGATACTCCTTAGTTTGGTGCAACAAACCAAGATCACTACTAGCTAGCAAAATGTCATCCACGTACAAAACTAAAAAGATAAACTTGCTCCCACTGACCTTTAGCTATATACAATGATCAACAGTGTTTTCCTTAAATCCAAAAGCAGTAATGGTATCATTAAACCTTATGTACCACTGTCTGGAAGCTTGTTTAAGACCGTAGATGGATTTCTTTAATTTGCAAGCCAAATGTTCGTTTCCTTCCTTTGTGAACCCTTCAGGCTGCTCCATGTAGATATCCTCATCCAAATTTCCATTCAAAAAAGCGATTTTTACATCCATTTGATGTAACTCTAAGTCATAATGAGCTACAAGTGCCATGATAATTCTTAGTGAGTCCTTCTTTGATACGGGAGAGAAGGTCTCTCTATAATCAATGCCTTCTTTCTGAGTGGAACCTTTAGCCACAAGTCTGGCCTTATATCGTTCGATATTGCCTTTAGCATCGCGCTTGGTCTTGAAGACCCATTTACAGCCGACTTTCTTACAATTATTAGGCAATTCGACGAGATCCCAGACACCATTCTGGTCCATTGATTTCAACTCTTCATTCATAACATCAATCCATTTACTTGAATTATCACTTTCTATGGCTTGTGAAAATGAAACCGGGTCCTTGTTAATCCCAATATCAAAATCAGATTCTTGTAGATACACCACATAATCATCTGAAATGGCAGGTCTCTTTTCCCTCTGAGATCTTCTCAGAATTGCCGGTTGTGGTGGTTCTACATTATTTCCAATGGCAATGTCTTCATGAAGTGGTGAATTATTTCCAATATGTTGTTCGGTAGCCTCAACTGGTTGAATAGGCTGAGGAACAACAATTTCTCGATGAGGAAAGGGTGGTGGAATATCTACTCTTATTTCCTCGAGATTTACTTTTCTTGATTCATCACTCCCACTAATTTCGCCATTCTCTAAGAATCTGGCATTACCGGTTTCCACTATCCTCGTACTATGGTTAGGACAATAAAATTTGTACCCTTTGGACTTATTTGGATAACCAATGAAATATCCAGATATTGTCCTTGAATCTAACTTTTTCTCATGTGAATTGAAGATCCTTGCTTCTGCTGGACAACCCCAAACATGTAAATGTCTCAAACTAGGCTTCCTACCAGTCCACAACTCGAAAGGAGTTGTTGGGACCGCCTTATTAGGAACCCTGTTTAAGATATACATTGCAGTCTTTAATGCTTTACCCCACAATGAATCAAGTACAGTTGAAAAACTCATCATGCTTCTAACCATATCCAAACGAGTACGATTACGCCTTTCAGCAACTCAATTCTGCTGTGGCGTACCTGACATTGTGTATTGAGCACAAATACCATGCTTTTTAAGAAATTTGGCAAATAGGCCAGGATTTTGGCCCGTCTCATCATATCTACCATAGAACTCACCACCCCTATCAGACCTCACTATTTTAACCTTTCTATCTAACTGTCTCTCGACCTCAGTAATGAACACCTCAAGGATGTCAACGGCCTGAGACTTTTCATGAATTAGATATACATAACCATAGCCAGAAAGATCATCTATAAAGGTGATAAAGTACCGCTCTCCAGCAAAACATGGAATGGAGAGTGGTCCACAAATATCTGTATGAATTATCTCAAGAAGCTTAGTACTTCTTGTGGCACCTTTCCTAGTGTGTTTGGTTTGCTTTCCCTTAATGCAATCCACACACACTTCAAAATCAGTAAAGTCTAGGTTATCTAAAATCCTAGTCTTCACCAATCTCTCAATTCTATCCCTGGAGATATGCCCTAGTCTCCTATGCCACAAGATTGAAGACTTTTCATTAATTAGGCCACGTTTTGAACCAACATTCGAATGCAGGGCTATTAAAGATTGTGAAAACTCATGATTCAAATAAATTTTATATAAACCATCACATAAAATACCAGAACCAACCATAACAAAGTTAAACATCAAACTGAGTTTTGCACAACCAAATAAAACAGAGTATCCAGCAACATCTAATCTAGATAAAGAAACTAAATTCCTAGAAATTGAAGGTACATATAAAGTGTTCATAAGATCCATCTGATGACCAGTCTCTAAGAGTAGGCGGTAGGTTCCAACAGCTACCACTTCCTCTTTGAGACGGTTCCCCATATAGACGAATCTTTCACTGTCCTTCGGCTTCCGGGTGGTAAGGAATCCCTGCATCGAATTTGTTATGTGAGTCGTGGCCCCAGAGTCAATCCACCAAGTATTAGAAGGAACTTCAACAAGATTTGATTCATAACATACAAAAGAAAGATTTATACCTCTCCTTTCAAACCAAGCTCTACGCTTGCTGCAGTCTTTCTTCACATGTCCTTTCTTGCCACAGAAGTAACATTTGACAGTGAACTTTCCACGGCCCTGGCTGCTTTCCCCAGGTCCATCTCCTTTCTTTGGTGGAAATCTCTTTCCTTTCACAAACTTTCCTTTCTTTTTAGCTCCTTGAGTAACAACCAGCACAGAGTGGGATCCTTCTTGTCTCAATCTCACTTCCTCTTGAATGCACATACCAGTCAGCTCATTCAAATTCCACTTGTTTTTGTGAGTGTTATAGTGAATTTTGAATGGACCGAACTGAGGAGGGAGTGAGTTGAGAATAAACTGCACCAAGAATGATTCATCCACTTGCATTCCTAATGCTCGAAGTTTTGCAGCTTTGTCAGTCATATAGAGGATATGTTCTTGAACTCCTCTATTACCATTATATTTGACAGTAGTTAACTCTGCCATAAGTGTGCCTATAAGGGACTTATCTGCTGATTTAAAACGTTCTTTGACAGCAGTCAATAGTTCCAATGAGCTATTAGTTTGAGGGAGGGAGGTCTTGATGTTATTAGCCATGGTCATCCTCATAAACATAAGACTAAGTCTGTTTGATCTCTCCCAGGCTTTCAAAGTATCAACCTGTTTTGCAGTACTATCAGCAGTAACTTCCTCAGGTTTTTCAGCCAAAAGTGCCATGTCGAGATCTAACACACCTAGTGTGAATTGGACTTGTTCATACCATTCTGAGAAGTTAGACCCATTGAGAGTTGGAATACTAGATGCGTGAGAGTGCAACGAAGTAAGAATAGTCACTGAAATAAAATAGGACAATGCTCACGGTGAGACCTTGAGTCTATCCATAATATAGAATTATAAATTCTAAATAGATGAACTATGATATCACATCGGTTCCACCTTTGGGTGAAAACCTTAGCATATCTTGTGTCCACTCTATAGGTGCAAAATATTATCACCTATATAGGTCTAATGTAATTTATGCCACCTACTAGTTAGTTAAGTTACCTTTGGGTATCCAATTCTACACTACTAAGTGACACAAAATTACATTACCATATCCAGTTCATAGTTAGTTGAAAGTAACTCTCCTTTGGGCTAGTCCCAATCTCCTAACTATGACTGCCATTGAGAATATTATTGTCTTTTATGTCACCCTTAATGACTAGTCTTTCATGTAGCTTTATGACACGAGAATATAATTGTGTGCTCTTGTGCAATACCCAAGTGTAGGTAGACGTGCAAGTAGTAACTGGTAAGACCAGGTCGATCCCACAGGGAAGGTGTTGACCTATTAACTTAGACTAAACTCAAAAGAAAGGAAAAAATTCAATAAGATTTAATAATGGTGCAGAACACAAAGTTCCACAAACTAAGACTACTAACGAAAATAATTCAGATTAAACTAAAGAACTAATTAGCTAATTAAAGCAATATTCTAAAATAGGATTTAACTTTAAGAAGAAAGTGTTGGGATTACACGAATCCACAGTAATCTAACCATCTACCATGCAGTTACTTTGAAGCACTAAGGAGTATATTACCCACAGTTTTCCATATTTCTCTGAAAATAAAGAATCCATAGCCCTTTCATGACCGAGACTATATCATCACAGTTAACTTGAAACATGTGAAAGCGGTTTAATTCAATAGTTAAGACTCGCACCTACAATGGTGTTAGCATTGAAAGTGGTTTGCAAAATGTATTGAAAGAAAATGCCTTAGGGCCTTGATTTTGAAAATTGTTTTGACAAACTGAGCATTTAGGGACAGTATGATAACGAATCTAAAAAACAAAAGGTCCTGGAATACTGCAGAGAACATCCTCAAGAATCAGAGAGTTCGATCGATCGACGATCATTCGATCGATCGAAAGCCTTCATCCCTCAATCGATCGAAATGTCCTTCGATCGCTTGACTATCTCTGGTTCGATCGATCGAACTACCTCCGATCGATCGAACACAGAATTTATTCTGCTGCATGGCAGAGGCTGGAGATCACTGTTTCATCGTGTTCTCCCAACCCTAGGACTACTCAGATATCGTCTGGAGTATCACAGATCGGTTTTTATCATATGAAAACATTAAGGCTTTGTTTGGATGTGAGTTTTTCATGAAAACTATGAAAACTAGTGATTTTAACTTATCTAGCATGCAATACTACAAGATTGAAGATTAAACTACGACTAACTAAGTACAGAATGTAAATAAAACAATAAATAAGTAACCTAGAATGAAAAACTCGTATTAAACTGTAAGAATCCGAGATCACAACATAAAACCTTGAATAAAAACCTACAAAACAATATAAACTCTCTAGCTCTCTCTCTAAAAACTGATAAAAAGCAAGAGTGGGAATCCTTTTGGACGTATACAATGCTTATATATATAGAAAACCTAAAGGCTAGGGTTAAAATTCCGCAACTGCTGCGTACGCGAAAGTTTCTGAAAATACCATGTTCGATCGATCGAACATTTCTCGATCGATTGAACATCTGGAACTCAAGCGCCTCAACCTTCTTTAAGCGATCGAACCTTCGATCGATCGAACTGTAGTCGATCGCTCGAACTTCAAACTTTAGCTTTGAATTCTTTTGTCTGCACTACAGCATTCCAGTTGTCCTGACGTTCATCTCTCTAGTCTATACAGCAGAGATCTGCACAAACAATAGCTAAAACAATACAACTTATCATAGATTAATCACATTGTATGAAAACTAGCCTTGTAATGCAATTTGCAGATAAAACGGGAAGTTGTGATTAAAACCAATGCAATTCTTCCTTTTAGCGCGGTTGTATTTTACAAATACCCCCGCTTTGCACAACCCCCAACTAGCTTATTGCTAGTCCCTAGCGATAAAGCGAAAATAAAAACTACTAAACTAATACTACCACGACTAAGAAAAACAAAGGAAAACTAAAAACAACCCAAACTAAGAGAAAGAGAAAATTCCTAACTCACTTTCGCAGGAATCGCGGTTGCATTTAGCTAATGCAACAAGCCGTTAAACCCCTAGGTCCCCCCTAGTGGACGAGTGTTGTCTCGTGAGGATTTGCAGTGAATATACCCACAAAATTCTCCAATTTTAAGCTCAAAAAAAATTTAGAATAACTTGTAGAATTCCCCCTCCATTAAACTGTTACTTTAACTCTACAGAGATATACTATCTTCAATCAACCAATGAAAGAAATCCACATGCTCCCTTATATCACCAAGTAAAATATAACATATGTATCACCATCATGCACCCGTGTGTGTGTGAGTTTAACAACCATACGTCCAACCCTATTAAGAGTTATTTAGACTATTGCACCTTGTAAAACTCGCAGTTTTAACTCAACTCTCACATTGGTCACACTAAAAAAGAACATCTCTAAGAAACTTGCTTTACAATGACCGCACACCGTATGAAAGCTTTGATAAGGCTGATATTCTGGGTGCTAATGCTTCCATACTTGACTCTATGAAAAACAGACATTTAAGAGTATACAGTCTCATGAATAGAACACTACTTACTAGAGGAGCGAAATACTGTGGATAACTCAATTCACACTTCCATGTTCAAATTAATTGTTGAGAATCTTTAAGACTTTGAATTTCGGCTTTTAGTTAGTAGGTGAGGGTGTTGTAGAGAAGAATGTGCTTTTCAGTATGTGATGGAATTTCAACTTCTCTTTTTATTCTTTTCATCTCTCAACCCAATCTCCCATTCATTTCATATGCTCTTTTTCTTTTCCTTCATTCATCATTCATTTTTTTTTGATGAACTGACCCACAACTACTTCCTTCCACTTCACCTACTTTGATGACTTCATTCTTAATACATGTATAATACGGCTCATTGAGGTCGAGGTAAAGATCAAAGACTTGGATTCTTTGTAATCATATTGGAAATATTTAGTTAGTGTGGGATCAGGGATGAAACATTTCAATGAATGCAAGTGAAAGCTATATCAGGTTAAAGAATGGGTAAACGATGGCTTAAATCATTTTCTCAACTTTTAATTTTTAGCACTTAAGTGTTCATTGAGTGTAATTGGTAAATCCTGAACGTTCTCCTCTAACAAGCAGTCAAAACTTTTAAAGAAAAACTAAGACATTTACAATGAATTTACTAAGTATAAACAAGAAAGACCATTCGAAATTGTATGAGAATTCCCTCAGAAATGACGATTGGCTCAATAGCTCACTAAGGGTTATTAGCTTCCACTACTTGTTTTTTTGGCACAATAGTCATATTAACTCAGTTTTCAGGTTTTCTACATAGCTGCCAATTAGTGCATAAAAGTATTGGGTACATAATAGCTTCACACATGCAATCCGTCTCAGTGATAACAGAAAACGTGTGAACTTAATCCATAAAAAGATGAGAATACTACAAATGTGTCATCGCCTAATTAACAAGAAGGAGAGATTATTCAAAGTTATTCTATCAATAAGATTCAAAATTAAAAAATTTCAAAATTTTACCAGACTGCATTCTAATTAAATTTGAGACATATCCAAGCAAAATATGATCATTACGGGTGTATACCTATCTATTAGTATCCCCTACCCCCAACTGAAAACAACAAAGTCCCCAGAAGTTGATTTTCAACAATTAAAATAGATAGGTATCACCTGTATTGAGCAACGCGATGATAACAAGCATAGCAACCTGGCATAGAAATATAGAACACAATCTCCAAAACAACAAGGATCAATAGATAAAGATAAAGCAATAAAACCATGATCCAAACAATACAAACCACTGGAATGGTAAAGGAATAAAATAAAAGCAGTGATAAATAATGTTCATACATAACCAAACTAACCAAAATAAAGAACTGTCCCAAATGTCCAACCATAACACACCCACCAAAAATAGTACAACAAAAATAAACATATAATCAAAAGTACAATAACACCACCCCCTTCCCAGAAAATGCTACGCGGCTCCCGACGGATCATCATCAGCCACGTCAGAAGGAATGTCAATGGGTACAGATGGCAGTGGTGCAGTAGCGGGTGTAACAGCAGTAGACGGGGATGGAAGATCAGTTGTAAGTGGAGCATAAAGTGATGGATCGGCAGCAGGAGAAGAAGTGGATAGACCTGTAGGAGTAGGAGCAGCAGAAAATGATGGATCGGCAGCAGGCGGTGCAGACGGGGTAGTCGTAGGATGGTGAGCAGCGTGAACGGCCTGATCGACCCCAATCTGAATCAATATATACTCAAGCAAGGTCTGCAGCTGATCCATCCGGCCCTCAAGTCTAATCCTGGCCTCTCTCTCCTCCAATAGCGGCTCATAAACTGTCGGGAGAGGCACAGAGGAAGAAGACTCTCCCTGGGCTTGAGTCTGCGACCGCTGCCGCAACTCGAACTGCTGAACAGAAGCAACCGGATCCTCCTCCTCATCGTCAGTATCAAGCTCCTCAGCCTCTGTGGGCGCCCCTGAAGCTCCAGCCTCTGAGTCTGTCCCACCACGCCTCTTCTTCTTCGTCCCCACCTTCGCTTTCCCTTTTCCTTTTCGTTTCCTCTTTTGGGCGTCGGAGCGGTGAGCCGCTGCCTCGTCGAATCGACTGGGGGAAGCACGAAGGTCGTCTCCAGCAAGCTCAGAAAAACCGGCCTGAGCCATAACTCTGTGAATCGCCCAAGCACCTTTCAGGTGCTTCTTGGAGGCGATGAAGCGGGTGGGATGGACTATGAAGTCGATATAAAGCCGTGGTAAGCAGAACTGCTGTCCTGTCCCTACTATAAATAAAACTCGCGCATACCAAGCCGCGATCTTCTCTCGATAAGAGGTCACCAAAAGACAATTGCTGAGGACCAGGTGAAGCATGTGGTAGTCGTCGGTAAGGAAGTGGTCCTCAATCAAAGCCTCACCATTCCAAGAAGGAACGGAGCCTCCGGTGAGCTCGCGAATAATGGCAGATGGTGGTGTCTCAAGTGCGTCAGACTGATGGGGGCAAATATAATCTGGTACCTCTGCTACCCCCAAGGTGGCCGAAACTGTAGTGGGACTGATGACGAACGCCCGACCCCAGAAGAAAGCATGATGTGTGAATGGTACGTGCGGGTCGCGTATCATCGTCGCACACGCACCTCGTATCCATGACAGATTTACTCTCTTGGCCAGCGAGAGTATATGGAACCAGTGGGGCATGGAGAGAATCCGTGTCAGGAACCACGGGTGCTCCGACCAAGCAGACTCGATAGGACGCTCAATCATCACCTTCTGCGTCTGGAAATAACGCTCGTACCATACCCGATCCTCAGCATTCCGGAACCCATGTGCGGGTACCGGATCAGGTATAGTGATGCTGAAGGGCTTGGACTTGTGGTAGCCAGTTACTGGATTCATCGTGGCAGCCCTGAAAATAGAATGCAACACGACACAGATTAGAACAGGGAAGAAAAAAGAAAAAAACTGCTACTGCTCTAGTTCGATCGATCTAACTTAGTTCGATCGCTTGAACTGGAGTAGGATTTGATCGCTTGAGCATAGTTCGATCGATCGAACATTTTAGCTTCGATCGAGCTTCGATCGATCGAAAACAGTTTGATCGATCGAATACAGCTATGTGCTGCGATCGCAAAAACGAATGGGAAAACGAAAAGTGAAACACAAATGAACTACAAAAGAGAAATCCTAAGACCAAGGGGACACCCCCTTGGGATTTTTCTAACAAAATGAAAGACAAAGGGCTCGTGGAGCCTACCTCGGTGTAGAAACATGCAGTGGAGGTGAGATGATGATGAGGGTGATAATCCAAGCCCCCAAAATGAGGTGTGTGGATGCTAGAGATGGAAAAATCGCCGAGTCGTCCTCTCTCTGTGTGCGATCGCTCGAGTGTGTGAGAGTGAGGGAACTGAAGAGGTGTTCTGAAGACGCCTCGTTTAAAACAACGTTCGATCGATCGACCAACGTTCGATCGATCGAAAGTAAATCGCTTAATCGATTGAATAAAGCGTTCAAGCGCTTGAACACGTAGGGTTTTCGATCGATCGAAATAGGTTCGATCGATCGAACACAAAAATTACAGAATTCTTTGAAAAAGTGAACCAAAACACCCCCAACTATCAGAAACAAATCTGGACATGCAGAAATACTTAAAAGCAGTTCAATTACAGACATGTAGGCCAGAATGGACATCACCAAAAGATAAAATTGCAAAGATTTAGTAATAAAAGATTCAAAATGGAGTCAATTTGCAAAATTATAACTCCCCACGTGATCCGTAGACCTTATTACATAGAAAAACTAAAATAAAAACCAAACTAAAAATCATTTGCCCAGAATTACACTTCAATTGAGAAAAATGAAAATGACAGAACAAAACTGAAGTGAAACACTAAACTTCCAACACGAAAACTTCTTCTTCTTCCATTGCTTCGAACACCACCAGATCTTCGAGATTGGACTCCAAACTTGACAATTCCCGTTCCCAAAATAATCTGAAAGCGGCAAGAGTGTCATTCAGCATGTCTGGAGTCGCTAGGGAATGAGGTGTGCACATGAGAGGAGATTGCGGTGGAGACATAGATAATGGTGTGAAAATCCGCAGTTGTTCTTCCTCTTGCGGTGGAGTGCCAGGAGACTGCGTGCGAGCCCCATGGAACAGCTAATGTGGAAAGAACACCGGAATACCATTGAGAAACATAGTGACAATCCTGGACAAGGAAACGACAAAAGACAAACAAACCGAGATTAAGATAACAGAACACAAGAAACAATGATTAAACACGAAAAGAAAAAACACGGAACAGGAACAAAAAAATAAAAGGAAATGTGACTAAGTTCCAGCCTCACTATTGGCATAGATTCCCAAAATGCACTAGCTGGTAAGGGGCATTGGAGCCTGAATAGCAGAAAGCTCAGGTACACATAGCGGTATGGGACCAACTCGGGAACAAGGAAGTCGTCAACGAAAACAAAAACTACATTGTGACGTTCCGGGACGACATCCTGGAGGTTATGATCTTCCCATGGCTCCCACATATCATCATTTTCCCATTGTGCCATTAGTGCATTATCCACCATTCTCCCCATGTACAGGTCTTCTTCCTCATCCACATCATCGTCATCATGAAATTCCATATTTTCATATGGATTGATGTCAAGGAGGGCCGGTGGGTATGGAAGGTACCCTTGGGTAGCATCAATGAGAGTGTGAACTTCAGGGTCTTGATGAAGCAAGGGGTAGGGTGTGAGTTCACCCTCAGTCCAGGTGCCACAACGACATTCTGAATCAGCCCATGAACCGATAGAATGAACATCGTCACCTCGCATTTATGCACCTGCAATTGAGTAGTTCAAGGTATAGCGGATTAGAACGAGATCACAAACATAAAAGAACGAACAAATAATTAAAAACAAAAGAGAGAAACTAAAATGCAGGGAAAGATAAGGAATACAACAACAATATGGAACTCCACTTTGGATTTTAAGTGGGAGAATAGTTGGCCTCATCTAGCTGGATGTGCTCAACTTGAGTTTGGAAGTTCTCCAAGAACGGTTTCAACCTCTGGCCATTGACCTTGAAATTATCACCGTTTTTTGGATTGACGAGCTCAACCGTCCCGTGTGGAAAAATAGTTTTTACAATGAACGGACCTGTCCAACGGGAACCGAGCTTTCCTGGGAAAAGGTGGAGGCGAGAGTCATACAGCAAAACTTTCTGCCCCGGCTCAAATGATTTACGAAAGATCGTACGATCGTGGCGAGCCTTCAACCTTTCCTTATGCAACCTTGCAGAGTCATACGCATCTCGTCGTATTTCCTCTAGCTCTGCAAGTTGGAGCTTACGTAACTGACCTCCCTCTTGGATATCAAAGTTCAATGAGCGTGTCGCCCGGTAAGCTTTATGCTCAATTTCAACAGGGAGGTGGCAAGCTTTCCCGTAAATCAATCTATACGGGGACATACCTAGATTCATCTTGTAGGCAGTAAACGGTATGCCCATAAAGCATCGGTCAGCTTGTATGCCCAGTCCTTTCGGTTGGAACCAACCGTCTTTTCGAGAATATGCTTGATTTCTCGGTTAGCCAATTCTGCTTGCCCATTCGACTGTGGATGATAGGCAAGAGCGATTTTATGGTGGACTCCGTATTTCTTGAGAAGTGACTCCAAAGGCCTATTGCAGAAATGCTTGTCTTGGTCACTTAGTAAAGCTTTCGGAGTTCCAAAACGAGACAAGATATGCTCTCTTAGAAAGGACATGACCGTTCTGTGGTCATTGCGTCTCGTTGGTATCACTTCAACCCATTTTGACATATACTCTACAGCAAGGAGTATGTATTCACAGTTATTAAACTTGGGAAATAGGCCCATAAAATCTATGCCCTAACAATTGAATATCTCAATTGTGACAATAGGGGTTAAAGGCATAGAATTCCTTTTAGAAATAGTTCCAAGCTTTTGACAGCGTTGGCATGTCTTGCAAAAGGAATACGCATCTTTAAAAATTGTGGGCCAGTAAAAACCGCTTTGTAGAACTTTTTGTGCAGTCTTCTGTGAAGCGAAGTGGCCACCATATACCTCAGAATGGCATGATGCTAAAATTACAGTTATATCCTCATTGGGGACGCAGCGCCTGATAACCTGATCAGCACAGTACTTGAAAAGATATGGGTCATCAAAAAAGAAATGACGCGCGAACGAAAGGAACCGTTTCTGTCTTGGTTTGACCAATGATTCGGGGTTTCTCCCGTGACAAGGTAGTTCACGATATCAGCATACCAAGGCAGACCACTTACTGCCAGTAGCTGTTCGTCCGGGAACTCATCCTTAATGGATTGGGATTCAGCATTGTCGACAAAAGTCAATCGTGACAAATGGTCCGCAACCACATTCTCTACTCCTTTCTTATCTTTGATTGTTAGATCAAACTCTTGGAGTAAGAGTATCCAGCGAATGAGCCGTTGTTTAGCGTCTTTCTTAGACAGTAGATACTTGAGGGCCGAGTGATCTGTAAAACAGACGATTGGTGACCCTATCAGATAAGACCTAAACTTATCCAAGGCGAATACTACAGCCAGCAGCTCCTTTTCAGTAGTTGTATAATTCATTTGAGCTTCATTCAAAGTTCGGCTGGCATAGTATATCTGTAATACCCTGTATTTTGTAGTGATTATATAAACTAGACCTTGTATGTTTTTATACTTGCTTGAGCTTGGCCTTACCCTTGGTATATTTTTGATACCAATCTATTGGCAAGTATACCAATCGATTGCTTATATCAATCGATTGACTTTTATGCCAATCGATTGCTCTTGTCAAATCGATTGACACATGTCAATCGATTTGAGGCAGCTGGGCAGATTCTTTTACTCTGGCTGAGGAGAGGCCACGTGAACACTCCCTCTCTATATATACCAGCCCATTTTGGGCGTATTTCTGTTTACAAAAATTAGAGAAAGTGAGAGAGAGGGTTTTGTGTGTGTTTATATATATATACACTCATATATATATATATACTCACATATATTCATATATTTATACACACACACACAGATGGACTGAGACAAGAAGAAAGAAGAAGAAGACGAGAAAGAAGAAGAAGAGAAGGAGAAGGAGAAGAGAGAAGACAGAGAACTAGAGGAAAGAGGGAGGAGCCACCATTCAAGCTCCAAGCTTCAAAACACAACCAAACATGTCCTTAACGTCTAAAGGTGAGTTCTAAACTCACTTGGTAGCCTTACATTGATGTTATGACGTGTTTGAATGAAGAAATGAAAGAGAAATCATGTATTCTCGTTTATATGTTGCTGGGCAGTCTTCTCTACGAAGAAGACAAAGTGTCAATCGATTGACATCTATACCAATCGATTGACACCTTTCATGTTCCAATCGATTGAATCTTTATCAATCGATTGACATGGATTGTGATCCAATCGATTGAACTTTTATCAAATCGATTGACACTACTTTTATACCAATCGATTGAACCTTCTTCCAATCGATTGATGCCACTTTTATACCAATCGATTGACATCTATACCAATCGATTGGCAATTACAGTTTACTGTTTTACTTGTTTAGATAAATGTAATAATTGTTTAGTTGTTTATTTACTGTTCAGTATTTCCCAGCATGCTTTATTATTGTAATACAGACATGATAACGAGTTAATACATCGTAGGATCGTAGTAATAACAAGATTAATGGATAATGTTGATGATGTTAGATAACGGAATAGTCGTGAATCCTTTTGAGTTAACGTTCATTTCATTCAGAGTAGTCAGGCCACATTGGGATTGTCATGTATCGGTGATAGAGTCGAACTTAAGTAGGTTTGCTAAGATTCGGGAAATTTGCGTGGGCGGGCTTTGGTCGATCATATGTTCTTAAAAGCGGTAGACAGACGAAGGTGTCTATGACTTGCGGTGAACCGGACCATTTGCCCTAAGATAGCCAGATGATCTAATCATATGTTCTTAAAAGCGGTAGACAGACGAAGGTGTCTATGACATGCGGTGGACCGTGATCATTGGTAGACGTTGCTAAGCCGTGGCATAGAATGATGTACTGTTGTTTAAAGTGTTATATCCCTGACATGCGGTGGACTGTGCATATGTTCTTAAAAGCGGGGGATGGACTAACGTGGTATCCATGACATGCGGTGGACTGTGCATATGTTCTTAAAAGCGGTGGATGAGCAATGGTGCGTTATAGAGTTGAACTACTGTCGAGTCTGTTCCCCTATCGTGTCGCGTTGTCGATCTTAAAATAAATAGGACGTCAGTAATCGGATCATTGGTTTGATTAAAGGAGTTACCCTTATTGAATTCTAATTTGGTTACTATTTATAACTTGTGATAATATCAATAGTCGATACCCTGTTAGTATCTAACTCACTCGGCTTTCATTAAGCTGACGGCGTTTATGCCGCTGGACATTTCTACGTTCCAGCGCACCCTGGTTCCTGTGGAGGATTTCCCCGACGGAGGTCAGACTAAAGAAGACTACTACGCCGAGGACTACCTTTATGCCAACTGAAGACTAGACTAGAATTGTAGCTAATTGTCTTTACCATTTTAGAACCCTTTTTGTAGTCAGGCATATGTTGCCTTGACATTTGTACTTCCGCTGCCTTATGTTTGATTCGAGACTCTGATATGTAATAGTTAGTAACTTCTATTGACCTTATGTTATGTTGTGAATCAGAACCTAGACTTCATTGTTGTTACACTATTACTTCTTGTTGCTTAGTACTGCGTGGTGTGGACAATCATGTGACTTCACCCGTCGCTGCCTTTGGACCCAAAAAGGAAATTTATTTTTCTCTATTTTTGCCGTTCCGGGGCGTGACAGGATTTTTGGTATCAGAGCCTAGGTTGTATACCTTTTCGCTCACAGATTGTCCCACACCATCTGGTCCTAGAACCTTGAGATTCTATAGATGGATATTAAGATTAGTTCTGACTTAAGGTAGTCCCTTTTCAGGTAGCATGGCACCGTCGCTGTTCGTTCCAGACGAGTTCGGAGGACACTATGTGTATGAGAGTAGTATTGCGCCAGCAGATCCAGAGTACTATGCCTGGAAGGTTAGGCAGAGAGCTATTGCAGAGACAGAGCGAGACATGCGGATCGAGCAGCAGAGATTTGGGACCCAGGACCCAGAAGTGATACGTCAGGAGATGATCTACCGCAAGGAGACCTTCAAACGCATCGAGGAGGATTCTCTACTGATGTTACGAGACCGTTCTTCGCACCAGGTTCTACTTGCACAGGTTAGAGCAGCACCTCCACCCCCACCAGAAGAGGACATGGCTGATGCACCCCCAGCAGATGAGGATCCGGAGGGTGATGATGAGAGCGATGACGATGATGAGCCAGAGGATGCAGATGAGGAGATGGAGGATGAAGAGGACGAGGACACCGATGACGAGGAGCCGGAGTATGATCCAAAGGAGGAGGACCTCGTAGACCCAGCCGGTATGGACGTGCCAGTTGGCGTAGATATTGCGGTTGCAGAGGGTTATCCGATAGAGGAAGAGGAGGTAGCCGCAGACGATGATGCAGTAGTACCAGTCTTACCAGGAGGCGTTATAGCACAGCTAGCAGCTGAGTGGGCCGCAAAGATGGCTGCACATCCCCATGGATTCGAGATCGGAGCACCGGAGTTGGTACAGGCTATGGTACAGGCTGAGGCACTTGCAGCCACATTTGATGCAGCCCAGGCTGACATGGCCGCTGATGCAGGGGATTTGGGAGCTGTTGTGGAGCATGATGGACCCGAGCTGATCGAGGATGTTGTGATAGAGGATGAGGACATGATGGATGACGATGACATGGATGAGGATGATGTTTTGTCTGAGGTTGCCCCAGAGGACGAGGCTTCCATCTATGGATCCGATGTGGACAACTTTTGAGTCCAGTACCTTTAGAACTTAGACTTTTACGTTTGACTTTAGGACATGTTGTCCGCTTACTTTTGACGCTTACATAGACAGCTATTAACCGTAGCCTTTTTGTATAGGTAGCCACAAGTAGTGGTTTTGTGTATATCTTTCTTTTGTTTAGATCTTGTATAGGATCATGTACTACGCGGTACACAGATGATCTATTGTGTACTCTGCTGTACATCTTTTGGGTATATATATATGGCAGATCGTTTCTCTTGGTTATTTCTGTTATCACCTCATTAGTATGTTATGGTTGTGATTTTGATTCATGTTACGCTTTCTGTTATTTAAGTATGATCATTTTCCCCGAGGAGATTGTCGGCTAATCATTAGATCCTTCATAGGTACACCTCACACGGATCACTATGGTGGGACCCACAAGGAACCAAGCACGACTGGGAGCACCCATTCCCGAGGGTATAGACCCAACTGGAGTCTTCGAAGCTTTCATGCAACGGATGGAGCACATCGGCGATACCTACAATCATGCCACCAACGACAATGGTAACAACCACTTTGTCCCTCCAAGGCAGACAGGCGATAAACTGTTGGAACGATTTCGTGGCCTGCGACCCGAAAAGTTCGACGGCATGGCAGAGTCCTGGAAAGCAGAGCAATGGATACGGGAGTTGGAGCTAATCTTTGAAGCCCTGGAGTGCAGTGAGCTTGACAAGAGACGTCTAGCCGCATTTCAACTAACTTACTCCACCGCGGACTGGTGGGAGGCCGAGAGAGCCACGATTGGGATTGACGCTGCAAGGAGAATGCCTTGGGAAGCATTCAAGACTCGATTTCTCGAGAAGTATTTCCCAGAGGACGAAAGAGACGAACAAGAGAGGAATTTCCTGAGTCTAACCCAAGGAAACTGGACAGTCAGAGAGTATACTACACAATTTGAGCGACTTTCCCGTTTCGCTCCGCATATGATAGACACCTCCGTCAAGAAGGTCAAGCGATTCCACCAAGGACTCAACCCACACCTCCGACACATGATGATAGGCCATCTGGGCCAGTCGTTTAAAGAGATTGTCCGTCTTGCTTCAAGTTCGGAAAAGGATGCTTACCCTATACAAGGACCACAAGCGAATCGACCTCCACCCAGGACCTTCCAACCAAGGAACTTCTCCGCGCAATCATCAAGGAACAGTCAAGGATGGAAACCTCAGACCAACAACTACCAAGGAACCAAGCGCACATGGGATGGGACAAGGAAGCCCCAAGCTAATTTTCCTCGACAACAGAATCGACAGCAAGGACCACCTCAGGCACAGCCCGTCGCTCAGCGACAGAATATTGATGGATGTTTCAATTGTAGAGTGCCCGGACATATTGCAAGGTATTGCACAGCCCCCAAGACCAACCGCCGCAATGACCTCGTCTGCAGCAACTGTAACAAGCCTGGTCACATAAGCAAGGATTGTCGAGCACCACGTGGAGGCTACTATGGAGCTCCTGCTCAAGGACAGCAAGGACAGGTTAGGATGAATGCCATCATCCCTGACAATGCAGGGTATAATGCGGAGGAACAGCAAAACTTGGAAGGTACATTCATTTTATTTCACTGTCAAGTTAGAGCTTTGTTTGATACCGGTGCCGCCCGTTCTTTCATAGCTATTAAGATGGTACGTGATTTGGGATTGTTACCCCTAGCACTTGAGCCGACCCTTAATGCCGTTTCGCCCTTGGGAGTATCCGTTAAGTTAGGTAAGGTGTGCAAGGATTGTCCCTTGACACTAGAGGATAGGAATTTTTCGGCAGACTTGATAGTCTTGTCAATGTCTGAGTTCGACGTGATCCTAGGAATGGATTGGCTTACTAAGTATGGCGCTAACCTGGATTGTGTTAGTCGGACCATTGTCTTTTCGACGCCTGGTTGCCCGCAGATCAGATTTCAGTGCCAACCATTGAGCGACATGTTTATCACGAGCCGCCTAGCCACGATTAAGACTTCAAGCACGGAGCTTACTATCAACCAGATCCCCGTTATTCAAGACTTTGAAGATGTGTTCCGAAGTATCTCAGGACTTCCGCCAAAGAGAGAGATAGACTTCTGCATTGAGTTAGCACCCGGAACGTTGCCGATTTCCAAGACCCCGTATCGGATGGCGCCAACAGAAATGTTGGAATTGAAGAAGCAAGTTCAGGAACTTGAAGATTTAGGTTTTGTTCGCCCGAGTACATCACCTTGGGGAGCACCAGTTTTATTTGTGAAAAAGAAGGACGGAGAGCTACGACTCTGTATCGACTACAGGGAGCTGAATAAGGTCACGATCAAGAATAGGTATCCACTTCCCCGGATAGACGACCTATTCGATCAACTACAAGGATCAAGGATATTCTCAAAAATTGACTTGCGTTCAGGATACCATCAATTACTAGTTCGGCCGAAAGATATACCGAAAACTGCCTTCAGGACGAGATATGGACACTATGAGTTTCTAGTGATGTCTTTTGGATTGACTAATGCCCCGGCAGTATTCATGGACCTAATGAATAGAGTATTCAGACCCTATCTGGATCAATTCATTATAGTATTCATTGACGACATTCTAATTTATTCAAGGACGGAAGAGGAACATAAGAAGCATTTACAAATTGCTCTACAGACTCTCAGAGACAATAGTCTGTATGCGAAATTCAGCAAATGTGAATTCTGGCTTCAGGAAGTTAAATTCCTGGGACATGTGATATCACAGGATGGGATTTCCGTAGACTCATCTAAGATCGATGCAGTCTTGAGCTGGAACAGGCCAACCAACGCAACCAAAGTTAGGAGTTTCCTAGGATTGGCTGGGTATTACCGGAGATTTGTGGAAGGATTCTCTAGAATCGCAGGACCGTTGACAAGCCTGACTAGGAAGGAGACGAAGTACGAATGGGCCGATAAACATGAGGATGCATTTCGGGAATTAAAAGAGAGACTAACCTCAGCACCCGTGCTTGCGATACCTAAGAGTGGTGAACAATTCATAATCTATAGTGATGCATCACACCAAGGACTTGGTTGTGTGCTAATGCAAGAAGGGAATGTCATCGCATACGGATCAAGACAATTGAAGCCACATGAGAAGAACTATCCGACGCACGACTTAGAACTAGCCGCAATCGTGTTCGCCCTGAAGATTTGGAGACACTATTTGTATGGAGAAAAGTTTGACTTATTCTCAGATCACAAGAGTTTAAGATACCTGTTCTCTCAGAAGGAGTTGAATATGCGACAACGGAGATGGATGGAACTACTCAAGGACTACGACTTCTCTTTGCAATACCACCCGGGTAAAGCAAATGTTGTAGCCGACGCTCTGAGCCGGAGGCCACGCATTTTGGTTGCTTCGATTTTGATTAGAGAATGGCGAGCAATGGAGACGTTAGCCGAATTCGACCTTCGACCAGTGAAATCAGGAGAAGGACAACACCTTGGATGTCTTGTTGTACAACCGACTCTCATCAGCCGCATCTTGGAAGCTCAACAGTCGAACGAGGATTTCAAGTTATGGTTTGCCAAGATGTCCGTAAAGGAACCAGAGATATGAAGTATTAGTACGGACGGAGCACTGAGATGCAAAGGTAGACTCTGTGTGCCAAATGACGATGGTCTCAGGAAGAACATTCTGGACGAAGCACACAAGTCAAGGATGACTATCCACCCAGGAGGAAATAAGATGTATAAGGACTTGAAGAGAAACTTCTGGTGGGAAGGAATGAAGCGAGAAGTGGCCGAGTATGTATCGCAATGTCTTATTTGCAAACAAGTGAAGGCGGAGCATCAGAAACCACCTGGACTCCTACAACCGCTACCGATTCCCCAATGGAAATGGGAGCACATCACCATGGATTTTGTGGTTGGATTGCCGAAGTCTCAACAAAACCACGACGCTATTTGGGTAATAGTGGATCGACTCACCAAGTCAGCACATTTTATCGCCTACAGCATGACGCACCCTGTCGAAAGATTGAGCCGGATGTATCTACAGCAAGTAGTGCGACTGCACGGTGTACCTGTCTCAATAGTTTCAGATCGAGATTCACGCTTCACCGCAGAATTCTGGAAAAGCCTTCAGACAGCGATGGGAACTTCATTGAATTTGAGTTCGACCTTTCATCCACAGACAGACGGTCAGACAGAACGAGTTAATCAAGTGATGGAGGATATGTTACGAGCCTGTGTCATTAAATTCGAGAGTTCATGGGAGACGCATTTACCTTTGATCGAGTTTGCCTACAACAACAGCTACCACACGAGCATAGGAATGGCGCCGTTTGAAGCCTTGTATGGAAGACCTTGCCGATCGCCGCTATGTTGGGCCGAAGTCGGAGATACTCAACTACTTGGGCCCGAGATGATTCGAGAAACCAGCGAAAAGATCCAGATTGTACGAGAAAAGATGAAGACAGCGTAATCCAGACACAAGAGCTATGCCGACAAGCGACGAAAAGATCTAGAGTTTGCAGTTGGAGATCATGTGCTACTCAAAGTCTCGCCAGTTCGAGGTATCGTCAGATTCAGACAGAAGAAAGGAAAGCTATCGCCGCGATTCATCGGACCGTTCGAGATCCTAGAACGTGTTGGGAAGGTTGCTTATCGACTTGCGTTGCCGCCAAAGATGTCAGGAGTGCACAACGTTTTCCACATCAGCATGTTGAGGAAATGTGCCCACAACCCAACGCACGAGATCAGTTTTGAAGATATCGAGGTGAACGAGAACGTGACCTACAATGAAGGACCAGTGCGTATTCTAGACCGAGGAGTGAAGAAGCTCAGGAACAAGGATATTCCGCTAGTGAAGGTTCAGTGGAAGCACCACAATGAAGGAGAAGCTTCATGGGAATTGGAGTCGGAGATGCAAAAGAAGTTTCCATTTTTGTTTTAACCCAGTTTATTTCGGATTTCGGGGACGAAATCTTTTATGAGTGGTGGATGATGTAATACCCTGTATTTTGTAGTGATTATATAAACTAGACCTTGTATGTTTTTATACTTGCTTGAGCTTGGCCTTACCCTTGGTATATTTTTGATACCAATCGATTGGCAAGTATACCAATCGATTGCTTATATCAATCGATTGACTTTTATGCCAATCGATTGCTCTTGTCAAATCGATTGACACTTATGTCAATCGATTGGAGGCAGCTGGGCAGATTCTTTTACTCTGGCTGAGGAGAGGCCACGTGAACACTCCCTTTCTATATATACCAGCCCATTTTGGGCGTATTTCTGTTTACAGAAATTAGAGAGAGTGAGAGGGAGGGTTTTGTGTGTGTTTATATATATATATACACTTATATATATATATATATATACTCATATATATTCATATATTTATTCACACACACACAGATGGACTGAGACAAGAAGAAAGAAGAAGAAGACGAGAAAGAAGAAGAAGAGAAGGAGAAGGAGAAGAGAGAAGACAGAGAACTAGAGGAGAGAGGGAGGAGCCACCATTGAAGCTCCAAGCTTCAAAACACAACCAAACACGCCCTTAACGTCTAAAGGTGAGTTCTAAACTCACTTGGTAGCCTTACATTGATGTTATGACATGTTTGAATGAAGAAATGAAAGAGAAATCATGTATTCCCGTTTATATGTTGCTGGGCAGTCTTCTCTGCGAAGAAGACGAAGTGTCAATCGATTGACATCTATACCAATCGATTGACACCTTTCATGTTCCAATCGATTGAATCTTTATCAATCGATTGACATGGATTGTGATCCAATCGATTGAACTTTTATCAAATCGATTGACACTACTTTTATACCAATCGATTGAACCTTCTTCCAATCGATTGATGCCACTTTTATACCAATCGATTGACATCTATACCAATCGATTGGCAGTTACAGTTTACTGTTTTACTTGTTTAGATAAATGTAATAATTGTTTAGTTGTTTATTTACTGTTCAGTATTTCCCAGCATGCTTTATTATTGTAATACAGACATGATAACGAGTTAATACAGCGTAGGATCGTAGTAATAACAAGATTAATGGATAATGTTGATGATGTTAGATAACGGAATAGTCGTGAATCCTTTTGAGTTAACGTTCATTTCATTCAGAGTAGTCAGGCCACATTGGGATTGTCATGTATCGGTGATAGAGTCGAACTTAAGTAGGTTTGCTAAGATTCGGGAAATTTGCGTGGGCGGGCTTTGGTCGATCATATGTTCTTAAAAGCGGTAGACAGACGAAGGTGTCTATGACTTGCGGTGAACCAGACCATTTTCCCTAAGATAGCCAAATGATCTAATCATATGTTCTTAAAAGCGGTAGACAGACGAAGGTGTCTATGACATGCGGTGGACCGTGATCACTGGTAGACGTCGCTAAGTTGTGGCATAGAATGATGTACTGTTGTTTAAAGCGTTATATCCCTGACATGTGGTGGACTATGCATATGTTCTTAAAAGCGGGGGATGGACTAACGTGGTATCCATGACATGCGGTGGACTGTGCATATGTTCTTAAAAGCGGTAGATGAGCAATGGTGCGTTATAGAGTTGAACTACTGTCGAGTCTGTTCCCCTATCGTGTCGCGTTGTCGATCTTAAAATAAATAGGACGTCAGTAATCGGATCATTGGTTTGATTAAAGGAGTTACCCTTACTGAATTCTAATTTGGTTACTATTTATAACTTGTGATAATATCAATAGTCGATACCCTGTTAGTATCTAACTCACTCGGCTTTCATTAAGCTGACGGCGTTTATGCCGCTGGACATTTCTACGTTCCAGCGCACCTTGGTTATGACTATACAGGTGAAGGGCCTGCAGGAGAGGACTACTATGCCGGTGACGGAGTCCCTGTGGAGGATTTCCCCGACGGAGGTCAGACTAAAGAAGACTACTACGCCGAGGACTACCTTTATGCCAACTGAAGACTAGACTAGAATTGTAGCTAATTGTCTTTACCATTTTAGAACCCTTTTTGTAGTCAGGCATATGTTGCCTTGACATTTGTACTTCCGCTGCCTTATGTTTGATTCGAGACTCTGATATGTAATAGTTAGTAACTTCTGTTGACCTTATGTTATGTTGTGAATCAGAACCTAGACTTCATTGTTGTTACACTATTACTTCTTGTTGCTTAGTACTGCGTGGTGTGGACAATCATGTGACTTCACCCGTCGCTGCCTTTGGACCCAAAAAGGAAATTTATTTTTCTCTATTTTTGCCGTTCCGGGGCGTGACAATATCACATATGGCTTACTGTCCTTTCTCTGGCCTAGGACTGCGCCAATGGCGTAATCACTAGCATCGCACATTAATTCGAAAGGCAAACTCCAGTCGGGTGCCTGTATTATGGGTGCGGTGGTGAGGAGCTCTTTTAGATCCTCGAAGGACTTTTGGCAACTTTCTGACCACTCGAATGGTGCATCTTTGACAAGAAGTTGACAAAGAGGTCGAGAGATTGCACTGAAGTTCTGGATAAACCGACGATAAAATCCCGCATGCTCCAAGAACGAACGGATGTCTCTCACTGTACGGGGGACAGGTAGATTTGAGATTATGTCGATTTTGGCCTTTTCCACTTAGATTCCTTCATCGGAGATTATATGGCCGAGGACTATTCCCTTGGTCATCATAAAGTGACACTTTTCCCAATTCAAAACTAGGTGTTTATCCTCACATCGCATTAATACATGCTCGAGATTGCTGAGGCAATCTTCAAAGCTATGGCCAAACACTGAAAAATCATCCATGAAGACTTCAAGGATGTGTTCGACCATGTCACTGAATATGCTTAGCATGCACCGCTGAAAGGTAGCCGGTGCATTACATAAGCCAAACGGCATTCGACGGTAGGCATATGTACCAAATGGACAAGTGGATGTGGTTTTCTCCTGATCTTCTGGAGCAATTTCAATTTGGTTATATCCACTATATCCATCCAAAAAGCAGTAATACTTGTGTCCTGCCACACGTTCTAGCATTTGATCCATGAATGGCAAAGAAAAATGGTCTTTTCGGGTCACAGTATTCAACTTTCTGTAGTCAATACACATCCTCCATCCAGTGGGGACACATGTTGGTACCAATTCACCATCTTTGTTCGGGATGACCGTTATGCCTGCTTTCTTTGGAACCACTTGGGTTGGACTGACCCAAGGACTATCAGATATCGGATAAATCATCCCAACATCAAGTAGTTTGAGCACTTCCTTTTTAACTACTTCTTGCATGTTGGGATTCAGACGCCTTTGCATTTGTCTTGAAGGTCTAGCGTCTTCCTCTAGATATATCTTATGAGTGCATATGGATGGGCTGATGCCTTTGAGGTCAGCAATCGTCCATCCCATAGCATCCTTATGCTTGGTCAACATTTGTACTAGCTTACCTTCCTGCTTATGAGTTAAAGCAGATGAAATGATCACAGGATACGTTTTTCCAGTCCCTAGGAATGCATATTTTAGCTCTTTGGGTAGCTCCTTTAACTCTAACTCCGGAAACTGAAAACTAGAAGGCATTGCCAACTTAGTTTTAGGAGGCAATTGTTCATATGGCATTACCCATATGCATTCTGCTTTATCCTCCTCTATTGTATCCATCATAAGACACATCTGGTTCAGGTCAGCATCCAATGGAGTTGACTCTGCAGGCTGATAGATATCGCCAAATTGAGTCATCACAACTTCCAAAGGATCTTTGTAGTCGACCAAGTCAACTTCATCTTCAATGACTGTGTCAATGTAATGAATTTCTTCCTCATCATCGTATTCTTCAGGTCGGGGATTAGAAAAAATTTTGACATTCAATGTCATGTTCCCGAATACGATAGTCATGATACCACTTCTAATCTTGATCGTGGCATCAATAGTGTTGAGGAATGGACGTCCAAAGATAACCGGGATGTGTGCACCAGGATTAGACACAGGTTCTGTGTCCAATATCACGAAATCAACCGGAAAGACAAAAGAGTCTATTTGGACAAGGACGTCCTCTAACACCCCTCTAGGGTACTTCACAGATCTGTCTGCTAATTGCAAAGCGACTTGGGTGGGTTTGAGTTCACCCAACCCTAGCTGTTTATAGACTGAATATGGCAGCAGGTTCACGCTTGCTCCTAGATCGAGGAGTGCGTTATCTATCCTTTGATTCCCAATTCTACATGAGACCGTAGGTGTACCGGGGTCTTTGAGTTTCTGAGGCAACTCATTTTGAATGATCGCACTTGCTTGGCATGCGACATAAGCATGTTTTTTCACACTTTGCCTCCTCTTTACCGTGCATAGATCTTTGAGATACTTAGCATAGGTCGGCACTTGCTTGATAGCATCTAGGAGTAGAAACAATTCCAGAAACTCCTGATTCTTCGTCTCATTCTTGGGTTTCTTCAACCATTGAGGATAAGGTGCAGGAAAAGGGCATTTTGGTGGTTCATCCTCAACAGACTCCTTTCCAGGCCTTTGCTCAACTTATTCCTCTACTCTAGGAGCTTCAATGTTTGCCTTTATTGCCTCGTCATTAGTACACGGCTCTTCCTCTTGAGTAGATGGTTGCTCAAGCTCATTATCCACCACTTCCTCCTCTTTGTACACTTCGGGTGTAGACAGAGGCATGCTTTTCTCTATGATTTTTCCGCTTCTCAGCATAGTCATGGCTTTAGCATGTTCTTGATTGTTAGGATCATTGTTATGTCCCTTGGGGTTCGAAAGTGGTTGGGCAGGGAATGTTCCTCTTGAACCCTCTTGCCGTGCATCTATCCTTTCTAACGTGGCAGACATTCTACTCATCATCTGTATGAGTTGCTGCGTTAGATTGGCATTAGCAAGTGGCTCTTCTTCTTGTACCTTCTTGTGTGGTGGCACATAGGTATTGGTCTGTGGTGCATTAGAGGGTTGAGCTTGGTTGTAGTTATTGGTTCTGTTTTGATTGTATTGATGGGACGGCCTATTGTTTTGCCCTTGATATTGATTGTTGTTGTAGGGCTGCTGTTGATATTGATTTTGGGTCCCAGCATTATTTCTCTAATCAAAACTGGGGTGATTCCATCTATTGTTACTTTGAAAGTTATTGTTGGAATTCCCCGCCCCTCGGAAACCGTGCATGGCATTCATTTCCATAGGGGCCTGCTCTTGAAAATACGGCACATTGGGACAGTATTAAGTTGTATGTCCCAACATGTTGCATGTGCCGCATGGTTCCTCAGGCATAACCTGCCTAGCGCTCTCTCCTCGCATCCCTAGTTCTTCTACCTTCTTTGCCAGTTCTTCGTATTTGTTCATCAGATGATCTTCACTTTTCAATTGGTACAAACTCTTATCTTCCACACTCGATATTTGAGTTTGAGGTGTATCTTCAGAGTTAGACCATTCATGAGCATGTTCAGCTAACCACTCAAAATGAGCTTCAGCTTCTTCGATGTTCTTTCGAAGGAACGGTCCAGAGCTTATAGTTTCGACCAACTTTTTCGTTTCACCATTTAGTCCTTCATAGAAGTGACTGATGGTACGCCATTTCTCATATCCGTGGTGGGGACATGAGAGAAGCAAATCTTTGAAACGCTCCCAAGTTTGGGTGAAGGTTTCATTGCTCCTCTGCTTGTATGAACTTATTTGGCATTTTAGCTCTGTGGTCATGCGAGGTGGAAAGAATTTCTTAAAAAACGCGGTGTTCATCGCATGCCATGTGAAGATTGAATTCGGTTTTAGGGTGAGTAACCACGCCTTCGTTTTATCCTTCAAGGTGAAGGGAAATAACATTAAGCGTGTCACATCTACAGGACAAGTTTGGGAGAATGTTTTACAAACATCCTCGAAATCCTTAACGTGTAGATATGCCTTCTCGCTTTCCATCCCATGAAATGTTGGGAGGAGTTGAATCATCCCATTGCGAAATTGAAATTCGCCAGCATGTGGGGGAATGAGAATGCAAGAAGGAGTAGGTGCGTGTTCTGGTTGCATGAGATCGCACAACGGACATAGTGAATCATCAACTGGTACCACAACATTTTCACCATGTTCACTCTGATCGTCATCCATTGATTCAGTTGGAGTGGTGACAGGGTTACTAGAACTGGAAGAATTAGATGAATATAGAGGATTTTCGAAAATTCCGTGGACGGAACTATCGGATATAAATGAGAGAACCTAAGAACACTGAAAACCTAGAGAACTCAAAGAAAAAGGAAAACATAAATAGATCAGGAAAGATTGAGGTAATCTAAGGAATTGATCGTCGCCTTCCCCGGCAACGGCGCCAAAAACTTGACACGAGAATATAATTGTGTGCTCTTGTGCAATACCCAAGTGTAGGTAGACGTGCAAGTAGTAACTGGTAAGACCAGGTCGATCCCACAGGGAATGTGTTGACCTATTAACTTAGACTAAACTCAAAAGAAAGGAAAAAATTCAATAAGATTTAATAATGGTGCAGAACACAAAGTTCCACAAACTAAGACTACTAACGAAAGTAATTCAGATTAAACTAAAGAACTAATTAGCTAATTAAAGCAATATTCTAAAATAGGATTTAACTTTAAGAAGAAAGTGTTGGGATTACACGAATCCACAGTAATCTAACCATCTACCATGCAGTTACTTTGAAGCACTAAGGAGTATATTACCCACAGTTTTCCATATTTCTCTGAAAATAAAGAATCCATAGCCCTTTTATGACTGGGACTATATCATCACAGTTAACTTGAAACATGTGAAAGCGGTTTAATTCAATAGTTAAGACTCGCACCTACAATGGTGTTAGCATTGAAAGTGGTTTGCAAAATGTATTGAAAGAAAATGCCTTAGGGCCTTGATTTTGAAAACTGTTTTGACAAACTGAGCATTTAGGGACAGTATGATAACGAATCTCAAAAACAAAAGGTCCTAGAATACTGCAAAGAACATCCTCAAGAATCAGAGAGTTCGATCGATCGACGATCATTCGATCGATCGAAAGCCTTCATCCCTCAATCGATCGAAATGTCCTTCGATCGCTTGACTATCTCTGGTCCGATCGATCGAACTACCTTCGATCGATCGAACACAGAATTTATTCTGCTGCATGGTAGAGGCTGGAGATCACTGTTTCATCGTGTTCTCCCAACCCTAGGACTACTCAGACATCGTCTGGAGTATCACAGATCGGTTTTTATCATATGAAAACATTAAGGCTTTGTTTGGATGTGAGTTTTTCATGAAAACTATGAAAACTAGTGATTTTAACTTATCTAGCATGCAATACTACGAGATTGAAGATTAAACTACGACTAACTAAGTACAGAATGTAAATAAAACAATAAATAAGTAACCTGGAATGAAAAACTCGTATTAAACTGTAAGAATCCGAGATCACAACATAAAACCTTGAATAAAAACCTACAAAACAATATAAACTCTCTATCTCTCTCTCTAAAAACTGATAAAAAGCAAGAGTGGGCGTCCTTTTGGACGTATACAATGCTTATATATATAGAAAACCTAAAGGCTAGGATTAAAATTCCGCAACTGCTGCGTACGCGAAAGTTTCTGAAAATACCATGTTCGATCGATCGAACATTTCTCGATCGATTGAACATCTGGAACTCAAGCGCTTCAACCTTCTTTAAGCGATCAAACCTTCGATCGCTCGAACTGTAGTCGATCGCTCGAACTTCAAACTTTAGCTTTGAATTCTTTTGTCTGCACTACAGCATTCCAGTTATCCTGACGTTCATCTCTCTAGTCCATACAGCAGAGATCTGCACAAACAATAGCTAAAACAATACAACTTATCATAGATTAATCACATTGTATGAAAACTAGCCTTGTAATGCAATTTGCAGATAAAATGGGAAGTTGTGATTAAAACCAATGCAATTCTTCCTTTTAGCGCGGTTGTATTTTACAGCGCGGTTGTATTTTACAAATACCCCCGCTTTGCACTTTACATTCATAAGGCTCACTAACCTAGGTCACTTTGGTGACTACCAAATTAACAAACCCTATAAATATAAAACTAACCAACAATATTCTCTAACCCTTTTATTAGAGCTATTATTTAATTACTAAAATTAATGTGAGAAAACAATATTTATTAACTCAATCACTTATAATGTGAGAAAACAAAAAAATTAAACTTTCCTTTATGTGATTGGAATCTATTCATTGATAAATAAATAGTAATAACTCTTAATTATTAATACAATACAACTTAAATAATAAACTTTATTTTTTATTTTTTATTTTTATTTTTTATTATTTATTTATTTTATTTTTGGCTAGCATATAAGTAAACATTTCTACACAATAGCCAACGTAGATATAATGTTAAAGAAAATTTAATTTCATTGGATACTTAAGAACCCACAAAGTAGTCACATAATTGGAAATTCATTCCAAAATAAATTACCGCATGATATATTCTAATATTATTAATCTTCATATATGTACATGGAATACTCATGATTATCCATCGTCGGCTTCAAGTTAATAACCAAGTATATAGATCAAGAGGAAACTCTAAAATAAAACAAAGCTTCACATGTGATGGAGTCATTATCCAAATCAAATGAGGAAAATGGTGTACAAAATACTGGTAGTAGAAGTTTTCATGCTTTCCAAAACTTTTGACTTCAAAAATCAACATACATAACATGGGTATATGTGTATATACAACATAACATAGATTAAACAATTCATGGGACCCATTTGATGAACATTAAGTATACTAAATTTATTACTTCACCGAATACACGCATATGCATATTCATGAATTGTAATAATTTCACGAACTATAAAAATACTGATTTAGTCAAAAAGGAAATATTTCCACCGTTTTGAAATACAGATTTTGAAATCCCCACAGGTATTACTAACTTTGTAAAACTTACAGTTTTGGACTCAATAAGAATTTCAAATATGAAATCAAGCAAGAAATAAATTTTACACATAAGAAATGTAATTAAAATAAAAGCAGACAATGAAATTTTGATTTTAAATATGACAATGCAATTAAATGTTTATAAATTTTCAGATTGTTACATTTTTCTTCTCCCACACTCCACCCGCTCATGCGTATTATCTCTCTCTCTCTCCTTTGGGACCGTGCACAGCAGCTTTCACTCCCATTTCTCCTCATTTGTTTTTTCCTAACCCATCACTCCAACGCACGCCTCTCTCTCATTTTTAATATAAAAAAAACCTTATGCTTTGATCTCTCTCTCTCTCTCTCTCTCTCTCTCTCTCTCTTCCCTCTACCCACTGATCCCTCTCTCTCTATCTCTAAACCCTCGCACTGCCACTCACCCTCTCTCCCATCGCCGTTGCTGGTAAGCTCTTTGTGTTTTTGATTTCAATTTTGGTTTGAGTTGATTTGGGTTTGATCAAAATGAAATCAGAAGAATATCAATCTGTACTATAATTTGTCATGGTGATTATAATTTTGATTCCTATAGGCTATAGTATAAATCTTTACTCCGCTAAAGATCAATTTGTACTAATTTTCTGCAATTTGTGCTGATCAGGACAAATAAATCTCTCCCAAACAATGTCCTGCCAATAGTACATAAATCTATCTCTCTGCCAACTTTCCTGATATGCTTTTTATTTTGTTTCCTTTTCAAAATGAAACGGCCAAGTAACTCCAGAAGATCCAATCCTTGGTAAGTAAAACACACCACTCCTCTCCCTCTGTGAATGCAATCGAATGTTGCTTATTTAAGCATTTTTTTATGCATCCTACTGTTATAAAGAAAATGAATAAGAGCAGGTATTTATCTTGATTTTGATTATTTTTCAATTTGTAATAGCTTGGAGTCGGTTTCAATCCATGTAATGGCCTGAGAGCTTAGTTGGACTATTGGGTATATATACTCAACCATTAGAGGGGATAATTCATTTCTTGCTTGACAAATGGACTGATCAAACCAGGATCAGTGTCAAAGGTACAACTTTACCATATGTAATAGACCGAGTCAAATAGAATGGGTTGTCTTTGCATCCATGTGCTACTATAAATTCCATCAACATAAGATGGAAGTTGTAAATGAATAAAAAAACTTTTGTTGGTGTTTAACATCAATTTTAAAAAGGTAGTTGGGAATTGTACGTCATTTCGTTATAAATTTTTATTTTCCTTATGTTTTTGAACTTCATATGTTGTTTGATTCAAGGCATTGAGAGAGGGAAAATAATAGAAAATACTAGGAAAACAGTTTCTTTCTCTGCTGCTGTGTGTTGTTTTAATGTATTTACTTGGTTGAAGAGATGTTCTAATACTATGATTCCGAAATTTGGTTCCCACATTTCATTAGTAATTGTGAAAATGCTAAAACTAAATTTCACATTTGTGGCTTTGTTTGGTTCACTAAAGTGTCAACCAAAACAAAGGAAAAATTCCAAGAACAACTCTTTCCAGATTTATAATTTGGTCAATTATTGGTATATATGGGCTACCATCTCATGGTCTTTCAATTTAACCTTTGTTGTTGAACCTTTTCCTACAACATTTATTTTGTCCAACTACTACACGTTCAATTCCCATTCTACAACATTTATTTTTTTCTTATGAGTTTATCTGAAACAGATGTCCATCTACCTCAGAGCCGGGGAAAAATTGAATGAAAGGAACTTGGAAACCTACTCCCCAAAATCTCTTCTTTTCCTCACTTTAGCAGAAAGAGTGAGTTGCAAAATTGAGTTCTCTCAAGTCTCAACACTGAAAATTGATGCATTAGTTTTAAAATTAGCTATTTGAGTGTTTTTTCGTTAATTTTGTTCATGATCACTGATAATAGGCCATAGGAGAGAAAATCAGTAAGAAGATGAAATTGAAAGACTCGAATGCTTAAGGTAAGTCAATAACTTAAATTTGAAATAATAATCTAGCTTTTTATTGCTTAAGCACAGCATGTGAATCTAATGTTTTTGCATTTAGGGTCTTGAAAACGGGGGTTTCTTACTCTTGAATTTGAAAATCCTCCTCATCACCTGTTGATACTAATTTTCACCTTTATAGGACTGTGTGCATGTGTGCGTGCATTTGTATGTTTCTGTGTGCCTAAAAAGAGAGAGAGAGAGAGAGAGAGAGAGAGAGAGAGAGAGAGAGAGAGAGAGTCGTGTGTGTGCATAGATGTGAGACGTGTGTATGCGCATAGATGTGACTGTGCATGTGTGTGTGTAAAGGGCATGTGTGTGCCAAGGCGTGACTGTGCATGTTTGTGTTTATGTGGTAATTATTATTTATGTATCTAAGTTTCTGCAAAATTTAAATGGAAGATCTCCATAAGTTTTGATTTGTTTTGTCGTTTTTAGTTAACTTAAATTCTTTACACTCTATTTTGACTCAGTATATTCTCTTGCTATTTGCACAGAAATTCTCTTGCTAAAGCTAATACAGAAACTTCACTAAAATTTCTCAAAGGTTTGTGTCTCTATTTGTGGCTCTGTGGCAATGCCAATATCATAGAGTTTAATTGTTCTTCATTCTTTCAGACATTTATGGCTTTGTTTGGTAACTTTGGTTCATTAAAGGGTCAACATAAGCAAAGAAAAACTCCCAAGTATGTACTTTCCATATTTATGGGTTACCATCTCTTCGTTTTTCAATTTAACTTTTATTTTCTTGATTTTAATTTTTAAAGGGTCAAACTGTGTTTTAGTCTCCTCTTTTTTTTCTTAGATTTGTGGATTTTTTTTCTCAGCTTGGGTTACAAATGTTGTTGAATTTTTTTCCTATATTAACTTGAATCACAACATTTATTTTGTCCAGCTACTACACGTTCAATTCCCATACTACTACCACTTCAATACCCATTCAAGAAACTGAAATTTTGATTTTTCTTTTATAAACATTAACCTGAATCACAACATTTATGTTCACATACATTGGTTACATTATTTCAATACGGAAGGCTTGAGAGCTAAGTTGTACTTTTTTTTCCCTTTCTTATTTTGGGTATTTATTCTAGGTTCAATTTTTGTTTTTTTTGTCTGTCTGTCTATCTTTCTTTCTTTTCTCTGTTTTTTTATTGTTGATTTTGTTTGCTTATGACTTCATCCGAAACATATGCCCAATTACCTCGGAGCTGGAGAGAAATTGAATGAAAGGAACTTGGAAACCTCCGAGTTCACCAGTCCACTTTCTCGCTCCTCAAAATCTCCTTTTCCACACTTTAGCAGAAAGAGTGAGTTGCAAAATTTAACAGATGGGGCAATTGAGAAAATTTTCCCTTAAATTTTCCCCATTTTCTGCTTTGGAAAGCTTCCATGAAATTAAGAAAATTCCATTTCATTGCAATACATTAACTTAGTACTCAAATTTTGGATGTGTGATTTAGAAAGTGTCGATTGCATTTTGGTCTTTCTATTTATTGAACTTACGTTGTGTGTCTTCATTGTTGCAGGTCTTCCACTAAAGGTGCAAATGAGGACCTCATGTTGGCTTGCTTTGAGGAGGTCTATATGTGGTTGATCTTTTGGTATTGAAGGGTATTTTTTTGTTTCACAGAGTGGTCCAATTCTCTTTGATGGGCAAGAATATTCACCCAATACAATGTTTAAAAATTATTTAAGTTTTAGAATGCTCAAGTGCTTTCTGAACTATAAAACAGCCTAATTTTTTTGTCCCCGGGCATGGGCAAGAATTTTGCTTCAAGGCTCTTTTGAAGTTGGCACACAGTACTATAGTCTTAAGTTTGTCCCATCATTATTTTGACCTTTTTGGTCATCAAGGCCCATTAATTTGATTTCGTACAGCAGTTAGCAGGTGTTGGATGTTTCCTCCAAATCGTAGGCACCAAATTTGCAGTGTCAAGGAATTTGAGCTCAGTTTATACTTGCAGGATTTGGGAATGGTGAATTTTTTAAATATAATTTATGGTAATTGATAAGAGTATTGAACATTCATTTTAAGAAAACCTAACTATTTGTTATAAACTTCAAAGTAATTTAGTGACCTTTCTTTACTGTTTTTGGATGAATTATTTTGTTTCTCAAACTTGAATACTAAATATTATTTTTAAATACTTTTTTTTTTTTTTTTTTTTTCAGTTGTATCACATGTAGTGTTATGTGATATCATTGACAATTGCAGGTGGTACAGTTGGCAAAAATATTTGGGAACCAAATTAGAAGTATAAGATCATTTAACGGATACACATGTGAAAATAAAGTTTGACATGTTACCAAATATGGGAGATGGCTACCATGCGGAAGAGTGGTTTCTCCGCATGGGAAGTTTTGGTGCGGACACTTCTCAGCCGCTGGATGAGTTGTATGGACGGTTTGGATGGAAGAATGCTCACCTTTTTGGTTTTCAGCCACTCACACCGTGTGAGTGGCTGTACCATATCATATCCATTTTGAAAAAGTTTTTTTAAACTTTAAACCCCCATAACTTTTGATCTACAACTCTGTTTCTTACAAATTTTATACCGTTGGAACCGTGTCGACGAGAGCTACAAAACTAGTACCATTGTTGATACCTTTTGAGCAAAAGAAAAAAACTCTTATTTTTACATACCATGTTCTAAATGAACTTAATAGAATTTTCACATAATATTCGTGTATGGATTATTGATTTTTCACGTAATATTCACATATGCCAAGTTGATATGTTGTGAGGAAAAAAAAATCGAATTTTCACTTTGTTCTTAAGGAGAGTTTTAGTGAAATTTCACAAGAATTTTGCATTTGTTTGGGTTGAAAAACTATGTTTTATAATTAATTTGTAAAATTTGATTTTCTTTTTTAATCGAAATATGCATTGTTTAATATGAAAGGGAAAAAAAAAAAGTGAAATTTCACTGAACTTGTACATGAATATTAAGTGAAATTTTACTTAAATTGACATTTGAGCGATTTTCTTAATCATAGAACAATAAGGGTACAATATTTCTTAATCATAGAACAAGAAGGGAACAATATTTCTTAATCATAGAACAATAAGGGTACAATATTTCTTAATCATGGAACTATAAGGGTACAAAATTTCTTAATCATAGAACAAGAAGGGTACAATATTTCTTAATCATGGAACAATAAAGGTACATAATTTCTTTGGTCATGGAGCAAGAAGAGTTGTTGTCCAATAAAGGTACAATGAAAGAAATTATGTACCTTTATTGTTCCATGATTAAGAAATATTGTACCCTTCTTGTTCTATGATTAAGAAATTTTGTACCCTTATAGTTCCATGATTAAGAAATATTGTACCCTTATTGTTCTATGATTAAGAAATATTGTTCCCTTCTTGTTCTATGATTAAGAAATATTGTACCCTTATTGTTCTATGATTAAGAAAATCGCTCAAATGTCAATTTAAGTAAAATTTCACTTAATATTCATGTACAAGTTCAGTGAAATTTCACTTTTTTTTTTTCCCCTTTCATATTAAACAATGCATATTTCGATTAAAAAAAAAAATCAAATTTTACAAATTAATTATAAAACATAGTTTTTCAACCCAAACAAATGCAAAATTCTTGTGAAATTTCACTAAAACTCTCCTTAAGAACAAAGTGAAAATTCGATTTTTTTTTCCTCACAACATATCAACTTGGCATATGTGAATATTACGTGAAAAATCAATAATCCATACACGAATATTATGTGAAAATTCTATTAAGTTCATTTAGAACATGGTATGTAAAAATAAGAGTTTTTTTCTTTTGCTCAAAAGGTATCAACAATGGTACTAGTTTTGTAGCTCTCGTCGATACGGTTCCAACGGTATAAAATTTGTAAGAAACAGAGTTGTAGATCAAAAGTTATGGGGGTTTAAAGTTTAAAAAAACTTTTTCGAAATGGATATGATATGGTACAGCCACTCACACGGTGTGAGTGGCTGAAAACCAAAAAGGTGAGCATTCTTCCATCCAAACCGTCCATACAACTCATCCAGCGGCTGAGAAGTGTCCGCACCAAAACTTCCCATGCGGAGAAACCACTCTTCCGCATGGTAGCCATACCCCCAAATATGAATCTCTATTTTAGTTCCTAAATGTTGTGCAGTTGTATCCTGTGCAATGATGTGATTAAAGCATTTGAGAAGCTAATTTCTCATGTTCTTAATCACTTTATAGATCTAGACATATATGTTACATGTGGGAACCATATTTGTGATAAAGTTTAAGAAGCGAAGTATTACTTTTCTCTTTTTTCTTTTTTCTTTTTTGCAATAATTTTATTTATTTGTTACTCCCTCCGTCCCATAATAAGTGTCCACTTCTATTTTGCACATTGTTTTAAAAAGTTGTATTATATTAATTTTTTGGGTTCATTAAATGGCCACTTTCCAATTTTACCCTTAGATGTGATGGGTGTTTGACTTTTTGCTTGTTTTGAGACCACAAATAAATGCCACTTTATCTTTATTATAAGGGTAGTTTTGAAAAGTAAATAAAAGCTATATGCCAATTTAGAAAGTGGACACTTATTGTGGAACATCAAAAAAAAAAAATATGGACACTTATTATGGGACGGAGAGAGTATTATTTTTACATTATCATTTGTTTTTTTACAGTTTTTTTTTATCCGTGCTCTCGGACACGGGTACGTACTAGTCTACTTATACTATCAAATAACTTAGAGCGCATATCTGGCTCCGCATCATTGACGGCACAAAATCATCTAAAGAAAACCAACGGACGAAGGAATACATGTATGCGCCTGTTGATGTGGTTGTGGCCCACCATGTACTAGGGACTGTCAAGAAGGAGAGAAGCACTGTACTGAAAGCATGTTTAAGAATTAAGGATTGAAGAATGAAGAGTGAGACTGACTGGGCTTTATCATGTCTGTGGACTGAGGACTGGGCTAAATGAGTAAAATGTGTGGGCCAATTTTGTTAATAGACTGGGCTTGTATACATGTTAACAAACAAATCAAAAACCTTGTACTGGACTACAGCCCAGCTGAGCCCAGTGTTGGATCCGCCAGTGCCTCCAACGAGTCTGACGTGGAAGAGTTATTGCTAACTTATTCACTAATTGCAACGAGCACTGATCTGTAGGGGGGGAGTGGAAAAAAGAAAAGGATGAGAGAGAAAATGTTTCTTTTTTGTTAGCAAACGTGATGTATTGTGCATAATGCTTGGGTGGATACATAGAATCGGACATTAAACATCTGTTAAAAGTTTGGGTTAATTACAGAAACACCCCCTGTGGTTAGGTCTTTTATCAGTTACCCCCTTATACTTTAAATTTTATCACTAATACCCCCTGTGGTTTGGACTAAAATGAAATAGTCACTTTTTCCGTTAAAGTTAACGGAAAATTGGTAAAAATACGAAATTACCCCTATTACATGCTAATGAGAACACCCTTATATGCTTAAATGTTTATTTAGGCATATGTGGTATACTATTATATTATTTTGATATTATATTTATTGTTAGAGACAATCCTGTAGTCACTTTGAAGTACATTCATAAGAGCAAATTTATTTATTTATTTATTTATTTTTGATCTACCATTGGACACACACACACACAGACCACACACAGTCTTGACAATATATTATTATTTTTTTTATTTTTTATTTTTATCTACTTTTAGACACATACAATCTTGGTGATATGTTAGTTTTTTTTTTTTTTTTTTTTAATCTACTCTTGACCACACGCGCAGTGAAATCCAGTGTAGTGATGTACTAAGATCTAAAAAAAAAAATTTTATCCCCAAAATTTTGTGTGTGTGTGTGTGTGTGTGTGTCAAATTCGCTCTCACAAAGGTACCCCTAAGTGACCACATAATGGTCTTTAACAATAAATGTAATATCAAAATAATATAATAATGTTCCACTTATGCCTAAATAAACATTTAAGCATATAAGAGTGTTATTATTAGTATGTAATAGGGGTACTTTCGTACTTTTATCAATTTTCCGTTAACTTTAACGGAAAAAGTAACTGTTTCACTTTAGTCCAAACCACAGGGGGTATTAGTGATAAAATTTAAAGTACAGGGAGGTATTTGATAAAAGGCCTAACCACAGGGGGTGTTTCTGTAATTAACCCTAAAAGTTTTGACAATGAGAGTGCTATATATTTCTTTTCCAACTTCTCTCCATAGTCCATACTTATATTATGTAGTGAGAGAAGTACGCCTTGCATATATTGTTGTACATGTGTCTTTTAAGAGACATTTGATGGATTTATCTTTGACAATTTTTTTTTTAAAACTAGCTCAAAGCCTTTTTTTTTTTTTTTTATATATATATATATTCTGAATATTACATTCCTTAACAGAAAAATAGGAGAGAAAGTCATGTTAAAAAAATAATAACGAATAGGCACTGCTGTGTACGAAAATACTTATCAGTAGGGTTGAAGATTCTGACTGAGTCGTGTATTAGACACTGTCCTTAAGAGTAATTTCCGCCCCTCAGAGTTCTTGACTCGGTACAGAAAGGTCTCAGCGGTTTACCCTCCAGGATTAAGCAGTCTCGTCTTTGTTCACGTGCACTCGTTGAACAAAGGGCACAGAACAGCCTTGTATGTATATCAGTGATCGATGAACAGAGAAGAACAGAGAAGGACCAGAGAAGGAAGATTGTATATTGCTCTGTGTTTATTCATGAAGGAGAACTGCTATTATATAGCTTTAGAAACCCAACAAAATCCCACAAAGAGAGCAAACGTGTGATTTGATCAAGGATAAAATTTCTGTAACGTTCATATGATTGAGTTAATTTGGTAAATCACATTTGGCAAGTCAACAAAAAATTTAAAGGAAAGTTTGAGAAAAATAAACTGTAAAACTAAGCCTAACCGGGTGAGCCCGCGAGGCTTGGAGGCCGGGATTTGCACCCCCCCTGCGCGCGAGTAAGACGTGACGCGCCCGGTTAAACGATTTCCGGATCGAATCCCAAATTTCTATTGGATTTGGGATTAGCTTGGGCTTGGCTCATGTGCGCGTGAGAGCCCACATGTTCCAACTTATTACTAAGCCCATAAAGACAAAGTATATATTAAGCCTCTCAACTCCCTCTTCCTAAGCAATGTGGGACAAGAGTCTCCACCACTCTTTTACCCAACACCACACCAACAAGAGATGTAGAGAGAGAAAAAGTTTGACTTTGAAAAAACACCCACTTTGGACCACAAATTACAACAAAATTACAACAATCCCCCACATTTTTCAAAGACAAATTTTGAGAAGTAACGATCGACCACTTTAGTATATTGCATCAGTGATGGTGTCTTTTGGACTATGAACCAACACTTAGGGAAATAAGAATTGATTCACAGAAATTTGGTGAAATTAGAATTTCTATGAACCTTATTTCTTTGTGTGAATCAAAGTACTTATCACCCACAATACACTCTGATAAACAAGGTTGTTAACGCGGTTTGGCACGTTTCGGCCATGTGCCGTACCTGGATTTCATGAGTGCTCTAGAGAACCTGCCTAAGTTCTCATAGGAAGCGGCCCCACTTCCACACTCATATAGGTGAATTCATCAAGTATGTATTGCAACTATACATACCACCCAATAAGGACTATGAATTCATTAAGAGTTAAGACTCAACCTCACACGTTGCAGTCTACACTATCTACACCATAGGGATGAACTATAATTATGTATAATTGATAGTGTCTCACCAAGTCAACCAGTAGTTTGTTATTACCCATATGAACCTAGTTTGTGGGATCTCCACTCATATAGGTTGGGTTACCACTACTATTGACTTCTGTTATGGGCATAAGTCCCATCCCCCTCGATGTATTGGCCACTAGCTTTCTTGCTAATGGTTTGGTCAGAGGATCCGCTAAATTCATCTCTGACCTCACAAAGTCTAGGGATATAATCCCATCTTTTAACAGCTGTTTCACAATGTTATGTCTTAGGCGAATATGCCTGATTTTTCCATTATAAGCCTTATTTCTTGCTCGGGCTATTGCAGCCTGGCAATCACAATGTAACGACACAGATGGAACTGGTCTCATCCATAAAGGGATATCTGCCAAGAGGTTTCTAAGCCACTCAGCCTCAGAACCTGCCTTCTCTAAGGCGATAAACTTGGATTCCATAGTAGACCGAGCAGTGCATGTCTGTTTGGATGATTTCCAAGAGACTGCACCTCCTCCAAGGGTAAATATATACCCACTTGTGGATTTTGTCTCATCTGAATCAGAGATCCAGTTAGCATCACTGTACCCTTCTAGTACAGCGGGAAATCCACAGTATGTTAAACCAAAATCAATAGTGCCTCTGAGATATTTTAGTACTCTACATATAGCGGTCCAATGTTCCTTATTAGGATTATGAGTGTATCTGCTCAACCTATTAACTGCATAAGCAATGTCAGGTCTGGTACAATTCATAAGATAAGTAAGACTACCAATTATTTGAGCATATTCAGACTGTGATACACTAGTTTCATTATTTTTCTTCAATTGTATGCTCATATCATAAGGAGTACTAACTGGTTTGGTGTCAAAATGACCAAACTTTTTAAGGATCTTTTCTACAAAGTGTTCTTGAGACATCATAAAACCCTCATTGGTTTTTGTCAATTTTATCCCAAGTATAACATTGGCTTCACCTAGGTCTTTCATATCAAAACTAGATGATAACAATTGTTTTGTTTCATTTATCACAATCATATCAGTGCCTAAAATAAGCATATCATCCACATATAGGCAAATAATTACACCAACATTATTATCAAATTTATGATACACACATTTATCAGCTTCATTCACAATGTATCCATTAGAGGTCATTACACAATCGAATTTCTCATGCCATTGTTTTGGTGCTTGCTTTAAACTATACAAAGATTTTACTAATTTGCAAACTCTATTTTTGTTTCCAGGAAATACAAAACCTTCAGGTTGTTCCATGTAAATTTCCTCTTCTAATACTCCATTAAGAAACGCAGTTTTAACATCCATTTGATGAATTATGAGTTTATGCAAGGAAGCAAGAGCTACTAGAATTCTAATAGATGATATTCTAGCCACAGGAGAGTAAGTATCAAAATAATCAATATCTTTCTTTTGAGTGTATCCCTTAGCTATAAGCCTAGCTTTAAACTTATCGATAGATCCATCAGGTTTTAACTTCTTTTTGAATATCCATTTACATCCTATAGGTTTTGTACCAGGAGGTAAGTCAACCAATTCCCAAGTATGATTAGCCATGATAGATTCTATCTCACTATTAATCGCTTCTCTCCAAAAGGGAGCATCGGGAGAGGAAATAGCTTCATTATAAGTCATTGGATTATTATCCATTAAAAACGTGAAAAACCCATCTCCTAGGTTTGTTTCTCTCCTATCTCGTTTGCTTCTTCTTAATTCAATTTCTACGGACTCATTTGAGTCAATGATAGGCTCAACTGTAGGTTCTAGTCTTGGTTTCTCAATGGTTGTTTTCAAGGGAAATATGTTTTCAAAGAAGTCTGCATTTTTCGATTCAATTATTGTGTTTTTCTCTAACACGTCACTTTTAAGAACTAAGAATCTATATGCAGCACTATACTTAGCATATCCTATAAATAAACAATCTGCTATTTTCGAACCTATTTTCCTTTTCTTAGGTTCTGGAAGTAGAACTTTGGCTAGGCACCCCCACACTTTAAGGTATTTCAAGTTAGGTCTATGATTTTCCCACAACTCATAAGGGGTCTTTCTTGTTTTCTTAAAAATAATTCTATTTTGAAGGTGACACGCAGAGAGGATAGCTTCCCCCCACAAATTATTAGGTGCTCCTGAACTAATTAACATAGCGTTCATCATTTCCTTTAAAGTTCTATTTTTCCGTTCAGCTACTCCATTAGATTCTGGTGAATAGGGTGGAGTTACCTCGTGTACTATACCGTGTTGTTCACAGAATTGGCCTAAAGGGCCAGATTCATATTCACCTCCCCTATCAGACCTAAGTCTTTTAATCTTTTTATCTAACTTGTTTTCAACCTCAGCTTTGTATTGTATGAATTTTCCTTCTGTCTCATCTTTATTTCTAAGTAGGAATACTCTACTATATCTCGAGTGATCATCTATGAATGTCACATAATATCTCTTTCCTCCTCTAGATTCAGTTGATTTCATGTCTCCTAAATCTGAGTGAATTAAAGTGAACAGTTCAGTTTCTCTTTGTACTATTTGTTTGCAAGGTTTCTTAGTACCTTTAGCTTCACTACAAATTTGGCATTTCTCATTATTAGTGATACTAACATTTTCAAGAATGCCTAATTCTTTCATTTTCTTTATATATGAAAAGTTCACATGTCCTAATCTAGCATGCCATAAATCATGAGAATCAATCAAGTAAGCAGAAGAAGTAGTAGCATTTCCATTCAAATTATCAAGAACATTTAAAACAAACAGACCATTGTTGTAGTACCCTTTTCCCACAAACACCCCATTTTTAGTCATTACAACTTTATCAGAATCAAAAATAACTTTCACCCCCACTTTGCCAAGCAGCGACACAGACACAAGGTTCCAATGAATATCAGGCACGTGGAGAACGTCGGTAAGAGAGAGGATCTTTCCAGAAGTTAGCTTGAGAACTACCTTCCCTTTCCCGATCACAGGTGAGGCCTAGAGTCCCCCATGTACACTTGTTCCTCTCATTCCCCTACTGGTGTGTAGGAGGTAAAAGCACTTCTGTTGCCACAGATGTGCCTGGTAGCCCCAGAGTCTACCACCCAATTTTTCTCCTCTGCCACTAAGTTGACCTCAGAAACGACAGCCACTATAACATCTGCATCAACTAGATTAGCTCTAGGGGCAGGTTTGTCGTTTTTCTTCCTGTGTCTGCATTGAGCAGCATGGTGACCCGGTTTGCCACATACAAAACATTCCCCTTTCTTTTTAGCAAACTGGTTTTGGGGTTTGAGATTTTTGTTGTAATTTGTTTTATTGAAATGGGGTTTGTTATTCTGCCTTTGAAAATTCCCTTGGGTGCAATTAGGCTTTTCCTCAACGAGGTTAGCCTTGGAAGCCATAGCTTTGGCTTTCTCATTTCGATCAAGTGAATGGTTCTTTTCCTCAATGCGAACATGAACAACAACTTCCTCCAGAGTCATTTCCTTCCTCTTATGTTTCATCATATTCTTATAATTTTTCCAAGACTCCGGAAGTTTTTCAATAAGTGAACCAGTTACAAATGGTTCGGGCAATTTCATTCCTTCATTACTAAGTTCCGAAACCACAAGGTGAAAATTGTGAATTTGGGTAGAAACATCTATGTCATCGGTCATTTGAAAATTGAGAAAATTTCCAATGGCATATTTTTTAATTCCGGCATGCTCGATAATATATTTGGTGACCAAAGCATCCCAAATTTCAGTTGCCGATTTGAAGGTACAGTAAATATCAAAAAGTTCATTTGATAAGGCGTTTAGAATAATACTTTTGCAAATCTTGTTTGCATTTTCCCAAAGAGGCAATTCGGTTTCATAATTTTCAGAATCTTGAACGGGTTTTGGTTTAGTCAAAACGAAATCAACCTTTGCAATGTCAAGAATAAGTAGCAGTTTGGTTTGCCAGCGCTTAAAGTTATTCCCGTTAAACGATTCAATTCTTGTGACATCGGGAATAACTTTAGTTGCGGTTAGCATAGCAGTATCCATGAAATTTACTCTTAAGATTGTTAAAAAAATAATAACGAATAGGCACTGCTGTGTACGAAAATACTTATCAGTAGGGTTGAAGATTCTGACTGAGTCGTGTATTAGACACTGTCCTTAAGAGTAATTTCCGCCCCTCAGAGTTCTTGACTCGGTACAGAAAGGTCTCAGCGGTTTACCCTCCAGGATTAAGCAGCCTCGTCTTTGTTCACGTGCACTCGTTGAACAAAGGGCACAGAACAGCCTTGTATGTATATCAGTGATCGATGAACAGAGAAGAACAGAGAAGGACCAGAGAAGGAAGATTGTATATTGCTCTGTGTTTATTCATGAAGGAGAACTGCTATTATATAGCTTTAGAAACCCAACAAAATCCCACAAAGAGAGCAAACGTGTGATTTGATCAAGGATAAAATTTCTGTACCGTTCATATGATTGAGTTAATTTGGTAAATCACATTTGGCAAGTCAACAAAAAATTTAAAGGAAAGTTTGAGAAAAATAAACTGTAAAACTAAGCCTAACCGGGTGAGCCCGCGAGGCTTGGAGGCCGGGATTTGCACCCCCCCTGCGCGCGAGTAAGACGTGACGCGCCCGGTTAAACGATTTCCGGATCGAATCCCAAATTTCTATTGGATTTGGGATTAGCTTGGGCTTGGCTCATGTGCGCGTGAGAGCCCACATGTTCCAACTTATTACTAAGCCCATAAAGACAAAGTATATATTAAGCCTCTCAACTCCCTCTTCCTAAGCAATGTGGGACAAGAGTCTCCACCACTCTTTTACCCAACACCACACCAACAAGAGATGTAGAGAGAGAAAAAGTTTGACTTTGAAAAAACACCCACTTTGGACCACAAATTACAACAAAATTACAACAAGTCAAACAATATGAATATTGGGTTTTCCGTTGTTTTGTTCATCCTCTACCTTCTAAGTGCTCCACCTCTCTCTATCGGAGATGCTCTTTTCTACTCTTCCATGGATTATTCCTGTACTCAACTCTCTACTTCTAAATCGCTTTGCCATATCTCTTATGGTTCCAGAAGTGCGATAACCTTAGATGTGGAAAAATGGCCAGCCTGGTTTGACTCAGGTTTGAACGCGCACTACAAGAAAAATGACATATGCCGGCGCTTATTTGCCGGCGTTTGAAAAAATGCCTGCAATATATGTCGTTTTTGTTTTAAACGTTGCTAATTACTGACATTTTTTATCACGCCGATAATTGCCGGCGTTTTTAAAATAGTGTTGCCAATTAACGGCATTTGTAAAATACAAACGCCGCTAATCTACGACATTTGAATAAAGTGCCGTTAATTTACGGCATTTGTTTTGGTAATTGCCGTTGTTTCAATTTCCCGCTAGTATATTTGGGCGATTAACATAACCGCGTGTTTTTTCATGGGAGTAATAAACAAAAAGTCCTCCAGAGTCTAGAACATAGGTATTCTTCCCCTTAACCCTAGGTATTCTTCCCCTCAACAACTAACATCTCTCCATCCTCTCTGGCTTGGCGACGGCAGAAAGCGGGCACCAGCAGCTGCGTTGTCGTGTGAGGTTTGTCTTTTGATATTTGTTTTAGTTTTTTGTTTTAGATCTTAGATTTTGGTTGTGATTTTTGATTTGTTGATTTGGGTTCTCATGATTCCTTTTAGATTTTAGATTTTTTATTTCTATCTTAGAACCTCAATGAGTAATGTTTATCCTTCCTTTTGTAGCTTCTACCAAGGCCTCGAGCTCTTCTTTTCTCCCTTTCTTTTTCAGTTATATACCTTCATTCACTTGCTGATTTTTGTTTGTTTATCAACAAATTGATGAAATTAACACTAGTAAATAAGAACCCTGTGATTTTTGTTTGGTTATCAACTTTTTGCCCCAATCTAATTTGAAATTAACACTAGTAAATAGAAATCTGCAACCCCAATAATTGGATTGGGACAAAAAGTTGATATCCAAACAAAGCAGATTCCTATTTGTTGCTCGATCTCTCGATAAGAGCTTAACATTCACACCGATGACGTGGAAAGTGGTAATTCACATTTTTTTTTACTTTAGGTAGCTTTGAGATTAGTATTTTTTCAGCACTCTTTGTATAGTTTAAAACTTATAGGCTAAAATACACTTTAGTACCCTGTAGTTTGCCCGAAATTTCATTTTGGGCCCTGTAAAATATTTTGTGTCATTTAAGGCCTTCAAGTTTCAAAAAGTTTCACTTTGGGCCCTATATTTTAAGCTTTTTTGGTACCAAATTGTCACGATTTTGAAACTTGAGGGCCTTAAATGACACAAAAAATTTTATAGGGCCCAAAATGAAACTTAGGGCAAACTACAGGGTACTAAAGTGTGTTTTAGCCAACTCGGATGGGTCATTGGTCCCATGTATTTCCAGTTTTTATGATTGTTGGCAAACAAAGTGTACATCATAGTCATTGTAAATGAGTATTATGTTTTTGAATCATCTCGTGTCATAGGAATTAAGTTTGTTGGTTCCCCAATTTATCTTCTTTAATGTAGTGTTTTTTAGTGTCTATTATCATTTGTATATTGTTTTCATTGGCATGATGTGTCAGACTCAACTTAATTCTACATAGCTAATAGCTCTATCTCTACTACTCTCTGGGTTGGTGGAGCTAATGTATCTCACTTTATGTTTTGGCTCATCTACTCTTTCTAGAACTGCATCTCGTGTCAAGTAGATTTTATGTTTTTTTGCTGATGTAGGCCTGAAATTCTGCGTTGCTTTAGCTACATTTGATAGCCTTCAGTTACTTGTGCAGGCATATGTTCAGTTTAGCCATGGATGATATCTTGATTCACTTGAGTTGCACAAGGTTTGTTATTTGGCCTATAAATTTTTTTGGGGTGTAATGAAAAGTTTTTTGGCTTGTTGTCTTCTACTAATGAATATACAGTTCTGTACGTACCATATTAGATATGGACTTATTTTTTGATTTTTCTGTTAACTTGGAATATATATGATTGACAAGAGGGCCTTGCAAGTATATCCTGAATGTCCCGGAGCTGTAAGACTAGGCATTGGTCTCTGTCGCTACGAATTGGGTCAATATGAAAAGGCACAGCAAGCATTTCGGCGGGTTTTGCAGGTAAGTAATTGCTGGATATTGTTCGTGCATTATTAATGTCACCCTATTGCTCAAGGTCCAAGTATGGATTGATGTTGATCTCCAACTGTCTTTCCTAATTTAATAACTGTAGTTAGATCCAGAAAATGTTGAGGCTCTTGTGGCGCTTGGAATTTTGGATTTGCATATAGATGAAGGTACATGTGTACAAACACGCACACAACTAGGGCCCGTTTGGTAACGTTGTGGTTTTCAGTTTGTGTTATTATTATTTTGAAAAACTAAAGCTGAGAATGTGTTTGGTAATCATTTCCATTTTCTTTTTCTTTTTTTAATTTGAAAATGACAATGAAACTGGGTCAGCAAACGAAGACAAATTAAAAGTCATTTCACTTTTCAGTTTTGTTCTCATTAAAAGAAAACAAAACTAGTTTTCGCTTTCAGAATTCGGACAACTGACAACTAGAAACATTTTCATATGGGCCCTTAGATACATGTGTTCTATTGCTCATACTGTTTCAGAATTTTTTGAGTAAATACATTTGTCTGAACTAGTGTTTGAAATTTTGAAAAGAATAAATCCCACATTGTTTTCTAACTTTACTGCTGCATTTATCTGCTCAGCTGGTGGTATTAGGAGAGGAATGTAGAAAATGCAGAGAGCTTTTGAGATATATCCCTACTCTGCAATGTCGCTGAATTATCTAGCCAATCATTTCTTCTTCCCTGGTCAACAATTTTTAGTTGAGCAGCTGACTGAAACTGCTCAACTAATCATGGGCCTTTCCCAAGATTTGAATTTAGTTATGAGTTCCAAGCATGTGGACTGGCTGGCACAAATATGTCATGTGCTTGGATGGATGTGAATCATGTGATATAATATATGTTGATCCTTGTACGAACTCCATGGTTAGCAATGCATTGAAATTCAGAAAATGGAAGAATGCCTTCATGAATTTCATGTTTTGGTGTCATATTTTGTTCAAGAAATAGGGGTTGGGATTGCTTTTTGTTTGAGTTCACTTGATATTATTGACATATTGCATTAGATACTTTTTGCAGGTAATTTGAACATGCTTTTCTCCCCACTTTCATTGGTAATCTGAATGCAATCAAGATCAAGGTTTAATTATTTTATTAGCTTCTTCTCCTTTTTTTTGATCCATGGGGAAGGGGAGGCTGTGGATGACAATAGCTTCAAGAGTTAGATCTTCTTTCTGGAAAGTTAGCAGTAAACATCCAGGTGCTCTACTTGCTCTATACATATGTTTGTGTTTACAATAAAAGGATTTTATAGATTGCTTTTAAAATTTAAAATATATATATATATATATATGTGACAAGGCTGAGTAGTTAGAGTAACTATGTTGTAATCGATATTCCTTTTTTCCTTTATGGTTGTCAGTGAGTAGAGAACAAGGAATTGCAAGAGCAAATTGAGTTTTAATGATTGAACAAATTGAGCATTCCTCGGCAATTACCACTCATGTCAAGTATGATTTAATGATTCATTCAGGGTCAGAAATAATGACATTGGTAATCAAGTCAATTTTAGGCATATTATATACATTGTTGGTGATATTCTGAAATTTGTGATCTAGGATATATTGGATACTCGCCTTCTTGGATTCTGGCACTTTTTACTACATTGATTAAATGTTTGATGTTACAGATTGTTTACTTGGTTAAGGTAAAAAAAATTGCCCTTTTGAACCACAAAGCTGAAATTTATAGCTACCAATTCTTTAACGCTCCAATTCTAATGCCTCTATTTGGTGGCTTCGGTTTTGATTTGTTGCATGGCTTCTCCTCATTGTCTAATTGTTTAATTATTTCAACTTTGTTTAGTTTTATCATGGATTTGCAATTTCCGATTATCTCTTCAATATTGTTACAGCCTCGCACTCTTGGTAAGTTCCAAACAATGGGTAAATGTTGTTTTGCAATTCTCTTAATTGTTTTTTTTTCCTATTCACATTTAGATGGTAATTAGTGGATCACAAGTTTTTAACTCTTTATGGCTTGAAGTTAATAGTAGTTAAGTGCTGGATGTTTTTCCTATATTTTTTTAAAAACTGTATAGCTCAAAAAATTTAGCTAATTTATACAGGACAAGTATCAAGTGAACTATATTTTCTAAAATAGTGTGACAAAATCCCTGTACCAAAAAATAGTCTTATTAGGATTACATGTACCAAAGTAGTCTTACCTGTACCAAAGATTTTCTATTGATTCTCATGCCCAGCACTTGAGCTTGTGGTTGAAGGACAAAACCACCTAAACTCTTGTGAGTGGGAGATTGATCAATATTTAGTTGCACTGACTACTTCTCGTATTTTTGCCTTTTTTGATAGTTAGTGTGACAGACACTTCTAATGTACCTCATTTATAGAAAATTCTATGATTTAATGCTAACTTAATAATATTTTGACTACCTAGTGCACCTCACTGCTTCTCCTTTGATTTTTGTGGTTTTAATTAGTTCTCTTAAAGTCGGGTTTCCCATTGTGAAATTGATCAGGCTTACCTGTACAGAGAGAGAGAGACAGAGAAAGAGAGAGTGTGTGTGAGAGAGAGAGAGAGACAAGGAAGATGCCCTTGTAATTTCAAAGCTTTGTGGAGGAAAACAAGGAAGATGCTATTGACAAGGAAGATAAGTTCCATCAGGTAACTAAGATCGTGTCCTGAATATGTAAAGTATATCTTGTTGATTTGCTTGCTATTCCAGCTCATGGTTACTTGTAGACTTAAATTTCTCTTTGGATACAATCAATGATTTTGATATTATGATAGCCTTTCCATTGGTGTTTGTTGGATGATTGTCCATTTTAAATGTTGTCCTGCATTTGTCTTGCTCTTCAAACTTGAGCAACATAGTGAAATCAATAAATAGACAATAGTGAGAGTAGTGACACACCATTGTTTATGCTGAAGGGGAAGACCAAAATTGGCATGGTAGGGAGGGGGTTGTAAGGAAAAATTTGATAGCTTGTAATTAGAGTGAGACTATGATTCTAGTTAGAGCAGAATGGAAAAGCATAATTCATGTAGTCAACCAAAATAGTTTGACACAAGGCTTTCTTAAGTAGAATTGAGGTGTGAACACCCACTGTAATTATTGGTACATTGTTTTGTTTACTATAGATACTTTAGTTTGGATTTCTGGAATGGTTTGCGTTGTTTTGTTATTTTTAATTTTTCTTGTTTTTATTTCATATTTCACTGTTTTGTTGCAACTTAGTTAATGTAAATGAGAATTGTCGTTTAAGGGTAAATGAATAAGCTTATATGTAGCGTAATAGCAATCATAGTTATTTATATACTGTTTTGTTCACTTTGCTACTGCAACTCAACTTGTGACTTCAAATGCTCTCTCTCTCTCTCTCTCTCTTGCCCCGATTTACCAAATAATTATAAAACATTAAATTATTCATTTATTATTAGATCGTAGGTAGTGACAGGTTTATGTTTTAAAATTTAGGTGCACTATGTTTTATTCAAACATAATTCACGTATATTTTATTGTAATACTTTTGTTTCTTTCTTGTAGGTTGAAGAGTTATAGTGGAAGATGTCAAAGAACAAGAGCTAACTTCAGTTATGAGGATAATTTAACTGCTGGAAATTGTGGATTATTTTACTAGTTTTTTTTTTGAATTGCGTACTTTGAATGTATTTGATACTAAAAAGTGGAAAGTTTGAATATTGGTGGAAATTGTTTTATGATTATTGTCAATTATCTTTTGATATTAAATAGTCTGTATTTGATTGGTACATCAAGTTAATGTATGGGGTTAACAGAATTGATGTTAAAATGAGTGAATTTTACGTATATAGATACATGTTCACAGGTTTATTGCGAAGAATTGCATTTGAATTTATGTGCAAAAAACAAATAAAAAATATAACGTTTACGACGTTTTTGAAAAAGTGCCGGGAAAAAGTTATATGGTACAATAGCAGCATTTAATCGAAGTGCCAGTAAAAGTTAGAACAAAAATGCCGGTAAATGTAACATAAACGCCAGCAATTAGCGGCATTTAACAAACGCCGGTAAATCCTCCAATTTATTGCAGCATTAGTCAAACGCCGGTATAAACGCCGGCTATACTTATGACTGCATTTTTGTCAAGTGCCGGTAATTTACGACATCAGTATAGCCGGCACAAAGAAAAGCGCCAGTTGAAACGCCGGCTATACATATGCCGACACTTTTTCTAACTATAGCGGCACTTTTGAAACGCCGGTAAATGTCAGTTTTCTTGTAGTGGCGGCATTGACAGGCTTGGGGCCCTTGACTTGGGAATTGATCGAGGACCCTAACGTTGCTCAAAGGCCCTAGGGGTACGGGCATGGGACGACATTGGGAATTGACTACCCTAAGCCCGTCCAAAGGAATAGGGGTATGGGCACGCACCGCTGGATTCGAGCTTTTAGCTTATTTAATTTTTATATAAAATTATTCAATATAAGTAAAAATTATTTTATTAGTTAACCCTCTGCTTTTGAGTTTCAATTACTAAAAGAAATACACACATTTCTTGGATAAGTGTTGAGTACATAAGATTAATTGAATTTAATGATTTTCGAAATTATAAATGTGCTATACATTTTTTAGAAGTAAAATTGAATTAAGTGATTTGAAAAGTAACTTAAATTAAATTAAGTGACTTGAAAAATAACATAGATGATACTAAATGGAAGGGGGCATCTTGGCCGGCATGGGATTTGAGTGGATGAGCCCATAGCCTGTACAAAGGTTTATGGATTTGGAAGGGCTTAACCCAAGGTACAGGTACGGCCGGACCCATACCTTACTCAGAACAGCATGATTAGAAGTGAACCAAGTGTGAGCGTTAAACAGAACTTCCATACTCAATGATATTCTTTCGAAAATATGACCGACAATTTTTTTAAAGATATATGTTAGTAATTAACTTTGTGGGAATCTCTTGTTTGTAATACTTAAAGATTCATCAAAGGTGCTAATGTTTTTAAGGTTGCTTAATTTGTTTTTGGTAGGTCTATAGGTAATTCTTGTTGTTTATGATTCATTGTTTGACTTCAGAATCTCTTGAGATTCTTGTTGTTTATGGTCCTCTCTAACTTTGAGATCAATTGGTTTAATCTAATCTTCCCTAATTCAAGATTTTTGGGTATGATGGTGAACATTCAGAAAGCAATCTTAGTCTTCTTGTTAATTGTTTGGTCCACCTCATCAAGGCTCACTTGGTTTTCACTGCCCACATATTTCAATGACGTTGGGGGGTCCAGACAAACAATCTTAGCTGCTTTCACTCTTTGTAGTATGTGATGATCAAGTAGTATTGGTACATAAAGAAACCAAATTGATATGTATTACATAAATTTTCTCTGAAATGTGTGGTCTAGCTAGTGTGTTTTGAAGTAGATAAATGGGTCATCAAAGGATCTATATCACCAAAGGATCACATGGTCTTTGCTTATGAGTCTCTATTACCCCTCTATACCATCTAACCTGGCCCTACATATTCCTCTGAAATCATTATCCGAATAAAGCCCTTTAACCGTGGAATTATTACACTAATGTTGATGTTGATGTTGATGTTGATCACATTGCAATGTGGCAAGCTTGGTATACTAGGGAATTCAATGTAAATATGCTGATTTGAGAGAGTTTTTTCTTTAGGTGAATTAATGATCATTTTAACCAATTTTAGAGTCAATGCTAGTTTCATTTCTCTATTTCATTTGAGGTTTTTGTATGGAATGACAACTATTATCTCCAACAAAAAATTGAAATTGAAGTCGCCAAAATGTTGTTTTGGTAACCATCTCACCTAGCTGAGAAGGCCATGATCCATAACCCCCTAATTGGGTGGTTGTGGGTTCGAATCTTGGGGGCCGCATTAGGGAGTTTTCCTTAATTTGCGCTTTAGCTCTCCCTGTGCCGTCACGCTCCCGTTGCGTGTGTGTGTTACTAACTACTAATTCGAGAATGTGTATTTCTCCTACTAACCCCCAGTCACAGGGGCTGTGACACCAGTCAACAAAAAAAAAAAAAAAATGTTGTTTTGGCCTCTTGAATAGTGTGTGTAGCACTCTCTATCAAAAGTGTACACTCCAACCATGGGTAGTAAATTGAGTTGGAATTTTATATTTTTATTATTTTGCTACAACTACAACCTTTGATCCATTTCAGTTAGTAATCCAATGGCTAATACTTGCCCTCCCATTAGAGTTGTGCTTTTTTATTTTATTTTTTTTTAATATGATTGAGTGGCCATTTTGGTAGTCGGGGAATAAAGTCCCCCATTGGAGATGCTCAGTGTAGCAATGCATAACTTTTTCCTGTGTTGATAATTCTAGTCGTCAGTCGTTTATAGTGCATTGTCATACTCTGATATCCAAATGATAATACCTATATTTGTCCCATAGTTACGACATTCTAAGTAATTATTATTATTATTATTATTATTATTATTATTTTTTTTTTTAATAAGAGTTATGACATTCTAATTGAAATCAAACCAAGTCTCTTGTGGTCGAGTGGTAAACTTCTTGGGTGTACTATCCAAGAGGTTTAGTGTTCGAGTCATGGGGGGCGTGGCCACTGGAGTATTTACCCGGCGCCTCCAGGCCTCGGGGGATTAGTCGAGGTGCGCGCAAGCTGGCCCGGACACCCCCGATTACCCAAAAAAAAAAAAAAAATTCTAATTGAAATCACAATTATTGTGACGAATTTTAGAAGGTGATTGCCCAATCACTTTTATTTGACGACATTTTGGGAACAATCGAACACTTCTTTGATCATCTGAAACAATCATAAGTGTTGGAACAGATTTCATTTCTTTATTATGTTTTGATGAGAAGATTTCTATCTCCATTACAGAGCCAAAAATTTTGCACTTTGGTTGAGACCTACTCTTCTCTATAACTAATGAGAAAAAGAAAAAGAAAAAGAAAAAGAAAAAAAAAATGGAATCTTCTTCACTTGTTTCATAATATTGAAGCATTCAACCGATCCAGAAGTGAGATCGATGAAGGCGTCTTCTCTGCATGGAATTGTTAGACCACCCATCGGATGATCAAACCCAAACTCTTCCTCGGCTCGACGCAACAAGTACTATTGGAATGAAGGATGGTTCAAGTAAGTTATCGGAACCACAAACCGCTTCTCTTGAATCTCTCCTACATAATCTTGAAAGAAGTACTGTGTGTAGCTTACGAATTTGGTTGGCTTTGCCAATCATGGATGGTAAGCGGATACCCATGACTCTGTCTTTGAATATTGAAATGTAATACTGAAATCTTTGGAGAGTTTATGAATAGTCAGTGATTGCCTGATTGATATAAGGAGTAATATTTGGGGCACTAACAAATTCCACTAACACTAACACACTCTATCTCTCTCCTAGTGGCACTGTGGGGTCCGCAGTGGACCCCGCAGTACCACTAGGAGAGAGATAGAGTGTGTTATTAAGTGTTAGTGAGATTTGTTTGTGCCCCTAGCATTTCCCTTGATATAAGTAGCACTTGAAGACCAAATTAATGGTGTTGCACCTGGCTTTATAGTGTATGCATTGATATATGTCCATGTTGATCAGGCCTTGTGACTTGTGAGTAATCCTAGATTGGGGTCTATTACATCAAGGCTCACAGAGTTTTGTTGCTCTCTCTCTCTCTCACATGGCTAATGGCTTAACAGCCCAACTGCCAATATGATATTTTAAATTTTTTTTTTTTTGAGATGATGATAAATTCCTCCACCTGTACTCGGTGTCCCAGATTCAACGTACTTTTTTCGAACATCCGATCACACAAAGGGCAAACTCCAAGCATTTGCACCGACCACACAACATACGTACTAAGCAAATCAAGAAGGCTAGTGTAGCATCCGAACGCACACCAAACTCTGAATACAGTTCGTCCAACTACTTGAAGTCCGTCCTCTCAATCCACTTACTTTATGAGAGTTTCGAACCCTGATCTCTCTTTTTGAAGGCCAGAGAGACACCTTTAGCTGGTGTCACTATTGATGCTTCAAAACCACGGGCGTACACAGGAAAGTAATTGAAGAACAACTGACCCATAAGATTGGTTTTTATGTAGAGACGAAAGCAGTGTAGAAGATGACATGAGCTTTGGAGTCTGAAAACATATGTCATGCTCCAACCAATCATGTGGTGGTCTATTTTAAGATTTTACTTCATGGAATAGATGGTGCGTGCCTAAGCAAGTTATTGCAACCATTTTAACCGGATCTAAAAAAAAATGAACCTAAAAGATAGATCATATAACAATTAAGAATTTCTTACAAAAAGTGAAAAATTTTCTCATATTTTGAAATTTCTTACTTTTGAAATTTCTCAATTTTTTTGTGAGAAATTTTTACTTTTTACACAGTTCGTCCTTTAGTCTATTTTTTAAAGTCCGTTTAAGATCCGGATCGTGTGTGTATATATATATATATATATATTTATGTTATATTGGAGGCCGGTGTGGGACCCTAAAGTACTTATCTAATGGCCAAAAAATCATTATTTGTTCAACTTTGGATTTTGGCCCTTACTCCCGCAACATCTACTTTGTACTCTTGGATCAACTCATCCAACGGTCACAACACTCATGTGTTTGCACACTAATACACCATATAACTACCCAAACATTTCTCACTCTCCTTTGATTATACATACGGTTACCACTCACTCATAAATTTCGACAACATATTTGCTGATCCATTTTTGATCCACCATATTTGCTCATTCAGTTTTTCACTGGGTGACATATGTCTTATTCCAGTAATTTTGTTGATAGTATATGAGCAAAATGAGAATGAAATGGGACACATGTAACCCACTAAAGCCCGAATAAACAATGGTGAACCAAAAATAAGTGAGTAAAAATGCTCCCATAAATTTCTCCTTATCACTTCTCTCTCTCTATAATTCTTTCCCTATTTACTCTCCTCTCACTTGTATATATATATATATATATATTTTGGTGGAACATTAAAAAGGCCCTCCAGTCATTGATTGTGGCTGATATTTTTTTGCCAATTAATAAATAGTCAAAAATTGAAACTTATAGAGTTTGCAGTGCGACTCAAAGTTTGTTGTGCTTATTTTTCATGTTTTGTTCTTTCTTCTTGTAGAAAAATCATGCACACAAGCATGGAGTCAGGTTTAGGTCACTTACCTAGTGGAATATAGCCCGACGGGATCGAATGAGTCGGCGTTGTTACAAGCCCAATCAAGAACCACGAACCTGCTGCACCTATATCGCTTGCGTGTACTCCCTTGTGTTTCGCCTAGGTCGTAGAAGACACTACTGGAGCAGTCTCCATCAATATCATGCGCTAAATCCCATAGCTCCAATGGTGATGGCCAAAAGAGAGAAAACCGTGAGAAAGAGAGGAGAGATATAGAGAGGCCGGATGTATTATTGTATCTCTTAGGGATCCTCATATGTGTGTTTATATCATATATATATATACACACATATTCACCAAACCCTAGGGCTCCAAGAGCAAAGGCCCATTGGACCCGGTCCAATGATATGCGGGTGCCCGTATGGCCCACAGTATTTCTTACATCTCCCACTCACCCACATAGGGCTTGTTACTAAAACAATCTCTCGAAACAAAACTTCTCATCTTTCCATATAGGGAAATAAAACGCACGACCTTACGAAAAGAAAGTACAACGACAGGAGTGTAATGTCAAATCATCACCATAACCAGCAAGACACATCACTCGGAAGCTTCTTGTGTATGCCTTAGACGATTCAACCACACCGAACATAGCATTCTCAATCCCTCGGTGAAAAGAATTGCTGCACCACCTCAATGTAATGTACTCATGACATATCAGTAACAAAATGCAGGCCTGCTAATGAATGAGTCACATAACATGGTGTGTTATTGAATAGTCTTTCTTGAGTCCACATGTCAATCTAACTAACTTGACCACTTGCCCAGACACGCCCCATAGAACAAAATTATCTTTTCGTCCTAGGATAGCATGCTAAAGTAGCTGTCATCAAGCGTGCTCTTCATGACATAGTCTCAAGTCGTGAAGGCAACCCAGTTTGTAGGATAACCAATGTCTTGGATATACTACATGGCTCACACAACAATGAAGAGGAATTCATTCACTGCTCCACCGTCGATTGCAAAAGCACATACAGTATGAAATGTATGCTATGGCGTTGTGGATATCGCAGGATTTCAAATTTTACCCACTTTTAAAACATTTTTCAAATTCAAAGAGTCGCCACTTAATTTTTAAAAGGAAAATTAAGAAACCATTTAAAAGGAAACTGATCTTTTGCGAAACCAAAGATAAACTGGGTCCGGGGATTATGGAATGAAAGGGGAAGGAGCCCGGCGGACTAAAACATCCCCTTTCATCCTATCTCACGATAGGCCTCTACTCAACATCATTTTTAATCAAATTATTAATCTAAGCATGCCCTCAATTAATACTTATATACATATACATCACACAAGCATGTTGGAAATGGTGTAAAATTGCTAACGATAAAATATCATTCATAAGTCACATAATTCAACTAGCAAACATCATGATATGCAATAGAGAACTAGAAAACATACCTGGGATCCGGCCGCGAATATCAAACGTGCAATGCATGTAAAAAAAAAAAATAAACCTAAGAAAGGTCTCTAACACATATATACACATAAGGCAAAACCTAAGCTAAGGTGTCGTACATGGGGTCGAAAAATCAATTAAAATCAATAAAATAGATTAAACTAGAGAAGGGTTGAAAAATTGTACCTCAAAGCGCTACAAAACAAAGGTTAGTACACATGCCTTAGACAAGATATAACATCAAAAGGTAATTAATCATAGGTCATGTTCAATTAAATTCAACTAAGTCCAACTTCATCCAAGAACTATTTCTAACTATAAGCATCAATGCATATGAATGAAGGAATGATTATAAACAATAATAAGATATGGATTTATTCACTAATTTGGATGACTTAGCCTCTGGGTTTAATCTAAATTATCCTTGTTCAAAACATGGTTTGAGTCCTAGGCCATTAGGAGTCTATTTGAGTTGAAATAAATAAGATTAGACAAAAACAGTAGCAGTTTTTTGGGATTTACAGAGAGCAGACCTGACGTTCAAAAATGGAAATAAAATACTTTCAATGGTTGGATCTTACTGATATTTGGATATGTTATGCCTCTGTGAGTCTAGTTTCTAACCCAAAAATAAAATCAAGGTTTCAACGGTTAGATCTCCGGGAATATGAAAAATACTAGACCTCACTCAGGATTCTGCAACTCTCTGTCCAGAGATCTTGTATGATTTTCTAAAAATAGTAAAAAAATGAGAAACACTTAGATCTTTTTAGGGTACCTTCCTAACACATTAAGGTACTTATAAAAAATTATTTGAGACCCCGAAAACTTTATTAGGGTTCTGATTTATTAATTTCAAAACAGATTTATTATTCTGAAAGCATTCTAGAACTCTGGACAGATTGTGATTAGTTCACAAAAATCATGATCAAACCTCTCTAATCACAAAATCTTGCTAAAACAAAAATCACAGTGGTAAAACAATGTGTTACTGATATTTTCCCATTGGTTTCACTTGATTTCAACGGTTAGATCTTAAACTAAAAATCTTTAATCAAAAACAGTTTGTGAACCCACTGTTTTTGTCTTGCTAGTTCAAGTTTGTTGATTGGCCTCAACTATTAAAACATGAAGTTGGGGCTCAAACCAAACTACTTCTTCTACCATTTGATGGTCATTGAAGACTATGAGGCACACCACACTTATGGATCTTGATGAAGTATTGAAATGAACTTCACAAAATCCTCAAATAAAGAACTCAAACCTATGGACCCAAGTTTGAATTCAACTTATCACTCCTACCATTTGATGGTCATTGGAGTTAGAGACATACTCATATGTAGGTTTTAGATGAAGTATAAAAGACTTCTTAAAACCTAAGAGAAAGATTAGTCCAAGCCATGGGAGTAGACTTGAATTAACACATTTTCTCCTACCATTTGATGGTCATTGGAGACTATGAAGCATATATGCTCATAGGTTTTAATGAAGTATAGCATGGATTTCACAAGATCCAAAGAACAATGAACTTAAATCCATGGATAAAAGTTTGGATTCAAATCACTACTCCTACCACTTGATGGTCATTGGAGACTAAATGAAGTTAAAATCTACTTTAAACCTTATTGGAATATAGTAAGGATTCCATAAGATTTCTTAATGAAGAGGTTCAAGTCATGGATTAAGACTTGAATCTCACTAATTATATGTGGATTAAGACTATGAGTCATTCTAATCTCCATATAGATCATAAGATCATAGGAAATTAAATAATCAAACTCAAAGAGGTTCAATGAGATATGGAAGATCTCATGCACCTTTTTAATGAAATAGAAATAAGGAAAATCAAGGAATACTTAGAGGACTAAGGATACAAACTCTCCAAAGTTGAATTTATCTTAAACCCAAAGCTAATTACATCCAAATTGATGAAATGTCATGAGATTCAATCACAAGTTCTTGGTGGTGTGTGATGAAATGGGATAAGAAGAGAGGTTTTGAAAATGTGAAAAAGTTCCTAGAACTATGAACTTGTGATTGAATGGTCCTAATTCTATCAAGGATTAAGAGGTTACCTCTAGGACCTCAAGTATTTCTTCAACTTCTTGTGAGGATCTTCCAAGATTTTCCAAATTCTCTTCAAGATTCTTCAAATTCTTCAAGCTTTTCAAGAAATTCTTCTTCTCTCTCTCTAAAAATCTATATGATTCTTGTATGTATCTATCTCTTGATTTTCAAGTTCAAGTCCTCAAAATGGAAGAGGAGGTTTTGTTTATATAGGCCTTTATTCTAGGGATAGATGGGTAAATTCGGGTGGAAACCCATGTGCAAGGTTTTCTTCTAGAACATGTGAGTGTTGGGTTTGTGCCCTCAAACCATTACTTTATGTATTAGACATTGACTTTTTAATATATGGATATCAGCTTTACATTTCATTATGTATGTTTCTTTCATGAGATGATTGTTTAATCCATAAGTATCATAGTAAGTATTTCGTGTGTGTATGAGATACATACAATGAGATACGAATTACTATTCTTTGATACTTAAAGCTTGTCACAGTGGATGATGAGACTGGATATCTCATCAGGTATACACTGTAGCATCATTAACTACCATTGGATGGAGTGATAAATCTCAATCACTAGAGTGTGACTCTTGGTTAATATGCTAGTGCTTATAGTGCATTGACGGACCTGAGTTTCCTATTGACGCTCAATGCTGTCAACAGTCAATAGGAACTCATAACTTGTATAAGGTATGTGTTCTCAATCTTGAGACGATTATGATCACAGACTGTGGATATGGCTGCTTTGACTTACCAATCAGTGAGGTCTATAAAAGATCAACACCTGGGTATCTTGGGTATGTCATATTCATAGGGTTGTGAACATATATTGTCAAGATAGAATCTACCCTCTGTTTCAGAGTAAGCATTCCCTTGAGAATGTCACCATGTCGATTACTGAGTACTGCAGTCTTGTTGATAAGAGTTATCAACATGTTTGGTAATCATGAGTAGTGAATGGGACTCAAGGAATACAAGAAGTAATCATGATTCAGGTTGACAGTAACAGTTATCCGACTACCTGAATATGATTACGAATGCTGACGGTAGAGGGACATTAGTACAACATACAAGTCTAGTTATCGCTTCGGATATGTTCTTTTGCGTTGGAGTTCAGTTATCGTTTTATAGTGGAGTAAACGTTAACTGACCAGTTGGTTAGTTTGCTGATCAAAGAGTTTGGTCATGGTAATTAATAAACTGGTCTGAGCCAACAATAAAGAGCCTAGGAGGTCCCACTCTTAGCTCCGCCAGGATGCTTGGAAAGATGCTTGAGGATGATGTCCAGACAGGTTCGATCGATCGAAGATATCTCGATCGATTGAAGTCTGCAGGTTCGATCGATCGAAGATGGTTCGATCAATCGAATGTTCGATCGATCGAAGGCACTTCGATCGCTCGAAGTCTAGGTCGGTTCTGGGAATCTATAAATAGGGCAGCTGCGTTCTGGAAAAAGTTGTTCGTCGTTTTGAACGTCAGAAGCTGCAGAAACTGTTTTGGAGTCCCAAAACCTTCTCTATCCTCTCCATTAGGGTTCCCACCAACCCTAGTCTTTCTGGCAAGCATCCGCAAGAGTCATAAGGGTGAAGATCATCTAGTGGAGACTGCTGGAAGTTGAAGATCAGAATTGGGTTCAAGACATTAAGGTATAACTCGTGTCCCCTCTTGTGCGCATCTGTAGAATTGACGAGTAGTAGATCCGGGCATGCCAATAAAGTTTCATAACTTGATTTTTCCGCTGCGCGTTTAAACTTTCCATTTAAACCTATTTTTCCAACAATTGGTATCAGAGCCACGCTCGTTTGGATCCATAGATGCGTTTTTTTGGAACACTATTTTGATTTGCATGTTGATTTTAGAACTGCTTTCGAAACTGCATCGTCACAGATCTGTTTTTGCAGTGTTATCGCAGCAGTATACAAATCTGTGATTGCATTGGATGCAAGATGGGTTCGATCGATCGAAGTAGTCTCGATCGATCGAACGCTCTGTACTCGAGCGATCGAACAGGTTTCGATCGATCGAAACCTTCTGTTGTTCGAGCGATCGAACAGAGTTCGATCGATCGAGACAGACTCTTTGTCAGGATCTTTGTTTCACAGTTTTAAAAGTATTTTGAAATTAAAAGTTTAATTTTAACGTATTCTGCAAAATTTTTAATCATTCTGTGAAATAGAATGTTCAAGCGATTGAACAGTGTTCAATCGATCGAAGGTTCGAGCGATCGAACGGTCTTCGATCGATCAAACTCTGACAGAGAAGTTAGATGCTGTTTTGAGTTCTAATTCAGTATGTAAAGAGTTTATATACTGTGTGAATCAATTAAGGGTTCCAATAGTTATATTTTGTTATATATATGCGTGGATGTGTGTTCAACTAACCTTTTGCAGCAAAAGTTAGTCGCTATCTCCCATGGCGCCAAGAGCATTTAATTTTGTATTTGAATGTTTTAGATTGGTGTGTTGTTTTAAGTTTGGTTTGGTTTTAAGGCATATGTAAAGGGCGCTGCGACTTCAATCCTACGAAAAGGAAAGTCGCACCGGTTTCCCTAGCCTTTTATTTTGTTGTTGCTATTTCTATTTCTAGATAAATTGTAAGCCTCAAAAGAGGCATAGGTTCAATGTAATAGAATTAGAATTATCCATGAAGATGGAGCTGGAGGCGATCAAACCAAAAGCAGGTTCTATGGAGATAGAGCCATGGGAGATAGAGGCATCGTTTGGATGTCTTTTATTTCATTTTAGTTTTTTGTTTTATGTGCTTTGTTTGTGATTGGCGTATAATACATTGTTGCATGCACGCAAAACAAGTTTTCTAAAATAAAATTCAAAAACCGTTTTCAACACATTAGTAAACATTAGATGTTTATGGGAAGTGTGTAGAAACAGATTTTCTCAAAAAGCAAAATCCTTTTTTACTAAATCTAGTGGGAGAGGGTCTTATTAATTACACCCACGATCTTCCATTAACGGTTCACTGTAAGATGAGTGATGCATTCTGTGTCACCTCGCCAGGGGTGATCATTCCATACGGAGGATGCATTACTCATTGGTTACTAGATGTGAACTTCTTTTTGATAAGGATCAATCAGACGTGTTAGAGGGTGACCACCATACGGAGGCGCTACTTGAGACGGTTGTGATTGGATCCTAGTTAATGGTACACACTAGCTAAGCTATGGATAAGGGATCCCACACGGGGCATTATTCAGAAACTTAGAGATCAAATAGGTTCGGAAGTCATAACTTGTTTTGCAAGAGTTGCATAGCGGATAAGTTATGATAAATCGAAAGATCGAACATTGACCACCACACGGAGGCTTTACTCTTTCGTTTCGATATTCCGGCGACTTTGTTTTAAAATAAGAGTTTTAAAAGGATTCTTTTATTTCAAACTGTCAAATTCTGATATCCATATTTATTTTGTTTTTTGATTTTTCAGTAAATCATAATGTCTGGATCTGCATTTAGTCCACTTGCCACCATACTCACTCAAAACAAGTTAACTGGAAACAACTACACTGAATGGAAACGTAACCTTGACATCGTGTTAACTGCGGAGGATCACATATATGTCCTCACCACCCCATGCCCCGAAGAACCCGCTGCAAATGCTTCGGCTGCTGATAGACGCGAGTTCGATAAATGGAAAAAGTCGAATGGGATGGCTCGTTGTTACATATTGGCTTCTATGGCTAATGTGTTACAACACCAATACCAGTCGAACAATTCCGCCAGTGACATTATCGAATCCCTGAAAAAGATGTTTGGGGAGCATGGCAGGCCTGCCAGACAGGTAGCTATGCAGAAGATAATGAGTGCTAAGATGTCGGAAGGGACTCCAGTCAAAGAACATGTTTTGAAAATGATTGGTTATTTAAACGAGCTGGAGACCCTAGGTGCCAACATCGATGCACAGACCCAAGTTGATATGATCCTCAATACGCTGTCGCCATCATTCGCTCAATTTAAACTGAATTATAATATGAATAAAATGGATTTTTCAATGAGCGAATTGATGAGCTCTTTATTGGCAGCGGAAGGGGTGATCAAACCTGGGGGCAGCGTTTTAAACGTTGAGAAAAGCGCTTCCTCTTCCCGATCTGTGCCGAAAGGAAAGAAAGGGAAGAAGAAGGCTAGCACTGGAGGTTCAAGTGTTGGACCGGTCCCTAAGATTGCAAAATCTAAGGGAAAAGGTAAGGGCAAAGGGAAGGTGGGTGGCCAAAGCAAAGGAAAGTGTTTCCAATGCGGTGAGAAGGGCCACTGGAAGAGGAACTGTCTAGAATTCTTAGCTACAAGAGTTCAAGGTATGATTGAATCACATGTGATTGAAGTAAGTTTTATAACGGATACTTCAAACACTTGGTGCATTGATTCTGGTGCGACTAACCATATCTGTAATTCATTGCAGGGGTTCAGATCAACCAGGAAGTGCAGTGATGGGGAAATCGTACTTACTCTAGGTTCTAGCGCAACCGTTTCTGCGGTTGCTATAGGAGTCGTAGTTTTAGAATTTCTAGACAATAAAGTTTTGATTTTATCAGATGTACTTTACGTCCCTTCAATGAGACGTAATTTAATTTCAGTTTCTAATTTATCGAATAATGGTTATTCTTTTAATTTTGGAACTGAAGTTGTGATTAAAAGAAATAGTTCTTTTATATGTTCTGGTGTTAAATCAAATGGTTTGTATGTGATTACTCCCAATATTTCTAAAGATTCTTGTATGGAACTTAATAACTCAGTGGTAACTGTACCATCTAAAAGAAAGAGATCTTCCACTAATCCAACAAGGCTTTGGCATATGAGGCTTAGTCATATCAATCTAAATAGGATTGGCAGACTAGTCAAAGAAGGGGTCTTAGGCGATTTGGTTCTCGAACCAATAGAAGTCTGCGAGTCTTGTTTAGAGGGTAAGATGACCAAAAGGCCATTTCCTGCAAAGGGCAATAGAACCAATGCATTGTTGGAATTAGTTCATACTGATGTGTGTGGACCAATAAATATTAGAGCAAGGGGTGGTTATGAGTATTTCATAACATTTACTGATGACCACTCTAGGTATGGATATGTGTACCTAATGCAGCACAAGTCTGAAGCCTTTGAAAAGTTCAAAGAGTTTAGGGCTGAAGTGGAGAAGCAATTGGGCACACATATCAAGGCCATTCGATCTGATCGAGGTGGCGAGTATCTCTCTAATGAATTTATTGATCACCTCGTACAGAATGGGATTCTGTCACAGTTGACTGCACCTGGTACGCCTCAGCAAAACGGTATAGCGGAGAGAAGGAATCGGACTCTTTTAGACATGACTAGGTCAATGATGAGTTATTCTGAGTTACCTTTATTTCTTTGGGGTTATGCTTTGGAAACCGCTGCTTACATACTAAATCTAGTACCAAGCAAATCTGTTCCCAGGACACCACGAGAGATGTGGATTGGGCGCAAGCCTTCTTTGCAACATCTCCGGATATGGGGATGTCCGGCACATGTGCTAAAAGGAAAGATGAACAAGTTGGATTCTAGATCGGAAGTATGTTACTTCGTGGGGTATCCAAAGGGTACTTATGGATGGTATTTTTATGATCCAAGAGAACAGAAGGTGTTCGTCAGTACGAATGCTATTTTCTTGGAGGATGATTATATCATGAACCATAAACCTAAGGGAAGGATAGATCTTAGAGAGATAGAAGGAGAGCCCTCAGTCCAACCCGTAGTTAATAACGATGTAAATCAGGAAAACACCACTTCTTCACCTATTTCCGCACCAGTACCTTGTCGTAGTGGAAGGATTATCAGCCAGCCTGATAGATACATGTTCTTAGGAGAAGTTTTTGAAGCTGTCTCCATAGAATCTGAATCTGATCCTACCACATACGAAGAGGCAATGGCTGATGTTGATTCAGCTCATTGGGTTAAAGCTATGAAGGCTGAATTGGAATCTATGGATTCTAATCAGGTCTGGGATCTTGTAGAACTTCCAGCCAATATTAAACCCATTGACTGTAAATGGGTCTACAAGAGGAAAAGAGGATCTGATGGAAAGGTTGAGACCTTTAAGGCAAGGCTTGTTGCGAAAGGTTATACTCAGAGGGAGGGCATTGACTATGAGGAAACCTTCTCGCCGGTGGCCATGCTCAAGTCCATCAGAATACTCTTATCCGTTGCTGCATGCCTAGATTTTGAGATCTGGCAGATGGACGTCAAGACTGCATTCTTGAATGGCAATCTTGAGGAGGACATCTATATGCAACAACCAGAAGGGTTCATAGCTGGTCGGAAAGGTAACTTGGTATGCAAGTTGCAAAAGTCCATTTATGGGCTTAAGCAGGCATCCAGAAGTTGGAACATACGATTTGACCAAGCGGTCAAATCGTTTGGTTTCATACAGAATCTGGATGAACCTTGTGTATACAAGAAGAGTGAAGGAAAAGTGGTGGCTTTTCTTGTGCTTTATGTTGACGACATTCTACTTATTGGAAATGATGTAGCGGCATTGTCAACGGTCAAGGTTTGGCTAGCTAGTACTTTCGATATGAAGGATCTAGGAGAGGCGAGCTATATTCTTGGGATAAAGCTCTTTCGGGATCGCAAGCGAAAGATAATGGGATTATCTCAAGCTGGTTATATCGATAAGGTGCTAATTAGGTTTTCAATGGATAATTCGAAGAAAGGTTTGTTACTTTTCAGGCATGGTTTAGCGTTCTCCAAGGACCAGTGTCCAAAGACACAGGAGGAGAGGAATCGCATGACAGGAGTTCCCTATGCTTCTGTAGTGGGAAGTCTCATGTATGCGATGTTATGCACTAGACCAGATATCTGCTTTGCCGTTGGCATGGTTAGCAGATATCAGTCGAATCCAGGTCCAGAGCACTGGACAGCCGTTAAGCACATTCTTAAGTACTTGAGAAGAACTAAAGATTACATGCTTATGTACGGTGGTAGTGAGTTAATTCCAGTGGGATACACTGACTCGGACTTTATGTCAGATAAAGATTCGAGGAAGTCGACGTCCGGTCATCTCTTTACCTTGGGAGGTGGTGCTGTCAGTTGGAGGAGCATTAAGCAGAAATGCATTGCAGACTCAACTACAGAAGCTGAGTATGTGGCTGCTTGTGAAGCCGCAAAGGAAGCTGTTTGGCTCAAGAAGTTCCTTATGGAACTCGAGGTGGTACCAGCATCGCTGTCGCCTATTACGCTTTATTGTGATAATAGTGGGGCAGTGGCTCAGTCCAAGGAGCCAAGGAACCACGGAAAGGGAAAGCACGTAGAGCGGAAATATCACCTAATCCGAGATATAGTTCAACGTGGAGATGTGACTGTCACCAAGATTGCCACCGCTGACAATCTTGCTGATCCATTTACAAAGGCCTTACCACAGAAGGTCTTTGATCGTCATCTAGATAGTCTAGGTCTTAGATGTAGTTCTGAATGGTTATGAGTGCAAGTGGGAGTTTGTTGGGTTTGTGCCCTCAAACCATTACTTTATGTATTAGACATTGACTTTTTAATATATGGATATCAGCTTTACATTTCATTATGTATGTTTCTTTCATGAGATGATTGTTTAATCCATAAGTATCATAGTAAGTATTTCGTGTGTGTATGAGATACATACAATGAGATACGAATTACTATTCTTTGATACTTAAAGCTTGTCACAGTGGATGACGAGACTGGATATCTCATCAGGTATACACTGTAGCATCATTAACTACCATTGGATGGAGTGATAAATCTCAATCACTAGAGTGTGACTCTTGGTTAATATGCTAGTGCTTATAGTGCATTGTCGGACCTGAGTTTCCTATTGACGCTCAATGCTGTCAACAGTCAATAGGAACTCATAACTTGTATAAGGTATGTGTTCTCAATCTTGACACGATTATGAACACAGACTGTGGATATGGCTGCTTTGACTTACCAATCAGTGAGGTCTATAAAAGATCAACACCTGGGTATCTTGGGTATGTCATATTCATAGGGTTGTGAACATATATTGTCAAGATAGAATCTACCCTCTGTTTCAGAGTAAGCATTCCCTTGAGAATGTCACCATGTCGATTACTGAGTACTGCAGTCTTGTTGATAAGAGTTATCAACATGTTTGGTAATCATGAGTAGTGAATGGGACTCAAGGAATACAAGAAGTAATCATGATTCAGGTTGACAGTAACAGTTATCCGACTACCTGAATATGATTACGAATGCTGACGGTAGAGGGACATTAGTACAACATACAAGTCTAGTTATCGCTTCGGATATGTTCTTTTGCGTTGGAGTTCAGTTATCGTTTTATAGTGGAGTAAACGTTAACTGACCAGTTGGTTAGTTTGCTGATCAAAGAGTTTGGTCATGGTAATTAATAAACTGGTCTGAGCCAACAATAAAGAGCCTAGGAGGTCCCACTCTTAGCTCCGCCAGGATGCTTGGAAAGATGCTTGAGGATGATGTCCAGACAGGTTCGATCGATCGAAGATATCTCGATCGATTGAAGTCTGCAGGTTCGATCGATCGAAGATGGTTCGATCGATCGAATGTTCGATCGATCGAAGGCACTTCGATCGCTCGAAGTCTAGGTCGGTTCTGGGAATCTATAAATAGGGCAGCTGCGTTCTGGAAAAAGTTGTTCGTCGTTTTGAACGTCAGAAGCTGCAGAAACTGTTTTGGAGTCCCAAAACCTTCTCTATCCTCTCCATTAGGGTTCCCACCAACCCTAGTCTTTCTGGCAAGCATCCGCAGGAGTCATAAGGGTGAAGATCATCTAGTGGAGGCTGCTGGAAGTTGAAGATCAGAATTGGGTTCAAGACATTAAGGTATAACTCGTGTCCCCTCTTGTGCGCATCTGTAGAATTGACGAGTAGTAGATCCGGGCATGCCAATAAAGTTTCATAACTTGATTTTTCCGCTGCGCGTTTAAACTTTCCATTTAAACCTGTTTTTCCAACAGTGAGAAGATGCAGTCTGTTACAGCCAGCGGCACTCGCTGGGTGCCGGCGGCACTCACTGAATGCCGGGCGGCACTCGCTGAGTGCCGGGCGGCAAACAGTGAGTGCCGGCGCGGCACTCAGTGAGTGCCGTCGCGTTTTCCGCGTGCCGGGGCTAACTGAATTTTGTCCCTCTTTTTGATTTTTCAAAAGTATGTTGGTGTAAACAAATTTTTTTTTTATTTTATGTATGTATATATTTGCATTAAGATCCCCCATGTGCATGGTATCAACCATGTGCATGGTATATTTTTGAATATACTATTTCTTTTTTGTATTTTATCTTTTTCAAAAATCTTTTTATTTATTTTGTTCTTCCTTTTTTCAAGAAAAACTCCCTCTTTCTCTCTTTCCCTTTTTTTTTTTGTGTTTTTTGTTTATAAATTCTCTTTTTTTTCCTCTTTCTTTAAAATAAAATGGATTTTCAGACTGGGTTTCTCACACGTATTTCATCGTTCGGGTTTCCCTCCCGAATGCCTGAATCCTCTCTCTTTATCATTTTTATTATTTTCTAATTTTTTTTCTTGAAGATTTTGAATTTCTTGGAAAAATCCTCGAATGTCACGGATATCATCATCATCGGTCTTTGAGAGGTAACCAATCCCTGGATTTGACGTTTGGTCAAAATTGGGGTGTCTACAGTTTGCCCCTCTTTGACAGAGTTCGTGAAGCAACGCATATCACAAGCGAATGTCAAAGCCTGTGTGAAAGACAAGCCTTTGACCAAATAGTCGAATCCAGGTAAAAAACAAAAGTGCGTTGCAAAATCGGGTGTGCAGATAGCCAAATGCTGGTCGTGCTCAAAGGTGAGCTGCCTACGTATCCCAATGGGAATCAGACCAGGACGTAGTTCGGGCAAAGGACAACAAAACACCAACGCAGGTAGTCACACAGATGAATGCACCTATCTCATCGTGATGCACATGCTCATGCAATCTTATACCTTGTGCTCCCAAACGTGATGATCCCGAATCACGTTACTCTTCCTATTATCAGAAATGCACCAAATACATCGAATCATCCTATTATGACACCGTCTTACTCTAAGAACATCATGACTAATGTATATACATTTCACATGCGTATGAGAATCGTCTGATTGACTGAGATGCGCCCTGCGCCTTATACTCCATAGCCGAATCAGGTAGCACGCTGAAAGATTGAGCCGCTTCATGCCTTACGCTCCATAATCTTCCAAAAATCATCCGATCGGCCAAGCTGAATCAGGTAGCACGCTGAAAGATTGAGCCGCTTCATGCCTTACGCTCCATAATCTTCCAAAATCATCCGATCGGCTAAGCCGAATCAGGTAGCACGCTGAAAGATTGAGCCGCTTCATGCCTTACGCTCCATAATCGTCCAAAATCATCCGATCGGCTAAGCCGAATCAGGTAGCACGCTAAAAGATTGAGCCGCTTCATGCCTTACGCTCCATAATCTTCCAAAAACCATCCGATCGGCCAAGCCGAATCAGGTAGCACGCTGAAAGATTGAGCCGCTTCATGCCTTACGCTCCATAATCTTCCAAAATCATCCGATCGGCTAAGCCGAATCAGGTAACACGCTGAAAGATTGAGCCGCTTCATGCCTTACGCTCCATAATCGTCCAAAATCATCCGATCGGCTAAGCCGAATTAGGTAGCACGCTGAAAGATTGAGCCGCTTCATGCCTTACGCTCCATAATCTTCCAAAAATCATCCGATCGGCCAAGCCGAATCAGGTAGCACGCTGAAAGATTGAGCCGCTTCATGCCTTACGCTCCATAATCTTCCAAAATCATCCGATCGGCTAAGCCGAATCAGGTAGCACGCTGAAAGATTGAGCAGCTTCATGCCTTATGCTCCATAATCTTCCAAAATCATCTGATTGACAGATTTGTTTGGTGAAGACCAGAGAAGCAAATGCATTTTTCATCTATGCAAAGTCAAACTCAACTCTTATTTTCCCCTTCTTCCAATTTTCCTAGATCTGGAAGCACTCAAATGCGTATCCATTTCATTTCTGGGATTCGATGGTCCATCGGATTATCTTAACTTCTCAAATCAATTCATTCTTCTGAATTTTGGAGTTGATCAGATCACAAACCAGATCACATTTTTCAAAATCGGAGACATCCAAGCTTAGATCCAATTGTTTTTCAAATAGTTGAAGCCAAAGTAAGCTTAAACCGTATTATTTTTCAAAATTTGGAGTTGATTAAGCTCATACCAAATACTCTATTGAAAGGATCGGAACCAATCCGGCTCGAACATATCATTTTTCAAAGAATTGGAGCCAATCAAGCTCAAACCAAATTATTTTTCAAAGAAATAGAGCCAAACCCGCTCATATCAAATCATTTTTCCAAAATTGGGAGTCAGTTAGACTCCAATCAAATTCAATTTCAGAGAAATCCGGAGTCTATCAGACTCGATTTTCCTATTTTCCAAAGTCAATTAAACCTCAATCAAATTCAATTTCAGAGAAATCCGGAGTCTATCAGACTCGATTTTCCTATTTTCCAAAGTCAATTAAACCTCAATCAAATTCAATTTCAGAGAAATCCAGAGTCTATCAGACTCGATTTTCCTATTTTCCAAAGTCAATTAAACCTCAATCAAATTCAATTTCAGAGAAATCCGGAGTCTATCAGACTCGATTTTCCTATTTTCCAAAGTCAATTAAACCTCAATCAAATTCAATTTCAGAGAAATCCGGAGTTGACTAACCTATTTATTGCAAACGGGTGTTTCTTGACAAAATTTTCAACAAGCAGGGGCTAATTCCCATTTACAAGAGGGCTTTAAAACTCATTTTTCAAACCTCGGGGGTCTTTTTGAAACGAGGGAAAATTTATAAGGACATGGGAGCAAAATTAGGGGGTCCTTTTGTAAATAATGAAAATTAGGGGAAAAAGGGCCACCTGTCACACGCGACGGCATTCGGTGAGGGGAACCGGCACTCACTGAGTGCCGGCCGGCACTCCACCAAATGCCGGGCGGCATTCACTGAGTGCCGGCGCCTTTTCGCCGAGTGCCGGTCTGAGCAGCAGTTTGTTTTTAAGACTTGGTTTCTCCTTCTCTCTTCTTCATTCTCTCCTTTCTCTTCCTTCGAACTTCCTCCCCAAAATCTTCTCCTTTTGATCCCTCATTCAAGAATCCAACCAACAACAAGGTATGTTCATTCTTTTGATCACCAAGATTACATCTTTTCTTGATTTTATATGTGGAATCATAGTTATCCCCATGGTTTTTTTACTTTCCTTCCCCAAAACTCTCACATGAGAAACATTTTCTTTGTTTGTAGTTCTCCCCATGGCTAGTGGTTCAGGGTCTTATGGCCCTCCTAAGAAGAAATACAAACCCAATCCAGTCCACAGTTCATCAGTTTTACTTGCCGATCCCGGGGCACATCTCTCGGCACGGGCCTTCAATCGATTGGTACACTCCCAAACTTTCCTCTTTATGCTTATGATGAGATAATGCAATGTAGTGTTATGAATGATGAGCAATGCATGCATGAATGCCCTTCCCCCCTTTTTATGCCAATGTAGTATATGACAATCAATGCTTGCATGTTTGAAAATTCAACCTATTCACCAATCCCCTCTTTCATGATTAGGATTCAATGCTTGGTATTGTGCCCCCCTCTTTTTATTATTGCCCTTAGTTGGACACATTGATTTCATTATTCCATTTATTCATTGCTAATGGGCGGTTGTGCTAATCTGGATGAATTTTGTGTATGCTTAATATTTTGAATGAACCTAAAATCCAATCATTGCTTACGACCCACAAACATTTTTGTGCTTAGACTTCAAAAGAGATCCCCTTTTTATTTTCAAATCAACGAGTCGCTTAGACTCTCAAAGAATTTTATTACTTTCAAATCAATGAGTCGCTTAGACTCCAAAGAATTTTATTTTTATTTTATTTTTTTTTTTTCAAATCAAAGAATTTTATTCTTATTTTTTTCAAATCAACGAGTCGCCTAGACTCCAAAGAATTTCATTATTTTTTCAAATCAACGAGTCGCCTATACTCCAAAGAATTTCATTATTTTCAAATCAACGAGTCGCCTAGACTCCAAAGAATTTCATTATTTTCCAAATCAACAAGTCGCCTAGACTCCAAAGAATTTCATTATTTTTCAAATCAACGAGTCGCCTAGACTCCAAAGAATTTCATTATTTTCAAATCAACGAGTTGTCTAGACTCGGGAATTATTTTCCTTTACTCACTAATTTGCATTGCTTGAATCCCAAAAGAAAGTAGTTATTATTCCCTCCTTTTCTTATTTTCTTTTCTCTTTTTTTTGTTTTGTTTTGCAGACTCCAGAATTTGTCCTCAAGGGTCATGGGAGCATGGCCCATGGTCGAAGGTGGTATATGGAGCTCTCTAATGATGTGAGAACCTTGGTCAACAATGCTGGATTTGGGCTCTTTGCTTTGCTTTTGGAGAAAAGTACAAATGACCGGACCCACATTCAAGCCTTGGCGGAAAGGTGGTGGGACACAACGAACACCTTCCACATGCCTTTCGGGGAGATGACGATGACTCCCTTAGACTTCGCCATGATCACTGGCGTCCCTTTTGGTGGCCTTCCTATCGCTCGTTATGACGATCTTCAGAACCGTCATGAAGAAATAATTGACTTGCTTGGGGCTCATCCAAGGGATTTCATAGTTCCCGCAAAATGGTTCCTGGATACCTTCAAGAATTAGGCCTTCACTGACGATCAAATGGCCAGGGCCTTCATCATGTATGTGCTGGGTTGCTCGCTGATGAGTACAAAGGGTGACACAATCAGTCTTGGGTATTTGGCTTCTCTCACAGACGTCGATCGCATCTCCCAATACAACTGGGGAGGGGCAGGTTTGGCCACTCTCTACAATCACATGAGTGAGGTTTCTAGGGGGAATTCCCCCTCCACGGGCGGGTACTGGAGAGCTTGGGAGGTAAAGCTTCAACTTTATTATTTATTTATTCATTCATTTCATCTTTAATCCTTTTATTTTTTCTTGCATTTATTTCTTCCAATTTTGAAAACTGAATTTTGCCTCTTTATTTTGCCTTGCAGATATGGTCGCATGAATACCTCCGGATGAGAGCTCCCAGTACTCGGGACAACGAGGCGGCTATCATGCCTCAGGGCTTGAAGTGGAGGAAGGAGACAACGGGCCGAAAAGTCGGGGCTCATGATTTTGTTGGCTACCGGAACCTCCTCATTAATTTGCGTGAGATTCATGTGATATGGAACCCGTGGGCAGCGGCCCTCCCAGAGGCAGGTGAAGCAATTCAGGCGGCGGTGGCCTATTCTAGATTGAGGGTTCTGATGGTGGGTGAGTCGTGCCGGGAATGGTACCTTGGTGAGAGGGTGACTAGGCAGTCTCTTGCTGCCCCAAACTTTTATGTGTCGTGGGTCCCTCCGGCTACTATGAGGAGCACAGAGACCCTGGATCATGACGATCTGGTGGCTGCTCTAGACGGGAAGAACATTGCAAATCTTCTGGACGGCCCCGACGGTTATGCAGCCTTTAGATTGAATTCTCTTATGCATAATTTTCCCCTTATGGATGACGTCCGGGTAACAAATATTATTCACATATGTATATTTCTTTCATTTCTGCTTTCCATTCCTTTTCAATCTTTCACGTCAAAAACTCTTATTTGCAGCCTGTTCCTGGGGTCGCTGAACCCCCAGCCCTTCCGCAGTGGAATTGGAGCGTTCCCACGGTCGACATGGGTCAAGAGACCATGTATCAGCTGACCCCTTACACTCAGAATGTCCCGACTATCCCTCTACAATATGATACAGTCCCCCGGGATTATGCTGAAGAGGGTCTGTCATATGCTCACACCGTCCAGCACTGAATTCATGGACGTGAATGGAGGGTAAATCCCTTTTTGTTTGGAACAAAATTCTCTTATTTTATTTGCAAAAATTCAAACAGCCATAAAACTCAAAAGATTTTCTTATTTATCTTCAAAAAAAAAAAAAAACGAATCCAAATGATCACCTTTATTCTAATGACTGTATTCTAATTCTCTCTTTTCTTTCCTTTTTTTTTTTTTTTTTTTTTTTTTTTTTTTTTCTTCTCTTTTTTTTTTCAGGCTGATGGAGCAAGGACCAATGCCGATCTTCAGGCTAGAGCTATGGTATTACACTCCCTTTCTTCTTTTCCTTTCTCTTCTCTCTTTTCTTTTTCCTTGCACTACTTATTTCATTTGTTCTTTCTTGCAGGAAGCTGAGATGGCGGCTCTGAGGAGACAAATCCAGGAATTCCAATTGAGTCAGGGCGGCGGCTATCAGGGAGGTGCTGGCGGTAGTGGCCAAGGCGGCGGCTACCAAGGAGGTGATGGAGATGGGGGAGATGGAGGAGATGGAGGTGATGGCGGAGATGGAGGCGATGGCGGAGCTGGGAGAGGTCAGGCAGCTCATCAAACGCCCAGAAGGAATCCTCGTCGTAGACGAGGATAGCTTATCTCCTTTATATTATGTTATGTCCCTGTGAGGACGAAAGAATTTCGAATTCTCTTATTTAGGCGAATTTAGCAATACCTATGCATGGTGGCCTTCGTGCCTATTTTGAATTTGTTTATATTCATGCTTGATTGCTTCCCCGTATCAGTTCTTGAATCTTATTCCTCTTGCTTATTTAGATCACGAATACCCTCTCTTGGCTTTATTGCTTTATTTTGATGAGTGGTGCAAACAATGATGCTTAAAATGATGATTGGCAGCATTTTTATTCAAATTCTGTGCAGGTTTGGGCTGATTAAAGTTACAAAATGACCCATGTGCCTTTTAAACCTGGGCCGGCACTCGGTGAGTCTGGGCGGCACTCCGTGAATGCCGTGCGGCATTCGGTAATTGCCGGCCGGCACTCAGTGAGTGCCGCCGCTTTACATCGAGTGCCGGTCCGGCCCCTTTTTCTATATAAGCTGCCATTTACCCATTCCTAGGTTCATTCGGGATTTCTAGAGCCATTTTGCCTTCTTTACATTCAAACTTTTTCTTTTTATATCCCCCTCCTTTCTTCATGGCCCCTATCAGTTCCGACATCCTGTACCCATGGATGGATTCCCTTTCTGGCATAGATCGACTCAACCTTGAATCCCACAGACTGACGGACCTTTTCGCTTTTCGTCATACAGCTCTGGATGAGGACTTGCTTCGAGCAGCTATCATGTGCTGGGATCCTTCTCTTCACGTCTTTCGGTTTGGTCACGAGGAGGTCTGTCCCCTCTTTGAGGAGTTTAGCGCCATCCTTCACACCGATCCGTATGCCGATTTGATTATTCCACAGATCCAGGCAGGATATATTCAGGATTTATCGGCCCTTCTTGGCATTTCTCGGGGCGCTGCCAGTTCCTTTGTTTATGACCGACATTGATTTCAACCGCCTCTCCTCCACTTACGCACCCATTGGCGATCCTGACGATAGGAGGTATCAGGTCATTAGGCGGAATGCCCTTTCTCTGGCGATGCTTTCACACTTCTTATTCCAGTCTTCTACTGATATCCTGATTCCGATCGTATGTGGCCTCCGAGAGATGCGGAGTGCTGTTATGCTCGTTCTGGGGGAGACTTTTCTAGGTCTGGATCATGCACATACCGCGGGATCGATGCTGCTTTCGGGGTCACCCCACGTTTTACAGATTTGGCTCTTCGAGCGCTTGGGCTTCTTTGCTCACCTACCCCTCGGGAGACTGCTCCCTTATGATCGCATGGACGTCCATTACCCCTCCCGCACAGTTACCAGCTGGCTTGCTTGGTTTCGAGACTTGAGTTACGAGGACATTTGTTGGATATGCCCTCGCTGGACTTATTGCTCTGTCGCGGTACGTCTTCCTGGGCGCCCCGGGATTTGGTTGACTGGTCTGCGAGTTACCACCTTTTACATTCCCAGCCGGGTAGCCCTCCAATTTGGCTTGCCCCAAGATGTCCCCGATGTTATTACTGCTGATTTCTCGAGGAGCTCTGCCCTACGTCCTTCGACAGCGTGGATATTCGCAGAGGCTTGGCATGATAGGGTATCAGCTCCCTTTCGGAGGATTCCAGCTTCAGTCGTCCCGACCGCAGAGTATTTGCTTGAGATTCAGTCCCTGGTCAGGGGGTAGCTTCTAGATAGACAAAGTAAAAAGGAAAGAAGCAAGAAAAAGTTTTGACAAATTCTGCTTAACTTTGGCTAGGTTTATTTTCTGTGATGCATTTTTTTTCTTTTTTTTTTATTATTTTTTTTATATTTTTTTTTATTTATTATATTTCGAAAATGCCCTGATCATGAAGAATCAAGGTTAGCACTTCTTTAATTTCTCTGGGCTATGAACAGTTTTCCCCTCAATGCCTTCTTCGGCTTTTATTACTCCTTCATGAGTCTTGCTTAGTTTTAATCTCTCTATGTAACGAATTCTTGTTTGTTTCCACATGATGCACATTTTGATAGCCAGTATATCCAGAAATGGGTTTAAGCTTTGTCTGGGTTCATCGGCTCTATCAAACGAAGTTTGCCCCTGGTTTCGGGTTTTAGATGCGGTTCTAGGGCAAACGCAAGTTTGCCCCTAGTTTGACATGGTGAAAACTTGGGGCTCTTAAATTTGTTTGGGTTTTGGACCGAGGGCCTTGTGAGCCCGCCTACTTATCCCCGAACGGGTATCAGGTCCGCAGTAGTTCAGCCAAGGCTAGAAAGAACACACATACATCTTTTATTTTGTGACCGAACCGAGCAGGTTGCCTACGTATCCCCTACCGGGAATCAGGTCAAGCATAGTTCATCTATTCTGGAAGTTTTGAAAGACAAGGTTTCAAGCAAAGTATTTTTTGAGGCGATCGAGGTTGATTGGTTGTTTAAACTCAACTCCATCTAGGTCCATGAGATAGGCAGCTCCCCCGGAGAGGAGTGTCTTGATGATATATGGTCCGACCCAGTTGGGTTTGAATTTTCCTCGGGGGTCATGAACGGGCGCTTTAAGTTCTTTGAGGACCAGGTCGCCCTCAGCAAGCTTCCTTAGGCGAACCTTTTTGTTGAAAGCACAAGCTATCCTTTTCTGATATCCCCGAGTATGGTTTACAGCAGCCAACCTCCTTTCATCGAATAACATCAATTCCTCATATCTCCCCCGCAACCATTCCAGTTCAGTTACCTCGCATTCTGCCAGAACTCTTAGAGATGGTATTTCAACTTCCACTGGTAAAACAGCCTCCATCCCGTAGACCAATGAGTATGGTGTAGCCCCGGTTGAGGTTCTTACGGAAGTTCGATATCCCCACAAAGCGAAAGGTAATTTTTCATGCCAATCTCTATATGTATCCGTCATTTTCCCCAGGATGGCTTTCACATTTTTGTTTGCGGCCTCTACCGCTCCATTTGTTTGTGGTCTGTATGGTGAGGATTGGTGGTGGGTGATCCTATACTTCTCTAGGAATGGGATAACCTCTCCCTGGAAATGACTCCCGTGGTCAGAAAAAAGCTCATTTGGCACCCCGTATCTGCAGATTACATTCTTCTGGATAAAATTCACCACATCTTTTGCTTTCAAAGTTGCGTATGATGCCGCTTCCACCCATTTGATAAAATAGTCTATTGCCACAATTATGTACCGGTGTCCATTTGAAGCTTTCGGAATTACTTCTCCAATGATATCAATACCCCACACAGAAAATGGCCAAGGGGTGGTCATGCTATAGAGCTGGGAAGGTGGGGTATGCATTAAATTTGCATGAACCTGACATTTATGGCATCTCTTAACATACTCACAGCAATCCTTATCTAAAGACGTCCAATAGTATCCTTGCCGAATTATCTTTTTGGCCAACATATGTCCGCTCATGTGGGGCCCACAGACTCCTTCATGTACTTCTTCCATCATTTTCCTTGCTTCTCTTCCATATAGACATTCCAAATTATAACCGGTGTAGGACTTCTTCCACAACTTTCCTGCATAGATTAAAAATTGAGCTGAAAATCTACGAATTGCTCTCTTATCCTTCTCTGAAGCTCCTCCGGGATATTCTCCTTTCTCAACAAAGTTCCAAACATCTATATACCATGGTATCTCAATTTCTCCCTCTTCTTCAATGGCGACTATTATTTTATACGAAGGTTGGGTTCTTTCTTCTATAGACAAAGGAATCATGGAGACTCCTACAGGAATTTGGATCATTGAGGCTAAGGTTGCTAGGGAATCTGCAAATTGGTTCTCCTCACGGGGAAGGTAATAGAATGAAATTCTTTTGAATTGCACCTTCAGGCTCTCTAGGTATTCATGGTAAGGTTTCAACTTCTCATGCTTTATTCTCCAGTCACCCCTCACTTGTGATATTATTAGATTAGAGTCTCCGAAAACATCGATCTTTTCTACTCCCAAAGTCAAGGCTGCTTCCATCCCAATTATACAGGCTTCATACTCTGTCGTGTTATTAGTCGAATTATACTTGAGCTTAATGGCCAAAGGAGTGGGGACCCCGCTAGGTGATACGAGGATAATCCCTACCCCGTATCCTATTTGATTAGCTGCTCCATCGAAGTACATTTTCCAAAGGTTCTCTTTTACTTCCATTACTTCTTCATCTGGAAACTTAAATTCTCCCTTTTCTTCGGATTCTATGGCGAGGTCGGCTAAATACTCGGCGACGGCTCTCCCCTTGACAGATTTGGAAGTGACATATCTAATATCAAATTCAGCTAGCATCATGGTCCAACGGGATATCCTACTGGTCAGGGCAGGTTTTTCAAAGAGGTATTTGAGTGGGTCCATTCGGGATATCAGGGTGATAGGAAAGGCTAGCATGTAATGCCTAAGGCGGCGGGTACACCAAACTAGGGCCCAACAAGCTTTCTCCAACGGTGAATAGTTCAACTCATACCCAGTCATCCTCTTACTCAAGTAGTATATAGCTTTTTCCACACGCCCCTTTTCTTCTTCTTGGGCCAACATACACCCCATTGAGTTCTCGGTTATGGATAGGTATAGCAATAGAGGTTTCCCGGGCTTAGGAGGTGATAGGACAGGTAGGTTTTGAAGGTAGGTTTTGATCTTTTCAAAGGCTTTTTGGCACTGGTTATCCCATTCGAACTTTTCCCCCTTCCTCAATAATTTGAACAACGGGTCACAGGTCATGGTGAGTTTGGATATGAAGCGGCTGATGAACTGTATTCTTCCTAAGAATCCTCTCAACTCTTTTTCATTCCTTGGTGGCAGCATTTCGGCGATAGCTTGGATTTTGGTGGGATCTACCTCAATTCCTCTCTGGGTGATCAGAAACCCTAGTAGTTTCTCAGTAGTGACCCCAAAGGTGCACTTTTGCGGATTTAGCCTCATCCCGAACTTTCTCAGCCTTCCAAAAAACTTTCTTAATGCATCCAGATGCCCTCCCCTTTCTTTAGATTTTACTATCATGTCATCCACATATACCTCTACTTCTTTATGAATCATGTCATGTAATAAAGTGGTGGCAGCTCTCTGGTAAGTTGCACCTGCATTCTTAAGCCCAAACGGCATAACTCTATAACAGTAAGTCCCCCAAGGTGTGATAAAAGTTGTTTTCTCTCTATCCTCTGGTGCCATCAAGATTTGGTTATACCCTGAAAACCCGTCCATGAAAGATAAAAGTTCATGCCCTGCGGTATTATCTACTAATACGTCGATGTGGGGTAAAGGGAAATCATCTTTAGGGCTAGCTTTGTACAAATCTCGGAAATCTACACAAACCCTAACACGACCATCCTTTTTAGGAACCGGTACAATATTGGCAACCCAATCAGGATACTCGGTTACAATCAAGAATCCAGCCTTCAGTTGCTTTTCAACCTCCTCTTTCACTTTAAGCGCCCATTCGGGCCTCATTCGCCTTAATTTTTGTTTCACGGGTTTTGAATTTGGAAAAAGGGGAATATGGTGTTGGACAATTTCTGGATCAATTCCTGGCATATCATCATAGGACCATGCAAAGACATCCTTGAATTCTTTTAATAGATTGATTAATTCTTCGCTTTCCTCATTATTAAATGTTGAGCCAATAGAAACATTTTGTGGATTATCTTCATTCCCCAAATTAATGGTTAAAGTGCTTTCCATGATTTTGCATGCAGGTTCATTTTCTTTTTCAATTAGTTTTTGCAATTCATGAGGTATTTCATCATTTTCATTACATGCATCACAGTTATTATTATGCGCAGTCAAGTAAGCAGAATTAGTCACATTCTCATTAACTTTCTTGGGAGCAATTACAACAGACATAGAAATAGAAAGACGCCTCATTTGGGCCAATACAGACTCTGGGTGAGGGGGGTACCTATCACTAGACTCAAAGACCCACTCCTTCTTGCTTTCCCCTCCCATACCAGCCACGAAATGATCTTCCTGTTCTTCTTCCTGAGTAATCTCTTCTATTTCCACTTCTTCCGGCTTCCCTTTGTACTCTGGTTTCTCCCTTTCTTTATTCTCATTACTGTCTTCTTTATCCCGACTCTTCTCACCTTCATCTTTGATCTCTGCAGAGCTCCCTTTTTCGACCTTCTTGTATCCTCCTTCTAGCAGGTTCTTCATCGCCGAGCCATCCATAGTACAGATCCAGTCCTGAGTAACGACAGATTTTTCAGGCTGCTGAAGATAAGGGTCCTCATACTCAGAAAAGTCATGCGCAAAGAAAATCTCGAATCCTGGCTTCATACGCTTCTCTGCTTCATCCATCCACGGCTCTGGAAAACCACAAAATGGAAAATCTTCTCCCTGCTTGACGAAGTACCCATTAAGAGTTTTCATGTATGGTTCCATCGGTGCATCCGTTGCTTTCTTCTTCTTCTTCTTCTTCAACTCTTCCTTGGTTGGCGAGTATCCTAGCCCATGGGTGTGGGTTTATGTGATGATACTTGGGAATTCTGACAGTCCTTGGTGTTTCTTACTGATCGGGAGAGAACTAATCCTAATTATACGCTTTAACGCGCATTTGTTAGTACCTTTTTATCCTGTTTTTGTATATTTTTACTTCGTTTTCTAGTTTCTGACAGGTTTTGGAAGAAATCAGCTAAACCAGGCTACACAAGGTGAAAAGTCAGAAAGAAAGAAGCTGAAAAACCAATGTCGCGCGCGCGGTCCGCGGGCGCGAAAATCAGATAGTCGCTCGCGCGATCCGCTCGCGCGAGACCCCCAATAACTCGCTCGCGCGATCCGCGCGCGCGAAGGACCAAAAGTCGCGCTCGCGCGACCCGCTCGCGCGATATGCCCAAAAACCAAAGTTGCGTATTTCAGTATACTGAAGACTCCTGTGCGAACGAGACTGCTAAACGACGTCCAGACTGTAAATTACATGCGTTTCAGTTCGTTTCGGGTTAGGAAGCCTTCCAAAGCTTGTACAAACTCTATATAAACTCTAAATTTACTCAATTAGAGGGTTGGCAACTATTATACACATTCTACAACCACACTTCCAGCCCTTGAAGAGGGAGAAGTAAGGAGAAGAAGAAGAAGACCAAGGATTTCCATGGCCTCCTCCATCAACCTCTTGCTATCTACTACTTCTATGGACGGCTAGATCATTGATCTAGGGTTTCAATGAAGCCCTAGATGAGTAATAGGGTTTTATTTATGCTTTTATTTTAGTTTTATTATGTATGGATGACAGTCACATGTTTAGAGGATTTTTATAAATAAATCGTACTACTATTGATTAAATCATTGCTTTCAGAATTTATTCTTGTCTTAGATCTATTTTGACTGTGATGTGCTCAACGATCTATTCTTGCTGTGCTTGTTTAGGTTGTTTACATGTGATGGTGCTTTATTGATTCGTGCTATCAAGTATCCGAATAGTCCATGCCTAGGTTAGACGGATTAGATCACAACCCTAGTTTAGTGTGAGATAATTCGTGCTATCCGAGATGGATTATGTTGGTGCTTGAACCATGATTATCTTCTTGTCGGAGGAATTGGGCTTGTAGCTACAATTCCCCATATTCATCCAATGTAATAAGCTAAAGTAATTCATAGATATTCCTATTATGAAGCTAGTGGTGGATTTGCAATCCTAGGTTCCTTTAAATATTATTTAAAACAACTTTTAATTGCTTTCATAGTTTAGATTTATTTTTATTGTTATTAGTTTAATTAAATTCAAATCAAAATCCGTTTTTCCTAATTAATTAGAATTAGGTTTTAAAATTAAGTTGCTGTAGTAATCAATCTCTGTGGGTTCGACCTTTACTTCCACACTGCAAATCTTTTGAAAAGTAAAGAATACTTTTATATCTTGATTTTGACGAGATCACTTACCTAAACCCATCCCTGGGAAGAACCCCATTTTTCTCATGATCCCAGCCACCAATGGACTGGCGTATTGATCAAAATATAGTGGTAAAAATTCCTTCGGCTTCCCCTCTTCTATGACGTTAATGAACTCAAACCCACCCAAACTTGCTTCACCTTCTTGTATCTGTACTTCTAAAATCGGAGCACTTGATGAGACCCCAAACACATTTATCCAGCTATCCCCCAGAAGATCACATACCTTGTTTTTCCAAATATACTTAACTTTCTGATGGATGATTGATGGAATGGCACCCAAACTATCAAGCCACGGCCTTCCCAAAAGCAGGTTAAATGATGCAGGAATGTCAATGATTTGGAATTCTGTTTCCCTTTCACCAGTCCCGACAGAGAGATTCAGAAAAATGATCCCCATCACTGCCCGTAGAGTATTATCATAAGCCCTCACCTTTTGTTCTGATGGTATAAATGTAGATTCATCGAGCCCCATCCTTTTAGCTGTTCGAAAAGGGCAGACATTTAATGCAGACCCGTTGTCGACGAGGCAAGCAGGTAGAGAATTTCCTAGGCACTCAACGGTGATGTGCAACGGCTTATTGAAAACAGGTCCCCCAGGAGGTAAGTCAGCTTCAGAGAATGATATAGCCAGGGTTGGGCTTCTGCCGATCATGCCGATGAGATCTTCCGGAGTAACATCGATGGAAACATCCGACTGATTGAGAGCGTCGAGGACTGTTTGCCTATGACGCTTGGAAGCGATTAGCAACCCCCAAATGGTGATATTTGCCTGTGTCTTCTTCATCTGTCTTAAGACTCTGTCTTCCTCTTCTTCCTCATTCAGTTTCCCTTTTCCTTTATTCATTTCTTGTTCCGGGTGATCCTCCTCAAGTTCATGTGGTTTAAAATGCCTCCCGGATCGTGTGAGGTGACTAATACCTTCTTTAACCCAAAGTCTATCTTGTGCTTCAACAATTTTCAAACCTTCCTCCTCACTTTCATACCAAAGGTCCTCCTTAACTTTATTAGGATCCTGAATACCATCCCCTTTGTACCAAAGTGAATTGTCAGCTTCTGGTGCCCACCAATCTGCGTCAACAGTTCCTTCTATTTCTTTCCCTTTGCCTTCATCAACCAACCCTTTTAGAGTGCAGATTTGCGAACCCTCCAACATCTGATAAGCTTTTCTCGGACTTCCCAACTTAGTGATCAATGCTGATGGGTCAAAAGAGCTCTCCTCATTTCCCAAGTAGTAAATTCTGGGTGGTGGCACGGCATGATGTTCTGGTAGCGGATTTCTGGTAACATTTGGCGGGTTGGTGGGTGGTTCAAATATTATTTTCTTGTCAATCAAATCTTGAATCTCTTGCCTTAGTCTTAAACACCGGTCAGTTGAGTGCCCCTGCTCCTGATGGAATTTGTAATATAAATCAGACTTGAAATTTGGAGGTGGTGGATTTGGTCTGGGTCGTGGCTCCAGTAGGCGGAGATGTCCTTTTGCTACCAGCCTATCGAGAGCCGTGGACAAAGATACTCCTAACTCCGAAAACCTCCTTAAAGGCTTATCCCCTCCCCTCTTTGGGTAATTTCTGGTTACATCAAACTTTTTCTCAGGTTCGCTCAGCGCGTTCACATCCGTAGACCCTGAATGACCTCCCGAATGTCCTCCTCCTGTTCCATAGTTCGGTCGTCTGTACCTGTTCACTGGCTCTTCCTTTTTAATGACCCCTTCCTGTATCGCATCTTCGATTCTGGTTCCTACATCGAATACCTCGGTGAAAGTATTGAGGGATTGGAACCTCATCTTCTCCTGATAGACAGGTTGGAGGTTCTTCATTAGCATTCGGATTTGCTCTTTTTCAGTCGGCCTTTGTATCATCTTGGCAGCCTTTCCTCTCCATCGGCTTAGAAATTCAGCAAAAGATTCTTTGTTCCCCTGTCGGGTAGTCTCCAAATCCCTGATAATAACATCCAGATCTTGATTGTATTCGTATTGGGCCACAAATGCTTTTACCACTTCTTCCCAATTTCTAGTCTTCCCTGGTTCCAGAGTGAGATACCAAGACAAAGCAGCCCCAGTCAACGTTTGTTGAAACAAGACTGCCATCATGACCGTGCTTAGACCGCTAGGCTAAAATGCCCCTATACACATTCCAATGTGGCTGCGAGGGTTCCCTGTTCCATCAAACTTGTCGAATACAGGCATTTTAAATCCTGCGGGCAATACCTCACAAACCCCTTCATACAACCCTTCCAACTCCAACAAATATGTGTCAACTCCATGAGCCTTTCGGACCACCCTTTCCAACTTCTCCATTTTCTCAGTCATCAACTTGTCTTTCTCAGCCCTTTCTTTTTCTAGTTTCTCCCTTGTTTCAATCCCTTCTGTTTCATCAAACCAATCTTCATCCCTGTGAGGAGGATCATTGCCTGGCTGCTGTCGTGCTAGTGCTTCTATCATGGTCATCATTCTAGTCATTTGTCCCGCTTGCTGTTCCACCATTGTCCTTAACTCTGCCATCTCCCTTGCATTAGCCTCTTGTGCCATCTCTTTTCTCACTAGTCTTGCAGTAGAATCTCTGTACCAGGCTATGCTCGTAGTTGATTCTATGTTTTACCTACAATCATATTTATTTTAGTCATTTTAACAACCCTTTTTTACAACCCCCCTTTTTTTTCACCATTATTTGTTTACCTTTTACTTTTATAATTGATTCATATGCTTTCATGAATGATTCATATGCCATAGGGATGCAAATGCATGTGTGTGTGTGTGCCTATTCTATATGCTAAATAAAAGAAAATTCTAATCCTAACACATAAACACGTAAGCACATAAGATCCTCATCCATGTTGAGTGTGCTAATTTCTCCTTTCATTGTGATCATTTTTTACCCTTTCAAGGTTTTGTTTTGTTTTTTTTTTTTTTTTTTTTAAATTTAAAATTTTTGAAATCCATTTAACAAGTATTTCCCCTAGATGATGGGATCTTTTCAAAATTCCTTAAGAAGCTTTCCTTAGAAGACAACAATATTTCTAAACAAAAGATGATTGGGTTGAAATTTATTTGAAAATGATTTCTTTAATTGCAGAGATTTCTTGGATTATATTCCTTAACAAAAAGGTGATTAGGTCCAAATTTTGCTTTGAAAAAGCATTCCTTTAGTTGGTAAAACTTTTCAAACTCTTTTAAGAATTTTGGGTTCCAAGAATTTTAGGTTCTTCCTTCAAATATGGTTGATTTGAAATTTTAATCCAAAAGTGAAATTTTTTTTTTTGAAAGAGCGATTGAATGCCTTGGAATAAAGATACCAAAAATCTATTTGCTTCCAAAAACGTATTTAAAATTCTTTGGGTAGGAGGATCACATGATCGGATTATTGTCATACTCTTCATGAATTCGGATGCATACAAGGTTAATGATGCTTAGCTTAGCAAGATGTATGAGATGTAATCACATAATCAAGATCCAGCATGTTCCCAAATGTCGTGGGACATGAGAAGGAATTGCTAAAAGGTGATTAAAGGGTTACACATCTTTTATCAAGCAAGCATCGTCATCATCTCAAATAATCCCTTTCGGGCACACAAAACTCCCTAGCACATAATCCTAATCAAGAATTGATTTCTTAATTTTGAAAGGTTCTATGGAAGCTACCATGCAAAGGCCGGGTTTTGGTCAAATAAGGGACCCTTGACACACACCCGATAGGATGCTTCATATACCAAAACATGGTACGAGATCAAGGGTGATCACACGGTCCCATGATGACTTGACCGACCGGGTTGCCCCGAGCCTCCAAGGTCATAGTTCCATGCAATCGACTGGCGAAACATGCAAGTGCAATGCAACGGGCACACAAAAATTAATTAATTCGATTAAAAGGATGCTTTCAAGTCTAATCCTCGAGTGAACCCAAAATCCGAAATTCTGGTCTGCGAAACCAGAGATTCTGGGTTCGATCCCCAGCAGAGTCGCCAGATTGTGGATATCGCAGGATTTCAAATTTTACCCACTTTTAAAACATTTTTCAAATTCAAAGAGTCGCCACTTAATTTTTAAAAGGAAAATTAAGAAACCATTTAAAAGGAAACTGATCTTTTGCGAAACCAAAGATAAACTGGGTCCGGGGATTATGGAATGAAAGGGGAAGGAGCCCGGCGGACTAAAACACCCCCTTTCATCCTATCTCACGATAGGCCTCTACTCAACATCCTTTTTAATCAAATTATTAATCTAAGCATGCCCTCAATTAATACTTATATACATATACATCACACAAGCATGTTGGAAATGGTGTAAAATTGCTAACGATAAAATATCATTCATAAGTCACATAATTCAACTAGCAAACATCATGATATGCAATAGAGAACTAGAAAACATACCCGGGATCCGGCCGCGAATATCAAACGTGCAATGCATGCAAAAAAATAAAAATAAACCTAAGAAAGGTCTCTAACACATATATACACATAAGGCAAAACCTAAGCTAAGGTGTCGTACATGGGGTCGAAAAATCAATTAAAATCAATAAAATAGATTAAACTAGAGAAGGGTTGAAAAATTGTACCTCAAAGCGCTACAAAACAAAGGTTAGTACACATGCCTTAGACAAGATATAATATCAAAAGGTAATTAATCATAGGTCATGTTCAATTAAATTCAACTAAGTCCAACTTCATCCAAGAACTATTTCTAACTATAAGCATCAATGCATATGAATGAATGAATGATTATAAACAATAATAAGATATGGATTTATTCATTAATTTGGATGACTTAGCCTCTGGGTTTAATCTAAATTATCCTTGTTCAAAACATGGTTTGAGTCCTAGGCCATTAGGAGTCTATTTGAGTTGAAATAAATAAGATTAGACAAAAACAGTAGCAGTTTTTTGTGATTTACAGAGAGCAGACCCGACGTTCAAAAATGGAAATAAAATACTTTCAATGGTTGGATCTTACTGATTTTTGGATATGTTATGCCTCTGTGAGTCTAGTTTCTAACCCAAAAAGAAAATCAAGGTTTCAACGGTTAGATCTCCGGGAATATGAAAAATACTAGACCTCACTCAGGATTCTGCAACTCTCTGTCCAGAGATCTTGTATGATTTTCTAAAAATAGTAAAAAAATGAGAAACACTTAGATCTTTTTAGGGTACCTTCCTAACACATTAAGGTACTTATAAAAAATTATTTGAGACCCCGAAAACTTTATTAGGGTTCTGATTTATTAATTTCAAAACAGATTTATTATTCTGAAAGCATTCTAGAACTCTGGACAGATTGTGATTAGTTCACAAAAATCATAATCAAACCTCTCTAATCACAAAATCTTGCTAAAACAAAAATCACAGTGGTAAAACAATGTGTTACTGATATTTTCCCATTGGTTTCACTTGATTTCAACGGTTAGATCTTAAACTAAAAATCTTTGATCAAAAACAGTTTGTGAACCCACTGTTTTTGTCTTGCTAGTTCAAGTTTGTTGATTGGCCTCAACTATTAAAACATGAAGTTGGGGCTCAAACCAAACTACTTCTTCTACCATTTGATGGTCATTGAAGACTATGAGGCACACCACACTTATGGATCTTGATGAAGTATTGAAATGAACTTCACAAAATCCTCAAATAAAGAACTCAAACCTATGGACCCAAGTTTGAATTCAACTTATCACTCCTACCATTTGATGGTCATTGGAGTTAGAGACATACTCATATGTAGGTTTTAGATGAAGTATAAAAGACTTCTTAAAACCTAAGAGAAAGATTAGTCCAAGCCATGGGAGTAGACTTGAATTAACACATTTTCTCCTACCATTTGATGGTCATTGGAGACTATGAAGCATATATGCTCATAGGTTTTAATGAAGTATAGCATGGATTTCACAAGATCCAAAGAACAATGAACTTAAATCCATGGATAAAAGTTTGGATTCAAATCACTACTCCTACCACTTGATGGTCATTGGAGACTAAATGAAGTTAAAATCTACTTTAAACCTTATTGGAATATAGTAAGGATTCCATAAGATTTCTTAATGAAGAGGTTCAAGTCATGGATTAAGACTTGAATCTCACTAATTATATGTGGATTAAGACTATGATTCATTCTAATCTCCATATAGATCATAAGATCATAGGAAATTAAATAATCAAACTCAAAGAGGTTCAATGAGATATAGAAGATCTCATGCACCTTTTTAATGAAATAGAAATAAGGAAAATCAAGGAATACTTAGAGGACTAAGGATACAAACTCTCCAAAGTTGAATTTATCTTAAACCCAAAGCTAATTACATCCAAATTGATGAAATGTCATGAGATTCAATCACAAGTTCTTGGTGGTGTGTGATGAAATGGGATAAGAAGAGAGGTTTTGAAAATGTGAAAAAGTTCTTAGAACTATGAACTTGTGATTGAATGGTCCTAATTCTATCAAGGATTAAGAGGTTACCTCTAGGACCTCAAGTATTTCTTCAACTTCTTGTGAGGATCTTCCAAGATTTCCCAAATTCTCTTCAAGATTCTTCAAATTCTTCAAGCTTTTCAAGAAATTCTTCTTCTCTCTCTCTAAAAATCTATATGATTCTTGTATGTATCTATCTCTTGATTTTCAAGTTCAAGTCCTCAAAATGGAAGAGGAGGTTTTGTTTATATAGGCCTTTATTCCAGGGATAGATGGGTAAATTTGGGTGGAAACCCATGTGCAAGGTTTTCTTCTAGAACATGTGAGAAGATGCAGTCTGTTACAGCCAGCGGCACTCGCTGGGTGCCGGCGGCACTCACTGAATGCCGGGCGGCACTCGCTGAGTGCCGGGCGGCAAACAGTGAGTGCCGGCGCGGCACTCAGTGAGTGCCGCCGCGTTTTCCGCGTGCCGGGGCTAACTGAATTTTGTCCCTCATTTTGATTTTTCAAAAGTATGTTGGTGTAAACAAATTTTTTTTTTATTTTATGTATGTATATATTTGCATTAAGATCCCCCATGTGCATGGTATCAACCATGTGCATGGTATATTTTTGAATATACTATTTCTTTTTTGTATTTTATCTTTTTCAAAAATCTTTTTATTTATTTTGTTATTCCTTTTTTCAAGAAAAACTCCCTCTTTCTCTCTTTCCCTTTTTTTTTGGTGTTTTTTGTTTATAAATTCTCTTTTTTTTCCTCTTTCTTTAAAATAAAATGGATTTCCAGACTGGGTTTCTCACACGTTCTTCATCGTTCGGGTTTCCCTCCCGAATGCCTGAATCCTCTCTCTTTATCATTTTTATTATTTTCTAATTTTTTTTCTTGAAGATTTTGAATTTCTTGGGAAAATCCTCGAATGTCACGGATATCATCATCATCGGTCTTTGAGAGGTAACCAATCCCTGGATTTGACGTTTGGTCAAAATTGGGGTGTCTACAGGCGTTCTTCCATAAAAATGGAAATGTCACTCTGTGTTTGGAAAAATAAGTAACGCCATACGAATCTTATTTAGACGTTACACAAAACGTCTAACTTGGGTTTTCCAGCACAGTCGCCACTCTTGACGCCCGTCTAAAAACTCACATTCAACTATAAACAGGCTACATAGAGTCGTGGGATCTCTCTATGTTTGACCAAATATAAAGGCTTCATCTTAGCTCCATCTAAGGCGATATATAGAAATAATAAGGATTTATATCTAGCTCACTGTTCTTACACTGCTTAGATATAAGTGTTCAAGTTCGCTTTCTAAGCGTTATGGACACACATGTCCTAGCTAGCTATCTAAGCGTCATGAACACAAATGTCTCATTTTGCTCGCCATCTAAGCGCCATGGACACGTGATCGGGAGAGAACAAATCCCAATTATACGCCTTAACTCACATTTGTTAGCTATTTTTATCCTGTTTTTGTGTAGTTTTACTTTATTTTTCATTTTCTGTCAGGTTTTAGAAGAAAACATGGATTCCAGGTTAAATAAGGAGAAAAAGCAAGAAGAAGGAAGCTAAAAAAGGCATATCGCGCGAGTGGTCCGCTCGCGCGAGATCCCAGAATTCGGTCACGCGCGCGACTGTCCCAATTACGCGCTCGCGCGATCCGTACAAAAATCAAAGTTACGTATTTTGTTATACTGAAGAGCCCTGTGCAAACGAAACTGCTTAATGACGTCCAGATTTGAAATAACCTCTGTTTTAGTTCGTTTCGGGATAGGAAAGCTTCCAAAACTCTTGTAAACCCTATATATATATATATATATTTAGTTTTTATGATTTTTAGGGGTTACACACTGAGAGATCAATTGACGTATACATTCATTCATCACTTTGGAAGGCAATAGGAAGGAGAAGAGCAAGCTTGAAGGTCTCTAATGGCTTCCATCAACTCAATCTTCATGCTTCCACCCACCATGAGCAACTAAACTCCTAATCTAGGGTTTCAATGAAACCCTAGCTATGTAAAGGGGGATTTTCTATGCTTTTCTACTCTAGGATTTTATGTTTTGGGATAGTGATTGTATGTTGGTGGATTATTTATATATAATCAGTTTTTAATGTTAATAATCAAGAGTATTTTGGATCTATTCTTGTCTTAGATTTTTCCTTATGCTTATTGAACTCAATAGTCCTTGATTTCTGTGATTGATAGGAGTATTTACATACAATGGTGCTTATGTGATTGTGATGTTTATATCTTTTATAATTCATGCTTAGGAAAGATGAGTTATGCTACATCCTAGTTATAGGTAGGTAATTCATGTGAACCATAGATGGGTTATGCTTAGATTGAACTAACAATATCTTCTTGGCGATACTATTGGACTTGTAGCTACGATAGATCATAACTATCCAAACATAGAACTTAAAATAGGAAGTATATATAGACCCCTGATGCATAGTTAGTGGTGGAGTTGTCATCCTAGATCTCATCTATTCATATTTAAATCAATCTTCAATTAGCATACAAGTTTAGTTAGATTTAATTCTAGATTTTACTTCCATAATTTCATAGTTTAAATTAGTAGTAACAATCAAATTCTAAACCAACCAAACTTCCGATTTTCTTATAATTAAATAGATTAGATTTTAGTAATTAAAGGATAAAAATTAACAATCTCTGTGGGTTCGACCTTTACTTTCACTATTGAAAATCTTTAGAAAAGTAAAGTACACTTTTCATATCTTGATTTTGACAACATCAACACGCATGTCCTAGTTCGCTATCTCGGCACCAAGGTGAATCACCCGTGTAAGTAGGTCGATTCAAGCCCGGTGACATATTAGAAATGTGCATCCGTTCCACTTATAACAAATATATATATATATATATATATGGAAACCAGCTAGTTTATAAAAACTTGAATAATAATGTTAATGCCACAATAAAATGTCTAAGCACATCAAATCCCCAAGTGGAGATGTGCCTTAAGACAACCTCCCTTTGTGCAAACCACATCTCAAATGTGACAAAAAAAGAATGTCTACGTGCTAGAATGGTTTTTTAAGATATTTTACATATGCTCAGGTTTACGTGCTATCACCGTGGATGAGTACAACCTCATCATTAATGAGGTGAAGTGCCTAGCCAATGCAAAAACTCTTCAACCAAAAACAACTTCTCAAATAGCTGCAGAGCACACCATATATTATGCTTCTATCGTGGACATCATAAGGCAAGGTTCACAGTCCTGCGAACATATCGCAACATACTCTGCACTACTCTCTAGTGATAGGATCAAGGTTGCTACAACAACGATTAATTAAACCAACCGCATATCAGACATCTAACTGAGTACACATATTAGCATACTTCAGATTCCCTATTGCGAATGCATATAGCAAACTGGACATTTGTTTCCTCTTCTCATTATTCTAAAGACATTGATCTAAGGTCAAGGTGAGTCCCTTTAAAATTGGGATGTCAATGGGTTTACAGTTTTTCATGTAAAAAATCATTCAAGAACCCTCATCTTGTAAGTCCCTCGATACAAATAGATGAGCTTCTGAGAACAATATCTCACAGTCTAAACTCCCAACTCATAGTTGGCATCACCCATATCCTTAATCTCAAACTGAGAGGACAACCACGCTCAAGCGGCGACAATGGAACTCATCTCTTTCCCAGCTATCAATATACAAAGAATTAGAACACTTGTCTTGGACCATTTAATGTACACACATTGTACCACTACTTAGCCGATTGCTAGCTTGAGATAATAAATAGATCGTTTGAGACGGCATACTTTTGCAATCATTCCCTTTGGTCACTAAACCAATGGGCTGATCCATATTTATCTCGTCGTCTTGTTCTCGATTGAGAAAAGAACAGTTTAAACATCCAACTAAAAAAGTTCCAAAACTAAATATGTGAAAATTGCTAGGATAAGGCGAATGGAGCCAGATCTCACCCTTTTGAAGAACATGTTTTCATGGTCTATACCCTCTCTGGGTACAAACTATCGCCACAAGGCGCGCCTAATACTTGTCAATTGAACCATCTGCCGTACATTAGATTTTGAAAACACGCTTGTCTCCAATAAGCTTACGCACAAGCAGAATGTCAACTAACTCCCAGACCTTATTCGCATCCATAGAGCTCATCTCATCTGGCATAGCAACTATCCACTCAGCTTCAGCAGACGAAGAAAAATGCTTCAACAAAAGAAGCAGGCTCATCCTCATCCACTTGTGCACACATTTGCACACATATGAAAATGTCTTCCTCAAATTTCAAAACAGTGATAGGGAACTTTTTCCTCATCACCATACAGTGTACTACCTGAGAATCTTGAGTGCCTAGTGGTGCACTCCCACTATCTGGTACACTCCCACTAGCGTCTAGCGGTGTACTCTCACTCGGCTAGAGACTAGTACCATTTTACAGCGATTACTGGATGTGGATTCTCAATCTCCCCACCGTCGCTTAAGGATTGTATGTTGTCTTCAACATCCTCCAACTCATAAAGGTCAAGATATCTCTTAGTAATACAAATCTGGGGAAGTCATTCTCAATATCATGTGGTACCATTTCTGTCATTCCTATACCCATTTGTTCATTATACGTAACATAGGCTGTCGAGCTATTAGAATACCTTATAAAGGTATGCTTTCTAGCTCTCGAGCGTATTTTCTCGCACTTATGCGAGGTATAGTGAACATAACCTCCTGAGCTCCACGGGCGCTAATGTTCCAAAATGAGCTTTTCGCATTTTCATCGCTCATAAGGGAGTAGAAGGAACTGGTTGAGAAGAGGCACTCTAGTATGTAGGCAGCAAACGAGAGTGCATCCCCCCAAAACAACATTGGGAGGTTGACTTGTGCCATCATAGTCCTAGCCATATCTAGGAGTGTCATATTCCTTCTCTCTACAACACCACATTGTTGCGGAGTTTCAGGAATAAGAAGTTGTCTGCGTTTCCTCCTTTGCTCACACAGTTCCTTGAACTGATTAGATAAATACTTGCGATCCTCATATCACGCGAAATCATCTATAAAAGTAAGAAAATAAGATGCGCCATGACGTGCCTTTACAACCATAGGTCCACAGATATGTGAGTGAACTAGCTCTAATGCTTGAGTAGCTCTATATAGCCTCTCTAAAAGGCTTTCGACACGCTTTACCAACTAAGCAAGACTCACACATAGGTAGGTCAACCTCAGCGAGTGGGCCCAAAAGGGCTTCTCGAGCTAATCAAGTCATCCTATCACATCTTATGCGTTCAAGTCCAGCATGCCATGTCTTAGAATAAATGAACAACAGAGAAAACTATAGATTATTAAAACTTTTAAGCAGTTATCCCTAGATAACCATGTCCTAGTAACACTACCACCTAAAAACATCCATCCTATATTACCACCGAATTGAAAAATGCCCTCCATTCGCTCTTCCACCTTGTTAGCCTTGGGCACAAACTTGCTAGCCCTACCCTGCCTTTAGGCGGGTTTACCCTTACCATTGTGTTTAGGCCCACTGGCCTTGCGCTTACTTCCACTTATGGAAGTCATGGTCAAGAGTGTAGCTATACGATTCGCGTTACCTTTTTGGCGCTCCATATTCAGCTCAACATGTCAGAAAATGTCAAAAACAAAAAATTTAACATTTTTCGTTGTGGATCATGATTTGTTTTCTATGGACCCACGAATCAAGCAAAGAATTAATCATAACCTGAAACTACAGTTTGCCAGTAAAGATGTTCCAAGTAATCTGAGATCATGAATCATACCTGTCATCGACCTTAGATGTCCAGTCATCGTGCACTTGGAACTTTTCCTTTACTTTCCTAAACTTCATAACTAGATGCTTAATCTAGTAGTGAATGTGCCATCGAAAACAAATTTGAGCTGATCTCACAATTCTTTAGCTATTGGGTAGTATATATACTTCCCAACAAGATCATGTTGCATGTTGCTTATCACAAAGCGCGTGCTATGATCCTTCTCGAGCCAAGTGTCATAGGCTTTTAAGATTATAATGAAATTGGGCCGGAGGCCCATTATTCGGTTCAATGGGTTGGACTATTGAATAAGTCTAAAGCCCATAAGTTCTTACTTATTCTGTAGGTGTGTTACTTTGCAATGTCATATTACAAAAATTAGTCCCCTTTTAAACTTGTTACTTTTGTAAAGATCGACAAAGTGTGATTTGGAAAATATTTGAGAACACGCGCAAGGGATTGACATTATTATTTGCACATTTCATAAAGTTTGTTTTAAAATTCAATTACAAATGAGTTTTCTCCTTTTTACAATTTAAGACCAAAAAATTCGCTATTGCTCATTAATCAAATCTTAATTTTGTAAATCAAGAAAAACCTTTTATAATCGATTTTTCTAAACAAACATCAATTAGATGATACAGTTACCTATCTAAGATCATCCACAATAATATAAAGCGCGCCATACAACAAATGTGCGCATGGACCACCACGTGGGTCCGAATTGACAACTTAGAGCTCATGCTAAGGTAATTCAAGTGTATGATGTATGAACAAAGAAAACCATCCCTTTACAAGTAGGCTTTTACAATACAAGAAATAAAACTCTCATCCTCACATTACATTTATAGCCCATAAAAAAAATAGGGATGCTTTGTTCATAAACATATACAAGAACAGCCTTAAACATACATCGTGAGGACCCAAGCTCCACAAATTGTCAATTAATCGTCCATTCATTTTATCCAGATTAATGCATTAATCAGATACACCAAACACTCATGCGGTCTATTTAAAAAAAAATGAATGGACTAATCCATCACTCCATTTAAGGAGGAGGATTAGTGGTCTCGGGTCATCCAATCACAAACAATATTAATTAAAGCATGACCAACAATGCAGTGAGCCTCTAAAATAATAAAATGTGCAATAAAAAGATTATTGCACAGCGCGAACAGCTCCCATAAGCCAAGTAAAATCAATGAAAAAATCCTGGATTTTTCATTAATTTTAACCCAATTTTAGGTCTTAAAACATAATTTAAAACCAATTCATTAAGGGCTTTTAAATTAACAAATTAATTTAATAACTCATGAAAAAATTTAAATAACTGAAAAACTGATTTTTCATTATAAAGAATTTTTCAAAATTTATCAAAGCCCAAAGAACATTTTGAATCAATTTAACAAAATAAATTGACCTAGTTAAACAAAAAATAACTATGAGCAACTAAATTCCCAAAAATACAAAAGTTTTAAGGAAATTTGTTCTCCAAGGATTTTCAGTGGTCTAATATGGTGTTCTAAGCACCTCGTATTAATTTCAAAACTTAATAATCTATTTTACCTATTTTAACCAATTAAATAAATGCCCATAAGCATAAATTTTATGCTCTAAAATATCAAAACAAAAAAAAATGAGATAATTCAAAAAAAATTCTCAAGTCTCCAAACAGTATACAAAAACACCATTCATTAAATTCAAGAGTTAACAACTTAATTGTTATATTTTAAGCAATTAATATTGCGTACTCAAACACAATATATGCTCTAAAATATATCACAAAGAGTGAGAAAATTCACTAAAAAATTTTCAAGCTGACACTAGTGTTCTAAACATATTGTGTTAATTCACTGAACTAATAATCAATTAAAATATTTTAAGCAATTTAATAAATGTACAAAAACACATGATTATATGCTCTAAAATATTAATATGATTCAGATAATTTACCAACAATTATCTATGGATCCCACAAACGTTTATATGATCTCAAAACAGTGTCCCTAATGTCCCTTATTAATTACAAAAATTAATAATATATTTTTGCTATTTTAAGCAATTAAATAAATGCCCCAAAAAACATAAATTATATGCTCTAAAATACCAAAAATATATGCTAATTTACACAAAAAATTATCTTAGAGTCCATTACAGTGTACTAAACACTATATACTAATTTCAAAAATTAATATAAATTTTTTTTTTTGGATATTTTAAGCAATTAAAAGCACATTTAAAACATATCTTTTATGCTCTAAAATACCAAAAAATAATGAAATAATTTACTATAAAATTATTTCTGATCCCACTTAGTATCCATAATATAGAAAAAAATAAAATATTACTTTTTCATATTTTTCCATAATTTTAAAGCAATTAAAACAGTTTAAAACATTAAAAACTATTTAATTTAATAGCAGAAACTGTTTTAATTACAAAATAATTAAATATTTTTCTAATGAAAAATATATAATATATATTATGGACCGGCGCCTAGAGACACACCTTCACTCTCCGGACCCATGGTTGCCGGACCAACGTCGGCCGGCGAGTGGGACCCACTCTCCTCAACGAGAGTGGGCGTGGCCAATCTCTGGTTCATCTTCCCCAAAACAAAACAAATCTGGGTTTTTGAGGCTGCTTAACCCTCTAACTTTGCAAGCTCATATCTCACTCATTTTTCGTCGAAAACTTACAAATTTTATATTGTTGGAAAGCTCTCACAGAGTACTACAAGTTCATGCCAAAAAACAGATTGATTAAACAACTATATCTTCCGAAATAGATAGCAAAGTTCTGAAAAAATTTCATTTTCAACCCAAAATCTAATCTTGGGTTTGTGATTTTTCCCACATGGGAGATAATCAGTCCATGAGACTTCATGGGGGGATTCTAGGGACCATAAGGAACACAACCATGTAAAAAATTTGAACCCCTATTGGAGTTTTGTATTAGACCCACTTGAAATTCAATTTTTCAAAGTTTTTGTAAAAAAGCTTGAAATCCATCAATGGTGGATTCGTTTTTGGGCACATATAGGTGAACAACAACCTATAGGCTCTGATACCAATGTAGAAAAATCATGCACACAAGCATGGAGTGGGGTTTAGGTCACTTACCTAGCGGAATATAGCCCGACGGGGTCGAATAAGTCGTCGTTGTTACGAGTCCAATTAAGAACCACGAACCTGCTGCACCTATATCGCTTCCGTGTACTCCCTTGTGCTTCGCCTAGGTCGTAGAAGACGCTACTGGAGCAGTCTCCATCAATGTCACGTGCTAAATCCCATAGCTCCAATGGTGATGGCCAAGAGAGAGAAAACCGTGAGAAAGAGATGAGAGATATAGAGAGGCCGGATGTATTATTGTATCTCTTAGGGATCCTCATATGTATGTTTATATCATATATATATACACACACATATTCACCAAACCCTAGGCCTCCAAGAGGAAAGGCCCATTGGACCCGGTCCAATGTTATGCGGGTGCCCGTATGGCCCACATTATTTCTTAGATATTTGTACTGGTTCTTTTTGAAATCTACTGTTTATGAAATAAAATGTTTCTCTCTATCAAAAAAAAAATAAAAAATAAAAAAAATGAACTATAGAGTTTCATATTTGGATTATATGCTCATTTTATTAAGCTCCGAGTGATTAGTGTATACTCAATGTCGGTCTTAATCGTAGGTTTTAGTAGTTAAAGTGATGTTAGAATTTTGTATTTGATAGGTCATGCTAGTATGACTTTTTGAGGGTCCTAAGGCAACTTCGAAAATGGGTTCTTCATGCATTTTTGTTATAAAAAAAAAAGACATTACTAACACAATTGGTTGGGGACTATATATATATGATATTCTACACATGCTATATATGATGTACATAGTTTTATTTACGAAAATTTGGTGTTAAATCTGTTTATGAAATATATTTGATAATAGCACACAGTGAACAATCCATGCTTGCAAGGAATCTGTTATAATAGATCCTTATTCATTTCCATCCCCCTCTCTCTCTCTCTCTCTCTCTCTCTCTCTCTCTCTCTCAGCAGTGACCACCAACCACCATCACCTCCATTGCCACCACCACATCGACCACCTCTCTCTCTCTCTCTCTCTCTCTCTCTCTCTCTCTCTCTCAGTCTCTCTCAGTACTGACCACCATCGCCGTCGTCGTCGCCACCACTACCACTACCACCACCGTCGCCACCACCGCCAACGCCGGTTGCATAAACCGGCCTGATGAGATTTGTCTCCTCCGACCACCACCAATTTCAGATCCACAACCTCCGCGACCAAATCTACCACCACCGGAACCACCACGAACAGATCCACGACCATCGCATGAACACAAGCCAATGCAATGAGCATTTTCACGTTTCTGTGAATTTTCACGAACTTTGTGAAATTTCACAACTTTTCGATGGTATGAGAAATTTGTTTTGTGATCATTATATGAAAAAATTTCACAACTTTTTTTTGATTTGGGATCAATGTAGCTTTAATTTGGTTTGTTTTCAAGTTGTGAATGCTCTATTAAGTCAAAAAAAAAAAAAAAAATTCTACTAAAAAAATCATGTGTTAAGGTTGTAGATTTTTTTTGATATATTTCACAACTTTATTTTTTTGGTTCATAAGTTTCACAACTTTTTGGTGGTATGAGAAAATCATTTTATGATCATTGTATGTTGATCTTGCAGTTTGATTGTGAAGGAGGTCGATCAGGTGATGTCATGGTGGTCGTCGGAAGTAAGGTGAGATTGTGGTGGTGATCGCTACTGGTAGTGGTGGTCGATGGAGGTAGGGAAGGTCGTGATGGTGGTCTTTAGAGCTCCGGCGAGGTCGTCGGAGCTCAGACAAGGTGATGGAGGTGGTCGTCGGAGGTCCACGGGGTAAAACTCTTAGTGTAAGACCAATATTTAGGATAGATTTGTCAAAATACAAAGGAGTAGACCTAATCCCAAATATTTTTATTAATTATACCTAAACCACCATACTTTACTTAATTTGGATTCATTCATAATTACCCATTTTTATGTAATTGGGGGCCCCACAGAATTGGGGCCCAAAGCAATTGCCTTGGATCAGGAGTAGCCCTGGTTCTTGTGTTCAATTCATTCATTTTTCTCTTACTTTTCCCTATTCCCTCCCTCTCTATGCATGTTTGTACTCTTTTTTGGTTTCAATTATTTCTTGCTTATGCTTCTCCCAAACCACACCCAAAACACCCCCTCGCAAATTTATGCATCCGCCCCTAAATAAAAGATCACTATTCAAGCACGTACATGTCATTTTAAGAAAAAGATGTGTCCGCACTAGCATTGTACCCTTGTGTATTAGTGTGGTGATACCAACTAGGGGTGTATATCGGTCGATTCGATCAATTTTTGTCGATTTTTTCATGTTTAAAAATTGACCAATAGGCTCGATTCGATTGAATTTTTTTTTTATCGTTTTCGGTCAATCAATTCGATTTTTTTTTTCTTTGAATATATTTTTAAAAACCGACCAAATAGGCTCGGTTTGATCAGTCGATTTGAACTAATTTTTTTTTTTTTTTAACACCAATGCTAGGGCCACTAACAAATTTTCACTAACACTCACACTCACATCCACACCCACACTCACACTCTATCTCTTTCCTAATAGTAGGGTCTCACAATACCACTAAAAGAGAAAGAGTATGAATATGTGTTAATAAAATTTATTAGTGCCCCAAATATTACTCTTTTTTTTAATCAGCCCTAATACCAACGACTTGATAACTCGTTGACAAAGAAGATATTTGGCAAGTATAGATATACATGTACAGAACATGAGGTGGGACCAAAGTACTACTCTATGTACTTCCATGATCTTTTCAGGAGTTTGTGACTTTGTTTGAAAAGGCGAATTTTTTCCCTAATTCTTAACCGTGGGACTAATATATACATTAGCATCACGACTAACGATTTTTACAAATTTTTTTTTTTTTTTAAGTCGCTACTTCAACTAACGACTTTAAAAAAGTTATAAATTTAATAAATAAGTAGAAACAGTGATGGGTCGTGTATATATTGATCCTACAGTGATGAGTTGGGTAAAAAATACCTGTAAAAAAAATGAGTAATGCTACACTCACACTTTTTGACACAAAGTGTGATTCAGCCATTGATGAGTACGGATCCCGCCACAAATGCATCTCAGTCATCGAAAAAGTGTGGTCGAGATGTGTTCAGTGATGGGATCCACACCAATTAATGACCGAATCACACTTTATGTCAAAAAAATGTGTGCCAAACATTTTCCAAAAAAAAATTATGTCGCCCACATTTTTTCACGTATATATGAAGTTGTATAATGCATGTTATCCATATACGGAAAATCATCAAGATTCATGGGGTTTTAGTTCGATACAATCATATAAAATATATTAACTCCCAGGTGGCCTTTTGTTGTTTGACGTAGTGCTCATACCATATGTATAGTTGAAAACCATTTGGGTATGTTTCTCTCTCTCTCTCATGTTCTTAAATACCATTTGGTTGTGCAACGAAGGTTGTGACTTTGGTTGTGCCCCAAGTACTATTTCCCGCTTGTAAAATCAACATCCAGATAAGTGGGCCCTGCCACAGCGGCTATTTCGGTGCAAATTGCGGAATGGGGGCCATGGGGCCACTATCGTTTCTAAATCAATGAGTGCCCTTACCACAAATTTCTAAAAGAGCTCTGTCGGTTTTACACTGTCCACATTATAGCCACATCTTGGGAGAAAATTGTCCTGATTTTTTCTTAGTCAATGTTTTTTACTTGTTTGAGACAGAGCTTCGTTGAATTGAGTTTACCTGTGCTCATCATTTAATTGAAGCAAAGATATATACCTAATAAATATTTTTCTTACACAAATGAATATTGGACCGGCAATGGTCTGCTTGTTCACCACTTCACTGCTGTCACTCCACATGTTAAGACTACAATTTGTATAAAGTGATTGTCCTCAATATACTAGATTGTCATGTCATAAAGGAGTCCTGTATAAATTTTCTGTGCTATTTCTTTTCATTTACAGATAATTTTATTTGGAATTAAGGAAGTTTATAGTGTGGATAAAGAAGTTTGCGTTTCTTAATTTTCATGTATTTTCTTACTTCTGTATCTATACTTGTAATGATTCCTTTTGGGATTTGCTTTAAAAAAAGAAAAAAAGAAAAAAAAAGGAGAGTATAAATCAAGAGATTTATAACGAATATCATAATTTAGGGACCTGATTATAATGTTTAATGAAGATCATGACTTAGTGGGGCATGTAAAGAATATAAGAGCTTAGGTTTACATATCTAAAATATATTGAGCACGGTCTTTAACTAATGGACAATGCTATTATGAGAAACTTCTTATATGCACAAGCACTCTAATCCGTTTGATTGTCCAAATTTTATTGAGATTGTCAATAAATAACCATTTAATAATACATTTACTTATTATCTCGAGACCAAATCTCCATCCAATGATTGTTAAATGCTTGTGCATATGAGAAGCTTATCATAATAGCATTGCCCCTAACTTTATTCATGCTAACTTTATTCATGGTACCACTGTTTGCTCTATTCTCAAAATTGTTACTGAGACACAATCAATACACAAAACCTCACCTTGGACAAGCACAGTCATAAAATCTGGATGTTAATTTATTATTCAAAATTTCAAACTACACAAACACACATTTATTTTTATACATGTATACATATATTCAAGTTCAAATGATAATAATGAGACCAATTTTAGTAGTGAAAAAGGGATTTCATTATTATTACATAATGCTATGGTGGGAAAGAATTATCTACTCTCTTCCCACCTCAGTTACAGTTAGAAAAGTTCTACATCGCTAACAAATTTAATTATAAAAAAACTTTAGAGGTTATTTTTTAAGCTATTAGTTCATGAAGAATTTAACTGAGAAGTTAGATTGATGAAAGTGTCTTCTCTGCATGGAATTGTTAAGCCACCCATTGGATGAACAAATCCAAACTCTTCCTCTGCCCTATTCAGCAAGACTTGGAATGAAGGATGATTCAAGTATGATATTGGAACCACAAATCTCTTCTTCTGAACTTCTTCTCCCACATATACTGCAATATGTCCTTTTGGAACACCTGATTGATTTTTTGTAAGAAGTGATTGCAATTTGTGGATTTGCTTGGGATTGACAATATTAATCATGGATGGAAATCGAATACCCATGACTCTGGTTTTGAATTGGATGTGATAATGATGATCTTTGGAGTTGTTTTTGAATGGGTTTTGATTGATTCAACAGATAGTAGAGTGAACGTTGTAGTACTTCATGAAGAGGTGTGGTGGCACTTGTATATATAGTGTTAGTGTGTCTCTATTGCTATATGTGCAGGCCAGCCAATAAGGATATGCTGAGAGTGGCCCACCCTCATCCAGGCTCACATGGCTTTGCTCATTTAGCCCAACAGCAACTCTCTCTCTCTCTCTCCCTCTCTCTCTCTCTCTCTCAGCCCACAACCAGCCTGTGATTTTTACAGTCCTCTGTTTACATGAAGTGGCGGACGCAGGAATTTTTGGGTCCGTTTATACATATATTTCAGGGCGAAATATGAAGTCAAGGGAGTATTGTTGTGTCGATTAGAGTTAAGCATTGTTTGTCTTCCACGGGGTTTGGATAAGGGATACCACGTACTCTTCCCCTTCAATATTATTATGAGGAATTATAGTGCCACACCCCCTGGATTAAGTAGCTCTCTACGTGGGAGACTATTAACTTCAAATTGACAATTAGTCGCACGATATTTGGCCAACCCAAACAACGGATTATTAAATTAAAATTGACTTCTAGTTGGTCCTTCGTGTTTCTAGACTAGTCCTACAAATTAAATGTGGTGTTATTTATTTATTTATTTTTTTTTGCTAAACATTTTACTTTTTAAATGTTAAAAACTTTGAGTGGAGAATTTCTAAATTAATTTCAAAGTATGAAACCAGACATATACAACAAAATTTCTCAAATATTTTGAAGGAGCCAAGCCCCTCCCTCCCTTTCTCTTAGTAGGTCCGTCACACAGAGACAAAACCAGCCTGTGAATTATGGTCCACTGATTTATATGAATTATGAAGTCATGGTCCAGAGAAACACTTTAGGCTGCTGACACAAGTGATGTTAGCTATAAGCGGTCGTACGGAAAATGAAAGAACAACAGACCATGTGATTGGTTTTATACCAAGACAATCCAGGGTAGAAGATGACTTGAGATTTGGACTCATTTCTAAGACACTAATTACATATGGTAATATGCATGTAACCAACCAAACTACTGAAAATCAATTTAATTGCAAGTAATTAACAAGAAAAAATAAATAAATGAAAGACATGCAAAAACATATTCATGTGGTTCAATCAAAACTAGACGAAAGTTAATGGAGTTGTACGTTCAGATTTTTACCATTCCGGGTAAAACAAAAAGAAATTACAAAGTATAGTGATAACCATCCTTAAATATTTAAAGGTTACAAATGTGAAACTACCAAAATACCCCCTCATCAAAATACTCTAAAAACACGGTAGCAATACATGTACCGATGTACGTATGGAAGTAGATGGTATATCTATGATAATGACAGCATAGCAGCAATACATGTGCAATTATGCATCATTAAACCAATGTTATTAGACAACATTTAGATGAAAAGTCTCAACTGGGACATAAACATAAACAGTTATGTGATCATGATGTTTGGTTGGTTGTTGTTTAAACTATATATCATTGTCATTCAACATCTAATTAGCAACTATTATATGATTTTGACTTGAGCAATTAACATATATCACCTAATGCTGCAATGCAATTAAGTCAAAACCACAAGTCAATAATGCTGACAAAACAAGATTAATACGATCCCCTAATACATGTTTATTAGATCACCCAAGTTGATCATTCAGAGGATGTCTGTCCCAACCACATGATCATGACTGCTACAAAGCCTAGCATACTAGTCTCTATCTTACTGGCACATCAACAATGAAGTCCCCTTCATTTGGCTTTGCTCTTCAGCTAGTTTGTGGACATTCTACGGAAAATCCATATTTTTTTTATTAGACCATTGAGCTTTAAATTTGCTGAAGACCCCTCCTGACTTGCTCACTAGTTTCTCATTTTTTTTTTCAGCATGTGCGCGCATACACATACACATACGTATATAGTGTTTATATCTCTTAACTTTGTGATCTTTGTTCTACCTCCTCTTCTTCTCCATGAGGGTCCATGAGCAACAATGGTCCTCTCTAGAGACATTGCTCAAATTGAAGTAACAATACAGAAAACTTTATAGCAAAAGGATACCCCATTTACAAGTTGCCATGATAAGGCATTTACATTGTATAAATTTGCCATTATCTGGCAATATTACAAAATTTGAAGAGACTGCCTTGATTGTCTCAATCTTTTTTGCTTCAAACTAAAAAAATAAAAAATAATAATAATAAAAGAAAAATCGATGAACCATGGAAAGATTTGAATGCCAACACAACTTTATGAAGAATTGAATAGAGAAGTGAGACTAATGAAGTAATCTTCAGTACAAGGAATTGTAAGACCTCCCATTGGATGGTTGAATCCAAACTCTTCTTCAGCCCAATGAAGCAAATCTTGGAATAAAGGGTGGTTCAAGTACGCAATTGGGATTACAAATCTCCTATGAGTTTCTCCAACATAAACTGCAAAATGGCCTTTTGGAACATCAATCGATTCCATGCCATTTCTCGGTGAAAGAGTCCGTTGGAGCTTTTGTTTGGCTTGCGCTATTGTATTCAATCGAAGACCCATCTTTTTTTTAGGAGGATACAAAAGCTAAAGACCTCAAAAGGTTGAAAGAAGGAAAGTTGGTGTATATTGATGAAAATGATGTCTTGGTGAAAATGCTATGCTGAGCAACTTATATATAGCATGGACCAAATGTTAACCATTAGAACCAAGAATATTTGGTAAAGGAATTGGTAAAGAATCACATGGTTTGCCTCAAGTGTTGCGGGACATAGTGCCCTACCACTTTGGGGGTACCAATAAATAGAAATGCAACTTGAAAAAGCCATAAATGATAATATGCACACTGTTTTGAGCCAATAAAGGACTAAGCTTTATTCACACTTGGCATGTTCTTGACATGAAATTAGATGATTCTTGCTTAAAGCTTGATATTAAGAGCCATGTTCATTTTTTTCACAGAAGCATTGAACTTAGACTTGTGTTGGCTAGTGGGATTTGTTTGTGCCAGCTTACCAGCCAACCTCTGTGGGTCATTGGGATCATGAACCAGGGCCAACTTTGTGAAGTAAAACCTTAGCTTGAAAATTGCTTTTGAAATGCATGATTGAAAGTTAGATTATCTCAAGACTTGGTTGGTTAACACTTATCGTGTTATGACTACGCAGAGTGTAGAGCTAAGGGCCACAATTTATTTTGTTTTACAAATTGTCATGTGCTATTGTACTTACGTGTCAAGGAATTTATTTAATCGAATTCATAGATACTAAATGTTTAATAAATATGAATAAAGCAGAAAAAATGATTTACTCAAAGGGTCATTACACTGGGGCAGTGGACTAAAAATTTCATAACTTTTGATTAAGTAGTATGTAAGTACTGAGGAATAGAAGCAAGAGATTAGATTGAGATCTTGTGTATCACAGTACTCTATTCAGTGATTGGAAAGTAATGGGGGGGGGGGGGGGGGGGGGGGGGGGGGGGGGGGGGGGGATGGGGGGTGGGTGGATCCAAAACAATATTGGGACTTGGCACTAGTATGCATGTTAACACAATGGCCATGAGGAATCACATGTTCTTGTCTTCAAACTAATCCTCTGATTTTATGGATAGGTCAAACTCTAAAAAATGCACACACACATACACACAGAGAGAGACATATATGTTTTATTTATATAGATGTGTGTATTGGTCGTTGCAACAAAACACCTTGCCACTTATATAGAATGAAGACATGCCCAAAGTTGGGATGAAAGACATGCCCTGACATAGTTAAGCATATTTATTGGAGAAAACAATATTTAAGTAAAATTTGGTTTCTCATATTAATATTTAGAAGGACCAGTTGACTAACTCTTAGCAGGAACTCCTGAAACCAAAAACAAGTCACTATTATATTGGTTCAGTTGAAACAAGTTGTAATAGTTATATATCAGGGGTGATCAATTATTTGGAGACCTTTTAATTTGGATAAGGAGATAAGAGTTTTGAGGGTCTTAACCTAAAATGTCATATCTCAAAAGGGTTCTCGATACTAAATTGATCCAAAGACAAGCCAATTTAATCCCCCATGGATGGTCTAATTATTCTGTGCAATGTATCTAGAATCTAACAACAAACTTTTGATCTGTACGGCACAAGGAAGATGGGCTTAAAAGTAAAAAAGTGGAAAATACAAAAACAAACTAACCTATATGATAATGATAATGTTCCCTTAAAACTTTTGCCAGAGGCCTATAAGACAAGTAATGAGATAGTTAATCAGTACAGGTGTGTAGATACACAAGATCAACTAGACGAAATATTAAATCCACCCACAGAAATGAAACAACTTGAAACCAATTTATGACTTGTTGGATTGGTATTCTAGTTCATTCAAGTTAAGACGTTATTAGCTTAAAGCAACATCATATGTCAGGTTAGTGTTAGTGCTCCTAGTCAACCTATCATCTTCAGGTTTTAGTTGTGTTCGGTTTTGTCATTATAAGCATGTCTATTTATAGCTCAATTCGACCATGATCGATGTACCTTACCAAATGAGCATTTCTTCAGGACATGATTTTCTCAACGAATATGTGATGTCTATATGGCATAGTGGGCCTTATTATTATAGTCTTCAAATCTAAATGGTCGATTGGGTATATGGTATGATCAGCAGGCAAGACATACATATTACGTACTTTTCAGTAGGCCTCAACTAAGTGCTAGTCCATGAAAAATCACAGGAAAATATTACAACATGAAAAGGGAAGCAAAACCATGTGATAGCTCATGGCACATGTCCTTCAATGTACCACATAGCAATAATCTCTTACCACTCCAATTTAGAATATGCCGGACAGATAGCAGGTGCTCTATATGTATGTATACAATATATATACAAACCACTACACATGCTTTAAATGCATGTACCTTGTGCTGTGTGGACTTTTCACACAGGGCCTACACTTTTTTGAGAAGCATAGGGTACATGCATTTAAAGCATGGTCGTGGTTTGTGTTGTGTGCCTAGCATTATTCATATGTAAATATTTTCTCTAACATTATCTACCCACCACCAAATTAAGCTTCTTTGGTTAGATACATATATATACGTCTATTTCAGGCCCCGCTTGTGCTGTTTTTAAGTCCTGGATAATCCTCCCCTCATTAGGCATCTTTTTTAGGGTGATTCTACAGTTCTTGTAAGATCTAATTAAAATTTCTATTTATTTTAATGGCTTGACTTCTTCTTTATTGTTATTTGTTAAATTTAGTAGCTCTTTCAACATTATCTTGTAGTTCAGTATTATATATAAACACAGTGCTTTTTCATTCTAGCTACAAAAAATCAGATCTTCAATGAGGATTCACTCCGCCATTAACAGACTACCTAATTCAGCAGCGAATAATTCCCGAGTCGTAAAGTTTTCATTTCCTTGTCAGGAACTTGTATGCAAAAAGTGCTGGGGAAATATAGGGTCCTTCAAGAAAAGAGTCACAAAATTTCTTTTGCTTCCTATTTCCTCACGATTTTCTTTATTAACCAAACAAAGAGAACTGCTTTACTCAGTGTTCTCTTTTTTCTACCCTCGCTAAATCTATGAACCGAACAAAGCCTAAGTATTGATATGAACAATTATCGACTGAAATTGTTATGCTTGGTTTACCACAACCATATTGATCCATCATGTATTAGCAAGTACTGCATTTCCTTCATAAAAACATATCTTCTTTGTTTTGTGCCTTTCAGGGTATTTCGACAAAGGACACAAAACGATGAAATTTTTAGAGAACTGCATAAGCCTATGGAAGCGAATTAATGCCAATCATGTACATGAAAGAGCAGATTTAGTAGTGCAAAACAGACTCCAACTTCAATAAAAAAAGAAGATATAATTGTACATGGAATTGGTTTGCTCTACTTTACAAAAATGTGTTTCCTAATACAAGTTAGTGTTATATCTCATAAACTATCCAAGCGAGAAGTGAGATCAATGAACATGTCTTCTCTGCATGGAATTGTGAGACCACCCGTAGGATGATCAAATCCATATTCTTCCTCAGCTTGATTTAGCAAATCTTGAAATAGTGATTGGTTTAAGTATGATATTGGAATCACAAACCGCTTCTTTTGGCTTTCTCCAACATAAATTGCTAAGTAGCCTTTTGGGACATATATATCTCTTGAAGCTGTTTGGTTTGCTGTCAACGAAGATAGCCGGAGAACCTGCTTAGCTTGAAGAATACGAGGCAAACGGATACCCATCATTTTTAGTTTGTGTAGATATATATGTAAAAATCACAAAGGCTTTTGCAAAACAAGAAAAAGATTTGGGAATGAAGGATATGAAGATCTGTTTTAATTTTCTCTTAAACATAGTCATAGGTTAGTAATATATAGAGTCTAAAGGGTATATAGAAGTCTATTGATATGTGGAGTGAGTTGTAAAGAGGAATTTAGATGGGGTATAGTGACAGAGATCACCACATGAAGGATCACATGATTTTGTTTCCCATATCATTGTCAAGATATTAAATACAAGGACTAAAAATGTGTATTTGTTGCAAAACATGGTGCCCTACCACTTCTGGTGAGATTAAAGGTCAGTACTACAGATAGTAAAATTAAGATTCATGATCCCTTAGATCAAAGACATGCTTGAGACGTCTAACTCTTCTCTTTATACTACTCTAATACCATGTAAAAAAAAGAATTTATAATGAGTTATTAGTATTTGTTGAAGGAAAAGACTACAGTAATACCGTTCTGCTTTGTGATGGGTCCAAGCATTGTCCATATAGTCTATATAGACAACATTGACAACATTGCACACGTGAACTAATCACGTCTCATCCTTTCGACATGTCCTAAGAATAAATCCTATCCTCTCAATCTATTATGTACAATCTATAACATTTTTTTACCGAACGTTGTGTTATCTTCTCAAGTATCCATTAATGCTTTCCAAAGTGTAAGGTTTCTAATGATAGTAAAATTAGCGTCTAAGAAATGATTCTATCATTGGAGAGGATGATGAGATGGGCCATGCAATTCAAGAATCTGACGTTGTAGACTATATTTCAATCATCATAATTTCACCCGAAATGCTGACACCATAGAACAAATCGTATGCCAGACTGGTTGAATTAGGTCCCAAACTCATATATCATCACCTTTTATAATCACTGTGTGTTTCAAGCAACATTGTCACATGGGAAGCTAACTTGTCTTAGTCCCACATTTGGGTAGTTTCATGGCAGACTTGTTAGTTGTTACTAGTGGCCAATGTGTTTAGCGGACTGCAGACCTCAACATATGTCTAAGGAAACCACATATAATTTGCTCAATTAATTGATTCTGCATATCATATCTTACTGTTTAGTCCTCAATCCAAGTGGTTTAACGATATACATTAAATCAGCAGCCACTCAGATTTAAGACGTACATTTAGGTAAGACCCTCCAATGTTTGTGTTATTTATCAGCAGTAGGCCCTGGCAATTTGCCACACACACACTCAAAAAACATATTTTTATTTGGTCCGTAGTTACCAATTATGACTTGTAAATATATATATATATATATATATATATTTTTTTTTGGTAAGACTTTTTTTTTTGTCCGTCCATGAGAGTTACCATATATGACTTGTAAATATATATATATATATATATATATTGGTAAGCCTTAGCTTTACTCACGTTTGTTTTAAATAACCAACTTCCTGATATCAAATTTTATGAATGTAGGACTCAAAACTTTCTATTCTTACTTGATTCGTATCATACAATTCTGGGTTGTCAAGATTCCTTCATTCCGTAATATTAGTCATGTAGAGAGTCATTATTCCACAATATTAGTCATGTAAAAGAGTCATAATTAAGTAAAGGAAAATGCTAGAAGAACCGGGATAAGTCACCAAATATTTTCACTGGGTGATGTGTAATCCTAAGTAGCAATACACATCATTTGTTTCTATATTCATAACAAAGAAAACGTCAAAATATAAACACTAAAAGAAGAAAGATGAAAAGGAAACTGAGCAAGAGAGAATTATCATTTTTTATATTTTGGGTTGATAATGAGCAAGAGAGAATGGCAAAGGCTCACAATAAACAATGGCAATTTCGTTTTTGAGAAACAGTGGCAATTTCTACCACTTAAACCTAAATCTTTTCCCCTGCAGCCTAATCTAACATAAGTTCTTATTGTACTGTACAATCAATAGAAGGTTGTGTTTGATAATCCAACTAAGTGTTAAAAAGTTTAGTACTTTTTTTTTTTTCCAGTGTATTTGGTTATAGACAACGGCTCATGACTATTAGATGAAAAGGCAGCTAAAATAATATTTAGAGTAAAAAAATTATGCTAAACAAAAATTATTGAATGCGTTCTGATTTCAAACTAAAATAATTTACTTATTGCCAATTGCATCCTTAACTTAAAATTTTCAGCACCTAAAATTGAATATCAATTTTCAGTTTTATCGAACATGGCTTAGTTTGTTGCCTTTTCACCCAATTCATTCCATGATTTTTTTTTTTTTAAATATAATGATGATTGAATAGCTATTTTAATATCCTTAAATCCCAATTTGAATTTATTTTTTATCTCACTTTTTCTGTATGTATAAACAAGTATAACTTCCATATTTGTTACTACATAAACATGAGACAAAAGAGGAGAACCTGGCTCCAGTTTCCTTGTCAAATACTTTTTCTTTTATTACCTTACATTTAGTAAATTGTGTATATTTTTGTATACTTAGGACCCATATCATCTGCCACATCACACGGTAAAAATTTTAGGTGAGAATATCCGGTGGATGTAGCACCACTCTTAAGTATAACATTGTTTTAGAACCTAACTTTTTTCTTTTCTTTTTTCTTTTTTATCTTCATGGAGACATAGAGCCCGTTTGGGTAAGTTAAAATATTAAGTGATTATTTTTTAAGTGATAAAATATTAAGTTGTCTGGTGTTTGAGTTAGCTGAAATAGTAAGTGATTCTTCTAAATAAGAATGTCTGGCAAGCAAGCTAAAAAAATAATTGTTTGTATAAAATGAACAAAAAGGACAGCATATAAATATTTTTCAACATCGTTAAATTTTAGGGCATGGAGGGTTTTTGTCTTTAACAAATTAAAAGTGATTTTCAGCTTAACTTTTAGCTTGATTTTTCAGCTAATTTACTTAAGTGCTGAAATTTTAATCTAACCTAAAGTCTTCTATTTTACAAAACAATCACTTTTTTCGTCTAAATCTGCAATTCATCACTTAGTTTTTATGTTTCAGCTAACCCAAACGGGTTCATGTACCCATAAAGGTAATTACTATTGGAAGAACACTTAAAAGAAAAGTGTGAATTTAGGGATAAATAAAAGCGGCACTTGGTCTAAGGTTCTTGGCAAGTACTCAACAAACAAGGTTCACAAAGTTTTTCAATACCTTCTAAGGTCCTCAGTGTTTTTTTTTTTTTTTTGACAAATAGTCTTCAAATCCAAAATTTTGGAATATTTTGAAATGATTTGGAAATCGGATATTTTTTTGTGGGATTTTAATTGTTTTTAAACAAAAAAAAACTTCAATATTAGTTGAAAACAAAATAATAGTTTTCATGTCATAAGTTTTGAAAGTAAAATATATAAGGCATGTATTTGATTTAGAGTAATATTGCTATGCTTCCCAAATTTTTATCTCAAAAGTGCTTCCAAATGATGTGGCAGTGGGGCCAGGTCTAAAACTGTAACACCCGCTCCCGTGATTAACTGTTAATTATGATTTAGCATGCATTAGCATAATTAATTGGTGTTTATTAACACATGTTTAAGTGAGTTTTAACTCACTAGTTGATTATGGGTGTCCAGATTGGGAACCCAATGTGGCAGTCCCAAATTGGGGCATGAGTTGAGAAAGTTCCATTGTGATGGGACAAGATTGTGGAATCACCCTTATGTGCTTAAATGGTTATTAAGGCATATGTGAAATATTTATATGTTGTTTAGAATTTATTGTTTATTGTAGGGACCAATTATGTGGTCATGTAGAATACCTGGGTGAGGACGAAATGAACACGTTATATAATTAGTAGGCTAATTAGCAACTTCATAAAATTATGTGGGACCACTTACGGGACCCATGCGAAACATAGACAAATACCTACTTAAGTTTGGAGGACTAAATAGTTGGTTATAAAACTACTCGGGGGTGTAATTGCAAATAATAAAAAATTTGGTGGGTTTCATAATAGAAATATTAGTTGATATACTTGTGCTGGGAATTGAAGAAGAGATTCATATCTCATTCTTCCAAATTTCAGTCGGTTAGAGAAAGAAAAGAGACGGGGGTTGCCGGAGCTCATCGGCGACGATTGACGGCTCGTTCGACACTCAATTTCAAATCCGAGACCGGATTTGGACTCGTAGAGGTGAGTTCTACGTTTTGGTACTGATTTTATTGAGTATAATCGTTGTATTTCTCGTGACCGTTTCGGAGCGGTAATCCGTAGTTGGTTGAATTCATGTAGGATTTGAACCCGGAGTAGATTTGGGCTTTAATTTCTTAACTAGGAGCGAATTGCAAAGAGGTGAGTGGTTTCAATCTTGTTTTTGGATGAGATTCATGGTTGTGTTCATATGGATGTTAATCACATGTCTATTTAGCTTAAATTACTCAAGTTTAGCTATGATTTTGTGAAAGCATGGTGATATGTTTATGTGAGCATGTTTAGTTGTCTATGTGGGTCAAAGGAAAGCTTGTATGAATCCGCCATGAGATTGTTCCGTGGTGACGACCACTTGTAGCCGACAACGGCTTTGGACCGCACGTGTGTGGCGTGGGTCATTGGCTTGTGCCGTGGACTATCGGGGGAGTCGCGGACTTGCGGGTAGTGGTGGATGAAATACTTGCTTATCCGGAGATCATTATATTTGTTGAGTTGAATATAAACATTGATATGTCATCCGTGTGCTTGATTGGTATTTCTCACTAAGCATATAGCTTATATATTGTAGTGGTTATTGAATAACCATTGTAGGTGAGCACGGTGGCGAAAATCCGGGGAGATGAACGTGGGGTTCGTCGTGGCAATGGAGCTTTTGTATATTGTAGTTCTATGTGTTATAGTTGTTTTGTTCAAAACTTGTAATTTCGGGATAATCCGGGTATGAACGGATTAAGTTGGGAGCATGTTAAACTTAGTTGGTTATGTTGGGTTCTTGTTTTGTTGCTCCAAGACATATGTAAATCTTGTAACCTGAGCTTAAGATGTTGTTGGTGTCTTTCATACTTTGCTAATGTAGTTTGGAGCATGTTTGAATGGAAGTTTGGCTTAAGAAACATGTTTTGGTTGATCTTGAGGGAATTGGGAGTATTTGGGAGAGATTTGGGAGAGATTTGGGAGAGTATTTGGGGGAGATTTGGGAGAGAATGCATTGCACATCTTGTTCATAGTTTTAAATCATGTTGGTAACTTTCAAACTCTTATTTTTGTAATTTGAAGTATGTTGATTGAAAATTTGGTTTTAAAATCATGTGTTTTGCTTGGTTTTGTGAAACTTGGGTGTTTATGGGTGTTGTAGCATTTGGGAATCTTGTTTGATGTTTAAAAATCTTGTTAGTATATCTTGAGAATGTTTTAAAATGGTTTTAGAAAGGTTTTGAAATGGTTTTGTAAAGTTTCATGAAGCTTGGTTGAGGTTTGGAGGTGTTTTGGATGCTGCAGAACAGGGGGTTTTGCTGTCAAAATGTGTTCTGCAGGATCCGGATCGATCCGGGTCTTGGGCGGATCGATCCGGCACTTCTGGAGGGCCAAAAATGAGGTTTTGTTAAAACCGGATCGATCCGGTTTTGGGGCGGATCGATCCGCAGGTCATTTTGCTGCACTGTCGACTTTTACGGAAACGGACATAACTCTCTCTAGAAAACTCGGAATCGCGCACCGTTCGTTGCGTTGGAACCGGGACTCGAAAAACTATCTTTTGGTATAAAATTTTCTATACCTTATTAATTACCATTTTACCCTTGGGCCCATTTTGTTCGGCTTAAAGGTTTAAAAGTGCTTGTTTTCCATTTCTTTTCATTTGTAAATTGTTGTTTGAAGGCCTTGGTGGCGTGCCACGTGTCTTGGGTTCACATGTGTGGATTCGAGGCGTGACATTCAGTGGTATCAGAGCAATAGGCTTAGAAACTTTGGGACGAGAGACGACGACTTGAGAGTAAAGTGTAGATATTGTGTATATAGATGCATTACATGTATGCACATGATTATTAATGCTATGTTATGATTGCTTAATCACTTATATCATATGATATATGGCATAGCATGCATAGTATTCATGCATATGTGACTGGCAGGTGAGAATTTGGTGAAAAATGGACCAAAACCGAGACCTCGATGCAAGAATGGATCGTTTGGTGGACTTGGTAACTAATTTCGTTGGTGCCGTTGGTGATCGAGTACCACCAGTAAATGAAAGGCATGCAAATCCGAATCCTGAAACAAGGGTGGACCGTATTACGATTGAGCAATTCTATAAGAGGAAACCGACTACGTTTGATGGGGGACCGGATCCGATGACAGCTATTCATTGGGTATCAGATATGGAGCGAATATTCCGTGCTATAGAATGTACCGAAGACCAAAAGATTACGTTTTCCACTGATACTCTGAAAGAAGGTGCTCAGAATTGGTGGGTGGGTTTACTTGATCAAGGTAGATCGACCACTTGGGATAAGTTTGTGGAAGAGTTTTACAAACGATATTTTCCTCGAGCAGCTAAAGCACAGAAGCGTCGGGAATTCATGAATCTCCAACAAGGAGATATGACGGTGAACGAATACATCTCCAAGTACAGTGAATCGCTTCGATTTGCAAAGGATACAGTGATAACCGAGGAAGATAAAGCTCGAAAGTTTGAAGAAGGGTTGAGGGATAACATCCAATGTAGGGTGGATACTCATGAATTTGGAACCGTTGCTCAAGTCCAGAATGCAGCTCTCATAGCCGAACGAGATATTAACAAGTATAAGCAGGGACAACAAGGAAAGCGACAAGGAGAAGATAAAGGGAAGGGGCAAGGCTTCTTCAAGAAACCATTTTCACGAGGTCCTGGGTCAGGTTCGGGTAGTCAAGGTGGAAGTTCATTTACTGAGGGAGTTCGACCGTTGTGTCCTACATGTAATCGCCGACACGGGGGAGTTTGTTATTTGCTAAGCACGTGTAACATTTGTAAGCAAGTGGGGCATATATCCAAGAATTGTCCGCAATCCAGAACACGACCGCCTAGCTCTGTGAGTTCAATTCCGGATATGAGGGGCAAATGCTTTGATTGTGGGCAGCCAGGACACTTTTCTAAGGATTGTCCAAAGAAGCGACAACAAGGAGCAAGTTCTATGGCGTCCAGCGGAGCAAGGTCGGGACCGCCCACTGATAAAGGAAAAGGCGTGGAACAGAGACAAGGGAAGTCTTTTCAACTCGCACCAGGAAACATATCAGCTACAGACTCAGTGGTGTCAGGTATACTTCATATCTGTTCACATCCAGCACGAATTTTGATAGATTCAGGATCAACACATTCGTTTGTCTCACATGAATTTGTCAAACATTTGAATAGCATGTCAGAACCCTTAGGGTATGATCTATTTGTATCATTGCCACTAAGTAAACCATTAGTAACCTCTTCTGTGTTCAAAGCATGTGAAGTCAGAGTAGGTGATAGGGTATTGACTGTTGACTTAATTTCGTTAACCGTCAACTACTTTGACGTAATCTTGGGCATGGATTGGTTGTCTACAAATCAGGCTATAATAAATTGTGAACAGAAAAGGGTTAATTTCCAATTACCAGGGCAAAAAGAGTTTACCTTCCAAGGGGTTGGTGTAGCAGCGCCACCATATATGATATCAGTAATTCAGGCTGGGAAGTTGTTGAAAAAGGGTTGTCAAGGATTTCTATGTAGTGTAATTGATACACGTGTCACGGGGACTCGATTAGAAGATATTTCGATAGTACGGGAGTTTTCGGATGTATTTCCTGAGGATCTACCAAACATGCTAATTGAGCGGGAGATTGAGTTTACTGTTGAGGTAGCACCTGGATCACAACCGGTATCAAAGACACCGTACAGAATGGCACTCGTGGAACTGAAAGTGCTAAAGAACCAGTTACAAGAGTTGCTTGACAAGGGATTTATTCAACCTAGTATTTCTCCGTGGGGAGCACCGGTTTTATTTGTCAAGAAAAAAGACGGAACCATGCGAATGTGTATTGATTATCGGGAGCTGAATAAGTTGACTATTAAAAACAAATATCCATTACCAAGGATTGATGATTTGTTCGATCAGCTTCAAGGATCTCAAGTGTTCTCAAAGATCGACTTGAGATCGGGCTACCATCAACTAAAAGTTAAAGAGGAGGATGTGGAGAAGACAGCATTCAGGACTCGATATGGACATTATGAGTTTATGGTCATGCCATTTGGAGTTACCAATGCGCCCGCAGCTTTTATGGATTTGATGAACCGGGTATTTAAGGAATACTTAGATGAATTTGTAATTGTCTTCATTGATGATATTTTGGTCTACTCTAAAAGTGTTGAGGATCACGAGAAGCATTTACGATTGGTGTTGCAACGACTCCGCGAGAAGAAATTATTTGGTAAATTGAAGAAATGTGAGTTTTGGCTTACGGAGATAGCATTTTTGGGACATGTGATTTCTAAAGCAGGTGTTTCAGTGGATCCACAGAAGATTGAAGCAGTAGCCAATTGGAATCTACCGAAAAATGTGTCAGAAGTTCGAAGTTTCTTGGGTTTGGCAGGGTATTACCGAAGGTTTGTAGAAAACTTCTCAAGAATTGCGATGCCTATGACTCAGCTAATGAGAAAAGATGTTCCTTTTGTTTGGAGTTCTGAATGTGAGAAAAGTTTCAAGGAATTGAAGACTAGACTTATAACAGCACCGATATTGACTATTCCTTCGGGGACTGAGGGGTTTGTTGTATTCAGCGATGCTTCATATCGAGGTTTGGGATGTGTTCTAATGCAGAATGGAAAAGTAATTGCATATGCTTCACGACAACTGAGACCACATGAAACCAACTATCCAACACACGACTTGGAATTGGCAGCGGTGATCTTTGCCTTGAAGATTTGGAGGCATTATCTATACGGGGAACGGTGTGAAATTTACACGGATCACAAAAGCCTAAAGTATATATTCACTCAGAGAGACTTGAATATGAGACAGAGACGGTGGTTGGAGTTGATGAAAGATTACGATTTGTCGATTCAATATCACCCGGGAAAAGCCAATGTAGTGGCCGATGCATTGAGCCGAAAGTCAACCGGTAACTTAGCTTAAGTTGTAACTTCTCAAAAGAAGCTGATTCGTGAAATGGAGCAATTGAAACTTGAAGTAATTCCAAGAACTGAGGGAGCTATGATGGAAGCTATTATAGCACAACCAATACTTGTGGATGAAATTAGAATGAAACAGCTTCAAGACCCAAACTTGAGGAAAATTTGTGACGGAATACCGGAGGGTAAGCAACCGGATTTCACTTACGTGGATGGTGTATTGAAATATAGAAATCGAATTTGTGTACCCAATGTTAATGGGATTAAAGAGACGATTCTAGAGGAGGCGCACAATACCAAATATTCTATTCATCCGGGAAGTACCAAAATGTATCGTGATCTACGAGAGAACTATTGGTGGTTTGGAATGAAGCGAGAAATAGCCGAATACGTGGCAAAGTGTTTGGTGTGTCAACGGGTAAAAGCAGAACACCAAAGATCAGCGGGATCATTGCAATCATTACCAGTACCGGAATGGAAATGGGAGAACATCACGATGGATTTTGTAGCAGGTTTACCGAAATCTAGAAGATCAAATGATAGTATTTGGGTAATTGTTGACCGATTAACCAAGTCTGCGCATTTCCTAGCGATTAAGACGAATGATCCGATGAAGTTGGCAGAGTTATATGTTCAAGAAATTGTAAGACTTCATGGAGTTCCAGTGTCTATTATCTCTGATAGGGATAGTAGATTTACATCAAGATTTTGGAGGGGTTTACAAGAGGTTATGGGCACAAAGTTGAATTTTAGCACAGCTTTCCATCCGCAGACTGACGGACAATCAGACCGGGTAATCCAGATATTGGAAGATATGCTTAGATTATGTGTTCTTGATTTCAAAGGTGATTGGGAACAACACTTGTCATTGGCTGAATTTACTTATAATAATAGTTTTCAATCCAGTATTGGGATGGCACCTTTTGAGGCTTTATATGGGCGTAAATGTCGTTCGCCGATCTGTTGGACTGAGGTAGGAGAACGGAAACTATTGGGACCTGAGATAGTTCAGCAGACCACAGAGAAAGTTAAGGTGATACAGCAACGATTGCAAACAGCTCAAAGTCGTTACAAGAGCTACGCGGATTTGAAAAGGAGACTAATAGAGTTTGAAGTTGGTGATTTTGTGTTCCTAAAGGTGTCACCGACCAAAAGGATTGTGAGGTTTGGAAAACGTGGAAAACTGAATCCGAGGTACGTTGGACCGTTTGAAATCATTGGTAGAGTTGGACCAGTAGCATACCGGTTAGAGCTACCACAGGAAATGGAGAACGTTCATAATGTGTTTCACGTATCAATGTTGCGACGTTGTGTGTCAGATTCACGTCATATCATTACGCCAGAACCGTTGGAAATTAGAGAAGACTTGACGTACGTAGAACATCCAGTGAGAATTCTCGATGCAAAAGTCCAAGTTCTGAGAACCAAGTCTATCCCTTTGGTTATGGTTTTGTGGCGGAATCACTCCGTGGAAGAGGCTACGTGGGAACGGGAAGATGAGATGCGTGAGAAGTATCCATTCCTATTCGAAACTTAAGGTACTGTAAGTTTGGGGACAAACTTCTTTTAAGGAGGGGAGAGATGTAACACCCACTCCCGTGATTAACTGTTAATTATGATTTAGCATGCATTAGCATAATTAATTGGTGTTTATTAACACATGTTTAAGTGAGTTTTAACTCACTAGTTGATTATGGGTGTCCAGATTGGGAACCCAATGTGGCATTCCCAAATTGGGGCATGAGTTGAGAAAGTTCCATTGTGATGGGACAAGATTGTGGAATCACCCTTATGTGCTTAAATGGTTATTAAGGCATATGTGAAATATTTATATGTTGTTTAGAATTTATTGTTTATTGTAGGGACCAATTATGTGGTCATGTAGAATACCTGGGTGAGGACGAAATGAACACGTTATATAATTAGTAGGCTAATTAGCAACTTCATAAAATTATGTGGGACCACTTACGGGACCCATGCGAAACATAGACAAATACCTACTTACGTTTGGAGGACTAAATAGTTGGTTATAAAACTACTCGGGGGTGTAATTGCAAATAATAAAAAATTTGGTGGGTTTCATAATAGAAACATTAGTTGATATACTTGTGCTGGGAATTGAAGAAGAGATTCATATCTCATTCTTCCAAATTTCAGTCGGTTAGAGAAAGAAAAGAGACGGGGGTTGCCGGAGCTCATCGGCGACGATTGACGGCTCGTTCGACACTCAATTTCAAATCCGAGACCGGATTTGGACTCGTAGAGGTGAGTTCTACGTTTTGGTACTGATTTTATTGAGTATAATCGTTGTATTTCTCGTGACCGTTTCGGAGCGGTAATCCGTAGTTGGTTGAATTCATGTAGGATTTGAACCCGGAGTAGATTTGGGCTTTAATTTCTTAACTAGGAGCGAATTGCAAAGAGGTGAGTGGTTTCAATCTTGTTTTTGGATGAGATTCATGGTTGTGTTCATATGGATGTTAATCACATGTCTATTTAGCTTAAATTACTCAAGTTTAGCTATGATTTTGTGAAAGCATGGTGATATGTTTATGTGAGCATGTTTAGTTGTCTATGTGGGTCAAAGGAAAGCTTGTATGAATCCGCCATGAGATTGTTCCGTGGTGACGACCACTTGTAGCCGACAACGGCTTTGGACCGTACGTGTGTGGCGTGGGTCATTGGCTTGTGCCGTGGACTATCGGGGGAGTCGCGGACTTGCGGGTAGTGGTGGATGAAATACTTGCTTATCCGGAGATCATTATATTTGTTGAGTTGAATATAAACATTGCTATGTCATCCGTGTGCTTGATTGGTATTCTCACTAAGCATATAGCTTATATATTGTAGTGGTTATTGAATAACCATTGTAGGTGAGCACGGTGGCGAGAATCCGGGGAGATGAACGTGGGGTTCGTCGTGGCAATGGAGCTTTTGTATATTGTAGTTCTATGTGTTATAGTTGTTTTGTTCAAAACTTGTAATTTCGGGATAATCCGGGTATGAACGGATTAAGTTGGGAGCATGTTAAACTTAGTTGGTTATGTTGGGTTCTTGTTTTGTTGCTCCAAGACATATGTAAATCTTGTAACCTGAGCTTAAGATGTTGTTGGTGTCTTTCATACTTTGCTAATGTAGTTTGGAGCATGTTTGAATGGAAGTTTGGCTTAAGAAACATGTTTTGGTTGATCTTGAGGGAATTGGGAGTATTTGGGAGAGATTTGGCAGAGTATTTGGGGGAGATTTGGGAGAGAATGCATTGCACATCTTGTTCATAGTTTTAAATCATGTTGGTAACTTTCAAACTCTTATTTTTGTAATTTGAAGTATGTTGATTGAAAATTTGGTTTTAAAATCATGTGTTTTGCTTGGTTTTGTGAAACTTGGGTGTTTATGGGTGTTGTAGCATTTGGGAATCTTGTTTGATGTTTAAAAATCTTGTTAGTATATCTTGAGAATGTTTTAAAATGGTTTTAGAAAGGTTTTGAAATGGTTTTGTAAAGTTTCATGAAGCTTGGTTGAGGTTTGGAGGTGTTTTGGATGCTGCAGAACAGGGGGTTTTGCTGTCAAAATGTGTTCTGCAGGATTCGGATCGATCCGGGTCTTGGGCGGATCGATCCAGCACTTCTGGAGGGCCAAAAATGAGGTTCTGGTAAAACCGGATCAATCCAGTTTTGGGGCGGATCGATCCGGTTTTGGGGCGGATCGATCCGCAGGTTATTTTGCTGCACTGTCGACTTTTACGGAAACGGACATAACTCTCTCTAGAAAACTCGGAATTGCGCACCGTTCGTTGCGTTGGAACCGGGACTCGAAAACTTATCTTTTGGTATAAAATTTTCTATACCTTATTGTGGGGTGTCTACACTTATTAATTACCATTTTACCCTTGGGCCCATTTTGTTCGGCTTAAAGGTTTAAAAGTGCTTGTTTTCCATTTCTTTTCATTTGTAAATTGTTGTTTGAAGACCTTGGTGGCGTGCCACGTGTCTTGGGTTCACATGTGTGGATTCGGGGCGTGACAAAAACAGTAGAACCAGTTGAATTTTGATTGAAATTTATTTACCTGGCCCCACTACCACATCATTTGAGAAGCACTTTTGAGATAGAAATTTGGGAAGCATAGCATTACTCTTTGATTTATGCCATAATTCTTGGGTTGGAAGTCGTTAAGAATATCTGAAAAATAAAATGAATTTTAGAATTTTCCATCACCATTTCAATTCGAACACGAAATTTTTTTTCCCTGGATTTTGTCAGATTATCGATTTTTTTAAATGTGGAACTAAAATCAAGATTCCATAATCATAGTTTTTCGGAGGATTTTCATTCTAACTTGCATTCATATGACCACATAATTAGCAAAAACATAACATAATTAAAATTGTCAGAATTCTTAAGAAAAATAAAGACACAAATTGAAGCAAAATTAGCAAGTGTTTCTATACTTCACTTCAACACTTGAAAGACATTTTATAATTTAAACTTAATATTAGCAGTATGAGTGATTCTTCTAGATTTTAATATATTTTAAAAAGATATTAAAAAAATTTATTTGTACAAGTCAAGTGTTTAGCCGGTTTGATCTTTCAATTTGTTAGAATCTACCTCTCTGTTTGCTTGTAATTTGCGCGGGCGTGCCAGAACCAAAAGTGGTTCGGTGTGTGCAAACTAATTTCCTATATGCTTGAGTCAGTGATACTCAAGGCTTTCAGATCTGACCTCTAAACTAAACGATTGTGTGCGGCGAGTAGGAAAGTACCCTCACCAGAAATCCCTTGGCAGTACTGAAGCGCACAAGCCAAATAGTGTATGAGATTACCAAGTAACCAATCACAAACGATTAATAAAATACAGATTTTATTAATTATTTGGAAAATACAACCAAAGAACAGATTCAGAACAGGCTCTGATCGTTCGTGAGAGTGAAAACAGTAAAAGAAAAATAACGAAAAGAGGGTAGACCTATTTGCTATGAATGCAGAAAGAACATAAAAGTTTGAATGCTTTTGAATGCTGTTGAATGCTTTTTGAATGCTGTTTTCGAGAGTGACGCGGAGTGAGTTGAAAGCTTGGCCTGCCTGTTTATTTATAGCGGCCTGGAGGTCTTCCAGATAAGGTAGGAATTCTGATCAAATCATAATCTGGTAAAAAATACCAGTTTATTTCCATAAACTGATAAAGTCTTCCATATCTTCAAAATATATATATATACATGTGTATATTTATCTTGTATCTTGAATGTGGTCCATATTGAGGCTTCATTCGGCTTGCTTCCCCTCCAAGTAAAAGATATCTCCAGAAATATTATCTCTAAAAATATTATCTTTCCTAACCAGATAATATCTCCCATTAAGTGATAATATTTCCATTTAAGATAATATTATCCCTTGAGAATTTGTAGGGATATACTTCCCTGATTGATTGAATCAGTATCATTCCATAACTGACAGTGAATTGCCAACCAAGCAGTGCCCGATGTTGACTGTAGTGGCAACTGGCAACTATTCCTTAGCCCGATTTGCTTGTTATAACAGCAACTTGTTGATGCCAACCAACACCCACGTGACATAATAGTTAGTCATTTGAGTTTAATTACCAAATAGTCAATCAAGTAGATAAAATTTATAAGTAGGCTGAGCTGATCTTGTACCACAAAGTGCCAAATGATAGGGCCCACCATATGACTTTATGAATATTGGAATATCAAATGAATGATATAAACAAAACCAAATAGGGACACTGCCCGATGGCGAGACTGCCAAAGGAAGTTGAGGCCGACCACTCTGGACCAGACAAACCACTAAATAACTTGGATGAAATATATCAGCCCGATCATATGTGAACATTCCGATTACAGTGATGCCCGATTGAAATAATGGTGCTAGCCCGATCAACTAGTGGTCCGATTAAATGGTGATGAGCCCGACCAAATAAGCCCGATCAACCTTTTAAAGTAACCACTTGGCCATTAATTTTGCCATCGGTCTCATAAGTCCGATTAAAAAGATCCAATCGGCCTTTACCAACTTTGATTTAAAAAATGTATTTTTTAGGTGCAAACACTCTCCTGCACCAACCACGTGGTTTAAGACTAGTATATATATATATATGTATAGATATTACCTGCAGTGGTAGGGCATGATGTTTTTCAACTAATACACATTTTAGTCTCCATCAATCTTATTTCTGGATGATAAGTTGGAAAACAAAGCCATGTGATTCTTCATGTTCTAATGTCTCTCACTAGACCCCATCTAGGTTCCATCTTCACCACTCACCCCCACATTCCAAATGATTTCCAAACACTCCTTTTTTTTTTAATTGGATTTCCCAATACTCTTCCATCTATATATTCTCATATATGTATCTATAACCAACACAAGTCTTTCACACTCTTCTCTCTCAATCTCAAGATTTCAAATCTCTCATCAACAGATATATATACATAATCATATACTATGGGTATTCGAATGCCTCATGTTATTCAGGCCAAGCAAATTCTTCGATTTTCTTCATTGACAGCAAACCAAAAAGTTTCAACAGCTTTAGATGTGCCAAAGGGACATTGTGCAGTTTATGTTGGAAAGAGTGAAAAGAAGAGATTTGTGATACCAATATCATACTTGAACCAGCCTTTGTATCAGGAATTGCTAAGTCAAGCAGAGGAAGAATATGGATTTGATCATCCAATGGGTGGTCTCACAATTCCCTGCAGAGAGGACATATTCATTGATATCACTTCTCGACTTGATTGAATCATTAAATTCAGCTATTAACACAGTTTTGTAGAGCATGACTAATAACAATTATATGTACTACCTTTTCTTTTCTTTCCCACAAGATATGGGACAAACAAGAGTGTCCCTATATGGGAAATTGTAAATACAGATTTATGGCAATATTTCTCTCAGATTCCAAATCAATTGCAAAGGCAAATGCATCACTTAATTGAATTTTAGCTTTTCAAGTTCTAATTAATTTTTGTGTCCATTTATCTTTCTCACTGAGTCTGGCATTATCTTTTTCATTAATGATGAAACTCTCTCCACATTTGGTAAAGGTGACAATTCTTCAATCCAATGGTGGTCTTACTATCCCATGTAGAGAAGAAACTTTCATTGAGCTCACTTTCAGTCTCAATTGCTCATTAATGGCTGGGCTCCTACATATGAACGCTCTTAAGCACATTGAAAATTCTCAGTGAAGTAAAGATTTGATCTCTTCATTTTAATACTATTGCTTCACTTTTCCTTTGTGGTTCTTTGTTACATTAGAAGCTCGTTTAATAGTATGCTTGTGATTCACAGTCCCTCAAAAGAAGAAGGGAAAAAAAAAAGGAAGGCAATGCTGTGTCATTTTAGCTAATAAAAAGTAAATCTTTCGTGGGAATTCTCTGTGCCATTGCAAATATATCATTAAAGAAACTTAGTTCATGTTACTAGTTAACCTGTTGATTTCTTTAGTACTCCATGCTTTGGCCTCCCAATCTTTAATTGGGTAGGAGTCCTAAATTTATCCCTTTCTTTTGTGAGAACTTGTATGCAAGATGTCTTCTCTGCATGGAATTGTGAGACCACTCATAGGATGATCAAATCCATATTCTTCCTCAGCTTGATTTAGAAAATCTTGAAATGATGGATGGTTTAAGTATGATATTGGAATCACGAACCGCTTCTTTTGGCTCTCTCCAACATAAACTGCCAAGTACCCTTTTGGGACATCTATATCTTTTGAAACTGTTTGGTTTGCTGTAGAAGAAAACGATCGGAGAATTTGCTTAGCTTGAAGAATACGAGGCAAATGAATAACCATCATTTTTTGTGTTATCTAGAAATAACAAGGGGCTTGTTGCAAACGAGAAAAAAGCTTTGAGAATGAATGATATGAAGATCTGTTTTGGTCTTAGATAGACTCATAACCATGTGGATATATATATATATATATAGACTGAAGGATATATTTCCGTTAAGAAAATCACATTTTCTCAATCTAATACGTAAAATCCGACATTTAAATTTCTCAAAAGTTATGTTGATCATCTCCAATACCCACTAACATTTTTTAAATTTAATAAATAATCTACCATTGTAGAGGATGATGAGATGGGTCATGCAATTCAAGAATATGAAGTTCTAGACTTTGTTCCAATCATCATAATCTCCCTTGAAGTATGATAAGAGAATTTCTAGTTTGATTTGATATTTCCATAAATGACCAATCTATTTACAGCAAATATACCAGACTGGTTGAGTTAGGCCACAAATCTCATCTATCATCACTTCTGTTTAATCATTTTGTGTGTCAAGTAACATTATCACATGGGAAGCTAACTTGTCTGAGTCCCACATTTTGGTAGTTACATAGCATACTTTGTACAAGTGGTCAGTGTGTTTAGCAGACCACAAACGTCAACAAATGTATAAGAAAGCCACTTATAATTTGCTGAATTAATTCTGCATATCAGTCCTCATTATTTAGTACTCAATCCAAATGTTTAAATGGATAATACATCAAAATCAGTAGACCACTCAGTTTTAAGACATTTAGGTAAGACCCTCCAATGTTTGTGTTGCTAGCAGTAGGCCCTGACAATAGTAATTTCCACACACACACATACATTTATATCCATCTGGATACTAACAGAAGTGGTGGGGCATGATGTTTTTCAGCAAACATATATACATTTTAGTCTCTATCAATCTTATTTGATTATGATAAGTTGGGAAACAAAGCCATGTGATTCTTCATGTTCTAATGTTTCTCATATAGACCCACCCCATCTAAGTTCTATCTTTACTACCCACCCAACAATCCAGATGATTTCCCAATATTCTTTCATCTATATATATATACACTCATATTTGTATCTACAACCAACACAAGTGTTTCACATTCTTCATTCTCAATCTCTAAGATTTCAAATCTCTCAGCAACTGATATATATACATAATTATATACTATGGGTATTCGGATGCCTCGGGTTATTCATGCCAAGAAAATTCTTCAATTTTCTTCATTGACAGCAAACCTAAAAGCTTCAACAGCTTTAGATGTACCAAAGGGCTATTGTGCAGTTTATGTTGGAAAGAGCGAAAAGAAGAGATTTGTGATTCCAATATCATACTTGAACCAGCCATTGTTTCAGGACTTGTTAAGCCAAGCTGAGGAAGAATTTGGATTTAATCATCCAATGGGTGGTCTCACAATTCCTTGCAGAGAGGACATGTTCATTGATATCACTTCTCGACTTGATTGAATCATGAGACTTAGCTATAAACACAATTTTGTAGAGCATGACTAACAATTATATGTACTAATTTTTCTTTCTTTTATTGTTTCCCACAAGAGATTGGGGATTGAGAAAGAAAACGTTGTGTCCCTAAATGGGAAAAATTGTAAATAGAGATCTAAGGCAATGTTTCTCTCAGATTCCAAGTCAATTGCAAAGGCAAAATCATCACTTAATTGAATCGAAGTTTTTCAAGTACTAGTAATTTTTGTGTCCATTAATCTTTCTCATTAAGTTTGGAAGTATCTTTTTCATTAAGGAAACTCTCATCACATTTGATAAAGGTTAAAGTTCTAGTACTCTTGCAATAGGTAATGGTTCTGATCCCAAGCAAGGTATGCGTGTGTAGGCTCACATACAAATCAAATGCGTTATACAGTAATTTCTTTACATATATTTTATGCTATTTTTGTATGTGATTAGTCCAAGTGTGCGAATTTGCATGTGCCACGTACACGCACCAATAATAGTATGAAAAAAAAAATTGTATTGAAGTAGTGTACTATTTTGAATACGAAAAAAGATGTAGTTTCTACCTTGGGTTAATTGCATGATTTAGAAAACTCACAAGCAATGGGAAGGGCATTGATCCAACAACTAACCACTCCGATTTTGATTTAGGAGAACTGGGTTGTTCTTGGAAGACTAATGTAAAATATCTATTTATTTTAATGCCTTGATTTCTTCTTTATTGTTCTTTATTAAATCTAGTAGCTCTTTCAATATTATCTTGTAATTCAGGATATATAAACATTATGCTTTGTCATTTTAGCTACCAAAAAAATAAATAAATAAATTAAATCTTCAATGAGGTTTCACTCTGCAATTAATTTATTAACCATCCTCCTAAACAGATTATCTAATTCAGTAAAAATAATTCCTGACTCGTAAATTTCCTTGTAATGAATTTGTATGCAAAAGTGCAGGGAAAATATACGATCTTTCAAGACACTAGTCACAAAATTTCTTTTACTTTCCTGTTTCCTCCTGATTTTGTTTATTATTTTTTTTCGGATGAACTATTTTCTTTAATAACCAAACAAAGAGAACTGTTTTACCCATCCTTTAAAAAAAAATTCTACCCTCGCTAAATATATGAACCAAACAAAGCCTATCCGACTCTCCAGTAATCTGAACAAGTACCCTACTCTTCAGTTATGCTTTATTTGCCACAACCATATTGGTCCATCATGTATTAGCAAGTACTGCATTTCACATATAAAAGCATATATTTGTGCCTTTCAGGGTATTTCGACAAAGGACACTACTTCAATGAAATTCTTTAAGTAGTTAACTTAAAATTGACAATGAAAATTTTAGAGAACTGCATAGGCATATGGGGCCAAATTAATGCAAATCATGTACATGAAAGGGAAAATTTAGTAGCGCAAAGGAGATTCCAACTTGAACCCAAAAAAAAAAAAAAAAAAAAATCAATAATTGTACAAGGAATTGGTTGGTTCCACTTTACAAAAATGTGTTTCCTAATACAGGTTAGTGTCATATCTCATGAACTATATAAACGAGAAGTCAGATCAATGAAGGTGTCTTCTTTGCATGGAATTGTGAGACCATCCATGGGATGATCAAATCCATATTCTTCCTCTGTGTGAGTTAGCAAATCTTGAAATAATGGCTGGTTTAAGTATGATATTGGAATCACAAACCGCTTCTTTTGCCTTTCTCCAACATAAACTGCTAAGTACCCTTTTGGGACATCTATTTCTTTTGAAGCTGTTTGGTTTTCTGTCGACGAAGATAGCCAGAGAATTTGCTTAGCTTGGAGAATACGAGGAAAACGGATACCCATCATTTTTGTGTGTAGATATATGTATAAATCACAAAGTGCTTTGCAAACAAGAAAAAAGCTTTCAGAATAAAGGATATGAAGATCTGTTCTGCTCTTAAACAGACTCATAGAGTGGTTTATATAGAGATCGATAGAAAGGTATAGGGAAGTTTTGTGAAATGTGAAGTGGGTGGTAAAGAGTTATTTAGATGGGGTGCAGTGAGGTCTTCATCACATGGTTTTATTTTCCATATTATCACCAAGATAATAAATTCAAGGACTAATAACATATATTTGTTGCAAAACATGATGCCCTACCTGTTCTGGTAACCCTTTGAAATTAAAGATATAAAAACAGTAAAAAGCTATTGTGGATTTAATGCATAGGATTCTATGATCCTTTAGATGAAATACATGCTTGAGACAACTAATCCTTTACTTTTATACTACAGTAACTTGTAATATAAGCATTATAACATATGTTATAATTAATACTTGTTGGAGGAAAAGACAAGCTTTAGTGAAGTTGTTTAAGAATATCTCGCATTATTTTGTTTTGTGATTGGTCCAAGTGTAGTCCACATAGACAACATTGCACACTCGAACTGATAAGTCTCTTCGTTTTTATTTCCTTTAAGAAATTCATATCTTCTCAATCTAATATGTACAATCCGACATTTTAATTTCTCAAAAGTTATTTATCTCTCCAGTATCTAATAAAATTATTTAAATTTATGGTTTCTAATGTAGAAAAAAAAAAAAAAACTAATTTAAAAAATAATCTACCATTAGAAAGGAGGATGAGATGGGCCACACAATTCAAAAATCAGAAGTTCTAGACTTCATTCCAATCGTCATAGTCTCCCTTGAAATACTATATTTCCATAAATGATCAATCCATTTACAGCATACTGGTTGAGTATTCTGGACAATTTGCACCTGCAGTATTAACTATTAAGAAAAGTTTGATTGATAAATCTGATGTTGGTTATGCGATTGTTGCTACTCATCAATTTAGTTTGTGAAACAGGCTTGCGCCTTTGTACACACACACACACACACACACATATATATATATATATATATATACATATATATATATACTGAGAGAGAGAGAGAGAGTGTGTGCAACCGAGAAAAGAAGGGGAAGACGAAGAAGCCGAGGAAATCAAATTTTGGGTTTCGAATCTGCTATTGGAGAAACAAAATCAACTTCTGGGTTTCGAATCCGAGAAAAATCAACTTCTGGGTTTTGAATCAGCTACTGAAAAATCTTTTGGGTTTCAACTTCTGGGTTTCGAACAAACAGACGTTACAGACCTTTGATCCATTCCTCTACTTGAAAATATTTTGTGAATCTGCTGCTATTGGAGAAACAAAATCACAGAGGCCTTCAGGCGCATGAGAGAGAGAGAGAGAGAGAGAGAGAGAGAGAGAGGGTTTGTTGTGAAAGAGTGAATTGAATAGTGAAAGAGCCAAATAGGGTTTATACATTCTAGGTCTCGGGTCTAGTTCGGTATCCCCGAATATCAGACCCGAAAATTTTACTTCTCATCAGACCCAACCCATCATATTTAGGATCTGACCCATTCGGGCGGGTCTTCAGGTCATGGGTTTTATGTGCAGCTTTTTTTTTCACCAAATAAATCAATAAAAGAAAAGTCAAATGACATCTAGAAAAAACAAGGGGAATACCCCTGGATAAACAACGAGAATAAAGAACATTATAGACAACTATGAACCAAGGAATGAGAGCCTTTTAAGAGAAGGAAAACAACCCATCCCAATTAAGATAACCTGACCTAGAAAGACTTAGTGCTAGTGCCCAATGTGTTTAGGTGACCACAGACCTAAACAAATGTCTAAGAAAGCCACATGTATATGATTCGCTCAACCTTACAATTTAGTCCTCAATCCAAGTGGTTTAACGGATAACCACTTAGTTTTAAGAAATTAAGGTATGACTCCCCACTATTTGTTATTTGCTAGCAGTAGATATTACCAGAATTTGTTGGCATGATGAATTATTACAGACCAATTAAGCATAAACATCCCCAACCAGGGGCAGATCTATGTAAGGGCAAGCCTCCCCCTCTAAGTTTTAGAAAATTCTTTATATACCTGTAAAAGAAAGTTACATTTAAGTTAAGTCTCCCTAAAAATTTAATTAAGTCCCCTATTCTATTAGGCCTTATTTAGCAGGCCAAATAAATCTGGCGGATAGGACATGATAAGGCAGGATTAGATAGGATAGTAATTCTATGTGATAAGTTGTTATGATGTCTTGTGTTTGAAACCTGTCCAGGTATATGTTCCAGATAATAACTAAATTATTATCCTGAAGGAAAAAATGAGATTTAAAAAAAAAAAAAAAAAAAAAAAAAAAAGTAGATCTGAAGGGGGAAAAATGGATCTTTAAAAAAAAAAAAAAAAAAAAAAAATCTGAAAATGAAAAAAGTCTTTTTGTCTCAAGAAGTTATCTCAAACTTCTAATCTCACCTAATATTTACCCTCATATTGGTTAGAGTTATTGCACTCTCCATGAGATGAAAACCAAGTTCAGAACTATTTTATCATGTCTAATGGTGCTAACAAACGTCAGATAAAAGTTATATGCCTATTATCTTGACCACCAAAAAGGTTTAGGGGTTGTGTTATTGTAATTAAATTAGGGAATTCTCTCTGTCTGAAAAAAAAAATAAAGAAAATTTAAGGAACTTTTATTTTGCTGTAGGTAGTTTTACATGAATTTGTACAGAATGCTCAGAACTCCCTAGACTTAAAGGGAATCATTGGATTCTCTAGAGTCTTTTAGAGACTTGTACATAATATTTATTATAAGCAGGGTGTCATTCTAGAAAGATTACTTTATTATGAGGTCCAAAACTTCTAAAATATTATCATAAGTTTCTATTACATTACATAATCGCCCCTTATATAAATCTTGGCCATTGATTGTACTAACTATTATTTATAAATAGGGTGTCCTTCATCAAAATTATTCAAGAATTAGAAAGTTTCTCGGAAAAAAAAATGTGGTTGTAAAAAGTGCGTATTTATGTGCTTTATCTACTTCTTCGTATTTCTTTTATCGTCAAATATGAAAAGTTTACTTAAGTCTTGTAATACGTAAAAGATAGCACCCCTTGGGCCAAATTCCTGGATCCGCCCCTGTCCCCAACAAAACATAACTTAAATAAAACAATAAAATATGAGCCAGGCTGCCAAAGGCACCACCATATGCACCACCATCATTTTAGAGTTGGCCACCGACGTCTCACCCTTCACCTACACAACTATTTGATGTGAATGTGCAATTCACAAAGGATCGTGCATTTTGGTTGGTGCACATATATATTTTTGTGATGAATGAATGACCAGTTTCGTTCTTTTTGCAAACGATCTCAGGTATGAGGTTGATTCTCTGCATGAATGCAGCTAAGATACGGCCAACCTCATACTCTTGATCGCTTGGAATGATACCTACATCAAGTATATAATAAAATGTCAAAAATTTAACCATAAAATTTATTAATAATAAACAATGAATGTAAACAATTGTGTATACCAGCTGCTCCCAGGGTGGTCACAAGAATATATGGACTGTGTTTCAACAGTCCAATCTTTGATAGAATATCCTCCCATGTCATGTGGCCATAGGCTATGTATAGTGACGGAGCAATGTTGGGTTATAGCATAGTAGAATTTCAGGCTCGCAATAGCCGGGCACCTAGATCAATGCTAGTCTGTAACCGCTCAATTGCAGTTGGGGTTGGGGTTTGGCCTTCACCTTTGAAGGTGATATGACCAAAAAAAAAAAACACAGCAATATCAAAGATATAGGAGAATTCATTTTGCAGGCTGAGATTGGACTTAAAGATTAGAAAAGAAGCGGAGGAAGAAGACTGGAAGATTAGAGAAGAACAGAGGAAGAAGACAATCAATGTAAAGAGTGATATTGCAACCATATCGATCAGTAGTTGTATTTATATACCATCACTATGTCTGTTACAACAGAATTGAGTATTAAACAAGTGACAGCTGATGGCATATACATTTAAGAGCAGTAACACCCTAACAATCTCTATTGCTATAACATGGATTACGTACCCATTCTTTGGGTTTTGCATTGTGCCGGTAAACATCACTCTCACGCTCACGCAGCTGTGGTGTTGATATATCGCCAGAAAAAGATTTGATTTTTGTTTGTGTTTGTATTTGTGTTTGTGTGTGTGAGAGAGAGAGGCCTATATCTGATCATTTAATTAAAAGTTGTGGAATACTTTGGGTTATTCTCTTTCTATGGCATAAATTATCAGCATATACTCATGTGATTAGGGTTTCTGAGATTATGTAGCGCCCCGATTTTCTAACAACACAAAATTGGAACACTACCTAACAACAATAAAATAAACTAGAATCTTAAACGCTAATTGTCAATCTAAAACCAAAATAGACATACCTCCGAAATCAGGATAAATTTAAACCGAAATACAAATGATTTTAACTCTCAAATATCATTTTCTAAAACAATTGGCACATGCGCCAAAAATCCCAACGGTACAAAACCTCACTAAACTCCAAGGTCTAGAACTCCAAGCTTGCTAATCCCAATGATGATGCCAGAATTTGGTAAGAATAAATAGAGCAATTTTAAGAGAGAGAAAGAGAGAGAGTGAGAGACTTTTTTGTATGTGGTTCGGCCCTGTTAATGAAGGTCCCTACATCCACGGGTGTGTTTGAGCACGTTCACTAGCAGATCACCGACGGGCCTGGTGAGCCAACAAAGAGGGGCGGCACTACCAGTAATACCGACCGGGTGTATGCGTAAAATGGTGAATTTTATAGAGGTGCTGTGTAGACTAAAGAGTTGGCGGCCTCTTCAATGGGGGGTGAGAGGTCTCCTTTATAGATGTAAGAGACCTACTCATACATAGATAAGGAAATATAATCCTATTGATATAGATTGGCATTAATTATGGAGATTTCCTAATTGGATTAGGAAATAGCTTGCACTTTCCATTATTCTTCTAGCTTGAGTAGGAAACTGCCCATAATGCTCGGGATCACGCCTGTGAGGCTCGGGATCATGCCTGTGGGCCCGGATGGGCTGTTACCACGGTGGGATGTGCCTGTACGATTTTCCCGACCTGTTGGCCGGGTCGGGGATGAACCGCTCGGGTTGATGAGTTCCATGTTGACTAGACCGCTCGGGATGATGCTTGTCCGAGGAGTTGTACATGATTTGACCGGGGCATGGACCGGCTGCTGATTAGAACCGATCGGTCATAAGATTGAGCCAATTTTGGGCGTATCAGCTACCCCCCATTTCCAAGATTGGCCAGATGCTATATCGGGGCAAGTTTGGAAATCAGTTTGGTGTTACTTGCCGCTGTCTGAGTGCTTGTGGAAGCTGCCTCGGGGCTTCTGAGCCTGGTGAGTCCTCGGGAACTGGCTGAGAGTTGAGACCCAGCCTAGCTCGGGACCTTTAAGTGCTCGGGAATTGACCGGGAGTTGAGACCCGGCCTAATTCGAAGTCTTTGAGTGCTCGGGAAGTGACCGAGAGTTGAGACTCGGCCTACTTCGGAGTCTTTTTTGCTTGAGTTAGCTCCCAGGATGGTTATCTTCTGCCTGTAAACCTTCATCAAGGCTGTGGGTAGAAGGATTTTACCATGCTGGAAAAGCCGACCTAAAGCTATTGCTCTAGGGACTTTTTTTATGTTAGCTCCCCAGGATGGTTGTCTTCCGTCCGGCAGCCTTCATCAAGACTGTTGGGAGAAGAGCTTGACCATGTTGGTAGAGCCGACCTAAATCACGTTGCTTTAGGGTCCTTTTGCTCCTCTATCGTCGGCCAACCTAAGAGATTTTAGTCACCTCTATCGTTGGTTCGGACCTAAGTGGAGTTAATGCCTCTGAGTACTGTAGGTGTTCGGGTTGTCCAAGATTTTGACTTGGTTATCCACGAGGCCTGTATATACCCGGTGTGATTTCCTATTTAGTTCACTGCACCGTCTTGCCCCCCAAGCTTTCGCTAAGACGAGGGTCTTACAGAGGCTATGAACTGTAGGTAACTGACCTGGAACATAGTGGTTGCAGGGTCTTTTGAAGCTTGCCATCATCAGCCACCTAGGAGGTTTGCCCCCATCGTCGGTTGGACCTAAGCGAAGTCGGTGCCTCGGGTGTGACCCCGAGGTCTTGGGTGCCTGGGTTCGAAGCCCGAGGTCTTTTTAGTGCCTGAGTTCGGAGCTCGAGGTCTTCTTCGTGTCTCAGGGTTAGGCCCGAGGTCTTTGTATGCCTCGGGGTTAGGCCCGAGGTCTTTGTATGCTTCGGGGTTAGGCCCGAGGTCTTTGTATGAGTTCTCTGACAATCGGTGGAGCCTCATGTGGTGATCAAGCAAGTACCACTGTAGTCGGGCTCTTTTAGACCGATGGAGATAGGAGGTCGGATCAGGATCGTTGGGCTTCTGACTTCTCTGTGCTGGAGGCAAAGTCGGAACTGTTTGATCCTGACCGATGTGAACTGGAGATCGGGTCAGGGCTGCCGGACTCAAACCACTGCGAACTGGAGGTCGGGTCGGGACTGCCGGACCCTGCCTACTATAAACTGAAGGAACTGTCAGAACTCTCAGGCTGATCTCGCTTTCGCTTAATTCTGGATGACTCGTTGCTTTCTTGCCCGGTTTCTTTGGTCTTCAGAAACTCTTCGGTGTCAATGTATTTTCCAACCCTCTCAGAGAGCTCAACCAAAGTTTCCGGTCAATTTTTGTGGAACGACGCGGCGCACTTGGTGTGTTAAACTCCCGAACAGAAGGCTATGGTAGCGATTGTCTCGTTCAAATTGCGGATTTGAAGCTTCTGTTGGTTGAACCGGTCAGTGAACTCCTTGAGCTCATTATCCCTTTGTATGACTGTCAGTAGATGTATGTCAGGCTTTGGCTGCTCGTACATACCGATGAACTGATTGCTGAGTTGCTTAAAACTGCGGACCGATCGGCGCTCCAACGAGTAGAACCATTGGGCGGCCGGGCCTTTCAAAGTGCTGGGGAAGGCTAGGCGGTGTAGTTCATCGAAGTGGGTGGCTAGGGCCATCTGAGCCTTATAGGTCCGGACGTGGTCGACCGGGCTTCCCGAGCCGTTATAGGGATCTAGGCGAGGTTGCTTGAATTTATAGGGGATGGCAAACCCCGTGATCTGGCTGGAGAACGGTGACTCTGTCTCAGTATTGGCCTGATTCTGAGCGCGATTTTGACCAAGCTTCTTGGCCACTCTGTCGATCTGCTTCTGCAAGTCTTTGATTCGGGCTTCCACTCTTTCCCGGCCGGTATCGGTGGAAGAGGCATCTTCTTTATGATGGTGTGCTGTCCTCTGGGATTGGGCTCGGCTATGGCTCCGGGTAACCGTTCGCCTAGGGACAACTCGGCTCTTGACCGACTGACCCTGGACTGATTTCCGGGCCATATGCTCCTGTCTTTCCTTTCGGGCAGCACGCCCACTGTTGATGTCTCTGGCATCCTCAACCCGGCCCCTGGAGGACTGCTTTACTGGGCTAGCAGGGCTTCAATCTGTTGCTGGATTTGACGTTGGCCCCCTAGGAGTTGTGTGGGGGTTGCGGTGATTTGCTCAGATATCATGACTGCCGCAGCCGATGCCGGGGCCGGAGGAACATCCCGATCGGACTGCTGATCAGCCTTCTTACCTTTCTTCGGTGGCATGACGATCAGTCAAGAGATTTGTTGATGAGAAGATTTATTGCTTCCCACAGACGACGCCAAACTGATGATGCCAGAATTTGGTAAGAATAAATAGAGCAATTTTAAGAGAGAGAGTGAGAGACTTTTTTGTATGTGGTTCGGCCCTGTTAATGAAGGTACCTACATCCACGGGTGTGTCTGAGCATGTTCACTAGCAGATCACCGGCGGGCCTGGTGAGCCAACAAAGAGGGGCAGCACTACCAGTAATACCGGCCGGGTGTATGCGTACAATGGTGAATTTTATAGAGGTACTGTGTAGACTAAAGAGTTGGCGGCCCCTTCAATGGGGGGTGAGAGGTCTCCTTTATAGATGTAAGAGACCTACTCATACATGGATAAGGAAATATAATCCTATTGATATAGATTGGCATTAATTATGGGGATTTCCTAATTGGATTAGGAAATAGCTTGCACTTTCCATTGTCTTATAGCTTGAGTAGGAAACTGCCCATAATGCTCGGGATCACGCCTGTGAGGCTCGGGATCATGCCTGTGGGCCCGGATGGCTGTAGACCGCTCGGGATGATGCTTGTCCGAGGAGTTGTACATGATTTGACCGGGGCATGGACCGGCTGCTGATTAGAACCGATTGGTCATAAGATAGATCCAATTTTGGGCGTATCACCCAACATGATCCAAGCCACTACTGGATACAACGATCATAACCTGAAAACATTCTCCGGCTACGTTCATAAATTGAACGCACCCGAGATGCATGGAGACATCCTGGTCAGTATAAACTGGTATGAGTAAAACATGAGATCCGAAATAATCCATGAACAAACAAAAGAAACCAAAATAATATGTCATGACAAGACGTGGGTACCTCTGTTGAGATAAACTAATACCAAGTCCTTAACTACGTTTTTAGTAAAAACTCAAATACGCCAACTATCCGAAATTAAGTTTTACATGTCCGTACAACTCTTTGTAATTTTCTGCTGCTATTAACTATTTTTAATATGCTTCAAACAGAAACAGATTATGAACTTCTACAATAATAACGTGATGAGACACAAGACTTTAATTTCACCCACAAGGTCTGAACCAAGAGATGACAGTTTAGTTTCTCGTACTCATACTAAATATCAACTCTACTTACGTCTAACCTGCACAAAAATGTTAGCGGATCCACCCTCCTGCAATCAAAGAAATTAATACAAAATAACGTTTTAAATGCTAAACATGAACATGCAGACTAAAAGTCCTTCCTTATAACTCTATCTCGAACAACCCAAAATATAAAATAACTCTACCATATCATTTACAAACATATAGAAGACTTAGGAATTAAATATATTCTTATTCTTAAAACCAAACATGCAAAAAGGAAAAACTGCACATTTTGTCCACTCGACCACCTCACTGTAAAGTCCAATTTTGAAACTATAAATGACATTTTTAGGAAAAATATAAAACACGAAAAAATGTCCAAATAACCAAAATTTCTCTTTAAGATGCCAAATGCCTCAATTAAACCAGTTCATTTACTATTTTTAAAGAATATAAACTCTACTGCCTGTGTGGAATAGATTATTCGTATATCTACAAATAAGTATTTAAATACAATAAATGACCTCAATTATAATAATATCAAATAAAGAAAATGTCCGGAATAATACTTTACATTAAATCATCATAGTCTAACATGTTCACGCATATGAAACAACAAATTCAACAATACGAAATATCGTGACAAGACATAAGTTCCATCACCTCTTCCAACAAGAGTCTCCGGTAGTTAGTTTCTTATTCATGACCAATATATATGTCACGCCCGGAATATCATAAATAGAGAAAAATAAATTTCCTTTATGGGTCCACAAGGAAGGACAAATGAAAGTCACTAACTATCCACACCACACAGTACTAGTCTAAACCAGAAAATCAACAGTAAACATCTGTATAAAAACAACTGTATCGTTACAAACATTAGAGTGTGGTCCACACGATTACAACAGGTCTGGAGACAACATGTGCCCAAGTACCCGTTAACTAAAACATAGAGAGTTCAACGAAAAATAAGCTATATATAACTATCTCCGGGTCTTCAGCTGGCATAAGGGTAATCATCAGTGTAACCTCCTTCCCCAGCGTAACCGTCATTTGTGGGGCCACCCTCAGTATAATTCCCGTCGGGGTAGTAGCCATCGTCGTAGGCTCCATTATCTGCATTAAAAGGAACAAGGTAATCTGGACGGGGAATGTCCAGGCAATAACGTCCGTCAGCTTACTGAGAGCTAAGTGAATAGAAACTCACAGGGTATCAATGATATAACTTATAACAAGTTATTGAATTTCCTGGATTATAGTTCTACTAAATAATATCTTCTTTATATTCCAACATCGTAAGTCAACCCTTATCGTCTTATTACCAAGACCGATCATCAACATATTCTGACTGAAAAGAACATACTCAATCGCTTACATACAGACATACCATCATTCTGTCCATCGCTCGTTAAGGCTATAAACCAGCCACCGCAGTCATGGACACCACGTCAATCCATGATATAAGTGTGTATATATATAAATGTATGATATATATATTAACACACAAACACACCACTCCCTCTCTAACTCTCTTGGGTTCAACAAACTCACCAACACACACGAATGTAGTGTATATATAGAGGGAAGGGAGGGCAGATGGCTATTTCTGCGGGAAACTGGGATTCAAATGATTACAAAGTTCGATCGATCGAAGAGTACTCGATCGATCGAAAGTAGATCGGTCAGGTTAGATCGATTGAGAAAACCTTGATCGATTGAAGTGGGGACCACGTATTAAATCCAGGTCGGTAGGGTTTCGATCGATTGAACAAGGTTCGATCACTTGAACTCTGAAATGCTCGATCGCTCGAAAGAGCTTAGATCGATCGAATATGAAATTTCATAAATTGTTCAAGGAAGTATATAGAAACTCTGAGTATAAATAAATATTAAAATACAGGGTATTACATCATCCACCACTCATTAAGGATTTCGTCCTCGAAATCAAACATACAAGATCTAAAACAAAAATGGAAACTTTCCTCGCATCTCTGATTCTAGCTCCCACGAAGCTTCTCCTTCATCATGATGTTTCCATTGAATCTTTACTAACGGAATCTCCTTATTTATGAGCTTCTTGATCCCTTGATCCAGAATGCGAACAGGTCCTTTATTGAATGTAACATTGTCATTGACTTCGATGTCCTCAAAGTTGATCTCGTGTGCTAGGTTGTGAACACATTTCCTCAGCATACTGATGTGGAAAACGTTGTGCACTCCTGACATCTTCGGTGGCAACGCAAGTCGATAAGCAACTTTTCTAACACGCTCCAAAATCTCGAATGGTCCGATGAATCTCGGTGATAGTTTGCCTCTCTTCTGACCAAATCTGACGATTCCTCGAACTAGTGAAACCTTGAGCAGCACGTGATCTCCAATGGTAAACTCCAAGTCTTTTCGTCTCTTGTCCGCATAACTCTTGTGTCGGGTTTGAGCTGTCTTCATCTTCTCACGTACAACTTGAATCTTCTCACTGGTTTCTCGTACCATCTCTGGCCCAAGAAGTTGAGAATCTCCGACTTTGGTCCAACACAGCGGCGATCGGCAAGGTCTTTCGTACAAAGCTTCAAAAGGTGCCATCCCTATGCTCGAATGATAACTGTTATTATAGGCGAACTCGATCAACGGTAAGTGCATCTCCCAAGAACTCTCGAAATCAATAACACACGTAACATATCCTCTATCACTTGATTAACTCTTTCAGTTTGTCCATCGGTCTGCAGATGAAAGGCTGAACTCAAGTTCAATGTCGTTCCCATTGCTGTTTGGAGACTCTTCCAAAACTCTGCAGTAAAGCGCGAATCTCGATCTGACACAATAGATACAGGTACTCCATGTAACCGTACCACGTGTTGCAGATACATACGGCTTAAACGTTCTACTGGATACGTCATGCTGTAGGCGATAAAATGTGCCATCTTCGTAAGTCGATCCACTATTACCCAAATAGCGTCGTGGTACTGTTGTGACTTCGAAAATCCTAACACGATATCCATGGTGATGTGTTCCCATTTCCATTGGGGAATCGGTAACGGTTGTAGCAGTCCAGGTGGTTTTTGATCTTTTGCCTTCACTTGTTTACAAGTAAGACACTGAGATACATACTCAGCTACCTCTCGTTTCATTCCTTCCTACCAGAAATTCCTTTTCAAGTCGTTGTACATCTTCGTACCTCCCGGATGAATAGTCATTCTCGACTTATGCGCTTCATCCAATATTTCCTTCCGGAGATTTTCCTCGTCAGGTACACAAAGTCTACCTTTACATAGTAAGGCTCCGTCCGTACTTATACTCTAAACTTCGGGTTCCTTGACTGACATCTTGGCAAACCATAACTTCAGATCTTCTGCTGTCTGTTGAGCTTCTATGATATGGCTGATCAAAGTTGGTTGTACCATAAGACACCCAAAATGTTGTCCCCCCATTGGTTCCACTGGCCTTAACTCGAACTCAGTTAGAACTTCCAATGCTTTCCATTCTCTAATTAGTAATGCAGTGATCACTAATCGAGGTTTAAGACTCAAAGCATCTGCTACGACATTCGCTTTACCCGGATGGTATTACAATGAAAAGTCATAGTCCTTGAGAAACTCCATCCATCTTCGTTGTCTCATGTTCAACTCCTTCTGAGAGAACAAATACATCAATCTCTTATAATCGAAAAATAGATCAAACTTTTCTCCATAGAGATAGTGTCTCCAAATCTTTAATGCAAACACTATTGCTGCTAATTCCAGATCATGCGTCGGATAATTCTTCTCATGTATCTTCAATTATCTTGATTCGTATATAATCACATTCCCGTCTTGCATAAGCACACAACCAAGTCCTTGGTGCAATACATCACTATAGATTATATACCTTTCTCCACTCTTTGGTATCGCAAGAACCGGTGCAGAAGTCAATCTTTCCTCTAACTCCTGAAATGCACCCTCATGCTTGTTTGTCCATTCGTACTTCCTCTCCTTCCTTGTCAACTCCGTCAAAGGTCCTGCAAGCTTGGAAAATCCTTCGACAAATCTTCGATAATATCCTGTTAGTCCAAGAAAACTTCTTGCTTCAGTCGTATTCGTTGGTCTGTTCCAGCTTAAGACAGCATCGATCTTAGATGAGTCCACCAAAATACCGTCTCGAGATATCACATGTCCCAAGAATTTGACCTCCTGTAGCCAAAACTCACACTTATTGAACTTTGCATATAACTTGTTATCTCGAAGGGTCTGTAAAGCAATCTGCAAGTGTTCTTGGTGATCTTCTTCCGTCTTTGAATAAATTAAGATATCGTCAATGAACACTATAATGAATTTATCCAGATATGGACTGAATACCCTATTCATTAGGTCCATGAATACTGCTGGCGCATTCGTCAATCCGAAAGGCATAACTAGAAACTCATAATGCCCGTATCTTGTCCTGAATGCAGTCTTCGATACATCTTCCGGTCAAACTAGTAATTGATGATATCTAGATCGTAGATCGATCTTGGAAAATATCTTTGATCCTTGCAACTGGTAAAATAGATCATCTATCCAAGGTAGTGGATATCTATTCTTGATCGTTACCTTGTTCAACTCCCTGTAATCCATACAGAGTCGAAGTGTCCCTTTCTTCTTCTTTACGAAAAGAACTGGTGCTCCCCATAGTGACGTACTTGGACGAACAAATCCTAAATCTTCAAGTTCTTGAACTTGCTTCTTTAATTCCAACATCTCAATTGGTGCCATCCTATATGGAGTCTTGGATATCGGTAGTGTACTAGGTACTAATTCCACGCAAAAGTTTATCTCTCGCTTGGGTGGAAGTCCTTTAATATCCTGGAATACATCTATAAAATCCGGTACAGTAGGAATCTGATCCATCGTAAGATCTGTACTGGCGCTCCCAATTGTAGCCACACTACTTGTTAGAAATAGGTCATTCGTCGGCTGACACTGGAATCTAATCGTCGGACATCTTGGTGTTGGAAACACAATCGTCCTGGTAGGGCAATCCAAATTGGCACTATACTTAGTTAACCAATCCATCCCTAGGGTAATGTCGAATTCTGACATCGACAGAACTACCAAGTCTGCTGGAAAATTGCTATCTCCCAAGGTCAATGGGCAATCCTTACATACTTTACCCAACTTAACAGTCACTCCCAACGGCGATACAGCATTCAATGCTGGCTCAAGTGTCTGGGGTTCTAAACCCAACTGACGCAAAATCTTAACAGCAATAAAAGAATGTGCAGCTCCAGTATCAAATAAAGCTTTAACTGGACTATGAAAGAGTACAAGCGTATCTTCCAAATGTTGCTGCTCATCAGCATTAAAGCCTACTTCTGTTGGGATGATAGCATTCATCCTCGTCTGATCTGGAGATCCTTGGATTCCTTGTACCAGGGTTCCATAGTGTCCTCCTCGTGGTGTACGACAATCTCTGCTCAAGTGCCCTGGCTTGTTGCGATTCCGACAGTTAGCATCCATCCGGCGATTACTTCGAGGAACTGTGCAGAACTTGGCGATGTGTCCGGGTTTTTCGCAATTAAAGCATCCTCCGTTATTGTTTGGCAGGGCTGTTAGTAGTGCTTGCGGCTGCAATCCCTGCTGGCGATACTACTGGGGTTGAGTGTAGCCCATCTGTGGCTTCCTGGTTCCATCCCAGGTTCTCTTGTTACTTTGGAAATTTTCTTGTGGTCTCCAACTCTGGGTATTCCTCAGTGGTGGTTTCTGGAAATTTCTTGGTTGTTGAAAACTCCTTGATGACTGGGGTCGATTCATCTGTGGTTGTTGTGCTAGATCAACATCCTTTTCCAACCCTGTAGCAAATTTGACAATCTCCTCAAACGATTGATTTAAATGATCAACCATCATGTGTCTGAGATGGGGGCTCAATCCTTGGTGAAATCTCTTCACCTTCTTCCGAGGTGTATCTATCATATGCTAAGCAAATCGAGATAGACGCTCGAACTGTGTTATATACTCTCACACATTCCATCCTCCTTGGACCAGATTGAGGAAATTCCTTTCCTGTTGATCCCTCTCGTCCTCTGGGAAATACTTTTCCAAAAATCTGCCTTTGAATGCCTCCCACGACATAGCTCTAGCAGCATTAATCCCAATAGTGGCTCGCTCAGCCTCCCACCAATCGGCAGCAGCATAAGTAAGTTGGAAGTGGCAAGTCGCCGTTTCTCTTACTCACTGCATTCCAACGCCTCGAAAATCAACTCCATTTCCCTTATCCATTGTTCGGCTCTTCATGGTTCTACTAATCCGTCGAACTTTTCGGGACGTAGGCCACGAAAATTTGCTAACAACTTACCTTCAGTTTGTCTCTGCTGAAACCGTGCAACTGGGGTTTAGACAGGTCGTTGATTTGTAGTTTGATTGTAGGTATCTCCTACATGCTCCATTCTCTGCATAAATGCTTCAAAAACTCCATATGGGTCCATTCTTTCCGGAATAGGTGCTCCAAGTCGCGCTTGATGATTTCTCAAGGGTCCTACCATGATGTTAACAAGTATCGCCTACAAGAGACTCAAGGTTAGTTGAAAGTCTTCTTGCAGAAATGAACTCAAGGTAGAGCGATAAGCAACAAGAATTTACATTTCTACCAATCAACAGATAACGATAACAGACAAACCATCACAAAAGCACTGCTCATATATCAAAAGATGTACCGCATAGTACACACCAGTCAAACTGTGTACCACGTGGGACATCAGCAAAACAGAGTTAAAGTCAGCTATACATCATACTACTACTAGTGATATCATCTATACAAAAGCTATGGTCAATAGCTATCTCTCAAGCTCCCAAAAATCTGGTGGACAACATGTCCTGATATAAGACTAACAAAAATCTACACCATACAGATCCTGACTCAAAAGTCGTCAGTATCTGATCCGGCTGGTGGTGCCTCGTCCTCTGAATCAATATCCATCTCCTCGAGTGGAGCATCCTCAACTGGTGCAACAATATCTCCAACCACTACTCCTATATCCCAATCCTCTATCACCTCTGCATCAGCGTCCATCACATCTGTTATTGCCTGGTTGGCGACATCAACAGCTACTGCGGCAAATCCATCGGCGATATCAAGAGCTCCTACTATAGCTACCTCTCCCATGACGAAATCTGCTGGCTGTGCTACCATCTGAGCTATCCATCCCACCGCCATATCGGCCATGGCTGCCATGTGCATAATAGGTCCTGCCGGTATCTGAAGCACAACCGGTGCCTCAGGCACAACTATATCCTCATCTACTCCCTCAACTACTATGTCTACCTCCATAGCCTCTGGGTCTCGTGCTGGATCCTCTAGCTCAAACTCTGGCTCCTTCGGGTCATCCTCCGGCTCTTCATCATCTGCATCATCGTTTGCAAGCTCATCCTCTACTGGGTCCTCATCATCTATCGGCTCCTTCTCTCCGTCCTCATCAATATCCGCGTCGAGATGCTCGTCCTCTGGCTCTAAATCCTCCTCATCCTCAATCGGCTCAGGCTCTGGGACTGGTACGTCGGGTACCGGTGATGGTGGGGTTGCTAGTGCTGGTATAGCTACAGGCTCTGGCGGACCAGCTACAATGGCTCTCAACTCAATCTCATCCATCTCGGGCTTACTCAAAACCAAACGTAATATCTCCTGACAAATGTCTCTGCTAACTCTCGCCGTATGGTAAGCATCCATGCGCATCTGTATTGGGTGAGCACTCCCGGTCACATAAAGCGCTCTCCACATGTCCTCCTCTAAATGTCGGCTAGCTATCTGACACACACGCTCACGATAAAACTCTGGGTTAGCTGGCTCCACAGTAGCCCCATGGATCACGTGTCCTCCATAAGCATCGGTCACAAACTGATGGAACTCTGGATCCATGCTATCCTGCAAAGGAAAACTATCTATCGTCAAGAGGACGATCTTATCCTATCATATCTCATCTTAAGGAATCTCAATATACTAGAATCAGATGGTGTAGAAATACTTAGTGAACAAAGGTATCACAACCTACAGCTCTGATACCAAAAATCCTGTCACGCCCGGAACAGCATAAATAGAGAAAAATGAATTTCCTTTATAGGTCCATAAGGAATGACAAGTGAAAGTCACTAACTATCCACACCACACAGTACTAGTCTAAACCAGAAAATCAATAGTAAACATCTGTATTAAAACAACTGTATCGTTACAAACATCAGAGTGTGGTCCACAGGATTACAACAGGTCTGGAGACAGCATATGCCCAAGTACCCGTTAACTAAAACATAGAGAGTTCAACAAAAAATAAGCTATAGATAACTATCTCCGGGTCTTCAGCTGGCATAAGGGTAATCATCAGCGTAACCTCCTTTCCTAGCGTAACTGTCATTTGTAGGGCCACCCTCTGTATTATTCCCGTCGGGGTAGTAGCCATCCTCGTAGGCTCTATTATCTGCATTAAACGGAACAGGGTAATTTGGACGGGGAATGTCCAGGCAATAATGGCCGTCAGCTTACTGAGAGCTAAGTGAATAGAAACTCACAGGGTATCAATGATATAACTTATAACAAGTTATTGAATTTTCTGGATTATAGTTCTACTAAATAATATCTTCTTTGTATTCCAACATCGTAACTCAACCCTTATCGTCTTATTACCAAGACTGATCATCAACATACTCTGACTGAAAAGAACATACTCAATCTTTTAACATACAGACATACCATCATTCTGTCCATCGCTCGTTAAGGCTATAAACCAACCACCGTTGTCATGGACACCACGTCAATCCATCCCCCGCTCGTTAAGGCTATAAACCAGCCACTGCATGTCAGGGATATAACGCTTTGAATAACAGTATCTCAATTCTATTGCCACGACTCTACGTCAATACCAGTGATCCCATCTACCGCTCGTAAGGCTATAAACCAGCCACCGCTGTCATGGAGATACGTGGATCCTCTGGCTATCATAGGACTACGTGGTCTTGCCCACTGCTCGTTAAGGCTATAACCAGCCACCGCTAGTGAACACATATCATGACCAGGCGTCCGCCCTCGTACCATTCCCAGAACTTATCAAACCTTCTTATGCATCGTACTGTCATTGATACAAGACTTCCCATAATGGTACGACTACTCAGAATGAAAGAAACGGATATCGAACTCATACATGAACCGCATAGTATCTAACGTCATCATATTAATCCATTAGTCCTTAATCATACTTATCTGTGTTGTCACATTATCCCTGTTTAACCCCTAATCTCATAATAGAAGTCTGAATCGTAATTTGGGTATTCGAACCTCCTATGAAATAAACCAAAGAATCAAACCATATTATGCCAGTCTCGATCGATTAAACTCAGTTCGATCGATTGAGGAAAAGAACTGTTCGATCGATCGAAGTCCATTCGATAGATTGAACCTTCGATCGATTGAGTCCATCTCGATTGCTCGAAAGTCGTCTTCTCCAGCAGAATTCGTAAACAGTATATATAAATGCCTTAAGGATGTTTTTATTACTACTAAACACACCCAAAACTCATAAAACATTATAATGAAGAGACCGAGTGAGTAAAAACTCACCTAGGGTGCGTTTGGCTCAAGCTTGAGCTATGGAGGCCAAGCTTTCCCTCTCTTCTCTTCTCTGTTTGTTTCCTCTCTCTCTGCCTTCTCTTTCTCCCCTTCTTCTTCTTCTTCTGTCTCTTCCTTTCTCTCTTCTTCTCTTTTGCAGAATGTATATATAAGTGTGTATGATATATATATTAACACACAAACACACCACTCCCTCTCTAACTCTATTGGGTTCAGCAAACTCACCAACACACACGAATGCAGTGTATATATAGAAGGAAGGGAGGGCAGATGGCTGTTTCTGCGGGAAACTGGGATTCAAATGATTACAAAGTTCGATCGATCGAAGAGAACTCGATCGATCGAAATCAGATCGGTCAGGTTAGATCGATTGAGAAAACCTTGATCGATTGAAGTGGGGACCACGTATTAAATTCAGGTCGGTAGGATTTCGATCGATTGAACAAGGTTTGATCGCTTGAACTCTAAAATGCTCGATCGTTCGAAAGAGCTTCGATCGATCGAATATGAAATTTCATAAATTGTTCAAGGAAGTATATAGAAACTCTGAGTATAAATAAATTTTAAAATACAGGGTATTACAATATAAGCAACCCATTATCATATCCATGAACAACAAAAATACTGTACAATATCGTGATAAGACATAAGTTCCATCATCCCTTCCAGCAAGAGACTCAGGTAGTTAGTTTCTTATTCACGATTTTCAAAGCATATAAATATCAATTTGTAGTTGGCTACCCTGCAAAAGTGTGTATGTGGCCTACCACCCTGTTCCAGCAAACATGTTAGAACATTACACCGTAAAATCGCATACAATTTTTAGTTTGTACCAAATCCACACTTACTACCACAATTACACCTCACATCGTGCCAAAACCTACATACCCATAGGTCCCCCTCATACTCTAGCCACTTCTCCGGGTTTGACACTTACTCCAATCGGGCGTATCGAGTATCGAGTGTGCCCCAATCCCGAATAGCTACGATGTATGAGAAAATAATAATAAGCCACTATTCAACTAAAATGCGCATAAGATCTAACGTCACATATTGAGACGAGATAAAACACCACTATTCGATGAACAGAACAAAAAGTGCATCAACCTAAACCCATTCCTCAAGGCATGTACCTCTGATTGGACATGAGCACCACTTGCCGCAAGACATAAGGGTTAGTTTCTCTGTAAGCAGTGGATTCAAATAAAAACAAAAGGGTTGTGGCGGTGGCTTTGGATTTTTCCTTTAGATTCATTTCATAACATAACTGAAATAACAATCAGATGAATATATCCATATCACAATATTCATACCAAGTTCATATCCATCATTGGACATGTAAATCAAGTAATGTAAATTCCATATACAATATCAACGGATTCATAACTCTCCACCATATGAGATTAACACGTGGACTAACATTATCCATATCACATATTCACTGCCATTCTATATCCACCATTTAGATATATCAAATATTTTCAATTTCATAAACAATATCAAATTCTCAAGTCTCCCCCATAGAAGAGTAATACATCAATTATAAAATCCGTATTGAATCTCAAATGACTCATATTCCTCAATATATAAGAATAAAACCCAAATTTTCCATTAGCCAGTGAAATGTTTAAACCTCAATTTCCAAATTCCAATCATTAACTAGAGTGAGACTTTTACTCATAGTTCTATATAAAATTCTTAGCCATACGAGATTAACACAACAATTATTATTGCACAAAATATGACTTTACTCACATTAACCATCATTATATATTATGATATGATTTTACTCATATTTCTTTATAACGAATCAAAAGATTCCTAATTCTCAACCCATGAGAATAATTACCGCAACTGGCATCTATTAAGGGTACAAGATTTACTCACCTTCATATATTAACAGAATAAAGTTTGTTATTGGAAAAGCAGACAGGCGGTGATCCTTGAGAGTCTGCAACGCGATCCTCAGGTGTTGTTCATGCTCTTCCTCTGACTTGGAATAGATCAAAATATCATCAATAAAGACAATAACGAACTGATCTAAGTATGGCTTGAATACTCTGTTCATCAAGTCCATAAACACAGCCGGAGCATTCGTCATCCCAAACGGCATCACTAAGAACTCGTAGTGTCCGTATCTCGTCCTGAAAGCAGTCTTAGGTATGTCCTCCTTCCGCACCCTCAACTGGTGATACCCTGACCGTAGATCAATCTTAGAAAAGGTCGTGGCTCCTTGCAACTGATCAAACAGATCGTCTATCCGAGGTAAAGGATACTTATTCTTGATAGTAACCTTATTCAGTTCTCGGTAGTCAATACACAGCCGCATCGTCCCATCCTTCTTCTTCACGAATAACACTGGTGCTCCCCAGGGTGAAGTACTTGGACGAACAAAACCCAACTTCTCAAGTTCTTGAACTTGTTCCTTCAGCTCCAACAACTCTGTAGGGGCCATCCTGTAGGGAACCTTGGTTATAGGTCGAGTACCTGGTACCAATTCTACACAGAATTCTATGTCCCTTTCCGGCGGTAATCCTGAAATATCTCGGAATACTTCCTCGAACTCTTTGATTACCGGTATAGATGATACTGTCACCTCTGCACTGACAACCTCAATGTTTGCTAGGCATCTAGTGAGGAACATATCACCCGAAGGGTTACATTGGAAATCGAAGAGTTGATTCCCCTTGTCCGCAAATGTGATCCTCTTCCTTGCACAATCCAACTTCGCATCATTCTTCTCGAGCCAATCCATTCCCAGGATTATATCAAACTCCTTCATCGACAGAACCACCAAACTTGCCAAAAGTTCACGGTCTCCCACCCGTAGAGGACAATCCTTACACACATGTAATAACTTGACGGTGGTCCCTAAGGGTGAGACAGCACTCAAAGCTTCCTCTAAACGTTGCGGTACTATACCCAACTTCTGAACAATCTTAACAGATATAAAAGAATGTGTAGCACCCGTGTCGAATAAAACTTTAACATGAGAGTTAAACAAAGTTAGAGTACCTTCCACTGTCTGTTGCTCGGGCACTCTCTCCTCATAAGCACCTCCTTCATATCCTGTTTCTTCATAACCAGCAGCCTCGGGAATAACAGCATTCAGGCGGGCTTGTCCTTGCTGACCATAGTTGCCTTTCCTAGGAGCCTTGCATTCCGGACTTATGTGACCTGGCATGCCACAATTATAGCATACGACTCCTGGACGATCCGCACGCCTAGGTGCTCTGCAATCTTTAGCTCGATGACCGGGAACTCCACAATTGAAGCAGTTATTGTTTTTGGCCCCTTCTATTGCTAGAGGCTGATACTGCTGAACTGCTGGTGTCTGCTGTGGTTTCTTTCCTCCATCCCAGGTCCTTTTCTGTCCTTGAGGGTACCCAGGTTTCTGTCCTGAATATCCCTTCTGCGGAGGCCGATTTCCAAATGACTTCAGATTCTGACAACCATCATTCTCTAACCCCGTAGCCAATCTCACCAGAGCTTCAAATGACTGGCCCAGATGCCCCATAGTCAGATGTCGGAGAGACAAGTTGAGACCCCGGTGATACTTCTTGATTTTCTTCTGGGGTGTGTCCACCATATGTGAAGCAAAACGAGACAGACGCTCAAATCGAGTAGTGTACTCTCGGACAGTCAGATTCCCTTGAGTCAACTCCATAAACTCTTTCTCTCTCTTGTCCTTCTCTTCTTCGGGGAAATACTTCTCAAGAAACCTTTCCTTGAACACCACCCATGGCATTCTCCTTGCAGCTTCTTCCCCTATCGTCGCCTTTTCTGCATCCCACCAATCAGCCGCTGCATAAGACAGCTGAAAGATAGCTAGACGCTTCTTCTCTAGATCAGTGCACTCTATGGTCTCAAAGATACGCTCCATCTGACGTAGCCACTGTTCCGCTTGCCAGGGTTCATCAGTTCCCGCAAAATACTCAGGTCGCAGGGCGCGAAACTCTTTGAGAAGCTTGTCTCCAGTCTGGTGGGCTTGCCTTCCATTCCCGTTGTAATTCCCATTCTGATTATTGTTCCTCGCATTCTGATCACTAATCCTCTCCAACCTCCTTACAAAAGCTTCGAACATCTCGGTTGGATCTATTACCGGGGGTGCATCTTCAATAGCAGGACGATTCCTGAGATTTCTTCCAGCCATCTGATCGAGAGAACGGTACCTATCCATCAATCAATAGAATTCGGTCAACCCCTCGAGAAGAAAGAAAACTCTAAACGATAGAAAGCGACTAGACACGGAATAAAGTCGAACTATCTTATCTCAATTCTATCTTAACGGCAGATCCTAGGTGTTTTCTGGACAATTGGTCGAGCCATAACCTGGCTCTGATACCAAAAAGCCTGTCACGCCCCGACGTAGCATAATTCAGGAAAGCATTTAATTTCCTTTATGGACTCGTAGGTCGTGACAAGTGAGTATGACCAATTGTCCCTGCAAACAAATAACTTAACAACATTTCTAAAAGAAAGGATACTAATAAACATAAGCTCCCAAATTTAAAACTTACTAAACTATTACATAAGTCAATGTCTTAGGCACAAAACGCCCTTATTCAAAAGCTATTCTCCAGTCTATTACAACTTCAAAAATGAAAGACATAGGAAATAATAAGCAGCCTCCTGGAAAGTTCCCTGCCTCTAACTAGCGTAGTCGAAGTACCCTGGCTGCTCCTGCCCCTGAAAATCTGGACATACAGTCCAGGACGCATCAACGCCGTCAGCTTATGAAAGCTGGTGAGTAAAATAAACAAGTGCTCGCAATGTATATATAAGCAAATAAACAACGGTACCATTTAACTTTAACAGTAATATATTCAAGGTTCCAATTCCAACATGAATCACGGGGGAATATAAGAATTAAAATACGAAATTGTACATGAATTGTGAGACATCTTATTTTGCCAATTCTTTCCTTTAGAACAATCCAATTCAATCAACACATCATTTCAGCTACCAGAAGTAATAAGTATTCAGTCATCCAATTCATACGATACACTATCGCCTCCAATACCAGGAATACTATCCGATCGGTATTGAAGTCACACGCCACACTACTGCCTCAGATACCAGGAATACTATCCGATCGATATCTAGACCAAACACAACCAACCATCGTTCCGGATATCAGGAATACTATCCGATCAATATCCGAAACGCGCGCCTTAGATACCAGGAATACTATCCGATCGATATCTAAGTCGTACACAACACTATCACCATCGCTTCGGATATCAGGAATACTATCCGATCAATATCCGAAACATGCGCCTTAGATACCAGGAATACTATCCGATCGATATCTAAGTCGTACACAACACTATCACCTCCAATACCAGGAATACTATCCGATCGATATTGAGGTCACACACCAAACTGCCACCCTTTACTCTTTTCACGCTTTATTCCACACATGCATATTGACACAACCTCGACCCTAATATGTATGTCAATGTTCCATAAATAACACCATTACTTACTCACAAAATCGGACAATCGTACGAGCATAAATTTCGGTCTTAAACATTCTTGTAAGTCCAATTTTCTAACAGTGAGCCTTTAAAACAGTGTATTTGTCAAACAGTTCTTTGAAATTCCCCAAAACATTTTCCAAACAGTCCCTTAACAAAAATTATACAAACTGCCAAAACTGCCACCTCGCGCGAGCGGGTCGCGCGAGCGAGGGGGAGGGGGTGTCGCGCGAGCGGATCGCGCGAGCGAGGGGGAGGGGGTGTCGCGCGAGCGGATCGCGCGCGCGAAAGGGCAGAACAGGTCGCGCGAGCGGATCGCGCGCGAGTTCTTGCAGAATGTCGTCTTCTTCGTTTTCTCCCCTGTTTCTGGTTTTCAAGCTGATTTTACCCATTTTCAGAATCTGTTCGTACTAGGACATGTGATATATGGTTCTCTTCAGTTTTCCGCGTAGATTAAGAATACGCGATCAATTTTAACTAATACGGATTATATCTCTAAATATTCGCGATTAAAGTGAGGGTGTCAAAACTTTAAATCAACCGTTCGTCGCGATACGGATGAATTAAGTCGTAGGATTCGAACCGTAGCCTATTGACATCGATATCTTTCATTCCCAATTTACAGAATTGATTTTGGTTACGATTTCTAAAACTCCAATTCTCAAACTTCAATGGTGTATTGATATATATACACATATACACACATATATACACTGAAATTTACATATATATACGTTGAGAGTGAGTTTAATTTACTCACCGAGGTGTTTACTATAGAGAATTTGAGATAGATAATTTCCCCCGAGAATTCCGTTGTTGAGAATGCTCCTCCGTTTGTGATCTTGAGATGTGTATATATGTATAACTATGTATGTGTTTGTGTATATAATCTAAGTGTGTGTGTTGTGTGATGATCTTTGAGAGGTAGAGAAAATTGAGAGAGAATTAGAGAGAGTTTCAGAGAGTTTAGGTGAGTGAGAGATGAGAGACTGTGAGTGAGAGAGAGAAAGCAACGTGTATATATAAACTGCCCAAAATTGGGCTCCAAGCAAAGGGTGGAAATTGCACGGTGTGGTTGAGCTCACGTGCTCCCACACCTAAAACGCGATATAAGGCGCAGTTTGAAATTAAAACTGGTATTTTACGGTTGAAAATAAAATGCAGAGAATTATATTAACATAGGAATTAAATTCCCGGTTATACAAAATTATAGATATCGATTTTGAAACCACAGAAAATATTTTGGAAATTACAGTTTGACCCCAGATAATTATTACAAAGAGAAATTAAATTAAAATACTCATGGAAATGAAACGAAATATTTATTTATTAATGATAATAAAATACAGGGCGTTACAAAATTACAAAAAAAAAAACATAGGAAACTGTAGAATGACTAAAACATCATTTTAAAAAGTTTTGGGGCAACTATGTAATTATACTAAAATACAGGGATTTTATAAAAATCAAAAAACTGTAAAATAAATATTTCAGACTGTAATAAACAGAATTACAAGTACCATGCTCGAAACCGTGACCAAATCTGATGTCGGTAGACATCTATACGTCCGTTTAAAGTTTTGGGGGTGTAAATGAAATTTTCGAAAATAAAAATCTGGGCAGAATGCACTGTTTGGACAGCCTACTATGTTCAACTTCGAAAGGTCATAACGCTCTCATTCCTTAACCTTTTTAAGTGATTTAAGAGCCTATCTTGTGTGAAATTTTGCATAGAATCCAAATCAAGAGTCGGTTTTACCATATTCAAATCACAGAATGTGAAATTACCAATTTACCCTTTGTGCAAGAAAGTCAAAAACTATTTTAAGGGTAGTTGTATAGGTATTCTAGGAGTCTACCTTCAAAATTTCAGATCTTGAAAAAGTCGGAGTAAAGAGAAATCTAAGTTTTACTATTTTAGACCCAACCAGACTATGATCATGAGTTTTTCTAAATCTAAGTCAATTAATCAACTAACAACTTCAAAACTCATAAAATATAAGTAAAACAATATAGAAAATAATGAAACACTACACAAAACAATGGGTATGATTTACTCACCAAAACAAGATAAAGAAAATAATAGAACTTTAAGAATGAAAGCATCTTGAGAGCTCCAATCCTCCTTCTCTACCTTCTTCTTCTTCTTGGATGTAGATTATGTGTGTGGAGTGTGAGTAGGGAGAAAGGGAGGTGGCTAGCTTTAAATTAGGTTTAAGAAACTAAAAACACCAAAACAAATACTAAATCCCGTTTTTTAGTTTTAGGTCTCACAAAAAGGCTTCATATAGGCCCGAAACACATTCCCAAATGCTTAAAATATTAGCCCAATGGGTATACATGACCTGGGTACCGATTCCCAAGTTAATTATATCACTAAATACATATAGGGCCTGTAAACACTGCTCAAAAAAATAAAATGATACCTTATCATGTTTTAAAATATAATATTTTGTATTAGAAAAAATATGGGGTATTACATATTAAACCCACCAAAATTGTCCAAAATACCCCTCAATAAAAGGCACACGTTTATTTCTTTGCTTGGAAAAACAATGAGAGAAATATAATGAGTCTTTTCAAATCTTCATTTCAAATTTTCATCTCAAATGATGTGGCATTGAAGTGAGTTACAGTGGTTCCTTTGCTACATCAACGCCATTTCATTTGAGATGAAAATTTGAGATAAAGATTTGAGAGGAGGGATAGTCAAACAGAGACTTTATTTATTGTTTGGTTAGTCTTTGTTTCTTTTTAAAGTAGTTAGTCTATCAAGCTATTGTTCCAAGTTATAAGAACAAAAAGTGTAAAAAAAAAAAATTAATAATAATAATAATTAGAAAGAAAGAAGAAGAAAAGCCTTATTACTACCAAGTGGTACATTGTATGGGAGTTACATCCATTCTAACAACGGTCATTCGACCATCTATTCCCCCATTGGTTTTAGTGGTCTGGGATATTTGATGCATTTTAATTTGGTCTTAATCAATTGTACTCCCCTCTTTTAAAATGAGGGTTCATATTTTTTTAGATGTTCTAAAAATAAGTGTTTATTGTCTTAAATTGATATATAGTTTTTACTTACTTTTTAAAATTATCTTTATATTAGAGACATAATAGCACTTATGTGTGGTGCAAAAATAACAAAAAAGACAAACACTCATCACAGCTAAGGGTAAAATTGAAAAGTGACTTTTTAATGAACCAAAAAAGAGTTATGATGAATTGTTTCCCTCTTTAATTTTCCCTCACACATAACCCAGAGTGCATTTTTGCTCACCCAAAAAATGGTTCACCAATGCTCACCCAAGTGTCCCATTGGCCAATGCAGTGAGACTCATGATTAAACAAATGATATTTAATTCTGGATCCCACTGCATTGGCCAATAAAATACTTGAGTGAATATTAGTGAACTATTTTTTGGATGAGCAAAAATATTTTCCAATTTTTAGTCCTCAATGGCAACCTTGCATTAGTCCTCAATGGCAGCATTATCGGCATTAGTCCTCAATGGCAACTTTGCGTTAGTCCTCAATGGCAGCATTATCGGTGTTAGTCCTCAATGGCAACCTTGCGTTAGTCCTCAATGGCAACCTTGCATTAGTCCTCAATGGCAGCATTATATTTAGTCCTCAATGGCAACCTTGCATTAGTCCTAAATGGCAGCATTATCGGTGTTAGTCCTCAATGGCAACCTTGTGTTAGTCTTCAATGGCAACCTTGCATTAGTCCTCAATGGCAGCATCATCGGTGCTAGTCCTCAATGGAAACCTTGCATTAGTCCTCAATGGCAGCATCATTTGTGTTAGGCCTCAATGGCAACCCTCATTAATCCTCAATGGCAATTTCTATTAGTCCTCAAAGGCAATCCCCATTAGTCCTCAATGGAGATCTCTGTTAGGCCTCAATGGCAATCCCCATTAGTCCTCAATGGCAGCATCATTTGTGTTAGTCCTCAATGGCAACCTTGCATTAGTCCTCAATGGAAATATCATTTGTGTTAGTCCTCAATGGCAACCTTGTGTTAGTCCTCAATGGCAATCTTTTTTGAACTTGCGTTAGTCCTCAATGGCAGCATCTTTTTGGTCGATATTAGTCCTCAATGGCAATCTTTGCTGAAGTCCTCTAGATTGAGGCAAATCTCTGTTGAAGTCCTCTAGATTGAGGCAAATATGTTGAAGTCCTCTAGATTGAGGCAAATCTCCGTTGAAGTCCTCTAAATTGAGGCAAATCTCCGTTGGAGTCCTCTAGATTGAGGCAAATCCTTGTTGAAGTCGTCTAGGTTGAGGAAATTCATATTGGTGTAAGGCATACAATGCATTCATATCACCAGAAAGAGCATGATCATGGGTCTTTGCATCTATATAGCATGACATTGCATTGACAGTCGTTATTCCATGAGCATGTGCATCACGTTAGGATATGTGCATTCATCCGTGTGATTATTTGTGCTTAGGAGTTGTCCCTTGCCCGAACTACGCCCTGGTCTGATTCCCAAAGGGATACGTAGGCAGCTCACCGTTGAGCACGACCAGCACCGACCGTCTCTGCGAATGTTTTGCAACGCATTTTATTTTTACCTAAGTTCAATAGCCCGGTCAAAGGCTTGTCTTCACACAGGCTTCGACATTCACTTGTGATACGCGTTGCTTCACAAGCTCTGCCGAAGAGGGGCAAACTGTAGACACCCCAATTTTGACCGAATTATTAAACTTAGGGGGATTTATCTCTAGAAATCAATGATGAATAATGTCCCGACGATTTTCTTCAAGTTCATCGCTTCGACTTCTGAAAAGCTTCAAGTTCCCAAACCTTGCTCCTAATATCCCTAGATTTGGCCAATCACTGACCATCTATCTTGAGCTCACTGGATCATGGGTTACTTTCTAAAAAAAATAGCATAGATTGAATAATAATAATTATTATTATATTTTCTAAAAATAACATTGTTTCCTGTATTTTATTTAGATTTAAAAAGAAAAATGTGTCTATACATATATATATAGGAAAAAGAAAATAATAAAAGAAAGTAGCCCATGTGATTTGGAGAGTTAGAGATCCACTGGCATATTCCTTATCTAAGAAATACCCAAAAAGCCCTTTGTTGGGCACTAATCTCCCATGTGTTTTGAAGATGCTCTAGAATGTTCCTTTATTCTAGCCAACTTAAATGCCTTTCAAGTTTATTGGAATTACATAGAAGTGCCATGGAGAATTGGAGATGCCATAGAATATTCCTAACCCACCATAAATTGACCTATCTACCCTTATCTTAGCCCCTAAGATAATGAAAGTCTATAAAAAAAAACCATTTTCTCTCATTTTGAGAAGGGGGAGACACTTGAATTATATAGAGAAATATTGGGAGAGCTTTAAAAAAAAAAGATAGAGAGAGAAACTCTACCAATTATTTTACCCAAATCCCAACAAAACTCTACCCAACCATCAAATCACCATGGAAGGAGCTTGAAGCTTGAGGAAGAAGAAGAGGAAAAGCTTGAGGAATTCAACATCTCTACAAGTTTTGAGAAGATCTAGAGGTAAAGCCTTCAAATATATATATATATATATATAATAATTCAATCACAAGTTCTTAGATCTAGGAACTTTACACATTTTCAAAACCTCTCTTCTTACCCCATTTCATCACACACCACCAAGAACTTGTGATTGAACCTCATAACACTTCATTAATTTGGATCTAATTAATGCCTTGGGTTTGAGATAAATTAGTTTTGAAGAATTTATGTTCCTAAATAAAACTTTGATTTCCTTTATTTCTATTTCATTCATAAGGTTCATGAGATCTTCCATATCTCATTGAAACTCTTTGAATTTGATTCCTTAGTTTCCTATGATCTTATGATCCATATGGAGATTAAAATGAATCATGATTATAATCTACACATAGTTGGTGAGATGCTAGCACCAACTCATGACTAGGATCTCTTTACTATGAATCTTATGGAATTTATACTATATTCCATGGAGATTAGAGTAGATTTGCTTTTTTTAGTCTCCAATGACCATCAAATGGTAGGAGAAATATTTTAGTTTAAGTCCATCTCTATGGCTTGGACTAATCTCTTCCTTGGGTTTTGAGAAGTTCTTCATACTTCATCCAAAACCTACATGTATGTGTGTCTTTAGCCTCCAATGACCACCAAGTGGTAGGAGTAATGATTTGAACTCAAAGTTTCATAAGTTTGAGTTCATTGTTTGGGATTTTGTGAAGTCCATTTCATACTTCATTAAAAGTCCATAAGTCTAAATAGGTCCTTAGTCTTCAATGACCATCAAATGGTAGAAGAAATGATTTGGTTTAGGCCCAACATTATGATTTAATAGTTGAGGTCAACCAACAAAGTTGAACTAGCAAAACGAAAACAGTGATTTCACAAACTGTTTTCGATCAAAGATTTTTAGTTCGAAATCTAACTATTGAAATCAAGTGAAACCAACGGGAAAGTGTCAATAACACATTATTTTACCACTATAATTTTTGTTTTAGTAAGATTTTATGCTTAGAATGGTTTGATCATGAATTTTGTGAGACAACCACAATCTATCCAGAATTTCAGAATAGTTTCAGAACAGCAAACCGATTTTAAAATTGATAGATCAGAGATCTAACCAAGTTTTCATGACCTCTAATAATTTTTTATAAGAACCTTAATGTGTTAGGAAGGTTTCCTAAAACGAATGAAGCAATTCAGATTTGTTTGCTATTTTTAAAAAATCATACAAGATCTCTGGACAGAGAGTTGTAAAATCCTGAGTGAGGTTTAGTATTTTCCGTTTTCCCGGAGATCTAACCGTTGAAACCTCGATTTTATTTTTGGGTTAGAAACAAGACGCACAGAGGCATCACATATCCAAAAATCATTAAGATCCAACCGTTGGAAGTATTTTATTTCTATTTCTTAAGATCAGGTTTGCTCTATTTAATTCATAAAAAAACTGGTACTGTTTTTTGTTTAATCTTATTTATTTCAACTCAAATGGTTCCCTAATGTCTTGGGACCCGAATCATGTTTTGAATAAGGATAATTAGTTTAAATCCAGAGGCTAAGTGATCCAAATTAGTTAATACATTCATGTCTCATTCTTGTTCATATTCATGCATTCATTGATACATGATAATATTCATAAGTAGGACTTATCTCTTGTCTTAGTTGAATCTAGTTGAACATTGACTTAGAATTAATTACTCTTTGATATTATATCTTGTCTAAGGCATGTGTACTAACTTTTGTTTTGTACCGCATTTGAGGTACAATTTCTCATCCCTTCTCTAGTTTAATTCATTTCTTTGATTTTTGAATTGATTTTCGACTCCATATGCGACACCTTAGCCTAGGTTTTGCCTTATGTGTATATATGTGTTAGAGACCTTTTAGGATTTCTATTCTCGCATGCATTGCACGTTTAATATTTGCGGCCGGATCCCGGGTATGTTTTCTAGTTCTCTATTGCATATCATGTTGCTTGCTACTTGAATTACGTGGCTTATGAATGATATTTTGCCATTAGCAATTTTACACCATTTCCAACATGCTTGTGTTATGTATACCTATATATGTATTAATTGAGGGCATGCTTAGATTATTAATTTGATTAAAAAGGATGTTGAGTAGAGGTCTATCGCGAGATAGGATGAAAAGGGGTGTTTTAGTCCGTCGGGCTCCTTCCCCTTTCATTCCATAATCCCCGGACCCAGTTTATCTTTGGTTTCGCAAAAAGATCGGTTTGTCTTTAATTGGTTTCTTAATTTTTCCTTTTAAAAATTAAGTGGCAACTCATTTGTTTTTAGAAATTGATTTTGAAAAGTTGTGGGTAAAAGAAAGAATAACCTGCGATATCCACAATCTGGCGACTCTGCTGGGGATCGAACCCAGAATCTCTGGTTTCGCAGACCAGAATTTCTGATTTTGGGTTCACTCGAGGATTAGACTTGAAAGCATCCTTTTAATCGAGTTAATTAATTTTTGTATGCCTGTTGCATTGCACTTGCATGTCTCGCCAGTCGATTGCACGGAACTATGACCTTGGAGGCTCGGGGCAACCCGGTCGGTCAAGCCATCATGGGGCCGTGTGATCACCCTTGATCTCGTACCATATTTTGGTATATGAAGCATCCTATCGGGTGTGTGTCAAGGGTCCCTTATTTGACCAAAACCCGGCCTTTGCATAGTAGTTTCGATAGAACCTTTCAAAATTAGGAATTCAATTCTTGATTAGGGTTATGTGCTAGGAAGTTTTGTATGCCCGGAAGGGATTACTTGAGATGATGACGATGCTTGCCTGATAGAAGATGTGTAAACTCTTAATCACTTTTGAGCAATTCCCCTCGTGTCCCGCGACATCAGGGGAACATGCCGAACCTTGATTATAAGATTATGCTTCTTATATCATGTTTAGCTAAGCATCATTGACCTTGTATGTATCCAAATTCATGGAAAGTACGGTGATAATCCGATCATGTGATCCTTCGGAACGGATTTCTGCCATCTTTATTCCAAAGTTTTCAATCGCTTTTTCAAAAAATCTTTGGAGTTCACTTCTTGATTAAAGCTCCAAACTGACCTCTGTTAAGGTATATTTTTGAAAATTGTTTTTAGAAAAAATGCTCTTCAAATGAAATTTAAAGCAAAATTTCAATCCAATCATTGTTATTGAGAAAATTTTCACATCCTCACTTTCAAAGAAGAAATCCAAAAAAAATATTGGGAATCGTTTTTGGGATAAATGCTTTTCAAAATGAATTTCAAAGCAAAAATTTTAAATTCAATCATCTTTGAGGAACGTTTAACATCCTCATTTTCAAAAAAAAAAAATTCCAAGAATTGTTTTCAAAAGGATCACATCACCCAAGGAATACTTTTTAAGCGAAATTCAAAGTTTTTCAAAAATATCCAACCTTCGAAAGGGTAATGAGGATCACAATGATAAGAGAAGTTGGCGCACTTGACATGGAGGAGGATTTTATGTGCTTATATGTTATATGTGCTAGGACTAGAATTTCCCTTTCTTTTGCATATAGAATAGGCACATACATACTTGCATTTCATCCGTGTGTCATGTGTGCGGTGCATGCATTTAGCCACATCAAACCATATAAGCATGAACATGTTTGTCACATTAACCAATATCATTGCATACATGTAGCATACAAACCCACAACATCTTCCTTCCAATTAAGATCAAAACAATTCCTCGAAATTCCTTACCTCCTGAAAATCGATTCTGCATGCGGACCTTTACATGTTGTTGAATTTGTAAAAAGAGTGGAACAACTAGATCCCCTAGTGAGGACACTTCTAATCTTCTTGGGTTCATCTTTCTTGATTTAGAAGAGAATATGTTTTTGCACACATGCTGTTGGAGGAAGGCAAACCCAGAGGTTCAAATGATGACAGTGAAGTGATAATGTTTGGAAGTACTGTTGTTGAAGCAAATATGGATGCTCCTGGGGACCCAATAATTTGAAAGTCGTCTGTGACACTCCAGTTGAGACCAAGTCAAGTCTAGTCTGGTAATCGAGTCATGTCAAGTAGGAGTCAAGTGTCAAGTCCAGTCGAGTCTTTGAGTCAGTCGGTTATCGAGTTTTTTTTTTAAGTCTCTTTTTATCGAGTCAAGTGATGTAATCCTTTTTCCCTAATAGTTGAATAAAATCTCATTCTGTTTGATTCAGTGTGCCAAGTCGTGAATGTATGGATCATTAAGCCAAGAAAGAAAAAAAGAAGAGAAAAAATAAAAATCATTTTTCAAATGATCATGGAAAATACTTTGTTAATAAATCTTTGCATTAAAAAGGATCCCCAAATGATCAAAGCAAATTCTGTGCCAAATCCAAGGAGGAGTAGAGAATTGATTTGCTTTACTTTAAGAATTTAAAGATGCTCTTGCTCAATCTTGAAAAGATGAACTTGGAACTTGAAGTTTGTTCACCATCCCCTTTTCTTAAATACCAAGCCTAAAAGATGAGCCCAACCAGTCCAAAGTCATAACTTGATCATTGATGGTAGCCAAATGTTTAAAATGAACTTCTTCTTCCAAAAAAAAAAGAAAAAAAAAAAAGAAGAAAAGAAAGAGCTCGCTAGGATGAAAACCCAAAAGGGCGCCTAGGCAAAAGTGAGAGCACGAAAAAAAAAAAGAGAGAAATTAAAAAAAAAAAAAAAAAAAAAAAAAAAAAAAAAAAAAAGATGAAGATGAAGGAGCTCGCTAGGATGAAAACCCGAAAGGGCGCCTAGGCAAAAGTTAGAGCAAGAATAAGATGCGTGTTGATTTCAAAATCCGAATCCTAGCCAGTCAAAATCATGAAGAGAATAAGAGATAGTGAGGTAGAGTAAAGAAAGGAAAGAGAAAAGAAAAGGCAAAGAATAAATAAGATTGAGAATTCTTGAGCACTTCAAAGTACATCATTGGTAGATGAATTATCCCAAAGCTTTGTGTTGTTCTCAACAAAGAAAATAAATTGGAAAGAGAGATTTGAAAGTATCAATTAGTATCAAAATTTTGTGAGAGGCTCATGGCTAAGTGGGCCTATAACAATGCAAAAGTATCTTTAAAAAAAATAAAGAGTGATTTGGAGGGCTGCTACTGCTTTATGAGTATGGTAGAGTATGATTTAAACACGATGTGTTATGATAGTTGTAAAGATTGACTGGCTAGTGAAAAGGTGAAAAGAATCAACCGCCATAAAAAAAAAAAAGAAAATAAAAGGAAAAAAATAAAAAATAAATAAAAGGGAGACGTAGTTCATGTTCTCATCATTTTGTTCAAAAGCTACCACAAGGAATCTGTTTTAGAAAATCTGCCCAGAAAAAAGCACTCATTGGACTCAAATGAAAACATGGCTCGAAAAGCCCATAATTCTTGAAGCCTTATTCTTTCAAGACCTCCAGAGTCGATGAACTACGTTTTGACCTGATTCCCACTTGGGGATACGTAGGCAACCGGCTCGGTTCGGCCATCACCCCATCATCTCATGCTATCTTTCATTCAGGGCTTTGCCGAACTACTTTGGACCTGATTCCCACTTGGGGATAAGTAGGCGAACCTTCCAAGGTTCTCGGTCTATAACCATTCCTAAACCAAAAGCATCATCCTTTGCACATTTGGTTTCCTTCCTTCAGACTAGGGGCAAACTTGTGTTTGCTTGGAGCCATATATCTATTGCCAAACCAGGTGTAGACACCCCATTTTGTCGGCTATCAGATTTAGGAGACCCATAGCTTGGTGGTTCACAATGATCGTAAAAGACTCAAAAGGACTCCTGGAAGTCAGCTCTATCTCTCAGAATGCTCAGATTGACCAAAATGCCCCTGAAAGCCCGAAGACTCCCAGATTTGGTCCCGAAGTTCTGAAAACATGCTATATCGTAAGAAAAATGATAAAAGGAGTTTTTAAGTAAAACTGGATGAAATCGTCAGCTCCCAGAGACCCCCGGAAGTCCCGGAAGTTCCCCGAAAGTCCCCGTTGACCGGTTTGACCAATGTTTGACCAGGTTTGACCAGAGTTTGACCAAGTTTGACCAAAGTCGTCCGAATTCACCAGAATCATTTTTAAATCATGAAAAAGTGTTAAAACAAGTTCCGAAAGAAAATCGAGCGAAAACATCAGCTCCCGGGAACTCCCGGAGGTTTCCAGAACTTCCCGAGAATCCCAGGTTTGACCAGTTTGACCAGAATTTGACTTTGGAACTGGGGTTCCGAAACAATTTTCAAATATTTTTCATGGATACTAGAGGTCAATAGCTTTCCGACGGTATATCGCACATAATTTCTGGATTTAAAACGAATTTATTATGAATTTTCAAAGGCTAAAAAGGCGATCAAATCGACTTTTATCGCGAATACCGCAAAACTTTTCAAAGTGACCTATCTCTGAACTATTTTTTATGTAAAGTAGACTCCATTACCTTTCCAACGGTATATCACAACCTCAATTTGAAGTTCGTATGCATTTTCTGTGAATTTCGGACGAAATAGGGCCTTTTCGCGAATATCGGAACCTCTGGGGGCCTAAACATAATTTTCTGGGCTTCTGAGGAGCAGTGCCGCCGCGGCACTGGCCCACTGCCGCCGCGCCACTCAACCCTCGCAGAGTCCATTTTTGTAATTTTTTTGGGGGTCCAATTTGATTAATTGAAAGCCAAAACGACGTAGTTTTATGTTCACAGATGTTTGGGACCAATGGGAACACTTCTAAAATCCCAAAACCACCCCAAATTGGCCTATATAAACCCCCCATTGCTCTTCATTTTGGGGGGGCCAAGTGCAAAGCTTGAAAAGTTGTAGAGAAGAAGAGAGATAGAGATAGGTTTAGAAGAAAGAAAGGGAGCTTCTCCCATTGATTTTCCATAAGAAAGTGAGTTTTATTCTTGTTTTCTTCCATTATCCTTCTATAGACTTCACATCCCAAACACCCCCAATCACCATTCTTGAGTTAGAAAGCTACTTCTATGTCCAAATGTCAAAATCTATGAGTGAAACACCAAGCTACAAGTCCAAAATCACATTGATTATCATCTATTGATTGCTATTTGCTTGCTTGTTTATATTATGTTCATCTCTTCTTACCTCATTTCTTTTTATTTTTCTTTATTTACTTACTTGTTCTTCATCATCTAAATGATGACATGAAGTTTGAGGTGAGTGAATCCTTATGGATAGTAGCTCTTGACCTCAAAAACATGTTTGATAGATGATGATCATAACTTCAATACCTCCAAGGTATTCTTGAAGTGTATTAAAGTTATGTTCTAATAAAAATAAATCTCTCCAACAATCTTGGAGGTTCTTGATGATGAGTTTGATGTTAATATTCCAAGAGGTCATAATCTCCATTTGATGTTGAAAACATACTTTCAAAATCTCTATTTCAAAACCTCTCTTAAAACCCCTCATTTCAACATCAAGAAAAGAAAACTCTAGTTTTTCCAAAACTTTCAAAACAATGAGTCAAAACAGTAAGTAATCCGAGTTCAAAGATTTTTATAGAACTCAATATTCAACATATGGATGCAAGGCCACTTGGAAAGTATTCCTAATTCATTGGAGAACACCCATGATTTTTGGTTTGACTTGGAAGTACTTGGAAATGGTCCATTTGGATCCCAACATTCCTTCCAAACATTCTGTTTTTGCTTTCACAGCAGCTAGGTCCACTTCCAACCTCTTTTTCAGAAAACTTTTCCAAAAGGGGTGGTCCTAACATATTTTTCCCTTAAACTTCAATGTCTTAGGAAACGTTCTGTATAAAATGGGCCTCTAGATCATTAGTTTTCATTTTCTAAGATTTTCAAAAATTTCAGTCGACAGTACGGACTCTGTTTCTGAGTGACCTGTGTTGTTTATATGATTTCTCTCAATATGTGATAGATATTCAAGATTGGCCTTTTGGGTTGTGTTCTAGACACAATAAGGAAGATCTCCATAAAATATTATGCATTGAAAACATTCCTAACCCCTCTTTTCAATTTCCAAAAGATGATGCTACTGTTCTGTCCACTATTCACAGCAAGCACATTTTAACTTTCATTCTTTGATTTGATGCTAATATGCATTCCAAATTAGTTCATATCTTAGGAAGTAGTTCATACTACATTTGTACATATCCCATATTGATTTCATCCATCCATTCATACACATTTTAGACTTCTAAGTCATTCTAGGAATCCATGAACACAAAACACACTACAACCTTGGCACACTCTAGATACATACATTGCATCCATGCAAAGATTTGGGATTTTTGTAGCTCCTAATCTAAAAAGATTATAAGGAATGATCATGATCACACGTTCATGCTCCCCTCGATCTAATCGTCCTTTCTCATCCGTCCTGGGGATTGAGAAATCTTCTTTTCTCAAAGATTAACATGCATCATACTAATTTGCTAAGTATATTTTACTTTCTTTGATTTATTTGTTTCAAGAACAATTCATGTCCCTTTAGATTAGGAAAACTTTATTATCTGATACATGATTAGACGATTTCTCCTAGGTTTATTTGTGTGATCTTTCACTTTGCATTGTGTGATATTTGGCTTAGATCTTATGAATGATATCTTATCTTTAGATCTTCCATTTCAAATCTCCTTATGTGATGTAATATACTATCATAGCATTATTTGTCGAACCATACATAGTATAAGATGATTATTTGGATGCTAATTGAGGCCCGTCGAAAGACGGGGCGAGTTGAGGGTGTTTTAGTCGCGACAAAGGCTCCTTCCTCTCTCGTACCAAAACCTCGAACCAAGTTCTTTGGTGATGAAGGGCCGGTGCCCTTATCCGCTTGGGTGAGTCAAAATTAGGTTTCTTGGTTCCTTAAAGACCAAGTGGCGACTCTGTATCTGTTTTCAACAGACCTTTCGTTTTCTTTCCTTGATTCAAATCAATTTCAAAGCAATCTCAAACAAGAGAAGTGGTCCGATTCCGCGTGTCCACAATCTGGCGACTCTGCTGGGGACTTTATTTTCAAAACAAAATAATACAGAGGTTTGACTCATAAGAAGCATCCTTAAAATCATCTTTTTACTGTGTATGGTTCACTGCATTGCACTTCTGCATTTCCCCCTTCTGACTGTGTCTGAAACACGGCGCTGACATTGTTCAGGTCTTGCTGTGCCAGGGCACAAGTCACCGTTGATACTGTACCTTCCAAGGTATATCAAAAAGAGTAAAAACCTCCGTACTGTCTCTCCGACGGTATATTGGAACTCTCGTCAACGGACCCTCTTTGACTAAACCCAGCCTTTGCATATAGATTCCTGTAGAACCTTTCATAGGACTATTCATTTATCTTTTCAGATAGGACAATATGATATAACTGTTGTATGCCCTGACGGGATTACCTGCGCGGTGTAGATGCTTATGTGGCATAGAATAGAACCTCTTTCTTATGATTCCTAAGGCAATCACTCACATGTGATCACATTGAGTTGACCTGCCTAGGCACCATGACAAAGATGTCTGCTCCATGCTCACAAAGATATACACCGCGAACCTTGTTTGTCGGTCCTAAAACATAGGAGTATGAGAACCTGCTAGAAAGTACGATCACTGTAACTGTACTAACCCATTTCTCTCAGAAACTCTGCCCAGATATCCCAGATATAACCATATGAACCCAATTTCTCCCAAAAACTCTGTCCAGATATCCCAGATATAACCGCACTTACCAATTTCTTCAAGAAACTCTGTCCAGATATCCCAGATATGACCATACTAACCAATTTCTCCCAGAAACTCTGGCCACATATCCCAGATATAACCGTACTTACCAGTTTCTCCCAAAAACTCTGTCCAGATATCGACCAAGAATGCCCAGTCCTCCTCGGAAGTCTCCGTAAACCCTGAAAATCCCTGTTATCCCTTGGTGATCGTACTGGAAAGTAAGATTGGCACACTCTATATGGTTAGGACCTTATTTGTTTAACTGCTATCTGTTAGAAATAGGAGCATCATATAGATTAGGGCCTACATCCGCATGCTTGCCTCATTTGCATACACCATTCCTATTGATCTGCACGCACTATTTCAGTCAGGCTGTACACGAGTCAGTCCACGCCTGTTAACATTACTATAGTTGTCATCTCAATCATCACTGTTACAAGTCTAACACAGTCTTTTCACACCTATATGTCAGTACAAGTTTTGAGCACCCAGGATCTGGATTTGTGAGTCAGAGGATTAGGGAGTCACCTTGTCAGAATCACTCAGTCAAAAGTCAGCTTTATGGATCCAAAAGGTTTGGAAGCAAGAATGACAGAAATGATCAACCAACAGTCTGACCGGTTGGCCCAAGTTTTATCCTTCATGGAGGAATTGAAGCAGCAGTGGCCGCAGCCTCCACCTGGGTTTGAACCACCCCTACATGAGAACGGCGGAGAAGAAGTATGGTTTCAAGGGGTCCCGCCGCCTGCATATGAGAAAAAGCTCCACGAGAAAATGGATAAGGTCGACAAGCTCGAGAACATACTAAGGAAGAGTAAGGGGGTCGACGATTACATGTTAGATCTGGAAGGATTGTTCGAGCCCAACAATGTGAAGCTACCCGAGAACTTCAAGATGCCTGAAATTGACCGTTTTGACAGAACTGGAAATCCAAAGAGCCATATAAAGTTCTGCATGAGTGTTTTCCAATCAATAGGCTGCAGCCATGAGCACATCGCAATGTTGTTCCCTCAAACCCTCGCCAAGGCTGCTCTATCCTGGTTTCTGACCTTGGAGGTTTCTAAGACGCGGACTTGGGAAGATATAGTCCAGGTCTTCGTTGATCATTACTCCTACAACCAAGAGCTTGATGTCACCATCCGGGATCTGGAGACTACCCGGCAGAACTTCAATGAGTCCTTCGCTGCATTCTTGAGCAGATGGAGGAACAAAGTGGCCCAAATGACCCACCGACCAGTCGAAAAGGAACAAGTCCGGATGTTGATCAAGAATCTACAGCCGATGTACCATGAGAAACTATTTTACCAGTCCATCTCAACATTTGAAGAACTGTTTGAGATTGGGATTAGAATTGAGGATGCAATCAGGGAAGGGAAAATCAAGAATGAAGCATCACAAAGCCAGTCCAAGAGGCCAGACTACTCCCGGAATCCCCCGGATGTTAATGCCCTTAGCAGCCAACCCATGGCGTACCCTCTTAGACCATACCAACCCTCCAGCCAGGCAAACCCCTCCAATCGCCCTTACCAAAATAGGGTACCCCGTGAATTTTCCAAGCTGGATATCTCCCCCTCCGTAGCCTTAGGCCGCCTGCTAAAAAAGGGACACCTCCAACTCCTTCAGCCTCGTGCCGATCCCCCACCACCTAACTGTGACCTGTCCAAACGATGTGCCTACCACCAAGGCCCAGCCCACGACACCGACCGATGCATACGTCTCCGCCATGATATCCAAGACCTTATTGACCAAAGAGTCATTGAGCCACCACCCATTCAATCCCATGTCACCTAAGCCCCTGGCCGGTCCTTTCAAATGATCTCCTTCGCTAAGGATTGTTGAAGTTACGCAGTGAGTTGATAGTGTTTGGAACTTCTGCTAAAATAATAATAATAATAAATGGGTCACAAAGACACTCCATTTGAGACCAAGTCGAGTCTGTTCTATATTTTGTGTTTATTTCAAGTTTGATCTTGTGGTCGAGTCTGTCTATCATCAAGTTATTGTGAGTCCGTATCAAGTAATATAATCCTTCTCTTCTGATGGAATGAAGTCTCATTTTGCCTAATCTGATGTGTATATTCATAAGTACATGAATCGCTAAACTGAAAATGTCACTTTTCAAATTACCATGGACATTACTTTGCTAATAAATTTTTGCATCAAACAAAAAAAAAAAGAGAAAATCCCAAACAGGCCAAAGTCGATTTCGCGCTGACCCCCAAAGAAGAGCTGAGAATTGAATGGTCTTACTTTAAGAATTTAAAGATGCTTTTGCTCAAATCTCGAAAAGACATACTAGAGACTGATTTGGGGCTTGCCCAACACACTTTCCACCATTTCTACCATTTCAAAGCCTTGGACCCAACCCAATTGATAGCCATGCGAACCTGTGAGAACTTGGTCCTTGTTGGTAGCCAAACATTTCAATGAGTTTCTTCCCCCTTCAAAAAAAAAAAATGAAAAAAAAAGAAAAAAAAAAAAAAAGGAAAGCTCGCTAGGTTGAAAACCCGAAAAGGGCACCTAGGCAAAAATAAGAACTGAAAAAGGTGTTGATTTCCAAGATCTGACCCTAGCCAGTCAAAATGTTGGAGAAAATTGTGATGAAACAAATGAGAGAATCATACGCTTCAAGATACGTCATGAGAACATGCCTAGATCACATTTCAAAAGGCTCGGAACGACCACAAATAAATTCTGGGAACTGATATGCACATTCTGGAATTCTGAAATTGTAATCAAAAGATCTCACAAGAATCAACTATGTGAAAAGGAAAATTGACTGGCTAGGCGAAAGTGAAAAGGATCAATCCTCAAAACAAAATAAAAAGAAAAAGAAAAGAAAAGAAAAGAAAAGAAAGAAAAGACCGAAACTGAATCTTCTTATTCAAAGTTACCACAAGTGGCTCAAGTTTGAACTTCTTTGACGATTGGTTTGAAAAACCCTCATACCTCAAACCCCTTATTTCAAGCCTTACCTTGAACTACGCTCGACCTGATTCCCACTCGGGGATACGTAGTCAACCACATCGGTTCGGTCGACACCATCATAATCAACCCCTCATTCTTTCAAGACTTTGGCCCGAACTACGCTCGACCTGATTCCTGCTCGGGGATACGTAGGCAACCACAATGGTTCGGTCACCCCACCTACCTAAAAATTAACCCGCTTCTTTTCAACCATGGCCCGAACTACGTTGGACCTGATCCCCACTTGGGGGTACGTAGGCAGACTTTCAAAAAGAAAAGAAGGATGGCTCGCTAGGTCGAAAATTCGAAAGGACGCCTAGGCAAAAGTTAGAGCTAAATCTAAGGTGAGCAATAACAAAAGAGAGAAAAGAGCTCGCTAGGTTACCTCACTGGTGCCTAGGCAAAAAGTTATGAGCATTTGAGAGATTAAAGTCACGGTCCATGCCTCAAACCAGAAAATCACCTTCCACACTAGGGGCAAACTTCGGCTACCCGCCTCGTTTGCCTGACTTTTACTATCTACCCTTCACACAAGGGGCAAACTTCGGTCACCTACCTCGTTTGCCCAAAACCTCCAATGAACCTTCCTCCAAACTAGGGGCAAACTTCGGTCATTTACCTCGTTTGCCTACCGATCCCACTTCATGCCCTTCAAACTAGGGGCAAACTTCGTTTGCCACCCGATCCCTATACACCAATGGTAAGCCTTCAAGTCACAAACATTGTCTTGAACAGATGGAAATGGAGCATCTTTTATTCTATAAGCTAAGGCACTAATTCAAAGCACATCTTGGGAGAATCAAAGAAATTGATTAGATCAGTAGGGAGGAATTTTCAAAAAACCAGATTATTAGCAAAGTGCTGACATATCAAGATGAGGAGTGAACATAAAAGATGAGCGGTACATCATTCATGGTAAAGGCACTTTGGATCGTGGCAATTTGAGAATTTCAAGTCCAAGTCAATCCTTCTTTATTTGAGTCAGTAGTAATCTAATCACAAGTGTGTCAGAGACCAAGGTTTCATACAAACTAACCCAACTTTCCTTGTCGTTCCTGTTAAGTCCATTTGTCCTGATGGTCTCAAATGTGTGGGTTAAAGGTGATTCCCAATTATAAAAAAAAAACTTTGGGTATAAGCAGAAGTGCCAAACATTATTACTACACCAGTCAAGGTCGCAACATGAGAATGTCCCAGGTACGAGTGGCATAAACTCGTAAGTGGTTGCAAACTACAAACCGACAGTTGTTTCTCAAGGCGGCCGATCGGAGGAAATATCGCCAACACCGAGAAACTATTGCTGATAAGGTGTGTCGATGAGACATGTTGTTGAGGTGTTTTAGGGCCCAAAGTCTAGATGTGTTGATGAGGAGTGTTGATAAGATGTGTTTTAGTGCCCAAAGTCCAAGTGTGTTATTGAGGAAGAGCATCAGATGTGTCCAGGAACATCAGAAGAGAGCATCGTTGAAGAGTTGAGGAATATCGGATGAGTTGAGGAACATCAGATTTGTTGAGAAGCGTCGTTGAAGAGTTGAGGAACATCGGATGTGTTGAGGAACATCAGATTTGTTGAGAAGCGTCGTTGAAGAGTTGAGGAACATCGGATGTGTTGAGGAACATCAGATTTGTTGAGAAGCGTCGTTAAAGAGTTTAGGAATATCGGATGGGTTGAGGAACATCAAATTTGTTGAGAAGCGTCGTTGAAGAGTTGAGGAATATCGGATGGGTTGAGGAACATCAGATTTGTTGAGAAGCGTCGTTGAAGAGTTGAGGAATATCGGATGGGTTGAGGAACATCAGATTTGTTGAGAAGCGTCGTTGAAGAGTTGAGGAATATCGGATGGGTTGAGGAACATCAGATTTGTTGAGAAGCGTCGTTGAAGAGTTGAGGAATATCAGATGGGTTGAGGAACATCAGATTTGTTGAGAAGCATCATGGAAAAGTCGAGAAGCATCGTTAAGATTTGAAGAACACCGTTGACAATCAAGAAGCCTTGAGAAAGCACCGTCAAAGATTCTAGGAACAACATAAGCGCCATTGAGAATTGAGGATTGAGAAGCACCGTTGAGACTTTGGGAGTCACCGAGTCCATAGTGTCACGACTAAGAGGAGCACGAGTCAAGAATCACTTCACCCAACATGACACATAGCCCATCGGTTGCGGCACACACAAATCACAAAGCCAACTGGAGTGGCAAACACACCATAAGCATTCTTTTGAGCACCACAGTATCACTTTGAGCACCACGCTCTTCCTTGAGTAAGACCTCCAGGTCGAGCTCCCTCACAAGTCTATTAGTCATAGTGAAGCATAGATCACCAAGCCCACTGAGAGTGGCAAATACACTGAACACATGTACTAGGACCACAAGCGTTTTAGAACACAATACAGGCACGACACAAGTCCACTCGGAGTGGTACACCCCACAGCACCAATTCATGCTAAGATCAGAACACTAGACATGATAGGACTTAGGACAAAATTCATATCACATCCATGCATAGCATATCACTCTTATAGCATAGCATCCGCCTGATTGTTGTGTATGTGCATGTGTGATTTATTCCTTTGTGCCCTGAACTACGTCCTGGTCTGATTCCCCTTGGAATACGTAGGCAGCTCACGCAGAGCGCGACCAGCACTAGCCTCAGCATCATTGCATCTTTTGCAACGCTTTTTATCCTAAATCTATAGCCTCCAAAAGACCTGTCTCTTCAAAACTTTGGCACTCGCTTGCGACATGCGTTGCCTCGCAAGTTCTTGCCAAAGAGGGGCAAACTGTAGACACCCCATTTTGTCGGCTATCAGATTTAGGAGACCCATAGCTTGGTGGTTCACAATGATTGTAAAAGACTCAAAAGGACTCCTGGAAGTCAGCTCTATCTCTCAGAATGCTCAGATTGACCAAAATGCCCCTGAAAGCCCGAAGACTCCCAGATTTGGTCCCAAAGTTCTGAAAACATGCTATATCGTAAGAAAAATGATAAAAAGAGTTTTTAAGTAAAACTGGATGAAATCGTCAGCTCCCAGAGACCCCCGGAAGTCCCGGAAGTTCCCCGAAAGTCCCCGTTGATCGGTTTGACCAAGGTTTGACCAAGGTTTGACCAGGTTTGACCAGAGTTTGACCAAGTTTGACCAAGTTTGACCAAAGTCGTCCAAATTCACCAGAATCATTTTTAAATCATGAAAAAGTGTTAAAACAAGTTCCGAAAGAAAATCGAGCGAAAACATCAGCTCCTGGGAACTCCCGGAGGTTTCCAGAACTTCCCGGGAATCCCAGGTTTGACCAGTTTGACCAGAATTTGACTTTGGAACTGGGGTGCCGAAACAATTTTCAAATATTTTTCATGGATACTAGAGGTCAATAGCTTTCCGACGGTATATCGCACATAATTTCTGGATTTAAAACGAATTTATTATGAATTTCCAAAGGCTAAAAAGGCGATCAAATCGGCTTTTATCGCGAATACCGCAAAACTTTTCAAAGTGACCTATCTCTGAACTATTTTTTATGTAAAGTAGACTCCATTACCTTTCCAACGGTATATCACAACCTCAATTTGGAGTTCGTATGCATTTTCTATGAATTTCGGACGAAATAGGGCCTTTTCGCGAATACCGGAACCTCTGGGGGCCTAAACGTAATTTTCTGGGCTTCTGAGGAGCATTGCCGCCGTGGCACTGGCCCACTGCCGCCGCGTCACTCAACCCTCGCAGAGTCCATTTTTGTAATTTTTTTGGGGGTCCAATTTGATTAATTGAAAGCCAAAACGACGTAGTTTTATGTTCACAGATGTTTGGGACCAATGGGAACACTTCTAAAATCCCAAAACCACCCCAAATTGGCCTATATAAACCCCCCATTGCTCTTCATTTTGGGGGGGGCAAGTGCAAAGCTTGAAAAGTTGTAGAGAAGAAGAGAGATAGAGATAGGTTTAGAAGAAAGAAAGGGAGCTTCTCCCATTGATTTTCCATAAGAAAGTGAGTTTTATTCTTGTTTTCTTCCATTATCCTTCTATATACTTCACATCCCAAATACCCCCAATCACCATTCTTGAGTTAGGAAGCTACTTCTATGTCCAAATGTCAAAATCTATGAGTGAAACACCAAGCTACAAGTCCAAAATCACATTGATTATCATCTATTGATTGCTATTTGCTTGCTTGTTTATATTATGTTCATCTCTTCTTACCTCATTTCCTTTTATTTTTCTTTATTTACTTACTTGTTCTTCATCATCTAAATGATGATATGAAGTTTGAGGTGAGTGAATCCTTATGGATAGTAGCTCTTGACCTCAAAAACATGTTTGATAGATGATGATCATAACTTCAATACCTCCAAGGTATTCTTGAAGTGTATTGAAGTTATGTTCTAATAAAAATAAATCTCTCCAACAATCTTGGAGGTTCTTGATGATGAGTTTGATGTTAATATTCCAAGAGGTCATTGTTGTGCAAAAATTCTAACATTTTGCATAACACAATTTCATACATATAATTAAAACTACATGTGCTTTATTAAAGTAGGTTGGACCCATTCAGGATATCACATCCCTTAATTACAATCCCTGTTTTAAGGAAACACCTTTTGATTCCAATTTAAAAGACTAATTTTAAATTAAATAAAATTTATTTATTTTTTGTTTGGGCTAGACCTAGGTGAATGACCCAGGTTGCCTACGTATCCACAAATGGGATCAAGCCATTCCGTAGTTCTTTTAGGAAATAATTTTGATTTGGTTGTGGTTTAGGGTGGATGACCCTCAAATGTGAATAGGGTGTATGACCCTTAATTTATAATGGGGTGTGCCCATTATTTTAAATATGGGTAAAAACCCATTGAATTTAATATGGGTAAGTGCCCATATGATGAAGTTGAATTTGATGAGTATACGAACTCATGAATTTGACGGTGGATATGTGATCCATGTCTAGTTAATGAACTTGGATTTAAATTTAGTGAGTGTATGGACTCATTTAATTTGACAGTGGATATGTGATCCATGTCTAGTTTACAAACTTGGAAATTTGTGAGTGTACGAACTCATTTAATTAATTTTGACAGTGGATATGTGATCCATGTCTAATTAACGAACTTGGGAAAAATTGTGACTGTACCTAAATAAATTTTAGGTTGCCTACGTATCCATCGTAAAATGGAATCAAGTCAAACGTAGTTCCATATAATTGGATTTAATGAGTATATAAACTCATTTGTTTTGACAGTGAGTATGTGACCCATGTCTTGATTTTAAGAAGTTTGAATTTTGAGTGAGACTCACATTTGATTTGGATTTAAAATTGAATTTTACATAAGTAAGTGACCTATGTACGTAATTAGACTTAGAATTTAGATTTGACATGGGTAGATGACCCATGTAATTTAGGAATGGGTGACTACTTACCCATTATATTTATTTATTTGAAAATTTAAAATGGGTATATAACCCATTGGTACACAGTCCATGCAATGGATTTGCAAGTTAAGGGAAATTTGTTTATGGCTTTTGCATAAGAATTGATGTATCCCATGTGAACCACTTGAAATGGACCAAACCATTTCTTCTTAGTCATGTCACAGCCATGGATCAATATCCAATCAAAAGCTTTGATATCAAATTGGGCAACAAAAAAAAAAAAATCAATGGTGCTGCCTTGTTTTGTGCAATTGGTTGTATTGTTTTTTTTTTACTTCATTGCATTGCATGCACAAGGATGTCATGGACATCAATTTGGTGATGGACTTGCCATCAAAAATTCTGACGATGCACAGAGCATCATTTGAGTATAGTTTGCCCATTAAAAAGATGCACTGAGCATCAAATGAACATACTGATTTTTTTTTAAACTCTCTCCTTGTCTTTTTTTTTGTATGGATGAAAGAAAATTTTAAAGATGCTCAAGGCATCATTTTCAATCAACCAAACTTCTTATCAGTAGTCAATGTGAAATTTTCATTGCACTTGGTGATATACATACCCGTGCATATATATATATATATATATATATGTACGTATGTATATAGACCCATTTTGTATTTGGACCATGATCACCAAGGTGTTTTGCTCTTGTTCATGTGGAACTTTCGTAGCAATTTAAATACACACAAAACATTCTTTTAGGAAATCAGTGGAGTCAAGAGCCTCTAATTCACTTTCTAAATGTTATATATGTAGACATATGAATACACATTCGTATACACACTTTACTTTGTTGTAAAACAAAAATGTAGCAACAATATATATATATATATATTTTTTATAGTTTAAGAAGCCTTAGACTCCAAATATTTGAGTCTGAACTCATGAAGGAATAAAAATTCCATGTTTGACTTAGAAAGACCATTTGTAAAGGAGTTGAAAACTCCAAAATTGAAATGGATCCAAAGATATTCCAAAATGAATAGTTTAAAACTTGTCTGAATTTTGCAAAAAGGAGATCACAATCTGGAGAGAGAGAGATACCTTTCTTTTGACTTCTTTCACCCTTTGTGTAGAATTTTTTTTAATCTCTTTTCACGTTCCTCCCTCTTTGAATTTCAGAGTATTCTCCACTTTTTTTTTTCTGTAAAAACCACTTGTGTCTCTCCTCCTTTTTGTAAAACTTTCTGTGTTTTTCTTTTACACACTGAATGCTGTATTTATAAGCATAAGAGTAGCAATTTTCTTCCACTTTCATGGTGGGCAGTTAAGAGGTTTCGTGGGGTACAGTATGACCCACTACATGTACCCACTATCATGACATGCATGCTTTTCAACACATGCTTCAAATTGTTTTCTCCATTCATAGCCTTATTTTTTATTGCTGCTATAGTAATCGTCCATATGTGTGTGAGAGTATGACTCTTAGCTTGACACATGGCCTACATAAACCATTGTATTGATACTTTCCTTGTACAAGTGTTGGACCAAGTGTTGGACCCAATTTGCTTGCAACTGAATTGGGTATGGCTGCCAAATTAAGAATTTTTTTTTCGTAATTTTTCACAAGGAAAAATTTACTATTTAACAGTTGCCCCCTCGAGTATTATGTATGGAATTTTGAACATACGGGATACTCGAAAAGTTTTAGACTTGCAATCAAAAGTCCTATTTTGAGTGGCTGGATCCAATTTGATAACCAGACTGCTTACGTACCCTGTACGGGATCAAGCCGTACGTAGTTTGGTACAAAGGTGGAACGTTTTTTTTTGGGTGGCTGGATCTAGTTTAAAAACCAGATTGCCTACGTACCCTCTACGGGATCAAGCCGTACGTAGTTCAGTTAAGATCGAAGATTTCTTTCTATTCAAGCATAGCTCTTCTTGGTGAGCTTCCCATTGATGCGAGAACTGATGCTTCTTCTTTTAGTTGGCAAGTACTCGGTGAATTGGAACCCTTACAGGTTGAACGTAATCACCCTCCAAAGAGACTTGAGCTTTCTTCTTATTTTTCTTGTTTTTCTTTTCTTCTTTTCGTCCTGGACGTTCTGAAAATTTAATTGAAGAGGTTAGAATGTTTGGTATCCTATTTTTCCCCTTATTGACGCACATCGCCCATTCTCCTTCATTGTCGGATTTAGGATCAGGCGGGTTGTACTCTAATTTTTCACTTTGAAAGACAACTTGAATTGCCCCCTCTGGTAGCGAAACAGTTGGAATAGAACCACTCTCATTTATCTTTTTAGGTACTAGATCAGTTCCACTAAAGGAAATTGTGTTTGTACTGGCAGTGTCTTCTTCAGACGAGGGAGACTCTTCGTTTTCATATTTCTTTTCTTTTGCCTGTCGAAACCTTTGAAATATACTCCTTTGTCGGTCAATCTGCCTTTCAACATTGCTGGCCTTAGAGACCAATTCATCAAAGGTTTGAGGTTCTGCGGTTCCTACAAATGTTGCTATTTCTGGCAACAAATTATTGGAACACATTTGGACTGCAGACTGCTCAGTTACCTTTTCTAAGCATTGGAGGTTAAGACTTCTCCACCTTGTAATAAATTCATTTACATTTTCATTGACTTTTTGTCGAGCGTCTGTTAAGTCAATGATTGAAACTTTCTTCTTTGAGCTGACAAATTGGGCTAGAAATGCCTTTTGCATGTCATCCCATGTGACAATTGAACCCGGTACTAGTTGTGTGTACCAAGTAAATGCTGACCCCTTTAAAGACTGCACAAATTGCCTTATCAATAAGGCATCCACTTGAGCCGATTCTCCACAAGCTGAACAGAAATGAGCAAGATGCTCATGCGATGAACCATTTATCCCATCAAACTTTTCAAAATTTGGCTTTTGGTAGCGATGAGGGAATGGAATAGAGTCATAGTGAGCAGGATATGGTTTGAGATACCCAAGCACTAGTGGGGTCACAGAATTTTGGAATTCTCGAATCCCTTCAGCAATTAAAGTTTTCAAATCAGCTTGGGTTGGTGGTGTTGTAAAGGTTTGAATCTCCTCATAAACTTGTTCCCTTGCTGAAGTACTTGCTTGATTTGCTAGTTGAGCAGTAAGAGCTGCAATTTCAGCATCTTTCTCTGCTAATTTCCTCTGCAATTCTTGCAATTGTTCTTCGATAATAATTGCACTAGTGACAAAAACTGACATTTCCTTTGGTTGGAACTGAGATTCCAACTCATTAGGAAAAATTTCCTTTCGGAAGATAACTTCAAAATCTCTAAAAAGAGGATCATTTGAATTTGTCTTAGAGCTAGGAGCTTGTTTTGAGTTTTGAAATTTTGTCAACTCTTCTAGAGTTGAATGGGATGATGAATCATCTCCACCACTCAGTAATGATCTTCTTGAAGTTGTAGATTCCTTCAAAGGTGATTGAGATGTTATTCGAGCTCTTGATTTTGTGATCGGACCTGCATGAGGCTGGAACTCTTCTTGTGAAGGGAAAAGTGCCCCCACTTGGGCCTGCCTAGCGAGTATATAACCAGATAGGAATGCCCGCTGTCGGATTTCCTTATTTGACTTCGATTGCTCAGTGCTAAAAGCTGTGAGTGGATAAGCTGAGGCTCCGGGCCCATATTGAGCCTTAGGTGCTCTTAGCCGCCTCATTGAGTCCCTTTGCTTTTGTGTTTTCCTTCTAGAATGAGTACTAGAGAGCACAGTTGTAGTTGAACTTGCAACTTGGCTTTCCAAATGGAAAATTTTAGGTCTTTTCCCTTTAACTGATGCCCCCACAGGTGAAGAACTTGTTTCAATCGCCGGTGTTAGTTTGACTGGCTTTTCTGGCGGAGTGTGATTAGTCTTCACCACCTTAAGTTTAGGAGTAGTTGGTGTGCTAATCTCCTTATTCTCCATGGAAGTGGCCATAACTGAAATACTGTTGGGCAACTTTATTGGAATAGATCCAATTAAGGTATGATTTGGATAGTTGACTTTGGTAGGCTCCAATTGAGCGGGTTTCTGGATTTTCACAATAGTCTTAGTCTTTGTGGTTTTCTCCTTTGTGACCTTAGCAGTCACTTTTGGGATAACCCCGTTTGCAAACGACTGGAGATCAAGAGTAAAGAAAGCGCGACAAGCTTCCTTCTTTCTTTGTCCTTGAACAACGGCTGGGAGCTTGTGGTAGTCTACGGTATCTTGTGGTGCCATCTTAAACCTTTTAAGATCATACGATTAAACCACTAAGTATTTTTTCAAATAACTTTTTTTTTCTTAAAAATTGGAGATGAAAAGGAGAATGGGTCCCACCGGGCGTGCCAAAAACTATGTTGTGCAAAAATTCTAACATTTTGCATAACACAATTTCACACATATAATTAAAACTACATGTGCTTTATTAAAGTAGGTTGGACCCATTCAGGATATCACATCCCTTAATTACAATCCCTGTTTTAAGGAAACACCTTTTGATTCCAATTTAAAAGACTAATTTTAAATTAAATAAAATTTATTTATTTTTTGTTTGGGCTAGACCTAGGTGAATGACCCAGGTTGCCTACGTATCCACAAATGGGATCAAGCCATTCCGTAGTTCTTTTAGGAAATAATTTTGATTTGGTTGTGGTTTAGGGTGGATGACCCTCAAATGTGAATAGGGTGTATGACCCTTAATTTATAATGGGGTGTGCCCATTATTTTAAATATGGGTAAAAACCCATTGAATTTAATATGGGTAAGTGCCCATATGATGAAGTTGAATTTGATGAGTATACGAACTCATGAATTTGACGGTGGATATGTGATCCATGTCTAGTTAATGAACTTGGATTTAAATTTAGTGAGTGTATGGACTCATTTAATTTGACAGTGGATATGTGATCCATGTCTAGTTTACAAACTTGGAAATTTGTGAGTGTACGAACTCATTTAATTAATTTTGACAGTGGATATGTGATCCATGTCTAATTAACGAACTTGGGAAAAATTGTGACTGTACCTAAATAAATTTTAGGTTGCCTACGTATCCATCGTAAAATGGAATCAAGTCAAACGTAGTTCCATATAATTGGATTTAATGAGTATATAAACTCATTTGTTTTGACAGTGAGTATGTGACCCATGTCTTGATTTTAAGAAGTTTGAATTTTGAGTGAGACTCACATTTGATTTGGATTTAAAATTGAATTTTACATAAGTAAGTGACCTATGTACGTAATTAGACTTAGAATTTAGATTTGACATGGGTAGATGACCCATGTAATTTAGGAATGGGTGACTACTTACCCATTATATTTATTTATTTGAAAATTTAAAATGGGTATATAACCCATTGGTACACAGTCCATGCAATGGATTTGCAAGTTAAGGGAAATTTGTTTATGGCTTTTACATAAGAATTGATGTATCCCATGTGAACCACTTGAAATGGACCAAACCATTTCTTCTTAGTCATGTCACAGCCATGGATCAATATCCAATCAAAAGCTTTGATATCAAATTGGGCAACAAAAAAAAAAAAATCAATGGTGCTGCCTTGTTTTGTGCAATTGGCTGTATTGTTTTTTTTTTACTTCATTGCATTGCATGCACAAGGATGTCATGGACATCAATTTGGTGATGGACTTGCCATCAAAAATTCTGACGATGCACAGAGCATCATTTGAGTATAGTTTGCCCATTAAAAAGATGCACTGAGCATCAAATGAACATACTGATTTTTTTTTAAACTCTCTTCTTGTCTTTTTTTTTTTTGTATGGATGAAAGAAAATTTTAAAGATGCTCAAGGCATCATTTTCAATCAACCAAACTTCTTATCAGTAGTCAATGTGAAATTTTCATTGCACTTGGTGATATACATACCTGTGCATATATATATATATATGTACGTATGTATATAGACCCATTTTGTATTTGGACCATGATCACCAAGGTGTTTTGCTCTTGTTCATGTGGAACTTTCGTAGCAATTTAAATACACACAAAACATTCTTTTAGGAAATCAGTGGAGTCAAGAGCCTCTAATTCACTTTCTAAATGTTATATATGTAGACATATGAATACACATTCGTATACACACTTTACTTTGTTGTAAAACAAAAATGTAGCAACAATATATATATATTTTTTATAGTTTAAGAAGCCTTAGACTCCAAATATTTGAGTCTGAACTCATGAAGGAATAAAAATTCCATGTTTGACTTAGAAAGACCATTTGTAAAGGAGTTGAAAACTCCAAAATTGAAATGGATCCAAAGATATTCCAAAATGAATAGTTTAAAACTTGTCTGAATTTTGCAAAAAGGAGATCACAATCTGGAGAGAGAGAGATACCTTTCTTTTGACTTCTTTCACCCTTTGTGTAGAATTTTTTTTAATCTCTTTTCACGTTCCTCCCTCTTTGAATTTCAGAGTATTCTCCACTTTTTTTTTTCTGTAAAAACCACTTGTGTCTCTCCTCCTTTTTGTAAAACTTTATGTGTTTTTCTTTTACACACTGAATGCTGTATTTATAAGCATAAGAGTAGCAATTTTCTTCCACTTTCATGGTGGGCAGTTAAGAGGTTTCGTGGGGTACAGTATGACCCACTACATGTACCCACTATCATGACATGCATGCTTTTCAACACATGCTTCAAATTGTTTTCTCCATTCATAGCCTTATTTTTTATTGCTGCTATAGTAATCGTCCATATATGTGTGAGAGTATGACTCTTAGCTTGACACATGGCCTACATAAACCATTGTATTGATACTTTCCTTGTACAAGTGTTGGACCAAGTGTTGGACCCAATTTGCTTGCAACTGAATTGGGTATGGCTGCCAAATTAAGAATTTTTTTTTCGTAATTTTTCACAAGGAAAAATTTACTATTTAACAGTCATAATCTTCATTTGATGTTGAAAACATACTTTCAAAATCTCTATTTCAAAACCTCTCTTAAAACCCCTCATTTCAACATCAAGAAAAGAAAACTCTAGTTTTTCCAAAACTTTCAAAACAATGAGTCAAAACAGTGAGTAATCCGAGTTCAAAGATTTTTATAGAACTCAATATTCAACATATAGATGCAAGGCCACTTGGAAAGTATTCCTAATTCATTGGAGAACACCCATGATTTTTGGTTTGACTTGGAAGTACTTGGAAATGGTCCATTTGGATCCCAACATTCCTTCCAAACATTCTGTTTTTGCTTTCACAGCAGCTAGGTCCACTTCCAACCTCTTTTTCAGAAAACTTTTCCAAAAGGGGTGGTCCTAACTTATTTTTCCCTTAAACTTCAATGTCTTAGGAAACGTTCTGTATAAAATGGGCCTCTAGATCATTAGTTTTCATTTTCTAAGATTTTCAAAAATTTCAGTCGACAGTACGGACTCTGTTTCTGAGTGACCTGTGTTGTTTATATGATTTCTCTCAATATGTGATAGATATTCAAGATTGGCCTTTTGGGTTGTGTTCTAGACACAATAAGGAAGATCTCCATAAAATATTATGCATTGAAAACATTCCTAACCCCTCTTTTCAATTTCCAAAAGATGATGCTACTGTTCTGTCCACTATTCACAACAAGCACATTTTAACTTTCATTCTTTGATTTGATGCTTATATGCATTCCAAATTAGTTCATATCTTAGGAAGTAGTTCATACTACATTTGTACATATCCCATATTGATTTCATCCATCCATTCATACACATTTTAGACTTCTAAGTCATTCTAGGAATCCATGAACACAAAACACACTACAACCTTGGCTCACTCTAGATACATACATTGCATCCATGCAAAGATTTGGGGTTTTTGTAGCTCCTAATCTAAGAAGATTATAAGGAATGATCATGATCACACGTTCATGCTCCCCTCGATCTAATCGTCCTTTCTCATCCGTCCCGGGGATTGAGAAATCTTCTTTTCTCAAAGATTAACATGCATCATACTAATTTGCTAAGTATATTTTACTTTCTTTGATTTATTTGTTTCAAGAACAATTCATGTCCCTTTAGATTAGGAAAACTTTATTATCTGATACATGATTAGACGATTTTTCCTAGGTTTATTTGTGTGATCTTTCACTTTGCATTGTGTGATATTTGGCTTAGATCTTATGAATGATATCTTATCTTTAGATCTTCCATTTCAAATCTCCTTATGTGATGTAATATACTATCATAGTATTATTTGTCGAACCATACATAGTATAAGATGATTATTTGGATGCTAATTGAGGCCCGTCGAAAGACGGGACGAGTTGAGGGTGTTTTAGTCGCGACAAAGGCTCCTTCCTCTCTCGTACCAAAACCCCGAACCAAGTTCTTTGGTGATGAAGGGCCGGTGCCCTTATCCGCTTGGGTGAGTCAAAATTAGGTTTCTTGGTTCCTTAAAGACCAAGTGGCGACTCTGTATCTATTTTCAACAGACCTTTCATTTTCTTTCCTTGATTCAAATCAATTTCAAAGCAATCTCAAACAAGAGAAGTGGTCCGATTCCGCGTGTCCACACCAGGGGCAAACAAAGTTTGCCCATCAGCATTGGGTTTCCTGCTTCAGCCCACCATATTCATGATGATTACCTCTAGGATGAGCCTATTTGCCCTTAAGACTAGGGGCAAACTTTGTTTTCTAAAAGCCCTCTATGCCAGAGGCAAGTTCTTAAGTAATTGAGTTTGTTTTGAAAGGATTGAAATAGAGTGCCTTTCATTCTATAAGCTAAAGTACTAATTTGAAGCACATTCTAGATGGGCAAATAATTCGCTAAATCGAAAAGGAGAAGTTTTCAAAGCTTAGATTTATCAGCAAAGCACTACCATTGTTAGATGATGAATAAATGAAAGGTGAGATGATAAATTATTCACGATGAAAGCACATTCATTCATAATGAATGTAGAGTTTGAGTCAGTCATCTTGAGTAACTAGCTTTGTCAGGTCTATCCTCCTTTGATGAGTCAATAAATGGTCTCAAATGTGTGGGTTTAAGATGATGAATAAAGATTTGAAAAGTCTTCATGAGCATCCCAAGATCAGTGCGAGCAGAGATTTCAAACATTATCACAGCATAAAGTGGCAATATAAGAAGAGTCCAAAACTAGGGGCCAAGGTGACTTCCCTCTTTTGACAGAATCGATGTGTTTCTTCGAAAGGTCCGTAAATATGGAAAATGATTATTTCTATCAGCTCCGTTCAAATTTTTGAGTCTCGTTTAGAAAATAGGTTGATTTGAGTTTGATTGACTCCCGATCTAAGAAATTGAACTGAATTGATTTGATTTGAGTCTGATTCTCATTTTTTGAATTAAATTGGCATAAGTCCTTGCGAGGCTGTTGATCTTCGTTTTTGCAACATAAGTCCCCTAAAGGGCTGTTAATCATTGTTTTCGGAACATAAGTCCCCAAAAGGGCTGTTGAATGTCGCTTCTGCAACATAAGTCCTTGCGAGGCTGTTGATCTCTACTTTTGCAACATAAGTCCCCAAAAGGCTGTTTGATCTCTGCTTTTGAAACATAAGTCCTTGAAAGGCTATTGACTATCGTTCTTGCTTATAAGTCCCTGAGTGGCTATTGACCAATATCTTACCATGTTGTTTAGTCCTCAATGGCATCTTCTCTTCATAAGCATTAGTCCTCAATGGCAGCTTCTCTAAGCATTAGTCCTCAATGGCAGCTTCTCTAAGCATTAGTCCTCAATGGAAACCTTGCATTAGTCCTCAATGGCAGCATTATCGGCATTAGTCCTCAATGGCAACTTTGCGTTAGTCCTCAATGGCAACCTTGCGTTAATCCTCAAATGGAAACCTTGCATTAGTCCTCAATGGCAGCATTATATTTAGTCCTCAATGGCAACCTTGCATTAGTACTCAATGGCAGCATTATCGGCATTAGTCCTCAATGGCAACTTTGCGTTAGTCCTCAATGGCAGCATTATCGGTGTTAGTCCTCAATGGCAACCTTGCGTTAGTCCTCAATGGCAACCTTGCATTAGTCCTCAATGGCAGCATTATATTTAGTCCTCAATGGCAACCTTGCATTAGTCCTCAATGGCAGCATTATCGGTGTTAGTCCTCAATGGCAACCTTGTGTTAGTCTTCAATGGCAACCTTGCATTAGTCCTCAATGGCAGCATCATCGGTGCTAGTCCTCAATGGAAACCTTGCATTAGTCCTCAATGGCAGCATCATTTGTGTTAGGCCTCAATGGCAACCCTCATTAATCCTCAATGGCAATTTCTATTAGTCCTCAAAGGCAATCCCCATTAGTCCTCAATGGAGATCTCTGTTAGGCCTCAATGGCAATCCCCATTAGTCTGCAATGGCAGCATCATTTGTGTTAGTCCTCAATGGCAACCTTGCATTAGTCCTCAATGGAAATATCATTTGTGTTAGTCCTCAATGGCAACCTTGTGTTGGTCCTCAATGGCAATCTTTTTTGAACTTGCGTTAGTCCTCAATGGCAGCATCTTTTTGGTCGATATTAGTCCTCAATGGCAATCTTTGCTGAAGTCCTCTAGATTGAGGCAAATCTCTGTTGAAGTCCTCTAGATTGAGGCAAATATGTTGAAGTCCTCTAGATTGAGGTAAATCTCCGTTGAAGTCCTCTAAATTGAGGCAAATCTCTGTTGGAGTCCTCTAGATTGAGGCAAATCCTTGTTGAAGTTGTCTAGGTTGAGGAAATTTATATTGGTGTAAGGCATACAATGCATTCATATCACCAGAAAGAGCATGATCATGGGTCTTCGCATCTATATAGCATGACATTGCATTGACAGTCGTTATTCCATGAGCATGTGCATCACGTTAGGATATGTGCATTCATCCGTGTGATTATTTGTGCTTAGGAGTTGTCCCTTGCCCGAACTACGCCCTGGTCTGATTCCCAAAGGGATACGTAGGCAGCTCACCGTTGAGCACGACCAGCACCGACCGTCTCTGCGAATGTTTTGCAACGCATTTTATTTTTACCTAAGTTCAATAGCCCGGTCAAAGGCTTGTCTTCACACAGGCTTCGACATTCACTTGTGACACGCGTTGCTTCACAAGCTCTGCCGAAGAGGGGCAAACTGTAGACACCCCAATTTTGACCGAACTATTAAACTTAGGGGGATTTATCTCTAGAAATCAATGATGAATAATGTCCCGACGATTTTCTTCAAGTTCATCGCTTCGACTTCTGAAAAGCTTCAAGTTCCCAAACCTTGCTCCTAATATCCCTAAATTTGGCCAATCACTGACCATCTGTCTTGAGCTCACTGGATCATGGGTTACTTTCTAAAAAAAAATAGAATAGATTGAATAATAACAATTATTATTATATTTTCTAAAAATAACATTGTTTCCTGTATTTTATTTAGATTTAAAAAAGAAAAATGTGTCTATACATATATATATAGGAAAAAGAAAATAATAAAAGAAAGTAGCCCATGTGATTTGGAGAGTTAGAGATCCACTGGCATATTCCTTATCTAAGAAATACCCAAAAAGCCCTTTGTTGGGCACTAATCTCCCATGTGTTTTGAAGATGCTCTAGAATGTTCCTTTATTCTAGCCAACTTAAATGCCTTTCAAGTTTATTGGAATTACATAGAAGTGCCATGGAGAATTAGAGATGCCATAGAATATTCCTAACCCACCATAAATTGACCTATCTACCCTTATCTTAGCCCCTAAGATAATGAAAGTCTATAAAAAAAAAAAAACCATTTTATCTCATTTTGAGAAGGGGGAGACACTTGAATTATATAGAGAAATGTTGGGAGAGCTTTAAAAAAAAAGATAGAGAGAGAAACTCTACCAATTATTTTACCCAAATCCCAATAAAACTCTACCCAACCATCAAATCACCATGGAAGGAGCTTGAAGCTTGAGGAAGAAGAAGAGGAAAAGCTTGAGGAATTCAACATCTCTACAAGTTTTGAGAAGATCTAGAGGTAAAGCCTTCAAATATATATATATATATATATAATAATTTAATCACAAGTTCTTAGATCTAGGCACTTTACACATTTTCAAAACCTCTCTTCTTACCCCATTTCATCACACACCACCAAGAACTTGTGATTGAACCTCATAACACTTCATTAATTTGGATCTAATTAATGCCTTGGGTTTGAGATAAATTAGTTTTGAAGAATTTATGTTCCTAAATAAAACTTTGATTTCCTTTATTTCTATTTCATTCATAAGGTTCATGAGATCTTCCATATCTCATTGAAACTCTTTGAATTTGATTCCTTAGTTTCCTATGATCTTATGATCCATATGGAGATTAAAATGAATCATGATTATAATCTACACATAGTTGGTGAGATGATAGTACCAACTCATGACTAGGATCTCTTTACTATGAATCTTATGGAATTCATACTATATTCCATGGAGATTAGAGTAGATTTGCTTTTTTTAGTCTCCAATGACCATCAAATGGTAGGAGAAATATTTTAGTTTAAGTCCATCTCTATGGCTTGGACTAATCTCTTTCTTGGGTTTTGAGAAGTTCTTCATACTTCATCCAAAACCTACATGTATGTGTGTCTTTAGCCTCCAATGACCACCAAGTGGTAGGAGTAATGATTTGAACTCAAAGTTTTGGTCCATAAGTTTGAGTTCATTGTTTGGGATTTTGTGAAGTCCATTTCATACTTCATTAAAAGTCCATAAGTCTAAATAGGTCCTTAGTCTTCAATGACCATCAAATAGTAGAAGAAAATGATTTGGTTTAGGCCCAACATTAGGATTTAATAGTTGAGGTCAACCAACAAAGTTGAACTAGCAAAACGAAAACAGTGATTTCACAAACTATTTTCGATCAAAGATTTTTAGTTCGAAATCTAACCGTTGAAATCAAGTGAAACCAACGGAAAAGTGTCAATAACACATTATTTTACCACTATAATTTTTGTTTTAGTAAGAATTTATGCTTAGAATGGTTTGATCATGAATTTTGTGAGACAACCACAATCTGTCCAGAATTTCAGAATAGTTTCAGAACAGCAAACCGGTTTTAAAATTGATAGATCAGAGATCTAATCAAGTTTTCATGACCTCTAATAATTTTTTATAAGAACCTTAATGTGTTAGGAAGGTTCCCTAAAAAGAATGAAGCAATTCAGATTTGTTTGCTATTTGTAAAAAATCATACAAGATCTCTGGACAGAGAGTTGTAAAATCCTGAGTGAGGTCTAGTATTTTCCGTATTCCCGGAGATCTAACCGTTGAAACCTCGATTTTCTTTTTGGGTTAGAAACTATACTCACAGAGGAATAACATATCCAAAAATCATTAAGATCCAACCGTTGGAAGTAGTTTATTTCTATTTCTTAAGATCAGGTTTGCTCTCTGTAATTCATAAAAAACTGCTACTGTTTTTTGTTTAATCTTATATATTTCAACTTAAATGGTTCCCTAATGTCTTGGGACCCGAATCATGTTTTGAATAAGGATAATTTAGTTTAAATCCAGAGGCTAAGTGATCCAAATTAGTGAATACATTCATGTCTCATTCTTGTTCATATTCATGCATTCATTGATACATGATAATATTCATAAGTAGGACTTATCTCTTGTCTTAGTTGAATCTAGTTGAACATTGACTTAGGATTAATTACTCTTTGATATTATATCTTGTCTAAGGCATGTGTACTAACTTTTGTTTTGTAGCGCATTTGAGGTACAATTTCTCATCCCTTCTCTAGTTTAATTCATTTCTTTGATTTTTGAATTGATTTTCGACTCATATGCGACACCTTAGCCTAGGTTTTGCCTTATGTGTATATATGTGTTAGAGACCTTTTAGGATTTCTATTCTCGCATGCATTGCACGTTTAATATTCGCGGCCGGATCCCGGGTATGTTTTCTAGTTCTCTATTGCATATCATGTTGCTTGCTACTTGAATTACGTGGCTTATGAATGATATTTTGCCATTAGCAATTTTATACCATTTTCAACATGCTTGTGTTATGTATACCTATATATGTATTAATTGAGGGCATGCTTAGATTATTAATTTGATTAAAAAGGATGTTGAGTAGAGGCCTATCGCAAGATAGGATGAAAGGGGGTGTTTTAGTCCGTCGGGCTCCTTCCCCTTTCATTCCATAATCCCCGGACCCAGTTTATCTTTGGTTTCGCAAAAAGATCGGTTTGTCTTTAATTGGTTTCTTAATTTTTCCTTTTAAAAATTAAGTGGCGACTCATTTGTTTTTAGAAATTGATTTTGAAAAACTGTGGGTAAAAGAAAGAATAACCTGCGATATCCACAGCCACCTTGATGAGTGCGCAACAGGTACAGGGCTACAGCGACTCCCAGCTCGTGGTCAACCAAGTAAACCAAGAATACGAAGCGTGGGAGGACAACATGGTAGCCTACTTGGCCCTTGTCCGGGCAGTCTCCAAGAAGCTCTGGGGATTCTCCATCACCTAGATACCTAGAGAAGAAAATACCAGAGCAGACCAGCTGGCTCGCCTTGCCTCGTCTTCTGAGTCAGACTTGCCCGGGATAAGGATACAATTCCTACCCGAGTCGAGCGTGATCAACTCAGAGGGCATGGAAGTTAACCCGGTCACTTTGGGACCCAGTTGGATGGACCCGTTCGTGACGTTTCTGACGACAGGAAGGCTACCAGATGACAAGGATGAGGCGTGCCGGGTCAAGTACCGGGCAGGGCGATATCACCTCCTTGACGGCATTCTCTACAAGAGGGGATTCACTATCCCGTACCTCCGCTGCGTTCACCCTGCGCAAGTGTAAGCAATACTATTTAAAATCCATGAAGGTGTGTGCGGGAACCACATCGGAGGTCGGGCGTTTTCCAGAAAGGCCCTACTACAGGGTTACTATTGGCCGACCATGGCTCGAGATTCGCAAGAATATGTGCGAAGGTATGACAAGTGCCAGAAGTACTCTCCCATGATCAACCAACCGGGAGAACTCCAGACGCCGATCCACAGTCCCTGGCCATTTGCCCAGTGGGGAATTGACATTGTTGGTCCCTTACTGACGGGGAAAGGGCAAGTTAGATTTACCGTAATAGCTGTTGACTACTTCACCAAATGGGCGGAGGCCGAGCCCTTGGCAACGATAACCGAGCGGAAAATGGAAAGCTTTGTGGAAAGAAATATCCTCAGCAGGTTCGGTATTCCCCGAGTCCTGATCAGCGATAATGGCAGACAATTCGACACACTCGTCTTTAGGCAGTTCTGATCAGGCTATGCGATACTAAATCATTACTCTTCTCCCGAGCACCCACAAGCTAATGGTCAAGCCGAGGTAACCAACCAGACGATCTTGCAATCAATCAAGACAAGGCTTGAAGGCGCCAAGGGCCTGTGGGCTGACGAGCTACAACCCTTCTATGGACATACCGCACTACACCTCAAGCGGCTACTGGTGAGACCCCGTTCTCCTTAACTTATGGGTTCGAGGCAGTGGTCCCCACAGAGCTCGGGCTGCCAACATATCGGGTGGCCAACTTCAGCGATCCAGACAACGGGGAAGCCCTCAGGACAGAATTGGACCTAGTGGAAGAAAAAAGAGATCAGGCCTATATGAAGGTGGCCGCCTATAAGCAAAGAGTCTCGCGATATTACAATAGCAAGGTGAAGCACCGTAGCTTTCAAGTTGGAGACCTCGTCCTCAAGGCAGTAAACCAGTCTACCCGAATCCCAAGCCACAGAAAGTTGGGGGCAAACTGGGAAGGCCCGTATAAAGTGACTCGGGTCAACCGGCCGGGAACCTACTGGTTACAGAGCATGAATGGGCATGATCTTACTCATCCTTGGAATGTGCAACACCTCCGCAAGTTTTATCAATAGCACCTGATCACGGGAATCTAGTACTATAGGGAAATTATTTTCTTGTAGCTTTGAAGGGGCAACCATTACAGATTACTACTTTTGAAATAAAATTGACTAGTTTGTTTTGAAAATTTATTCTTGTCGGTACCCCGTGCCATGCAAAACAAAGAAGGAAAAGACCTCGGGCCTAACCCCGAGGCAACAAAGACCTCGGGCCTAACCCCGAGGCAACAAAGACCTTGGGCCTAACTCTAAGGCAGAAAAGACCTCGGGCCCCGAACCCAGGCACAAAAGGACCCTGCAACCACCCATGTTCCAGGTCGGTTTCCTATGGCCACTCCCCAACACGCCCTCGCCTTAACAGGACGCCTAGGGCAAGGGGATTGTAGACCTAAACAGGAAATTACTTCAAGCTTCGCTTAGGCCGGCCGACAATGGGGCCAAACCCCTAGGTGGCCGACGATGGCGAGCTTCAAATGCCCCTGCGACCACCCATGTCCCAGGTCGGTTCCCTACGGTCCCCTATTTCCGTACTCCCACCTTAGCAAAATGCTTGGGGGGTAGGGGAATATTAGGCCAAAACAGGGAATCACAACGGTCGCTACAAGAGCTTGGATGATCTTCCTAAGCGCTTACAGTGATCAGAGATATATCTCGGGTCGTAAAACAGGATACACCTATGATACACCGGGACAACCCGGACGGCAATACAGGGTATTCCTATAATACACCGGACGATCCCAGATGCTAGGTAGGGCTAGTCTCTACAGCGCTCCGGGCGATCACCTTTTAGAAAGGTCGGTAAGACTAGGTGTTATGTTGGTTACGGTCCTAAAACATTTTCTAAGGCAGGTGTTAGGTCGGCCAAAACCGAACGGGTACTAGCAATTACAAAGGCATAGTGCAGAAAAAGAAAACAGTTAGTGGAGGGGAAATCTGACCTCAAGGGCCTTTTTCATTAATTGAAACAAAAATGTACAAAGCCTGGGTGGCAGTTGTAGTAGCCTCCCCACCAAAGCAAAAACTAGAAAAGTCCTTGAGAAGGGAGCCTAATGGTCGTCTACATCAACAATGTCTACATTCTCATTGACTCCTCCCCCGGCCTGCCCCTCCGGTGCAACATCTCCGTCTTGGTCAGTCGGGACAGTGGCACCCTCAGCCGCGCCAGCGATCCCACGAGCCTCGACAGTAGCACCCTCAGTGGCCTCGGGTATCATGTCCCAGTAGTTAGAATCCACACCCTGGTAGGGAGTGGTGTCCAACTCAGGGTGGTCCCGGGCCAGCCTCCTCTTCAAGTCCTCGTACCTGAGGAAGAAGCCGTCATCGAAAGTTTCCCCTGGGGGATCGGCTGCTGCCGCCTCCTCCAAGAGTGTTCTCTCCCGAGATTTGGCTGCCGTGCGGCATGCCCGTTCAGCCTCCAGCTCCGCCAGAGCCACCGCCAGTTCTTCCTGGACTGCCCCGAGGCTCGAAGCCAGGCCCTTGACCCTGTTTTTCTCCACGGTCAAGGCCCTCTCTTTGGTCTCCAGGGCAACTTCTTTCTCGGCCAGGGCGGTCTCGGCAGCGGTGGCCCTCCCAGCAAGGGCCGACATAAAGGACTCAACTCCGGCAGCCAGACAGCAGACCTGCAACCAAAGTAAAAAGGAAAATGGTCGGTCAATAGTACCAGCAAAGTAGAGAATGCAAAAAATGCAGAAAAGTTACTTACCAGGTAGGAGATGCTGTATAGCCAAGCCTGAAAAACTGGGGGAGACATGCCGGCGCACCTCTCCACCTGACTGGGGAGTAGGCATGGTCTGACCCTCTCTCGGGTCTCCCTAGATTCATCCAGGGGCGTCCCGGCGGGAACCTCAGCTCGAGTGGCAGATGTTTCCCCCATTGCTACCACCCAGGGGGTTATTGTCTCCCCGGGAGCCTGGGCCGTCGATGGGCCATGCCTAAGTCGTCTAAATGGGCGCGCACTGCCAGAGGCTTCAATGGCCGGCCTCTTCCCGGTCACCACCATCCGCTCGGCAGCAACAGCCTGCATAGCCCTCAGCTGCTCGGGATCTCTTCTGGGGGTCATCTCTGCAAAAGAGAAACTGCTGTGATGTCAACAGCCAGAATAACAAGGCGTCAAAAGTTAGCCAAAGTCCAACTAAGTGGCAAAACTTGTACCTGGGATGATGCTAGGGAAGATCGGCGCTACGGCGGGACGACGGGGTCGGCGGTCGCCTTTCTGGTCTCCTGACCGGGTCAACACGTCCCAGACGTTGACAGGCTGCTCAATCAAGCCCCTGATTCTCTCCTCACAATCCTCCGGGATGTTTGGGAGGTTGACGGGCCCTGCTACGAAAACAAACCAAGATGATTAGTTCGAAGCCGTAAAACAAAAGCCTGAAAAAAGGCTAGAGAAGACTTGGGATGGGCTTACCCCCCAACTCCTCTGCCCAGGAGGTCCTCAGTTGACTCCCAGGGGCTGGCTCACAAAACCCAGGAGCGGACACTTGGAAGAATTTGTTCTTCCACCCCTTGTTGTTACTCGGGCAGTTGACTATGACCTTCTTCCCCTGCCGAGCCCCTAGGGAAAAGAACCCGGCCTCCCCGTGAACTGGGAAAGGTCGATAAATCCAGAAGAACTCTTGGAGGGTGAGTTCGTACCCGAAGATCTGGGGCCACAAGGAGATGGACCCCATAAGATACCTCCATCCGTTCGGGGCTAGCTGCCCGGGAGCTATCCCCAGGAAGATTAAGACGTCCCGAGCGACAGAATGGAGGGGAACTCGAAGGCCAGCTATGAGGGTGTCCTCGTATAAGGTAATAAAGCCCCGGCGGTAAATGTGAGCCCCGCCGGGGTGGACAGACAAAGAACTATTGTCGGGGATGGCGTACTTACCCCTGATCCGATCAAGGTCCCCGGCACACAGAGTCGAGGGGATGAACTTGCAAGCAAATGCTACCGAGGAAGCAGATTCCTCAGGCGCCTCATCACCTGAACCCCGCGACACCGAGACAACGGGGGCCTCTTGGTCGGCCTCATCACTGGATACTCGGACTGGGATTCGGCCCTCGCTATGATGATCAGAGGGGGAACCTGAAGGTAGGTCTAAGCTGGTGTCGGGCGAGCCCTACCGGAACATCTCACTCTCTGACCGGGAAGCGGAGTTGAAATTGGAATGTTCCATCTCACGTATCCCCGCGGGAGGGAGAAGAAGAAGGACACGGCCTGAGTACGGGTTAGGGACTCCGAGCTGGATGTATAAGAGGGGAAGGACCACCAACTTAAAGGGTAGAAAATAAAGCATCCTCAACACTAAGTGGCACTCTCTCAGAACTACTCCAGAGACACTCGAGCGCTCTAACAACCCTAAGGAGCCCCCTGTCTTAAGAAAGAAACAGAACCTGAGGAAGAAGAAATCCCACTCGTGTTCCAACTTAAGGAGGTTCGCTCTCTCCAGTCTCGCTCAGAAAAGAGGAAAGAAGAGGACAGGGAAAGAAGAAAAAGAAGAACTTACAAAGTTAGGTGCAGAAAGAGGGCTCGGGAATCTTGCTCGGGATTGCTCTGACTCTTAAGGCGCTCGGTGGTCTAAATCTCTGCAGTAAAGGGTTGAAGAAATGGGCAAAAGTCCTTTATATAGAACCCAGGGACGGCCTGGATTAAAGGGAATCCAACGGCTCGCGCGTTTTCCCGCCCAAAGTGGCCGACAGATGTCACTTCGGGCATGCGAACCACTACCTCAAAGGGAGCGTGCATTGAATGCATGATGGAGACGTTTCAGTTACCACGGAGATGATTCGGTTATTCCCAAGCTGGCGTCGTTGGATCCTAACCAGATCAATGGCCAGCCGACACGTGGCAAAGCCAGGACCCGGGCCGCAGGTCACCGCTCGGTTTGTACCCCGATTGATCATCTCGATCGGTTCCATACGGCAGGGGTTCCAGCCTAGTGCCGAACGGCCCATCATGGACGGTTTTAATTTTTAAATTCGCATCGGATGAAGCGCCAAACCATCGTAAAAGAAATGAGCCATCACGAGCCAGGCATTGGCAATCACAAACGACACAATCGATGATAAAGGAAAGGTGGCCTCCAAGGACCTTTTTATTAATAATAGCATTTTGTACAACGGGAGGCAGTTTTAATAGCCTCCACGGCCAAAAAAAAAAAGGGAAAAAATTCTTCAGGTCTCCTTGCTCTTCAAGGACCGGATCTCCTCCTCCAGGACAGTCACCTTGGCCACCAGCTCTTTGACGGTGAGCTCCAAGGCGTGAAAATCCACCTCCCGCATAACGGAGTCCGTCTGCAGTTGGGCGCTCTGTTTCTCCACCCCCTGCAGGCGACCCTCCAAATTGGCAAGGGAGAGGCCTGTCCATGAGCTGGGCACATGCAGACCGGCAGGTGTTTCCAGCCGACTCCTCTTCGATGGGGGTTGAGACCCTTCCCCGACCACTTTTTCTTTGCCCTTCCTGGTCGGGCCCGGTTGCGAATCCGTGTCCTCGGATGAGGATGAACCAGAGCTGGTGGACAGAGCGATAGGTCCTTCGGGCTTGGACCCCCCCCCCCATGGTGCGCGGGCCGGATGCCATGGACCGAGTATAACGGCGCGATCCTAAGGCGGCCATATCAAGAGCTGCGAGGGGAGCTTCGCCGCCGGCCTGACCAGGAGGTTCCCCGATCAAATCGAAAAAGCTTAAGCCGACTTCTACCGCTTGGTTGATCGCTTCCATATCGGCCACAGAAGAAGCGACGTCACGGAAAGCGGTGAAGGACATCTTGCAAAGCTCGGGATTGAAGTTCGCAGGGGGGCAGAGAGAAGTATCCGTCAGCCAATTGCCAGAGACAACGACCCAAGGATACTGACGCCAGTGTTTGTTGTCAAACTCCAGCCCACGGATAAGGTGTTTGCCCTCCGCACCAATGCGTAGGTAAGGGTCCCCGCGATCGATCCCTAAGACGTAGCACTTGGCGATGTCAACCGAGCGAAGGAGTAGCCCAAGCCACTGGTTCAATGCCGAAACACCCCAGAGAAGGCGGGTAACGTTCGGACGGCACCGGGACAGCGGAATGCACAACCCCTGTAATAAGTCACAGAAGAGGGCAGGTAAAGGGAAGCGTAGCCCCACTATAAGCAACAGTTAGCTGCTGATGATGACTGAGGGAAAGGCCACCTCCTCCCCTTCGATGTGAGGACGGACCCCGACGTCGTCAGGGATCTCGTAGTCCCTCCGAAAAACTCTAAGTCCGTCGTCAGAGGTCAGATCAACATGAGAAGCCATTGGTGAGCAGTTTGGATTGTAAGAAAGTATTGGGAGGAGAGCTCGGGAAAGCTGTGTTCTCGGGGATAGCTCGGTATACTCGATCTTAAGCAGTGGGAATATTTTGAATGAACAAGTACACCTTATATAGAAGTCATGAACGGCTCGGATTGAAGATGATCCGACAGATCAAACGCTCTCCCTGCCAAAAGTAGGCGACAGCTGTCATCTCGGGCACGTGAGGGGTTGTCTAAAACAGCGCGTGCATTAAATGCGTGACATGACGGTCCGGTTGCCCCGCGACTGGTTGGTTACATCAGAGCTGATTTCGCTGGACCATGACCAGGCCAATTGATCCCTGACACGTGGCAATACTCACATCCGGGCTCTAACCTGAACCGGTCGGTAAATCCACCGAGCGACCTGGAGTGTGGACCCTATCTCGAGCCGCACCCCCGAGCGGCACGGGAGGTTTCTGAGGCAATACAGATTTTTGAATCCTTGAATCCTCACCCGATGACGCATCCAGTTAGTTCCGAAAATGGAGGGCAGCTGATACGTCCGAAAATATCCTACTAAAGCTCAACCACCACGTGAAGAGAGCCTGGGGCCCGCGCCCCGCATCAGATGCCATCCCTCGGGATCATCAGCTGGCCCGGGCGTAAGAAGGGGCGACTCCTCAGGAGGTGCCGCTCGGGTGAAACTCTCCGGGTAGTTTCCTTATGTGGCCAGGACTCTATTAAGGAAAGATGAGTAGTTTTCCAAACCACTTAGGAAACTCTCCTAAAATCATGCCAATCTATTGTAATTAGGTTAGGTTTCCTAATCCTACTAACTTACCATGTAAGGGTGGACTCTTGCATCTATAAAAGAGCCCACCTTCCCTGTCAAAGGGGGAACGATAGATACTCTCTGAGCATACAAGCACTAAGAGAACTCACCATCTGTACGCATATACCCGGCCGATATCACTGGGAGTGCCACCCGTCCTTGTTGGCTCACCAGGCCTGCCGGTGATCTGCTAGTGAGAAGCGCCCAGACGCAACCGTGGACGTAGGTCACCTCGTTAACGGGACCGAACCACATACAATCTTCTTTTTACTTTATTTTCCTGCATAAGTCTTGCTTACCAATTTTCAGCATCATCAGATTACTTCTCTCTAAATTGAAGACCCAAAAGGCCGGTCCTCCTTCTCTACACGTAGTAGAATTTTTTCTACCTCCTAACCTCTTCAAATAATGACTCTAATTCTTGGGGTTCAAATGACCCGTGACCCAATTAGCTTCCAACCATTCTACCAAAGGGCCATTGTGCAGTTTATGTTGGAAAGAGTGAAAAGAAGAGATTTGTGATTCCAAAATCATACTTGAAACAGCCTTAATTTGTTTCAGGAATTGCTAAGTCAAGCTGAGGAAGAATATGGATTTGATCATCCAATGGGTGGTCTCACAATTCCCTGCAGAGAGGAAATATTCATTGATATCACTTCTCGACTTGATTGAATCTTTAAATTCAGAGATTAACACAGTTTTGTAGAGCATGACTAACAATTATATGTATTACCTTTTCTTTTTTCTTTTTATATGGGAAATTGTAAATAGAGATTTGTGGCAACATTTCTCTCAAATTCCAAGTCAATTGCAAAGGCAAATGCATCACTTAATTGAATTTTAGCTTTTCAAGTTCTAATTAATTTTTGTGCCCATTTATCTTTCTCACCGAGTCTGGCATTATCTTTTTCATTAATGACGAAACTCTCTCCACATTTGGTAAAGGTGACAATTCTTCAATCCAATGGTGGTCTTACTATCCCATGTAGAGAAGAAACTTTCATTGAGTTTACTTTCAGTCTCAATTGCACATAAATGGCTGAGCTCCTGCATATGAACGCTCTTAAGCACATTGAAAATTCTTAGTGACGTAAAGATTTGATCTCTTCATTTTATTACTATTGCTTCACTTTTCCTTTGTGGTTCTTTGTTACTTTAGAAGCTCTTTTAATAGTATGCTTGTGATTCACAGTCCCTTGAAAGAAGAAGGGAAAAAAAAAAGGCTATGCTGTGTCATTATAGCTAATAAAAAGTAAATCTTTCGTGGGAATTCTCCGTGCCATTGCAATATATCATTAAAGAAACTTAGTTCATGTTACTAGTTAACCTGTTGATTTCTTTAGTACTCCCTGCTTTGGCCTCCCAATCTTTAATTGGGTAGGAGTCCTAAATTTATCCCTTTCTTTTGCGAGAACTTGTATGCAAAAAGGTGCTGGGAAAATAAAGAATCCTTTCAAAAAAAGAGGAAAGAAAGTAACACCCAAAATTTTTTTTTAAAAAAATTTACTTTTCACCAGATTTTCATTTCCTTCCTATCTCTTTCGTATTTTCTTTCCCTTCCCTCACAAGGTTTATGAACCGCAAATAGGCTAAGTTTCTTACTCACCGGTAATATGAACAAGGATCCACTGAAATTGTTGGTTCATCATGTGCTAGCAGGTACCACATAGAGTGAGTTGTGATGTGGAGTGTGGACTAACTTCAAAGGTGTTGTCTTGCAACTTTATCAGTTTTTGGTACTGGGCTGGGCATATTATAGCCGAAAACATTTCAGTGCCTCCTGCTGTAAAATACCTTTAGATTCACTTGTTCAATAGTCTATAACTATATATATATATACACACACAAAATGGTGATGCCATTCATGTGCATGAAGGAAAATACTGAGGAAATGGTAATGCAATTTTCTTTTATAGAACAGTGTAAGCATATATATTGGGGCAAATTAATGCTATTCATGGACATGAAAGAGCAGATTTAGTAGTGCAAAAAGACTCAAATATCCAATAATTGTTTATGGAATTCTTTACAAAATTGTGTTTCCTACTACAAGTTAGCGCCGTATCTCATTAACTATAAAAGCGAGAAGTGAGATCAAGGAAGATGTCTTCTCTGCATGGAATTGTGAGGCCACCCATACGATGATCAAATCCATATTCTTCCTCAGCTTGATTTAGCAAATGTTGAAATGATGGATGGTTTAAGTATGATATTGGAATCACGAACCGCTTCTTTTGGCTCTCTCCAACATAAACTGCCAAGTACCCTTTTGGGACATTTATATCTTTTGAAACTGTTTGGTTTGCTGTAGAAGAAAACGATCGGAGAATTTGCTTAGCTTCAAGAATACAAGGCAAACGGATAACCATCATTTTTTTTGTTATCTAGAAATAACAAGGGGCTTGTTGAAAATGAGAAAAAAGCTTTGAGAATGAAGGATATGAAGATCAATTTTGCTCTTAGATAGACTCCTAAACATGTGTATATATATATAGACTGAAGGGTATATGGAAGTCTAGAGTGAGTTGCAAGAGGTATTTAGGTGGGGTATAGTGAGAGACATCAGCACATGAAGAATCACATGGTTTTGTTATCCATATTATTGTTAAGATAATAAATGCAAGTACTGAAAATGTACATTAATATTTTGCAAAACATGATGTCCTACCACTACTAGTAAGCCCTTGAAGTACTTAAAGATACATATAAAGATCTTGCATAGCAAAAAAAAAAAAGATACATATAAAGACAGTAGAAAGCTATTGTGGATTTAAAGCAACATTGCACACTTGAACCAATCACGTCTCATCTTTTTTTATTTCTGTTAAGAAATTCACATTTTCTCAATCTAATACGTAAAATCCGACATTTAAATTTCTCAAAAGTTATGTTGATCATCTCCAATACCCACTAACATTTTTTAAATTCAAGGTTTCTAAATTTAATAAATAATCTACCATTGTAGAGGATGATGAGATGGGCCATGCAATTTGTAAGAAATATGTGGGCCATATGGGCACCCGCATACATTGGACCGGATCCAATGGGCTTAGGCTTTTGGAGCCCTAGGGTTTGGTTATTATGTGTGTATATATATATGATATAAACACACATATTTGGGCATCCCTAATATCACAGTAGCCTCTCTATCTCTCTCTCCCTACGGTTTCTCTCTCTTGGCCATCACCAAAGGAGCCATGGGATTTAGCACGTGATACGTACGAGGACCGCTCTAGTAGTGATCTTCACGACCTATGCGGAGCACAAGAGGGTACACGGAGGCAACATGGAGCAGCAGTTCATGGGTGAAGACGCCGGGCTCGTAACAACACCGTTCGGCGATCCGTTGGGTTATTCCGCTAGCTAAGTGACCTAAACCCAACTCGTATGCTTGCGTGCATATTTTTCTACATTGGTATCAGAGCCTATAGGTTGTTGATTCGCCCGTAGATCTGCCCAAAATAGATCTGCCATTAAAAGCTTGCTTGAAGCTTTTGCTTGCAAACCATAAATCGATTTTTTTTTAAGTGGGTCTAATATAAAACTCCAATAGTTGTCCCAATTTTTTTTATGGTTGTGTCCCATATGGTCCCTAGAATCCCTCCATAAATTTTTATGGGTTGATTATCTCTTATGTGTGAGAAATTTGAAACCCTAATTTTCTGGGTATTTAAAAACGAATTTTTTTTTGGTTTAGCAGAACTTTGCCCACATTTTGCAATCTGTTTTAAAGGTCAAACAAGCTGTTTTTTTTTAACATGATCTTAATTTATGCCATGTGGGGTTGGATTAAAAATGGGCAAGATTCAAGTTCGCGAAGTTGGCATCGCAATCAACTTTAGGCTGCGACTGATTCTTCCAAAAGGAAGATGATGAACAGTGCAAATTCTGTTCAAGTCGCGCCACTGGCGCGTGTAAGCCACGCAACCATGTTACAATGACCCGAAATTTTTTTTAAAGTTCGTATAAAGTTTTTTTTTCCAAACCCAAGCTGCCAAGCAACCCTATCAGGGGCCCACTCACGTGTTTGAGATTTTGTATACAAGGTTAGACCAAAGAGACTTCATTATAGATTTGGGTTTTCCAAAATGAATCCCCTAAATAATGGATATTTAATTTTTTCAGCCTTTATGTTAATGAAAAGCGAGTTTTTAAATAGTTCATAATTCAAAAAATAGCAGAAAATTGAAATTTCATTTTCTAGAATTGAGAATATTGGATGGGACTCTAAGATAATTTTTGTGTAAACTATCATGTATTTATGGTATTTTAGAGCATATAATTAATGTTTATGGACGTTTATTTAATTGCTTAAAATAGCCATAATACATTATTAATTTTTGAAATTAATATGAGACATAAGGGACACTGTTTTAAGACCATGTAAAATTTTGTGGGACCCATAGATAATTTTTGGTAAATTATCTCAATCATATTAATATTTTAGAGCATATAATTGTGTATTTTTGTACGCATATTAAATTGCTTAAAATATTTTTATTGATTTTTTAATTCAGGGAATTAACACAATGTGTTTAGAACACTAGTGGTAGCTTGAGAAAATTATTTTAGTTGATTTTCTCGCTCTTTGGGACATATTTTAGAGCATATATATTGTGTTGAGTATGCAATATTAATTGCTTAAAATATAACCATTTAAAGTTGTTAATTCTTGAATTTGAAGCTTAGTGTTCTTGTACACTGATTGGAGACTTGAGAAAATTTTATGAATTATCTCATTTTTGTTTTGGTATTTTAGAGCATAAAATTTATGCATATGGGCATTTATTTAATTGTTGAAAATAGCCAAAATAGATTATTAATTTTTGAAATTAATATGGGGTGTTTAGAACACCATATTAGACCACTTAAAATCTTTGGAGAACAAATTCCTTGAAATTTTTGTATTTTTAGGAACTTTGTTGCTCATAGTTAATTTTGTTTAACTAAATCAATTTATTTCGTTAAATTGATTCAAAATATTTTTCGGGCCTTGGTGAAATTCCGGAAATTTTTAGATATAATGAAAATTTTGTTTTTCAATTAATTACACTTTCCATAAGGTTTTAAATTAATTGTTAATTTAAAGGGCCCTTAATAAATTGGTTTTAAATTATGTTTTAAGACCTAAAATTGGGTTAAAATTAATAAAAAATTCTGGATTTTTTCATTGATTTTACCTAGCTTATGGGAGCTATTCGGGCTGTGCAATAATCATTTTATTGCACATTTTATTATTATAGAGGCTCATTGCATTATTGGTTACGTTTAATTACTGCTGTTTGTGATTGGTTGACCCTATGACCTCTAATTCCTCCTCCTTAAGTGGAGTGAAGGATGAGTCCATTCATTTTTTTAATAAGACCACATGAGTGCTTGATGTGTGTGATTAATACATTTTAATCTGGCTTAAATGAATTGACAATAATTGACAATTTATAGAGCTTGTGCTCTCACGATGTATGTTTAAGGCTGTTCTTGTATATGTTTATGAACAAAGCATCCCTATTTTTATGGGCTATAAATGTAATGTGAGGACGAGAGTTTTATTTCTTGTATTGGAAAAGCCTACTTGTAAAGGGATGGTTTTCTTTGTTCATAAATCATACACTTGAATTACCTTAACATGAGCTCTAAGTTGTCAATTCGGACCCACGTGGGGGTCCATGCGCACTTTTGTTGTATGACACACTTTACATTTTGTGGATGATCTTAGATAGGTAATTGTACCATCTAATTGATGTTTGTTTAGAAAAATCAATTATAAAAGGTTTTTCTTGATTTACAAAATTAAGATTTGATTAATGAGCAATAGCGAATTTTTTGGTCTTAAATTGTAGAAAGGGAAAAACTTATTTGTAATTGGATTTTAAAACAAACCTTATGAAATGTGCAAATAATAATGTCAATTCCTTGCGCATGTTCTCAAATATTATTCTTCAAATTTTTTTGGATTCACAAAAATAAATGTTTTTCCAAATCACACTTTGTCGATCTTTATAAAAGTAACAAGTTTAAAAGGGACTAATTTTTTGTAATATGGCACTGCAAAGTAACACACCGATAGAATGAGTAAGAGCTTATGGGCTTTAGGCTTATTCTATGGTCCAACCCATTAAACCGAATAATGGGCCTCCGGCCCAATATCATTATAACCTTAATAGCCTATAATACTTGGCTCGAGAAGGATCATAGCACGCGCTTTATGATAAGCAGCATGCACCATGATCTTGTTGGGAAGTATATGTACTACCCAATAGCCAAGGTATTATGAGATCAGCTCAAATTTGTTTTCCATGGCACATTCACTACTAGATTGAGCATCTAGTTATGAAGTTCGGGAAAGTGAAGGAAACGTTCCAAGTACACGATGACTGGACATCTAAGGTCGATGACAGGTATGATTCGTGATTTCAGAATACTCGGAACATCTTTACTGGCGAATTGCAGTTTCAGGCTATGAGTAGTTATTTGTCTGATTCGCGGGTCCATAGAAAACAAATCATGATCCACAACGGAAATGTTAAATTTTTGGGTTTTGACATTTTCTGACATGTTGAGCTGAATACGGAGCGCCAAAAAGGTGAGGCGAACTGTATAGCTATACTCTTGACCACTACTTCCATAAGTGGAAGTAAGTGCAAAGCCAGTGGGCCTAAACGCAATGGTAAGGGTAAACCCGCCTGGAGGCAGGGTGGGGCCAGCAAGTTTGCGCCCAAGGCTAACAAGGTGGGAGAGCGCAATCGAGGGCGTTCTCCAGTTCGGTATTAATAGGATGGATACTTTTTGGTGGTAGTGTTACTAGGACATGGTTATCTAAGGATAACTATTTAAGAGTTGTTTTATATAATTCTAGTTTCCTCTATTATTCATTTGTTCTGAGACATAACATGCTGGACTTGAACGCATAGGATGTAATAGGATGACTTGATTAGCTCGAGAAGCCCTTTTGGGCCCACTCGCTGAGGTTGACCTGCCTATGTGTGAGTCTTGCTTAGTTGGCAAAGCATGTTGAAAGCCTTTTAGAGAGGCTATTAGAGCTACTCAAGCATTAGAACTAGTTCACTCAGATATCTGTGGACCTATGATTGTAAAGGCACGTCATGGCGCCTCTTATTTTCTCACTTTTATAGATGATTTCGCGCGATGTGAGGATCGCGAGTGCTTATCTAATCAGTTCTGGGAATTGTGTGAGGAAAAAGGGGATACGCAGACAACTTTCTGTTCCAGAAACTCCGCAACAATATAGTGTTGCAGAAAGAAGGAATAAGACATTCCTAGATATGGCTAGGACTATGATGGCGCAAGTCAACCTCCCAAAGTTGTTTTGGGAGGATGTACTCTTGATTGCTGCCTACATACTAGAGTGCCTCTCCTCAGTCAATTCCTTCTACCCCCTTATGAGCTGTGGAAAGCGGAAAGCTCATTTTGGAGCATTTGCGCCCGTGGAGCTCAGGAGGCCATGTTCACTATTCCTCGCATAAGTGCGAGAAACTACGCTCGAGTGCTAGAAAGCATACCTATATAAGAAATTCTAATAGCTCGACAGCCTATGTTACGTATAAAGAACAAACGGGTATAGGAATGACAGAAATGGTACCACATGATATTGAAAATGACTTCCCCAGATTTGTTTTACTAAGAGATATCTTGACCTCTATGAGTTGGAGGATGTTGAAGACAACATACCATCTTTAAGCGAGGGTGGGGAGATTGAGAATCCACATCCAATAATCGCTGTAAAATGGTACTAGTCTCCAGCCGAGTGGGAGTACACCGCTAGACACTAGTGGGAGTGTACCAGATAGTGGGAGTGCACCACTAGGCACTCAAGATTCTCAGGTAGTACACTGTATGGTGATGAGGAAAAAGGTCTCTATCGCTATTTTGAAATTGAGGAAGACATTTTCATATGTGTGCAAATGTGTGCACAAGTGGATGAGGATGAGTCTGCTTCTTTTGTTGAAGCGTTTTTCTTCGTCTGTTGAAGCTGAGTGGATAGTTGCTATGCTAGATGAGATGAGTTCTATGGACACGAATAAGGTCTGGGAGTTAGTTGACAATCTGCATGTGCGTAAGACGATTGGAGACAAGTGTGTTTTTAAAATCTAGCGCAAGGCAGATGGTTCAATTGACAAGTATTAGGCGCGCCTTGTGGCAATAGTTTGTACCTAGAGAGGGTATAGACCATGGAAACATGTTCTCCCAAAGGGTGAGATCTGACTCCATTCGCCTTATCCTAGCAATTGTCGCATATTTAGTTTTTGAACCTTTTTAGTTGGATGTTTAAACTGTCCTTTTCTCAATGGAGAACAAGACGACGAGATAAATATGGATCATCCCATTGGTGTTGTGACCAAAGGGAATGAGCGCAAAAGTGTGCTGTCTCAAATGATCTATTTATTTTCTCAAATCGTCTAGGCAGTGGTACAATGTGTGTACATTAAATGGTCCAAGGAAAGTGTTTTAATTCTTTATATGTTGATGACGTCATTTTAGCTGGGAATGAGATGAGTTCCATTGTCGCCACTTGAGAGTGGTTGTCCTCTCAGTTTGAGATTGAGGACATGGGAGATTCCAACTATGTGTTGGAAGTTTAGACTGTGAGATATTGTTTTCAGAAGCTTCTCTGTTTGTCTCGAGGGACTTACAAGATGTAGGTTCTTGAACGTTTTCACATGAAAAACTGAAAACCCATAGACATCCCATTTTTGGGGGACTCACCTTGACCTTAGATCAATGTCTTAAGAATAATGAGAAGAGGAAACAAATGTCCAGTTTGCCATATCCGTCCGCAATAGGGAATCTGAAGTATGCTAATGTGTGTACTCGGTCAGATGTCTGCTATGCGGTTGGTTTAATTAGTCGTTGTCGTAGCAACCATGGTCCTGTCACTAGAGAGTAGTGAAGAGTATCTTGCGATATGTTCGCAAGAGTACTATGGACCTTACCTCATGCTGTCCACGATGGACGCATAATATGTGGTGTGCTCTACAGCTGTTTGAGAAGTTGTTTTGGTTAAAGAGTTTTTGCAGTGGCTAGGCTCTTTATCTCATAGTGATGAAGTTGTGCTCATCGAAGGTGATAGCACATAAGCCTGAGCACATGCAAAAGACTTCAAAAACCATTCTAGCACGTGTCACATTTGAGATGTGATTTGCGCAAAGGGAAGTTGTCTTAAGGCACATCTCCATTGGAGGATTTGATGTGCTTAGACATTTTATTATGGTATTGACATTATTATTCAAGTTTTTTATAAACTAGTTGGTTTCCATATATATATTTGTTATAAGTGGAACGGATGCACATTTCTTAAATGTCACCGGGCTTGAATCGACCTGCTCACACGGGTGATTCACCTTGGCGCCGAGATAGCGAAGTAGGACATGCGTGTCTACGGCGCTTAGATGGCGAGCAAGATGAGACATGTGTGTTCATGGCACTTAGATAGCTAGCTAGGACATGTGTGTCCATAGCGCTTAGAAAGCGAGCTTGAACACTTATATCTACGCAGTATAAGAACAGCGAGCTAGATATAAACCCTATTATTTCTATATGTCGCCTTAGATGGATCTAAGATGAGACCTTATACTTGGTCGAACATAGAGATATCTCACGACTCTATGTAGCCTGTTAATAGCCGAATGTGAGTTTTCAGACGGGCGCTAAGAGAAGCGACTGTGCTGGGAGACTCAGGTTAGACGTTTTGTGTAACATCTAGACTAAGATTCGTATGGCGTTACTTGTTTTTCCAAACACAGAGTGACATGCCCATTTTTATGGAAGAACGCCATAACATACATTTCATACTGTATGTGCTTTTGCGATCAATTGTGGAGCAGTGAATGGATTCCTCTTCATTACTGTGTGAGCCATGTAGCATATCCAAGACATTGGTTATCCTACAAACTGGTTGCCTTCACGACTTGAGACTATGTCATGAAGAGGACGCTTGATGACAGCTACTTTAGCATGCTATCCTAGGACGACGAGACAATTCCGTTCTATGGGGCGTGTCTGGGCAAGCGGTCAAGTTAGTCGGATTGACATGTGGGCTCAGGGAAGACCATTCAATAACACACCATGTTTTTGTGACTCATTAGCAGGCCTGCGACAATCGTAATTTGTTACTGATATGTCATGAGTACATTACATTGAGGTGGTGCAGCACTTCTTTTCACCGAGGGATTGAGAATGCTGTGTCCGGTGTGGTTGAATCGTCTAAGGCATACACGAGAAGCTTCCGAGTGATGTGTCTTGCTGGTTATGGTGATGATTTGGCATTACACTCCTGTCGCTGTACTTTCTTTTCGTAAGGTCGCACGTTCTATTTCCCTGTATGAAGAGTTGAGAAGTTCCGTTGTGTTGAGAGATTAGTTTTTGTACTAGTCCTATGTGGGTGAGTGGGAGATGTAAGAAATATGTGGGCCATATGGGCACCCGCATACATTGGACCGGGTCCAATGGGCTTAGGCTTTTGGAGCCCTAGGGTTTGGTTATTATGTGTGTATATATATATGATATAAACACACATATTTGGGCATCCCTAATATCACAGTAGCCTCTCTATCTCTCTCTCCCTACGGTTTCTCTCTCTTGGCCATCACCAAAGGAGCCATGGGATTTAGCACGTGATACGTACGAGGACCGCTCTAGTAGTGATCTTCACGACCTATGCGGAGCACAAGAGGGTACACGGAGGCAACATGGAGCAGCAGTTCATGGGTGAAGACGCCGGGCTCGTAACAACACCGTTCGGCGATCCGTTGGGTTATTCCGCTAGCTAAGTGACCTAAACCCAACTCGTATGCTTGCGTGCATATTTTTCTACATAATTCAAGAATATGAAGTTCTAGACTTTGTTCCAATCATCATAATCTCCCTTGAAGAATGATAAGAGAATTTCTAGTTTGATTTGATATTTCCATAAATGACCAATCTATTTACAGCAAATATACCAGACTGGTTGAATTAGGCCACAAATCTCATCTATCATCACCTCTGTTTAATCATTTTGTGTGTCAAGTAACATTATCACATGGGAAGCTAACTTGTCTGAGTCCCACATTTTGGTAGTTACATAGCATACTTTGTACAAGTGGTCAGTGTGTTTAGCAGACCACAAACCTCAACAAATGTATAAGAAAGCCACTTATAATTTGCTGAATTAATTCTGCATATCAGTCCTCATTATTTAGTACTCAATCCAAATGTTTAAATGGATAATACATCAAAATCAGTAGACCACTCAGTTTTAAGACATTTAGGTAAGACCCTCCAATGTTTGTGTTGCTAGCAGTAGGCCCTGACAATAGTAATTTCCACACACACACACATACATTTATATCCATCTAGATTCTAACAGAAGTGGTGGGGCATGATGTTTTTCAGCAAACATATATACATTTTAGTCTCTATCAATCTTATTTGATTATGATAAGTTGGGAAACAAAGCCATGTGATTCTTCATGTTCTAATGTTTCTCATATAGACCCACCCCATCTAAGTTCTATCTTTACTACCCACCCAACAATCCAGATGATTTCCCAATATTCTTTCATCTATATATATACACTCATATTTGTATCTATAACCAACACAAGTGTTTCACATTCTTCATTCTCAATCTCTAAGATTTCAAATCTCTCAGCAACTTATATATATACATAATTATATACTATGGGTATTCAGATGCCTCAGGTTATTCATGCCAAGAAAATTCTTCAATTTTCTTCATTGACAGCAAACCTAAAAACTTCAACAGCTTTAGATGTACCAAAGGGCTATTGTGCAGTTTATGTTGGAAAGAGCGAAAAGAAGAGATTTGTGATTCCAATATCATACTTGAACCAGCCATTGTTTCATGACTTGTTAAGTCAAGCTGAGGAAGAATTTGGATTTAATCATCCAATGGGTGGTCTCACAATTCCTTGCAGAGAGGACATGTTCATTGATATCACTTCTCGACTTGATTGAATCATGAGACGTAGCTATAAACACAATTTTGTAGAGCATGACTAACAATAATTATATGTACTAATTTTTCTTTCTTATATTGTTTCCCACAAGAGATTGGGGATTGAGAAAGAAAACGTTGTGTCCCTAAATGGGAAAATTGTAAATAGAGATTTAAGGCAATGTTCTCTCAGATTCCAAGTCAATTGCAAAGGCAAAATCATCACTTAATTGAATCGAAGTTTTTCAAGTTCTAGTAATTTTTGTGTCCATTAAACTTTGTCATTAAGTTTGGCAGTATCTTTTTCATTAATGAAACTCTCATCACATTTGATAAAGGTTAAAGTTCTAGTACTCTTGCAATAGGTAATGGTTCTGATCCCAAGCAAGGTATGCGTGTGTAGGCTCACATACAAATCAAATGCGTTATACAGTAATTTCTTTACATATATTTGATACTGTTTTTGTATGTGATTAGTCCGAGTGTGCGAATTTTGCATGTGCCACGTACACGCACCAATAATAGTATGAAAAAAAAAATTGTATTGAAGTAGTGTACTATTCTGTATACGAAAAAAGATGTAGTTTCTACCTTGCGTCAATTGCTTGATTTAGAGAACTCACAAGCAATAGGAAGGGCATTGATCCAACAACTAACCACTCCGATTTTGATTTAGGAGAATTGGGTTGTTCTTGTAAGACTAATGTAAAATTTCTATTTATTTTAACAGCTTGATTTCTTCTTTATTGTTCTTTATTAAATCTAGTAGCTCTTTCAATATTATCTTGTAATTCAGGATATATATAAACATTATGCTTTGTCATTTTAGCTACCAAAAAAAAAAAAAAATAAATAAAATCTTCAATGAGGGTTCACTCTGCAATTAAGTTATTAACCATCCTCCTAAACAGATTATCTAATTCAGTAAAAATAATTCCTGACTCGTAAATTTATCCATTTCCTTGTAACGAATTTGTATGCAAAAAGTGCAGGGAAAATATACGATCTTTCAAGACACTAGTCACAAAATTTCTTTTACTTTCCTGTTTCCTCATGATTTTGTTTATTATTTTTTTCGGATGAACTATTTTCTTTATTAACCAAACAAAGAGAACTGTTTTACCCATCCTTAAAATTTATTTTTTCTACCCTCGCTAAATATATGAACCAAACAAAGCCTAAGTTACCGACTCTCCAGTAATATGAACAAGTAGCCTACTCTTCAGTTATGCTTTATTTCACTTATAAAAGCATATATTTGTGCCTTTCAGGGTATTTCGACAAAGGACACTACTTCAATGAAATTCTTTAAGTAGTTAACTTAAAATTGATAATGAAAAATTTAGAGAGCTGCATAGGCATATGGGGCCAAATTAATGCAAATCATGTACATGAAAGGGAAAATTTAGTAGCGCAAAGGAGATTCCAACTTGAACCAAAAAAAAAAAAAAAAAAAATCAATAATTGTACAAGGAATTGGTTTGTTCCACTTTACAAAAATGTGTTTCCTAATACAAGTTAGTGTCATATCTCATGAACTATATAAACGAGAAGTGAGATCAATGAAGGTGTCTTCTTTGCATGGAATTGTGAGACCACCCATGGGATGATCAAACCCATATTCTTCCTCTGCTTGAGTTAGCAAATCTTGAAATAATGGATGGTTTAAGTATGATATTGGAATCACAAACCGCTTCTTTTGCCTTTCTCCAACATAACTGCTAAGTACCCTTTTGGGACATCTATATCTTTTCAAGCTGTTTGGTTTTCTATCGACGAAGACAGCCAGAGAATTTGCTTAGCTTGGAGAATACGAGGAAAACGGATACCCATCATTTTTGTGTGTAGATATATGTATAAATCACAAAGTGCTTTGCAAACAAGAAAAAAGCTTTCAGAATGAAGGATATGAAGATCTGTTCTGCTCTTAAACAGCAGACTCATAGAGTTGTTTATATAGAGATACAAAGGTATAGGGAAGTTTTGTGAAATGTGAAGTGGGTGTAAAGAGATATGTAGATGGGGTATAGTGAGTGACATCATCACATGAAGGTTCACATGGTTTTATTTTCCATATTATCACCAAGATAATAAATATAAGGACTAATAACGTATATTTGTTGCAAAACATGATGCCCTACCACTTCTGGTAACCCTTTGAAATTAAAGATATAAAGATAGTAAAAAGCTATTGTGGATTTAATGCATAGGATTCTATGATCCTTTAGATGAAAATTGAAATACATGCTTGCATTGAGACATCTAATCCTTTACTTTTATACTACAGTAACATGCAATATAAACATGATAACATATGTTGTTAGAATTAATACTTGTTGGTGGAAAAGATTAGCATTAGTGAAGTTCTTTAGGAATATCTCGTATTGTTTTGTTTTGTGATTGGTCCAAGTGTAGTCCACATAGACAACATTGCACACTCGAACCAATCAAGTCTCATCTTTTTTATTCCATTAAGAACTTCATATCTTCTCAATCTAATATGTACAATCCAACATTTTAATTTCTCAAAAGTTATGTTATCATCTCCAGTGTCTACTAAAATTATTTAAATTTAAGGTTTCAAATGATAGAAAAAAAAAAAAAAAAAATTTAAAAAATAATCTACCATTAGAAAGGATGATGAGATGGGCCACAAAATTCCAAAATCTGAAGTTCTAGACTTCATTCCAATCATCATAATCTCCCTTGAAATATTATATTTCCATAAATGATCAATCCATTTACAGCATACTGGTTTAGTATTCTGGACAATTTGCACTTGCAGTCAAGATATTCACATCATAGGACAAAATCATATGCCAGACTGGTTGAATTCCCAAATCTCATTTACATCATCACCTATATATATATATATATATATAGTCGTTCTGTGTGTCAAACAGCATTATCACATGGGAAGCTATATTGTGTGAGTCCCACATTTTGGTAGTTACATAGCAGACTTAGTGCTAGTGCCCAATGTATTTAGGTGACCACAGACCTCAACAAATGTCTAAGAAAGCCACATATGATTAGCTCAACCTTACAATTTAGTCCTCAATCCAAGTGGTTTAACAGATATACATCAATATCAGCAGACCACTCAGTTTTAAGAAATTAAGGCAAGACTCTCCACTGTCTGTTATTTGCTAGCAGTTCATATTACCAGAATTTGTGGGCATGATGTTTTCCGGCAAACTTACATTTTATTCTCTACCAATCTTAGTTCTTGATGATTAGTTGGAAAACAAAGCCATGTGATTCTTCATGTTCTAATGTCTCTCACTAGACCCCACCTAAGTTCATATTTACCACTCACCCCAATTTCCAGATGATTTCCCAACACTCTTCCATCTATATATATACTCATATTTGTATCCATAACCAATACAAATCATTCACATTATTCACTCTTAATCTCAAAGATATCGATTTCTAAATCCTCAGCAACAGATATATATACATAATCATATATATATACTATGGGTATTAGGATGCCTCGTGTTATTCATGGCAAGCAAATTCTTCGATTTTCTTCATTGACATCAAACCAAAAGGCTTCAACAGCTCTAGACGTGCCAAAGGGCTATTGTGCAGTTTATGTTGGAAAGAATGAAAAGAAGAGATTTGTGATTCCAATCTCATATTTGAACCAGCCATTATTTCAGAACTTGTTAAGTCAAGCTGAGGAAGAATATGGATTTGATCATCCAATGGGTGGTCTCACAATTCCTTGCAAAGAGGATGCATTCATTGATATCACTTCTCGACTTGATTGAATCATTGAATTCAGCTATTTAACACAGTTTTGTAGAGCATGACTAACAACTATGCGTACTACCTTTTCTTTCTTCCCACAAGAGATTGGGGATTGAGGGGGAACAAAAAAAAAACAAACACAAGATTGTCCCTATATGGGAAATTGTAAATACTCCCTCTGTCCCATATTAAGAGTCTTTGATGCCATTTTTTAATGTCCCATTTTAAGAGTCCTCTTTGAAAAGTCAAAGCACTTTAATGCACACTTTCCAAATTTGTCCTTTATTATATTCAACTCTTCCCACTTTTTTTTTTTTTGATGTGACACTATAATTTTGAATTTCAAAAAGGGCAATATTGGAAAGTTGAAAATCTCCCCAAAATCAAGGTTGTCCCCTTAATAAGTTAGAATTCCCAAAAGAGACTCTCAATATAGGACGGAGGGAGTAGATATTTAAGGAAATGCAAAGGCACTTGAATGAACTTTAGCTTTTCAAGTTCTAATTAATTTTTGTGTCCACTTATCTATCTCATTAAGTTTGGCATTATCTTTTTCGTTAATGATGAAGCTCTCTCCACATGTGACAAAGGTGACAATTCTTCAATCAAATGGTGGTCTTACTGTCCCATGTAGAGAAGAAACTTTCATCGAGCTCACTTTCAATCTCAACTCATAAATGGCTGGGCTCATCACGGATATGAAAACTCTAAAGAACATTGATCCAAAACTTAACCGCTCCAATTTTGAATTAGGATAATTGGGTTGTTCTTGTAAAACTAGTGTAAATTTTCAATTCCTTTCTCAGTTACGTATAGATTTGATCTCTTCACTTTATTATAATATATTGCTTGACTTTTTCTTTATGGTTCTTTGTTACTTTAGAAGCTCTTTCAATATTATGCTTGTGAGTTGTGATTCACAGTCCCTTGGATACAGAGAAAAAGGCTATCCTGTGTCATTTTAGCTAGTAAAAAGCAAATCTTTTATGGAAATTCTCTATGTCATTGCAATATATCATCAGCGAAACTTTTAGCTGTTCATATTACTAGATAACCTGATGATTTCTTTAGTACTCCATCCTTTGGCCTCCCAATCTTTAATTGGGAAAATGATTTAGGAGTCGTAACTTTATCGCTTTCTTTTGCAAGAACTTGTATGCAAAGTGCTGGGAAAATGGAGAATCCTTCAAGAAAAGAGCAAAGAAAGTGACACCCAAAATTCGGAAAAAGTTAATTTACTTTTCACCCGATTTTCGTTTCCTTCCTATTTCCTTGGTGTTTTATTTTCCCTTACATTACTATACTATGAACCAAACATAGCCTTAGTATCTAACTCTCCGGTAATATGAACAAGGATCCACTGAAATTGTTAGGCTTTATTTACCACAACCAGATTGGTCCATGTATAACCTAAGACGTTTGACATTTCAGTTCCTCCTGCTGTAAAGTACCTTTAGACTCACTAGTTCAATAATCTAATTATATACAAAAAATGTTAATGTCATTCATGTGCATGAAGGAAAACACTGAGGAAATGTTAATTCAATTTCTTTTTATAGAACTGTGTTAGCATATTGGGGCTAATTAATGCTATTCAAGTACATGAAATAGAGTATTAAAAAAAAAAAACATGAAAGAGCAGATTTGGTAGTACAAAAAGAATCCAACTTGTTTGGAAAGAAAATTTCCATTTTCTGTGTCTTATAAAGGGAAACATTTTCCCTGCTCAATCCCTGATAACTTTACATGGAATTGGTTTGTTCTACTTTACAAAATTGTGTTCTCTGATACAAGTTAGTGTCTTCCATCTCATAAACTATATAAACGAGAAGTGAGATCAATGAAGATTTCTTCTTTGCATGGAATTGTGAGACCACCCATGGGATGATCAAATCCATATTCTTCTTCTGCTTGACTTAGCAAATCTTGAAATGCTGGTTGGTTTAAGTTTGATATTGGAATCACAAACCGCTTCTTTTGTCTCTCTCCAACATAAACTGCTAAGAAGCCTTTCGGGACATCCATATCTTTTGAAGCTGTTTGGTTTGCTGTCAAAGAAGACAATCGGGGAGTTTTCTTAGATTGAAGAATGCGAGGCATACGGATACCCATCATTTTTCTTCTTCTTTTTTTTTGTGTGTAGATATATGTAAAAATTACAAGTGGCTTTGCAAACAAGAAAAAAAGTTTGGAGACTGAAGGATATGAAGATCTGTTTTACTCTTAATCAGATTCATAAACATGTGTATATATAGACTGAAGGGTATGTGGAGGTGTATTGAAATGTGGAGTGAGTGTTCAAGATGTATTTAGATGGGGTATAGTGTGAGACATCAGCACATGAAGAATCACATGGTTTTGTTATCCATATTATTGTCAAGATAATAAATACAAAGTACTGAAAATGTACATTAATTTTTTGCAAAACATGATGCCCTACCACTTCTGGAAACCCCTTGGAACTTAAATGATATAAAGACAGTAAAAAGCTATTATTGGTTTAAAGCATAGGATTCTTTGATCCCTTATATCAATTACATGCTTTTGACATCTAATCCTTCACTTTTACACTGCAATATAAGCATTATTTGATATGTTATAAGAATTAGTACTTGTCGAAGGAAAAGACTCCAGTAAAGTTCTTTAGCAATTTTTCAGATTGTTTTGTTTTATGATTGGTCTAAGTGTGTTCCAAATAGACAACATTGCACACTTGAACCAATCACATGTCATCTTATTGTTTTCCTTTAAGAAATACACGTCTTCTGTACATCCCAACATTTTATTTGTCAAAAGTTCTGTTATCATATCCAGTATCCACTAACATTATTCAAGTTTTAAGGTTTCTAATGATTGAAAAACACAAATTAGTAAATAATCTACCGTTGTAGAGGATGATGAGATGGGCCATGCTATTCAAGAATCTGAAGTTCTAAACTTCATTTCAGTCATCATGATTAGGGGTGAAATCGGTTCGGTCGGTTTTGGGAGGGTTTTTCCACCGACCGAACAGTTCGGTTTGGTTCAGTTTTTTCGGTTTTAGGCTTAATTTTCGGTTCGGTACACTGCACCTCACTTATGAAAACCGACCGAACTGATCGGTTCGGTTCAGCGGTTCGGTTTACTTCGGTTTTCTTTCACCCCTAATCATGATATCCCTTGAAATATGACAAGACAATCTCTAGTTTGATATGTCCATAATGGTCAATCTATTTGCAGCACAATGGTTTAATATTCTGGACAATTTTGGGCCAAGATATTCACATCATAGGATAAAATCATACGACAGACTGGTTGAATTAGCTTCGAAATCTCATCTATCATCACCTATATATAATCATTTTGTGTGTCAAGCAACATTATCACATGGGAAGCTAATTTTTATGAGTCCCACATTTTGGTAGTTACATAGCAGACTTGGTACTAGTGGCCAATGTGTTGACCACAGACCTCGACAAATGTGTAAGAAAGTCACATATAATTTGCTCAATCAATTCTGCATATTAGACCTTACTATTTAGTCCTCAATCCAATTGGTGTAATGGATAATACATCAAAATAAGCAGACCACTCAGTTTTAAGACAATTAGGTAAGACTCTTCACTCTCTGTGTTATTTGCTGGCAGTAGGCCCTGGCAATTTGCCACACACACACACACACACACATATGTCGTCTAGATATTACCAAAAGTGGTGGGGCATGAACCTATCAATCTTAGTTCTTGATGATAAGTTGGAAAACAAAGCCATGTGATTCTTCATGTTCTAATGCCTTTCACTGGACCCCATCTTAGTGCATCTTTACCACTCACCCCACATTCCCTATGGTTTCCTAGTACACTTCCATCTATAAATACACATATTGGTATGTATGTTATATATCCATTACCAACACAAGTCTTAAATATTCGTCACTCTCAATATTCCCAAAGCTTTTAAAACCCCCTTTGATCTTTATAACTTCTCTTGTTATTTAGTGAGATATATTGATCGATAATTATACAATATGGGTATTCGGATGCCTCGTGTTATTCATGCCAAGTACATTCTTAGACTTTCTTCTCTGAAAGCAACCCAAAAGGCTTTAACAGCTCTTGATGTGCCAAAGGGCTATTGTGCTGTTTATGTTGGCAAGAGTGAAAAGAAAGAGATTTGTGATCCCAATATCATACTTGAACCAGCCTTTGTTTCAGGAATTGCTAAGTAAAGCTGTGGAAGAATACGGATTTGATCATCCAATGGGTGGTCTCACAATTCCTTGCAAAGAGGATGTATTCAGTGATATCACTTCTCGACTTGACTGAATCATTAAATTCAGCTATTAACACAGTTTTGTAGAGCATGTCTAACAATTATATGTACTACCTTTTCTTTTCTCTTTTTCCCACAAGAGATTGAGGATTAAGAAAAACAAACGCGTCCCTAAATGGGAAAATTGTAATTACAGGTTTAAGGCAATATTGCTATCAGATTCCAAGTCAATTGCAAAGTCAAATGCAACACTTCATTGAATTTATCATTTGCAAGTTCTAGTTAATTTTTGTGCCCATTTATCTTTAACGTTAAGTTGGTGTTGTCTTTTTCATTAATGGAGCTCTCTTCACATTTGATTAAAGGTAACAATTCTTCAATCAAGTGGTAGTCTTGCAACAGTTTATGGTTCTCATCCACAGGTATCTACGTGCATGTGCTCACGTGCTAATCAAATGCTGCGCATTATAAGGTAGGTTCTTTGCCTTCATTTTATCCCGTTTTGGTATTTGATTAGTCTAAGTGTCCAAATTTGTGAATGGCACATACATGCACCAATAACAGTATGAAATGATGTAAATAAAAATGTATTGAAGTACTGTCCTATTTAATGTAAGAAAAAGAAAAGTATTTTTCTTGGGTCAATTGCTTGATTTAGAAAACTCACAAGCAATGCCAAGGGCATATCTTTCAAAAACCATAGTAGAGATCTTGAATAGCATATCGTTTATTTTTATTTATTTATTTTTTTAGTGATTTCCAAATCTATATTTCATATTTGGTATGTAACATATTTGTCTTTTTGTTTTGGTGACCGTGGGTGTTCGGCCAGCTTGCGCGCACCTCGACTAATCCCACGAGACCCTGAAGAATTGTCGGGTAAGTCCTCAGTGGCCTCTTCCTCATGGTTCGAACACTAAACCTCTAGTTATTACACCCAAAGACTTATCACTCGGCCACCTGGGTCGTGGTTGTGTAACATATTTGTCAGTAGAACACATTTAATAGAAACTGTAACACCATGTGGCTACCCATAGCATAGTCCACCAAATGTTCAACCCTAAAAATTGAAATAAAAAAATTAGGCCACCAATTAAACAAAAATATATACTGGAACTGGAAGAGAGAAAGGGAAATTCGAACAATACAGAGATGTAATGGCCTGTCTTCCTTTTCTGGTTGACGAGTAAATATTGATTACAACGGGTAAGTTATGTCATCATCTATAACATCATTAATATAATAGTAATTTTTACTCATGTGGAATGAAATTCCCCTAAAAATAGGGGAACAAATGAATGAGAAATAAATTTGATTGACTTGGTATACCACGTCACCTCTACAACCATTGCAACCAATATTTTTCCCCGACTGACCAACGGTCTTACTTCCTAATCAAGGGAAAAAAAAAAAGAGCTTTTTAACTGTCACAAATCACAACATTACTATTGATCACCACACTACAATTCTCATCTTCCACATAGTTTCCCTTCTCAACCTCTGTACTATTTTCAAACCCTAATCTAGTACTCATCTTCTTCTAAACTTCCACTGCAACCCCCTTTTCGTGTAAACCCTATATTGAATTTCCCAAACTGCATAATCCTACCTATCTATGATCTTCTTCGCTGACTTCAGCAAACAAAAAGCAACATTGAAATATCATATGGGTCACTGCATATTTATAGGGGTGCTCACGAGTCGAGTGAGTCGAGTTTGGCCTTTATCCGCTCATCCATCCGAACATAGTCAAGTTTGCCCTCCTTCCACCCGTCATTCACTCGCTTTGTCGGGTGCACCCAACTCATCGGGACCATGGTGTGAAAACTCGGTCGATACCGAGTCGTATCGGCCGAGTTAAGTCGGTTTCGGTGAGTGCCAATACGAGTCAACTCTGCGAGTTACAGTCGAGTAAAAAAAATATGTATGGCTGAGTTATCTCGGCCGATACGGACGAGATAAGGAAAAATCGGTACGGATCGTCCGAAACGTGGGTTTTGAGGTGATATAAAGCAAAAAAAAATGTTGGAAGCACATACCTTTTGCTGTCTGAAACTCCCAAAACTCCCAAGGGTTTTCATCTTCATATCTCTCTCTTCAGATCATCATCTTCATCTTGAGATCTGATCTTCGGAGTTCGGATCTTCATCTTCTTCTTCAGATTTTCATCTTCTTCCCGAAGGTATGTGTAAGGATTTCAGTTAATTGGGACTGAAATTCTTACTAATCCATACACACAAACAAGCTTATGAAAGAATTAAGAGATATAGAAGAGAGAAACTGAGAGGATTAAGAGAATAGAAGATAGAAGAACAGTTTCAGAGAGAAGAATTGGGGAAGAAGATGAAATTGGAGAGAGAGAAGGCAGAGAACTAGAGAGAGAAATAATAGATTTTCATTAACAATTTCCATAACTACAAAAACAGAGCATCCTTTTGCTCTTATAGACCGACTCACTGTTACAATTAAAAATGAATTAGTTTCTAACTAATTCAGCTAAGCAACTAATCTCATTATCAACTAATCTCATTATCAGCCAATACGAGAGCAACAAGTGGCAAGACACTACACTTACAATCCCTCAGTCAATCCTGGTTCATGACAAATACCCTCTCCATGAAAACATCCTTGTCCTCAAGGATGAAGTGGGGAGAGTAGGAAGAATAACCCAAATGGTACCACCTGGGTCAGGCCTCTTGATGATGAACTTTAACTCCTCGATGAAGCATTGCATACTATCCAATTTTATTATACTATTTTCCTGATCATCTGCACTTGCCACAAGTTCACATTTTACAAATTTTGAAGAAAACTCATGGTCTTCATTGATCTTGTTACCAACCAAATTAGTGATTTTTAACACCAAGGTCTTAACTCCGGAAATTGCTTCTACCTTAGGTTTACCCAACATGGATTCTCTTTGTTTTCCAAGAAGGTTGCAGACCCACTTCCACCAATGACATGAGAAGTCCAAAAATACTCATTCTCTAATGAACCATTTTCCTCATCTATTTCCTGAAAGTCTTGCTTATTTTCAATACCTTCAAAGATCAACCCCAAGTCAAAACAAATAGAATCTTGGTTCTTTTGATGGCAACTCTGTGCAACAATTTTCTCAGAAGGAAAACTCTTGGCACCAAAACAGATTTCAGCATGTAATTTATCATGCCTTGGTGGGTCAATTTCTTCAGCAAAAAAACCTTTAACAAGAAACTCATTTTCAGGTGATATTTCCTTACTAAAATATACCTCAATTTGGGTACTTTGCTGTCTAGAATTTGAGGAGTACCCTTGATCCTTTTCGAGTTCCCTTTCTTGGTCCTTTTGAGTGACTTGATCAAACAGCATCAATTTCTGTAGACCAACTGTTGCTGAGTTCTTCCTTATCTAGTACCACCTTTTCCTCCAAGTTCATCCCAATTTGAGGCCCAGTTTCTTGGTTTTCTCGAGAGAAATAATCAGTAGGCCTCAGCAACCCATTTTCTGGAGCCACTTTCTCCTTCCATTTCTGTCCACTAAGGTCACAATTTTGCAGAGAAATGGATGAATTCTTCTTAGTTGAAGAGGGTATTAACCCGACCTTTTGTTTCTTGTGAATGGACTGAAGATTGGTCTCTTGTAGCGCAGCTATGGCCCATGCATGTGACACACTTTGGGGTTCTAATACTTGTACCAAGACTCTGATTTCTTCATTCAACCCACTAATGAAGACTAATACAAAGTAAATCTCAGGAACACCCAATTCTCTCGCCCAAACCCTTGATTTCCATTCCTCAAATCTGGCTACATACTTATGCACAGACTCAGCCCCTTGTGACACAAATTTGGGAGTGTTAAACCCTTTTCTTTCAATTTCATAACCACATTTCTGAAAATACCAAATCAAATGATGTCATACCCGCTCCCGCGACATTTAAATTATATTATTTTAGCATGCATGGTATGCTTACTGTTGTGTTAATTAACACGTGTGAAGTGAGTGATGACTCACTAGTTGTTGGTGGGCGTCTTTTGAGAACCCAGTATGTGGCCTTGAAGGCAGTCCAGAAGTTGGACGTGTGAGAATTCCCTACGGTTGGAAAAATGAGTAATAACTCATGGTTATGTGCTTAAATGTTTATTTAGGCATATGTAAATATAATTATTATTATATTGTTAATAGCGACTCATCGGAGTTATTAGATGCCTGGTGAGGACGGATTTGAACACGTTACGTAAATTGGTAAGCTAATTAGCAATTTCGTAAAACTTGTAAAAACTTGCATTTTAGCAATCAAACGGAACTTAGTCGGAAACCTTTTTAATTTTGAGGTTTCACCTGTAGAGCTATGCATTAGCTGTGTAGAAAGTTTAAGAGACTGATTAGAAGTTTTGAAAACTCGTGGGGAGGTAAACACAATTTCCAAAAGTGTTGCCTATATATAGATAGTGATGACTTTCATAAATTTTATAAAGCTTAACCTAAATTCAAGAAGAGGCCAAATGGAGGATTTCTTGGCTTAGAGCTTCAAGACTCGAATCGACGGAGTTCTACCCGTTTGTTTTTCATCAAATTCCGTATTTGAACTCTACGAGGTAAGACCGTCATTTTGATACCTATTAGGCCTTGTTTGGTTAAGTTTTTCGAAAACTCATTTTCTAGAATTTTCATACAAAGTTGATAATTGGACTTTTGATTAATAGGAATTGTATTAGAAGAATTGATGCACGTTCTTTGTGCTTGAGTTTTCCTTGGATCGGCGTTTAAGAGCGTAAATCGGAGGTGAGTGATATAAATCTTGAGTTTTGGATGATTCTATGGTTTAATGCATTTGATATGCTAGGAATGTATATAGATACCATGTGTAGTTCATATTGGGCAAAACTCATGTATAAAGTAGGCCCAAAGTATGTTGAAATGAAAAGCATGGCGATATGTGTTAAATGAGCATGTTTATGTGCCTATGTGGGTTAAAGGGGGATTTGTGCTAATTCACCGTGAGACGTCCTCTCGAAGGGGGAGGATTAGTAGTGACGACGGTCACTTGCCGAGAAAGGCATTAACGCGACATGTCGAAGGGGCATGGGTCGTGGTTAAGTCTTAAGACTTTGGATCGGTGAAGGTGCACTTATTCCCTAGAGACCAATAGTTATGTGTTATGATGGATTGGAACATATTTGTCATCCGCATGCTTGATTCATATTATTCACTAAGCGTTAGCTTAAACAAATCCATATATCTGTGATTATATAAATAACCATACAGGTGCAAGTACTGGAGGGGAGAATCGCCGGAAGCTCCTAATGTTTATAGAACCGTAATGAGGTGAGGAAGGACCGGAAGCTCCTAATGTTTATAGAACTTGTAGCACTTTTGTAATATGTGTTTAACTCATGCCGGTCGTTTAACCGTGCAACTTGTATTAAGACTTGTTATATATGCGAGTACGGCGCTTGGTTCACTTTAGGACCTAGCTTGCCGAGACGTGGGAAGCTTGTACCTTTAGTACGTGTAATCCGGGAAAGGTTTATGGTTGTTGTATAAACGATGTATGTGTTTTTGCAAGCCCTTCGAATGTTAACAAAGCTTTGAAATGGTTTTGGTTTGAAATGCATTAGTTGAAATGGTTTTGTTTTGAAAGGAGTTGGTTTGAAATGGTTTTGTTTGGTTTGGTTTCTTTTGCTAATATGTGTATTATTTTATTACCGGCGTTTGTGCGGAAGCGCCGGGAATTAACGACGTTTATTATAGAAGCGCCGGTAATTAACGGCGTTTGCGAAAAAGCACCGGCAATTGTGAGACGGTCTTTTGGAGGTTTGGATTCTGCCCAGGCCCCATTCGACAGGTCGAGCGGGGCAATTCGACCAGTCGAAATGCCCCCTGCCAGAAATTTCAAACTCCTACTTCCAATGTTCGGAACAACTTCTAATTAGGCATGAAGGTACTTTTGGGGACCCTTGGACCTATGAAACTGTTACTTTTGAAAACGAAACTCGTTAAGGCGTGTTTGGGCACGTGTTTAATATAACCTTTGAAAAACTATTTGGAAGTTGGTTGTTTTGGAGCAAAACTTTTATTAAGGTCATTTTTGTGAACTTTAATCATTGTTGGTAAGCCTTGATTGCATGCCACGTGACCTAGATTCATATGTATGAATCCGGGGCGTGACAAATGATCCATCTTGGCATCAAACTTGGCTTGAAGATTGGAGAATTTAGAATCAGACTGAGACTCCAATCCAGCGATTCTGTTATAAACATCAACCATTTGTGTTTGAAGATTCTTCGTGTCCATTTGATATTGCTGTTTAAATTCTTTGTGAGGTTCGTTCCTGAATTCTGGAGAACATATGTCCATGTCTACACGAACAATTTAGTTTTGATAATCGAAATGATCAAGAAAAGCAAAGAAATTCAAAAAAAACAAAAAAAAAAAAAAAAGATTTGAGATAAGAAGAAGATTCAAGAAAATTTGCGGAAGGTTGCCCATATTAGGCTTTGATACCACTTGTAAGGATTTTAGTTAATTGGGACTGAAATTCTTACTAATCCATACACACAAACAAGCTTATGAAAGAATTAAGAGATATAGAAGAGAGAAACTGAGAGGATTAAGATAATCGAAGATAGAAGAACAGATTCAGAGAGAAGAATTGGGGAAGAAGATGAAATTGGAGAGAGAGAAGGCAGAGAACTAGAGAGAGAAATAACAGATTTTCATTAACAATTTCCATAACTACAAAAACAGAGCATCCTTTTGCTCTTATAGACCGACTCACTGTTACAATTAAAAATGAATTAGTTTCTAACTAATTCAGCTAAGAAACTAATCTCATTATCAACTAATCTCATTATCAGCCAATACGAGAGCAACACGTGGCAAGACACTACACTCACAATCCCTCTGTCAATCCTGGTTCATGACAGTATGTCATCGATCTCTGTGTGCGTGTGTCGCGAGCTGTGTGTGTCGAGTGTGTGTCGCGATCTGTGTGTGTGTGTGTCGCGATCTGTGTCGTGTGTGTATGATTGAGTATGTGTCGATCTGTTTGTTCGATCTGGGTGTGTGTGTGTGTGTGTGTGTGTGTGTGTGTGTGTGTGTGTGTGTGTCTGATTGTGAGTGTCGAGTGTGTGTGTGTGTGTGTGTCTGATTGTGTGTAGAATGTTTGTGTGGGTGTGATTGTGTGTGTCGGTGGTGTGTTGGCTTCACACAGCCATAGTAGATATATATATATATAGTAGGAGTAATATATATCTAGTAATTTTATTTTTTTTGTTTTTGTTTTTGGCTGAATAACCCAATATTAGGTTATTAATTTCTAGTAATTTTTTTTTCTCTTTTCTAGTTTGTGTGTTTGTTTTTTTTTTTTTTTTGGCTCTAAATTAGGAAAGTTATTTAGTGTAGAATAACTATACTTTTTAAGTGTATATATTATCTTAAAAAAAATAAGATTGGACAACATAAAAAATTAAATAAATGAGATTGGACAAATATTATCTAATTTCTAGTAATTTCTTCTTCTTCTCCCTATTTTTTTTCCTAGTGTGTGTGTGTGTGTTTGTTTTATTTTTATTTTTATTTTTTTGCTCTAAAATAGGAGAGTTTTTTAGTGTAGAATAACTATACTTTTTGAGTGTATATATTATCTTTAAAAAATAAGATTGGACAACATAAAAAATTAAAAAAAAAATGAGGTTGGACAAATATTATCTAATTTCAAGTAATTTTTTCTTCTCCCTATTTTTTTTCCTAGTGTGTGTTTTATTTTTTATTTTTGCTCTAAAATACGAGAGTTATTTACTTTAGAATAACTATACTCCATGTGGCACAGATGTTTCATATTATTGTAATATTTGTATTACTATTTGGTAGTATTGAACAAGTTAGATCCAATTATGTGTGTACAATTATTAGACATTAGATCGGTAGCGTCTGAATTGAATAAGATGTGCTTCTATAATTGGTACATTATGTATTCAGGAAATCTATTAAGCAAACTTTGCTATTCTTATTATTTTAGAATTTTCATAATTTTTTCGTATTTTTTTTAACCTTAAATCTAGCGTATTGGAGCGTATCGCCCGATACCAGGCCGCATCACCGCGACACCGAGTCATCACAACGGTCTCCGATACCGCGACTTTGAACCATGCATCGGGCGGTCGGGTAAAAGGTCGAGTCGGGTGAAATCCGACTGTCTCATTTGTCTCAATCAAGCATTTGCTTTACACATGACTTTGTCTTCATTTTCTTTTTCTTTTTCTTTTTTTTTTGCTTTGAATGTTTTTGTGTACATAGTCATGGGCTAACCAAAGCTCTGACCAAACAAAAAATAAAAACATAATCATGTGCTAGTTTGATGATTTTAATGTTTTATATCTCCATTAGTGATATATATATTTTATTGACACAATAATATAATATATATATATATATATTTAAAGACTATATAATACATAATGCATATATTGATATAAGCATATTACATATATATTTTAAAAAAATTAAGTGTGTTTCGAGTCGGGTCGGATGAATCGGATTTTCACCCCCCTAGACCGGTGACTCTACCCGAAACTGTCGGGTTTCCACACCCAAGACCCGTGACTCCACCCACATTGTTTAAAAACCAATAAAAAGGCTACGGGTGAGTTGGGTGGTCGGGTGGGTGGGTGGGTGGGTGGGTTGAGCAGCCCTACATATTTATGAGCATTTGGTAGTTGGTAGAACTAAAAGATTTTTCTTCTATTCAGTCAGGGGCCAGGTGGGCCTAGGCCTCCCTGAAATTTACACACAATGTATTCCACAACAGAGTTTTAATGTATTGCACCCTGTGCTGTTTGAATTTGTCATACTTTTCTATGCACCACTTACACAGCACAGGGTACATGCATTTAAAGCTATGTTGTGGAATATGTTGTGTACCTAGTATTTTTGTGAAATTTAAGACATGAAAATTTTAACTTAAGTATTTTGAATATTTCCTTTTAGGCCCCTCCTAAAATAAAAAATAAAAAAACCACACAAATAAGGGAACAAAATAAAACAACAAGAGTAATACTAGACTCACCCAAAATTCCACACAAAACAATCCTAGCACTTGCTTCTGGTTGGTCTTGTGTGGGACTCATGTGTTCCTCATATTGGCCTCATTAGAATCAAGGGTCAAGATTATTTTGTGTGGAATTTTGTATGGGTCTAGTTAGCATTATTGAAACAAAAAAGTAATGCTAAACTTATACAAAATTACGTAAAAGTAGACCCCAAAAACATCCCCCCACACGTATAAGAAAGGTGTGGTTTCCAATTCTTACATATAATTCTACTCATAAAACCAATTTCATACATAATAATGTATAAGTAGACCCAAAAACAACAATGCTACACACACTCTGAAAAGTACATTAAAATGCACAACCTTGCTTAAAAAGATTGGACTTTGTGCTGAAAAGCCTGCACAAACAAAACACCCATTTTTGTGTGTGCAGATTTTTCAGCACAAGGTCCAACCTTTTTAAAAGCAAAGTTGTGCATTTTAGTGGTGCTTTTCAAAGTATGTGTAGCATTACTCGACCCAAAAAATATTGCCAATATGTATAAATAAAGCTTGATTTCTAGTTATACACATAATTGTATACATTAAGCTAATTCTACACATAAATATGTAGAAGTGGATCTAAAAAAAATTGGCCTCGGGTCGCTACCTCGGACCACCGTCTAGCTAAGACCTGACAAAAAATCTTGGCTCCGCCTAATTCAATTTTGCACGAGAAGTGTTTGATGATATTCAAATGCATTTATTTTTGGGTAAATTACCTTTTACCCCCCTATGGTTTGCCTCTATGGCACTTTGCCCCCCTGTAATTTGAAATGTAACACATAACCCTCCTGTAGTTTGCCTCTGTAGCACTTTACACCCCTGTAGTTTGAAATATAACACATAACCCCCTTGTAGTTTGCCTCTGTGGCACTTTACCCCCTTATAGCCAAAACAAATTGCTTAAATGACCAACAATTACAAGGGGGTAAAGTGCCACAGAGGCAAACTACAAGGGGGTTATGTGTTACATTTCAAACTACAGGGGGTAAAGTGCCACAGAGGCAAACTACAGGGGGGTTATGTGTTACATTTCAAACTACAAGGGGCCAAAGTGCCATAGAGGCAAACCACATGGGGGTAAAAGGTAATTTACCCTTTATTTTTTGGGTTAATTGCAAAAACACCCCCTCAACTATGACCCGTTTTTTAGTACACCCCCTGATTTAAAAAAGTGAACAACTTCACCCCCTCAACTATCAAAAATTATTTAGTCTCAAACGCCGTTAACGGAAGTAATGAAATGACGCATATACCCTTGGTCTAAATTGCAAAAACACCCCCTCAACTATGACCCATTTTCGAGTACACCCCCTGATCTAAAAAAATTGAATAACTTCACCCCATTCCCCTCTCTCTCTCTCTCTCTCTCTCTCTCTCTCTCTCTCTCTCTGCAACTTCTCTCTCTAAATTATAAGGTCCCAATTTAAAAAAAAAAAAAACTATGTGTAATATGTTGGTCCAAAAAATCAACCCCACAATTTAGAGAAAATAACTACATATAAAATATTGGTCCAACTGTAATCCAACACACCCTAAACATTTGTCCCAACTCATTTACATCTCATCTCTTAGTTTAGTCTACACAAATTGTTTTACCATCATGCCAAACTTTACAAATTTCAATTAACTATCAACCCTTATTACTGTTAGGCTTTATTTGGTTCATGGATTTAGTGAGGGAGAGAAAAGAAGAAATGAAATCGAAAAATAAAATTAATTCTCAGGTATTTTCCCTTCTATTTCATCCATGATTAATAATATCGAAAACTAATAATATTTAAAATATGAGTAATGCTGTGCTTATCAAATTTTGTATCCTAGGTGGTTCTCAAACACGTGGTAGTAGGCCCACCTGATTTTGATTGGAGGATGCTGAAGTCGTTCCACCATTATTGAAGTTGGTCCTGCCGTCATATGTATTTGGAAACCATTTGAGATACAAAATTTGGGAAGCATAGCATTACTCTTTCCTTGTAATTAAGCCAATGTATTACATATAATAAGGTTTTTTGGGTCTATTTGTAATTAAGCCAATATATTACATATAATAAGTTTTTTTTTTTTTTTTTCAAATTTTGGGAGAATGAAGTATAATTGGACCAACATCTTACATATAAAATCATTTTCTTTAGCCTAACTGATATTTTTTGGAGGGCTATATAACAAGTTTACTTATTTTGGGGTGCAAGGGAGTGAGAGAGAGAGAGGGAGAGGGGAGAGTGAGAAATCAGGGTAGACTGTAAAGAGAGATCAAACTCATTTTGGACACAAAGGGTAAAAGTGTCCATTTTTGCTCTCACATGATGGGCACATGCCCATTTTCATTTGCAAACAAACGGAGGGGGTCAATTTGTCGGAAAAAAAAGTTCAGAAGAGCGAGTTGAAAACGGGTCATAGTTGAGGGGGTGTTTTTGAAATTAACCCTTATTTTTTTGGTCGATAATTGGTTGTTCTTGGGGTTATGACTTGTGCAGAGGCTAGCGTCGGATCCTCTTCATGAAGACGTTATCATCTCAGAGTGTTAAAGCGTAACAGCAATCAGGTGAAAGTCTTGAACTCAAGTAACTCAAAAATTTATCCCCTTTTTGATGCTCTGTGTTTATACTTGCAATTCCTGTATTTCATCTATTCACACTTTCTTGTCAATATCAGCTGAACATTTAGGTAAGACCCTCCACTGTTTCTGTTATTTGCTAGCAGTGGGGGCCTTGTTCGCCACACACACACACACAAAAAAAAAAATGTATATACATATTACTAGAAGTGGTGGGGCATGATGTTTTTCAACAAACATACATTTGAGTTTCTATCAATATAAATTCTTGATGACAAGTTGGAAACAATGTCATGTGATTCTTCATGTTCTATTGTCTCTCACTAGACCCTATCTAAGTGCATCTTTACCACACACTCCCAGAGGATTTCCCAATACTCTTTGATCTATATATACACATATTGGAATCTATAACCATTACCAACACAAGTCTTACACATATTCTTCCCTCTCAATCCCACAGCTTTTCAAACACTCTTTGATCTTCATTTATTTTCTTCTTCTTTCGTGATCTATATAGATCGTTATCCAATATGGGTATTCGGATGCCTCGTGTTATTCATGCCAAGCAAATTCTTCGATTTTCTTCATTGATAACAAACCAAAAAGCTTCAACATCTCTAGACGTACCAAAGGGCTATTGTGCAGTTTATGTTGGAAAGAGTGAAAAGAAGAGATTTTTGATCCCAATATCATATTTGAACCAGCCATTATTTCAGGACTTGCTAAGTCAAGCTGAGGAAGAATATGGATTTGATCATCCAATGGGTGGTCTCACAATTCCTTGCAAAGAGGACACATTCATCGATATAACTTCTCGACTTGATTGAATCATGAGATTTAGCTATAAACACATTTTGTAGAGCATACTAACAAATCTATGTACTACCTTTTCTATTTTTTCCCCCTTTTTCCACAAGAGATTGGGGATTCAGAAAAGAAAACTTGTGTTCCTAAATGGGAAATTGTAAATAGAGATTTAATGCAATATTTCTCCCATATTCCAAGTCAATTGCAAGGGCAAATGCGTCACATGATTGAAATTTTCTTTTTCAAGTTCTAATTAATTTTTGTGTCCATTTATCTTTCTATCTTTTCATTAATGGTGAAACTCTCTTCACATTTGATAAAGGTAACAATTCTTCAATCAAATCTAAGTCCCGCAACAGTTTATGGTTCTCATCCCTAGGTATGCGTGTGCAGGAGCACATACAATCAAATGCGTTACAAAATTGTTTGTTTACATACATTTTGTATTGGGTTGATACGTGATTAGTCTAATGTGCAAATTTGTCTGCCTGACACACACGACGACCCAATAACAGTTTTGAACATCAGGAAAGTATACAAAATAGAGTAAACAAGTGTAATCCAGTTTTATATACGAAAAGATATTCTAGTACCTCCCTTGGGTCAATTTCTTGATTTCAAAGACTCACAAGCAATGGGAAGGGCCAAGGGAATGGCTAAAGTCTTTCGGAAAAAGTTAATTTACTTTTCACCCGATTTTCGTTTCCTTCCAATTTCGTTGGTGTTTTCTTTTCCCTTACATCACTATACTATGAACCAAACATAGCCTTAGTATCTAACTCTCCGGTAATATGAGCAAGGATCCACTGAAATTGTCAGGTTTTATTTACCACAATCAGATTGGTCCATGTATAACCTAAGACATTTGACATTTCAGTTCCTCATGCTGTAAAATACCTTTAGACTCACTAGTTCAATAATCTATTTATATACAGAAAAAGTTAATGTCATTCATGTACATGAAGGAAAACACTGAGGAAATGTTAATTCAATTTCTTTTTACAGAACTGCGTAAGCATATTGGGGCAAAATAATGCTATTCAAGTCCATGAAATAGAGTATAAAAAATAAAAATAAAAACATAAAAGAGCAGATTTGGTAGTACAAAAAGAATCCAACTTGTTTGGAAAGAAAATTTCCATTTTCTGTGTCTTATAAAGGGAAACATTTTCCCTGCTCAATCCCCGATAACTTTACATGGAATTGGTTTGTTCTACTTTACAAAATTGTGTTTTCTGATACAAGTTAGGCTTAGTTTGGCCTCCACGTGGTGCTTCTCCTTTTTTAAAGCACAATTTAATGTTAATTTATTTGGTAACTAGTTTATGAGCTTTGCAAAAATTGAACTTAGGGCTTTTTTGGAGGGAGCTTTTAAAAGCTCTAAAATGGAGCTTTTAAAAGCCCACGGTTGCTTTTTGGTTTCATGATGTCTTTTTGAAGAGTAGTGTGCCACTTGTATAAAATTATCAAAGAACTTAGTAATAAATTTCATAAGCTCCTTTTAAAAAGCCACATGGGGGTCAAACTAAGCCTTAGTGTCTTCCATCTCATAAACTATAGAAACGAGAAGTGAGATCAATGAAGATTTCTTCTTTGCATGGAATTGTGAGACCACCCATGGGATGATCAAATCCATATTCTTCTTCTGCTTGACTTAGCAAATCTTGAAATGCTGGTTGGTTTAAGTTTGATATTGGAATCACAAACCGCTTCTTTTGGCTCTCTCCAACATCAACTGCTAAGAAGCCTTTCGGGACATCCATATCTTTTGAAGCTGTTTGGTTTGCTTTCAAAGAAGACAATCAGAGAATTTTCTTAGATTGAAGAATGTGAGGCATACGGATACCCATCATTTTTCTTTTTCTTCTTCTTCTTCTTCTTTTTTTTTTTTTTTTTTTTCTTTTTGTGTGTGTGTGTGTGTGTGTGTGTGTGTATGTAAAAATTACAAGGGGCTTTGCAAACAAGAAAAAAAGCTTTGAGACTGAAGGATATGAAGATCTGTTTTAGGCTTAATCAGATTCATAAACATGTGTATATATAGACAGAAGGGTATGTGGAGGTGTATTGAAATGTGGAGTGAGTGTTCAAGATGTATTTAGATGGGGTATAGTGTGAAACATCAGCACATGAAGAATCACATGGTTTGTTATCCATATTATTGTCAAGATAATAAATACAAAGTACTGGAAATGTACATTAATTTTTTGCAAAACATGATGCCCTACCACTTCTGGAAACCACTTGAGCTTAAAAGATAACGACAGTAAAAAGTTATTGTTGATTTAAAGCATAGGATTCTTTGATCCCTTATAGCAATTACATGCTTGAGACATCTAATCCTTCACTTTTACACTGCAACAATAACAACAATATAAGCATTATTTGATATGTTATAAGAATTAGTACTTGTCGAAGGAAAAGACTCCATGTAAAGTTCTTTAGCAATTTTTCAGATTGTTTTGTTTTATAATTGGTCGAAGTGTGTTCCAAATAGACAACATTGCACACTTGAACCACATGTCATCTTATTGTTTTCCTTTAAGAAATTCACATCTTCTGTACAATAAAACATTTTACTCCCTCTGTCCCATAATAAGTGTCCACATTTTCTTTTTTGGATGTACCACAATAAGTGTCCACTTTCCTAAATTGGCATATAGCTTTTACTTTCTTTCCAAAACTACCCTTATAATAAAGACAAAGTAGCATTTATTTGTGGTCTCAAAACAAACAAAAAGTCAAACACCCATCACATCTAAGGGTAAACTTGGAAAGTGACTATTTAATGAACCAAAAAAATTAATATAATACAACTTTCTTAAACATTGTGCAAAAAGGAAGTGGACACTTATTATGGGACACAGGGAGTATTTGTCAAAAGTTCTGTTGTCATATCCACTAACATTATTCAAGTTTTAAGGTTTCTAATGATAGAAAAACACGAATTAGTAAATAATCTACCGTTGTAGAGGATGATGAGATGGGCCATGCTATTCAAGAATCTGAAGTTCTAGACTTCATTCCAATCATCATGATATCCCTTGAAATATGACAAGAGAATCTCTAGTTTGATATTTCCATAATGGTCAATCTATTTGCAGCACAATGGTTTAATATTCTGGACAATTTTGGGCCAAGATATTCACATCATAGGATAAAATCATACGACAGACTGGTTGAATTAGCTTCGAAATCTCATCTATCATCACCTAAGAAGCACCGATACGGACACGCGACACGGACACGACACGACACGGATACGCCGATACGTCATTTCTAAAAAAAGCAGGATACGATACGTTCGGGACACGATTTTTAAAATATTTTTTTTTTGAAATATATGTTTACCATGTTTTATCAAAATTGGCATAAAAGCACATAAATCACAACAGTACTAGAAATTATCAAATACAACAAAGCAAATGAATAAAATTCAAAAACATCTTCATTAATAAGTTAATAACATTCATCAACCAAGTGTCAAAGCACATTGTCATTTGCTAACTACTAAGTAATGTGTGCACTTGTCCCCAAGTATGTCCATCTACATAAACCAGGTAGCAAAAGATATTTGCTAACTTGTGTCCTCTAGTATATAGCCCAAAAAATATATTTTGTGATCATGAATTAAGTTCCAAAAAATACCGGCTAATTACTAAATAGTAACTAGTAGTTCTATATATGTCCCAAAAAGATGTCCATCCACTCATTCTTCAATTGCCTCATTACCATCATCAGTAAATATCGGGTCGGGTCGTCGTCGTTGTCTCTTTCGATATTGATACGAGGGCCAAAATAGAGTGTCGGTGCTCCATAGACCATTGGTTACCCACCAATGGTGGATGAAATCAACATCTGCAAACTCTCATGACTTACTTGAGTATCCGACACGTGTCCAACACTACAAGAAATGTGACTTTTAGTGGCGTAAAATATTGCCAATTTGTTGTCACTAAAAGTTATAGTGGCAATAAAAATGGTTGCCACTGTGATGCCACTAATTGTAATGTGACTAAAACTTTTTGTGGCAATATTTACCTTATCGCCACTAATGTCTAGATGTTTAGTCACAATTTAAAACTTGTGACAAAATCAAATCTTTTTGTGGCAAGCGACTTGTCATCACTAATAATCAAACTTTCTGTGGCAACAAAATGTAGACACTAAAACATTATTTTAGTGACAATAACTAGTATCACTAAATATTATACTTTTGTGACTCAAAACATGTTGCCACTAAATGGACCTTCAGTCACAATAAGAGTTGTGAGTATTGTATGTAAGTATCCATTTAGTTCACTTACAGTCACAATCCTCCACAGTTTAGTGTCAATTTTTAGTTGTCTGACTTGTCACTAAATAACAAACTGGTGATGATTTCATATTGCCACTAATTGTAGGACTTTTCCCAATATATATACTGATATACAACAATGACCTCCAAATTTTAATTGCAATTGATACCCAACTGGCTACATAATATGGTTGGTGCCCAACATTCAGAAAGGTCAAACAACTCAACCTCACTAAATCCAATGCATATTGTCATTACAAAATAGCTTAAATTCATAAACAACCCAACAGGTTTTTGTACAAAATTTTCTAATCAAAAGGCCTAAGAATATACAAAGTCAAGTACCAAGAAGTCATAATTACAAGGCATCCAAAAATACATGCAAAAATCTCCTGATTAGTAGGCCTTAGAACATTCAAAAAAAGAAGTCACAGTCATAATCACAAGGCATCTAAGTACACAAAAGTAGTAGTCAGAATATAGCCTTAGAGTTTTACAAAAAGGATCCTGTTACATAGATTCCAGAATGTAAACTTCAAGCCTCTCCAACCTACAAATAAGACAAATGGAGTTTATGTTAGTACTACATATAAAATGCAACATGTGAAATCAAACTAATGTTAAACTTGCTACGAATTAGGATAAAGTACACCAAAAATTTCTAAGTTGTATCATGACATAATCTACAAATTTCAACTCAATAAAATAACTAAGGACTTGCTACCTAAAAGGAGGCAGAATGTATCTGGCCTGATTGCTTAAACTGATCAAGCATAGCAGTAAATTGGGAGTGGATTGCAGCTTGTGCAGCTAACTGGGAAGAAAGGCACTCTAATCTTTTCACCATATCACTATTCTCCTTTTCCAACAATTCCAAACGCCCCCGGTCTGCCTCAGCTTGCCTCCTAAACTCTCCATTCTCCTTTTCAAGTTGTGCATGGTGGTTTTGTTGACTTCCTCCAGATGGTGTAATCTTAGGACCAGCTCCACGACCACGTATCTGTCCAGATCGCTCTGGTCCAAGAACTTGAACAAATCTCTCATCCTCAGTCATTGCAGTAACACCCTCCTCTACAGGCTGAGATTCTAAGCTTTTAAGTTTTTCCTACATTAAAAATATTCGTAAGAACCTTTGCCCAAATGAATCCATAGGTTTTGTTGCTAAAAACAAAATGGTTCAAGTGTTGTCAAGTCCGCTTTCACAAAGCAATGCAATTAGTTACATTCAAAATACGATTGAGATCTACTCAATAGGAAACAAATTTAAGAGAAGATAAAGTATGTGCAACTAGTAGCAAAACAGTCCTACATGTAGAGAAAAATAGTTACTTACCAATGATATCTACTCAAATTGCATCCTAAAGCTTAATTACCAAAAGTTTGCAAATAAGTAACTTACATAGACTTCTTGCGAAGTTTCATCCACCCATTTCTTCTTATTTTTGCTAAATCGTGTCAAGTACCACAACAAAGTTCTTGTTGGTTCCTCTCCTGTTCCTCGATCACGCTGTTGTTACATGAACTAGTGTATATGTCATTTTCATTAGATATATTTATCATACTATTCACTGGAAACTAAAAATACATTGAGCTTACATGAGCATAGCTAGTCCTGGCAAATCCCTTCGTCCCGGCAATGTGACCGATCTTTTGCTTTTCCCTACTCTTTTTGTTTCTCTCGCTAACCTTCTATGGCATTTGAAAAGGAAAAAAGACAGTTGTAAATATTGAATTAGAAATATGCATTGAAATTGTAAATTACCTTAAACTCATCAGATCCAAAATGCTTGACAAGATGCTCCCAGTCATTTTGAGTAATCCCTGATGGGCGATTTAACAATCTCAACTCGTTAGTATCATGTGCAAGATAGTGTTGTTTGTGCAGCCTGTAACGGTATGACCTGTATTGAGTGTTCAATTGCCTATAAACAGCAATTTGGATGTGAGGTTCCTCATGGAGAGCAAATTTTTGCTGCAATGACAAATTAAATAGACAAATTCAGCAAAGAAAAGTTATTAATTCTGGGTCTGTAGCAGTTTCTTTTCAATCCAAGCAAATCTGAGTTATGTTTCCAATTCCGATTCCAATCCCAACAATGAAATTCTATGAATTCTTGTTTTCATTCAAGTAGTTTATAACAAATCTAATCCATATTGTGTACACACTCGTTTCCAAATGTTTCAAATATACACAATAAGTTATTAATGTAGTATACATGATACTATTCATGTGCGCAATCAAAAGCAAGGAATAAATCACCCAAATCAATATGCAGAAGTATTAATTAAGTCTAAACTTTCTAGAAAACCAAAAAACAAACAGAAGATGTTAACAATGCATAAAATAACAAGATCTAGAATGATGAAAATAAATAAATATATATAAACACAAGACACTGACCATGATTCAAAGAAAAAAATAAGTAAAATACAACCAGCAACAAATTCCAAAGCCCTAACACCAACAACGAACAAGAATACCCAGCTGAAAAAAAAACAAGCACATAGCCCATTATAAGAAGATCGATTCTAACAAACTGAATTAGTTTGAAGGCATGGCAACGCTGTCAACACAAGATTAAGGTCTGAATCCCCAAGCTTTAATAGAACAACATCAAGTGTACCCAAAAAATGACTAGAGTTACAAACTAAACCACTTATAAGGTCAACATCGTAAGCATAAAGCATTGCAGTCTGATAAACACCACAGGAAAGTGATTTTAAATTAACACAATTGAGGATAGATGACGTACTCTCAGTGATTGCCACATTTTCTTCTTATCATCTTCAGGAATGGCCTTCCATTTGTCATAATGGAGTGGAGCCATTTGTCTCACAATAATACCTGATTCAGTAATTAGCGCTTGAGAATTTTTGCCAACGGCTCGCAAAAGATAAGGTGGGATGTTCACGGCAAGCTTTTCTCCTGCACGCCTCTTCTTTGCAAGTGCGATACCTCTGGTCTTGCCACGTCCTCTCTTCATAGATGTTTCAGCCCCTGTTCAATTCATGACATTTTTGTAAACACAAGTTTTTTGTATGTTTCGAAATAAGCCACACAACAAGAACCTTGGTTAACAAACCATTTTCATCGATGCAAACATTCTCTATAGTCGGTGGTGACTCAACCCTGGTGGGATTTGAAAGCCCATTGCTTGAGGTATGCTGCCCTGTCTCTAAGGAATGTTGCAGTCCAGCTCTGCCTTGGTTGCTTCCGGCTCGAACTCCACCTGCCATAGGACTAACATACAATATTTGCATTAAGTAAATTACCCATTTTTGCTTACATAGAATAGTCACTTATGCAAAGCAAATACACACACACACACACACATATGTATATATATACATATATGCGCAAAACTAAATTAAGTAGGTTTGATAAAATATAATTCGATTTGAAGTGAGGGCTGTAATCAAATGCTAGAAAATTGATAACAAACATTAACAATATGATACAAAAATAAGTACTATATAAAATACCTAAATAGAAGAATACGATTTTTATTTTTTTTGGAAGAACTCAAATTGTTATTAAAATGCCAAAAGGCCATCACAGCACATCAATCAAATAAGACCTTCACACGGAGAATACGATAAAGAGATTACAAACAAAACCAACTCAAAATTTTACTCGCTCTCAAATCTTAATAGTTGTATTTGAACTTTTGAAGTGAGATACAGTAGAGAGGGTAACAATCAAGGGAGCAAGGAGGATATGAGACGGTGATTAAGAACTCATGAACCTTTGCATGAGGTGGTCATGGTAAAGAGAAAAGAGAAAGGGAAGGAGAGTTTACTTTAAGAAGGTAAAATAGACATTTCAAGACCAAACATAAGGAAAATAGCAAAAGAAGACAAAGTGGCCTGAAAATGCCACAAGTAGCAGAAAACAAGATAAGATTCTGTAAATCAATAAGCTCAAATTCTTCTCGTTCAGGAAGGTCCCATGAATAGAGAGTATAGATAAAGGTGCAGCATCATTTCATCAGTAAAAGAAATTGAGGGTAGATCAAATTTACCTATTGAAACAACCAACAATTCAGCAGATTATCATTCTACCCACTCAAAGGTTAGCACTATAGGAGCCCATTCAATGCGTTTATTGCTCAATAACTTGGATCAAGAAAAAAAAAAGTCTAATCCAAAACTGCCTAAAAAGTAAAAAATAATGCCCAAAAGCCTGTGAAAATCACCACCAGTGTAATTTACCCACAAGGTTATATCAAGTAAAACTTTTTTATATATATATGTTTTACAACCTATCGAGGAAATTGTAAAAAGAATTCCGAATCATAGAAACATTATATCTATGCATAGCAGTAAAATAATTAAAAAAAAAAAAAGGGGGGGGGGGGGGGGGGGGGGGAGGAGTCAGGAAGTGGTTTAGGATGCATCATACATCCCAATTTAAGACCAAAATGTTGTAGTTGGGTCCCAAAATCTTGTAACTAGGATCCAAAACATTGCAATGTTGAAACCACTATTGTTTTAAAAGGAAAGTAGGTTTCAAAGTAACAACATTTGGGACCTAGTTAACATGGAAACCATTTGGGATACAAAATTTGGGAAGCATAGCATTATTCTTAAAAAAAAAAAAAAACAAAAAAACAAAAAAAACAAAAACTATATGTAAGCAACAACTAATCTAAAAGTTGTCAACAAAGTATTAAACCCTCTTATGAGTTATATTAAAACCTCTTATGAGTTACATCAAAGGATCAACCCACAAGAATAATTATCCGTACAAGGAGAGGTAACATTATAATCCTAAGTATAATTTTGATGCCTATAAGTTCGAGGTAGTGTTTATTTATAAGTTCAAGAGACATTCATGCATATGTAGATGTATAGTGTTTATTTATGGCATATGCGTAGAAGATAAAATAATGATGCTAACAACCTTGTTATGGTACAAGCCAAATTGTTATTCAACGACTTGGTCTTATCATAGAAGTTCCAACAAAAAAACTACAATAAAACACAGTAAGCAAGAAAGTTAAGTGCTAGAAACATTTAAGATACAAAAAAGTAGTTGCAACTATTAAGGTTAGAATCCTTGAGCAAAACACCTTGTCATGGAATACAAAATGGTCAAAAAGTTATTTCCACTTGCTTGTACTACACCAATACAGTACAATCAATATCATTAAAAATCCATGTCATCCACTCTTGCCCAAATCAGTGGAAAAAATGCAAAACGCACTCGGCAAATAGTCTTCCTAAAACAAATACAGTTAATTGCAATACAAAAGAAAATAAGTAAAAGTTTGAGTTTTACACCAGGTTTTTCTCCAATAGTTTGTAAAGACAAAGTAGTTAAGAAAAGAAGGTCATTATTTAATATTAGCTTTGATATCATTTTTTTTTTTGGACAAACTTTGATATTACTTTCACTTCTCTAAAAATGAAAAGAAAAACAAGTCATTCAAATTCAAGCCTCTAACAATATTGTGTCACAGAAAGTCTAAGCAACTAATTTTTGAATTCTTCAAAGCAATTACCACATGTGCTTGTATAAAAAAAAGTACAGAAATAAAATAATTAAAAAAATTAAAAAGTATATGGGATTTCTTAATTTCTTATATTTTTTCAGCCAACTAAAAAAAATTTATTTCACTGACCCAACAAACAACAAGAACACCATTCAATAGTCTACACCAAAACTGCTAAAAATCTATAGAAATAATACCTAAAAGCTTTTAAAAATCACCACAAATGTAATATACCCACAAGGTATCTTGTATAGAAGTAAATGGATTTTTACGAATTTTACTACCTTTCAATGGAATTTATGCAAAGAATATTTGAATCATTCAAACATAGTTGAAAAAAAATGTATACACATCAGTCAAAGAATATAAAAAGGAGGAGGCAAGAGCAACTGACATTCCAAAAGCCACCTATTGTATTCTCTTCAATGTGATAGTACTGAAACACCTACAATCAAACATAAAGAGTAGTTTAAAAAAAAAGAATAAAAAAAAAAAGATAGAGAGACCCAGGTGATTACATAATGCAAGTTAGCTATGTATAGGTAATGTAATCTTCTATGATACATCCAAGTGGTATAGGATGTATTAAAAAATCCCAATTTAAGTCCCAAAATATTGTAGTTCGGTATCAAAATGTTGTAACTTTGATACACTTTGGTTTTTAAAAGCAAAATAGGTTTCAAAGTAACAACATTTTGGGACCTAACTACAACATCTTGGGATCTAAACCATTAATATGTATGAAATATCCTACACCATTTAATGTATCATAGAATTTCCCATAAGTAATAGTATACATATATCTATCTATCTATATGTGTGTGTATGTATAATTACATACTTGCGTTTGTAGATTTGCTTATCTACATAGGAAACAAATTGATCGAGAGTTTTTTTTTTTTTTTTTTGGGAAAAGTAGATATTTTATTAATGTTACACCCAAATACCAAGCCAAGGATCCCCAAGGTTACAATCCTAAACCCTACAAAAATACCCCAAACCTTCGCTTAGGACTTTTATCAAACACATGGCATGCCAAATACATACACATATCTGTATTGCAAGCCCCAACCTATAGACATGGCTCCCAAATGCACTCAATAGTACAATAATCAAACAATGTCCATCCTATCCTTTACTAACCAAGACGTCCCAATCCAAAAGCCCACCCTTTATATCAAATGGTAATTGAATGGAAGCAACTATCCTATAAGAACACAAAGATAAATATCTGGTTTTCACAAAAGTAATTGATTTTCCCATCTAACCCAAAATCAATTACGTCAAATTATGGTCCGATTTTAATAAATAAATAAAAAAGAGGGAGAAAGAAGATGGACCCAATATAAAAAAAGCCAACCCAATAAGCCTTCAAAAAGTTTTGACTACCGAAATGTGGTTCGATGAAGAGAGGTTATTGGTCTGTGAGGCAAGAAATTGAAGTTAATTGAGGGAAAGAGAGAACAGACTGTGCACAGTGGTGGGTCTGTGAAGACAGAAATTGAGGGGAAGAAAGCTTAGGTTTCAGCACTTACCCAAGAATCCGTCCGAAGTATTTCCCTCCCGACGAGAATCCACCGTCGAAGGAGAGAGAGGGAGTGCGCCGGATCAGCGGAAGTAGATGATGCCCACCCAATTTGCAAGGTGATAGAAAATGGTGATTTGGTATAGTATAATGTAGAAATCATATATATACATACTAGTACAGTGAATAGTTTTACTCAATACTACGTCGTTTCATTGTTTATCTTGACTTTTACTGTCAACGTGCTTTTTTAGTTATCACAAAAAGAGTCCTAAATCAGGCGCCAAAATGAATTTTGTTCCCGCGAGCACCCGCCAATAAAATTACTCACGCCTACTTAAATTTGTCACTGAAAATAAATTATTAAATATATTATTGTGACAACCACGTTCTACACCACTAAAAGGTGCTTTTTAGTGGCAAAACATTAGCTGCAAAGGAAAACTTTGCCACTAAATATCATTTTTCTTGTAGTGCAAAGTGTATCGGCTCAAGAAAAACTAACAAAAAATTCCGACACGAAATTTTGAGTATCTGACACGTGTCCAAAGAGTATCGGAGAGTGTCGGTGTCGGATACGTATCCGATACTGATACGTGGGGCAAAAGAGAGTGTCGGTGCTTCATAGATCATCACCTATATATAATCATTTTGTGTGTCAAGCAACATTATCACATGGGAAGCTAATTTTTATGAGTCCCAAATTTTGGTAGTTACATAGCAGACTTGGTACTATTGGCCAATGTGTTGACCACAGACCTCGACAAATGTGTAAGAACGTCACATATAATTTGCTCAATCAATTCTGCATATTAGACCTTACTATTTAGTCCTCAATCCAATTGGTGTAATGGATAATACATCAAAATAAGCAGACCACTCAGTTTTAAGACAATTAGGTAAGACTCTTCACTGTCTGTGTTATTTGCTGGCAGTAGGCCCTGGCAATTTGCCACACACACACACACATATGTCGTCTAGATATTACCAAAAGTGGTGGGGCATGAACCTATCAATCTTAGTTCTTGATGATAAGTTGGAAAACAAAGCCATGTGATTCTTCATGTTCTAATGTCTTTCACTGGACCCCATCTAAGTGCATCTTTACCACTCACCCCACATTCCATATGATTTCCTAGTACTTTTCCATCTATAAATACACATATTGGTATACATATATTACATACCCATTACCAACACAAGTCTTAAACATTCGTCACTCTCAATATTCCCAAAGCTTTTAAAACCCCCTTTGATCTTTATAATTTCTCTTGTTATTTAGTGAGGTATACTGATAGATAATTATACAATATGGGTATTCGGATGCCTCGTGTTACTCATGCCAAGCACATTCTTAGACTTTCTTCTTTGACAGCAACCCAAAAGGCTTCAACAGCACTTGATGTACCAAAGGGCTATTGTACTGTTTATGTTGGCAAGAGTGAAAAGAAGAGATTTGTGATCCCAATATCATACTTGAACCAGCCTTTGTTTCAGGAATTGCTAAGTCAAACTGAGAAAGAATACGGATTTGATCATCCAATTGGTGGTCTCACAATTCCTTGCAAAGAGGACGCATTCATTGATATCACTTCTCAACTTGACTGAATCATTAAATTCAGCTATTAACACAGTTTTGTACAGCATGTCTAACAATTATATGTACTGCCTTTTCTTTTCTCTTTTTCCCCACAAGAGATTGGGGATTAAGAAAAACAAACGTGTCCCTAAATTGAAAATTGTAATTACAGATTTAAGGCAATATTGCTGTCAGATTCCAAGTCAATTGCAAAGTCAAAGGCAACACTTCATTGAATTTATCACAAGTTCTAGTTAATTTTTGTGCCCAGTTATCTTTAACGTTAAGTTTGGTGTTATCTTTTTCATTAATGAAGCTCTCTTCACATTTGATTAAAGGTAACAATTCCTCAATCAAGTGGTAGTCTTGCAACAGTTTATGGTCCTCATCCGCAGGTATCCATGTGCATGTGCTCACATGCTAATCAAATGCGTTATAAGGTCGGTTCTTTGCTTTCATTTTATCCTGTTTTGGTATTTTGATTAGTCTAAGTGTCCAAATTTGGCTGTGGCACATACATGCACCAATAACAGCATGAAATGATGTAAATAAAAATGTATTGAAGTACTGTCCTATTTAATGTAAGAAAAAGAAAAGTATTTTTCTTGGGTCAATTGCTTGATTTAGAAAACTCACAAGCAATGCCAAGGGCATATCTTTCAAAAGCCATAGTAGAGATCTTGAATAGCATATCTTTTATTTATTTTTATTTTTTTTGGTGATTTCCAAATTTATATTTCGTATTTGGTATGTAACATATTTGTCTTTTTGTTTTGGTGACCGTGGGTGTTCGTCCAGCTTGCGCACACCTCAACTAATCCCACGAGGCCCTGAGGAATAGCCGGATAAGTCCCTAGTGGCCTGTCCCCCATGATTCGAATACTAAACCTCTGGTTTGTAGACCCAAAAACTTATCACTCGGCCACCTGGGTCGTAGTTATGTAACATATTTGTCAGTAGAACACATTTAATAGAAACTGTAACACCGTGTAACTTTCATTTGACTTTGTTTTTGCCGTTACTCTTTTTTTCTTCCTCTTGATAGCATAGTCCACCAATTGTTCAACCCTAAAAAAATGAAATAAAAAAATTAGGCCACCAATTAAACAAAAATATATACTGGAACTGGAAGAGAAAAAGGGAAATTTGAACAATACGGAGATGTAACGGTCTGTATTCCTTTTCTAGTTGACGAGTAAATATTGATTACAACGAGTACGTATTGTCAACATCTATAACATCATTAATATAATAGTAATTTTTGCTGATGTGGAATGAAATTCTCCTAAAATTAGGGAGACAAATGGAATGAGAAATGAATTTGATTGACTTGGTAAACCACGTACAACCGTTGCAACCAATATTTTTCCCCAACTGACCAACGGTCTTACTTCCTACTCAAGGGGAAAAAAGAAGAGCTTTTTAACGGTCACAAATCACAACATTACTATTGATCACCACACTACAATTATCATCTTCCACATAGTTTCCCTTCTCAACCACTGTACTGTTTTTAAACCCTAACCCAGTACTCATCTTCTTCTAAACCACCTCTAGCATGGGGCTCATTTCAATCAAGGACCAGGATTGTTTTGTGTTGGTCTAGCTAGCATTATTGAAACAAAAAGAGTAATGCTAGACTCACACAAAATTACCTATAAGTAGACCCCAAAAACATCCCCCATAAGTATAAGAAAGGTCTGGTTTTCAATTTTTACATATAATTCTACACATAAGACCAATTTCACACATAATAATGTATAAGTAGACCAAAAAAATTGCCAATATGTATAAGTAAGGCTTTATTTCTAATTATACACATAATTGTACACATTAAGCTAATTCTACACATAACTATGAAGAAGTAGATCTAAAAAAATCGCTTCGGGTTGCTGCCTCTGAACCACCGTTTAGCTTAGATCCCTGACCAACAATCTTGGCTTGGCCTAATTCAGCTTTGCACGAGAAGTGTTTGATGATATTCGAATGCATTTATTTTTTTGGTCGATAATGGGTTTTTCTTGGGGTTATGACTTGTGCAGAGGCTAGCGTGGGATCCTCTTCATGAAGACGTTATCATCTCATAGTGTTACAGTTTAACAGCAATCAGGGGAAAATCTTTGTAACGCCCTGTATTTTATTATCATTAATAAATACATATTGCATTTCATTTCCATGGGTATTTGATTTAATTTCTCGTTGTAATAATTATCTGGGGTCAAACTGTAATTTCCAAAATATTTTCTAAGGTTTCAAAATCAATATCTATATTTTTGTTTAAACCGGGAATTTAATTCCTACATTAATATAATTTTCTGTATCTTTATTTTCAACCGAAAAATACCAGTTTATGTTTTAAGCTGCGTTCATGCTGCGTTTTTGGTGTGGGAGCACGTGAGCTCAACCACACCGGGCGATTTCCACCAATTACTTGGAGCCTACATAATTTTTATGTATATGTATGTGTTAACTCTCAAACTCTCACAGCTCTCTCAATCTCTCTATGTTAACTCTCTGCCTCTCTCAAATTTCCTCTCTATTTCTCTCAACTCTCTTAAGATACAAACACACACACACATACAGATTATATATATACATACTTAGTCACATACATAGATATATACATATATCACAAGAACTCAAGAACGGGGGAGTGAATTTCATAGACGACGGATTATTCGGCGGAATTCTCGTTCTCAAAATTCTCTGTATAATTAGCCTCTGTGAGTATTATAAACTCACTCGCCATGTTTATATATGTGTATGTCTGTATGTATATGTGTATATATGTATATATATATATGATACACCATTAGAGCTAAAAAATGGAGCTTTGAAAAAGTTAATCAAAATCAAATCCGTGAATTGTAAATGAAAGATATTGATCCCAATAGGCTACGGTTCGAATCCTACGGAGTAATTCATCCGTATGGCGACGTATTGATGATTTTAAGTTTTGTCACTCTAACTTTAATCGCGAGAATCAAGAGATACAATCCGTATTAGTTAAAATTGATCGCGTATTCTTAATCTACGCGGAAAACCGAGGAGAACCATATATCACTTGTCTTGGTACGAACAGAATCTGAAACTGGGTAATTTCAGTCCAGAAACTGAAAACAGGGGAGAAGACGACGAAGATGACATTCTGCAAGAACTCGCGCGCGCGACCCGCTCGCGCGAGGTTCGCTCGCGCGGCCCGCTCGCGCGGACTTTTTCCCCCCCTCGCGCGCGCGATCCGCTCGCGCGACCTGTCCAGCCCCTTCGCGCGCGCGATCCGCTCGCGCGATCTGCCCTCCCCCTCGCTCGCGCGATCCGCTCGCGCGAGGTGGCAGTTTTGGCAGTTTGTGTGATTTTTGGTAAGGGACTGTTTGGAAAATGTTTTGGGAGATTTCAAAGAACTGTTTGACAAAATACACTGTTTTAAAGGCTCACTGTTAGAAATTGGACTTGTAAGAATGTTTAAGATCGAAATTTATGCTCGTACGATTATCCGGTTTTGTGAGTAAGTAATGGTGTTATTTATGGAACATTGATATACATATTAAGGCCAAGGTTGTGTCAACATGCAAGCGTGGAATAAAGCGTGAAAAGAGTAAAGGGTGGCAGTTTGGTGTGTGACCTCAATATCGATCGGATAGTATTCCTGGTATTGGAGGTGATAGTGTTGTGTACGACTTAGATATCGATCGGATAGTATTCCTGGTATCTAAGGCGCGTGTTTCGGATATTGATCGGATAGTATTCCTGATATCCGAAGCGATGGTGATAGTGTTGTGTACGACTTAGATATCGATCGGATAGTATTCCTGGTATCTAAGGCGCGCGTTTCGGATATTGATCGGATAGTATTCCTGATATCCGGAGCGATGGTTGGTTGTGTTTGGTCTAGATATCGATCGGATAGTATTCCTGGTATCTGAGGCAGTAGTGTGGCGTGTGACTTCAATACCGATCGGATAGTATTCCTGGTATTGGAGGCGATAGTGTAGCGTATGAATTGAATGACTGAATACTCATTACTTCTGGTAGCTGAAATAATGTATTGATTTAATTGGATTATTCTAAAGGAAAGAATTGGCAAAATAAGATGTTTCACAATTCATGTACAATTCCGTTTTTATTTATTACTATATTCCCCCGTGATTATGTTGGAATTGGAACCTTGAATATATTACTGTTAAAGTTAAATAGTACCGTTGTTTATTTACTTATATATACATTGCGAGCACATGTTTATTTTGCTCACCAGCTTGCAAAAGCTGACGGCGTTGATGCGTCCTGGACTGTATGTCCAGATTTTCAGGGTCAGGAGCAGCCAGAGTTCATTGACTATGCTAGTTAGAGGCAGGAGTCTTTCCAGGAAGCTGCTTTATATTTCTATTGTCTTTTATTTTGGGGTTGTAATAGACTTAATGATAGTTTTGTATAAGGGCGGTTTGTGCCTAAGACTTTGACTTATGTAATAGTTTAGTAAGTTTTAAATTGGAGTTTATATTTATTAGTAACCTCTTGATAGAATGTTGTTTAAGTTATCTGTTTGCAGGGACAATTGGTCATACTCACTTGTCACGACTTACGAGTCCATATAGGAAATTAAATGCTTTCCTGAAATATGCTACGTCGGGGCGTGACAATCTTGAACTCAAGTAACTCAAAAATGTATCCCCTTTTTGATGCTCTGTGTTTATACTTGCAATTCCTGTATTTCATCTATTCACACTTTCTTGTCAAAATCAGCTGAACATTTAGGTAAGACCCTCCACTGTTTCTGTTATTTGCTAGCAGTGGGCCTTGTCAATTCGCCACACACACACACACAAAAAAAAATGTATATACATATTACCAGAAGTGGTGGGGCATGATGTTTTTCAACAAACATACATTTGAGTTTCTATCAATATAAATTCTTGATGACAAGTTGGAAACAGTGCATGTGATTCTTCATGTTCTATTGTCTCTCACTAGACCCTATCTAAGTGCATCTTTACCACACACTCCCAGAGGATTTCCCAATACTCTTTGATCTATATATACACATATTGGAATCTATAACCATTACCAACACAAGTCTTACACAAAAATTCTTCTCTCTCAATCCCACAGCTTTTCAAACACTCTTTGATCTTCATTTGTTTTCTTCTTTTTTCGTGATCTATATAGATCATTATCCAATATGGGTATTCGGATGCCTCGTGTTATTCATGCCAAGCAAATTCTTCGATTTTCTTCATTGATAACAAACCAAAAAGCTTCAACATCTCTAGATGTACCAAAAGGCTATTGTGCAGTTTATGTTGGAAAGAGTGAAAAGAAGAGATTTCTGATCCCAATATCATATTTGAACCAGCCATTATTTCAGGACTTGCTAAGTCAAGCTGAGGAAGAATATGGATTTGATCATCCAATGGGTGGTCTCACAATTCCTTGCAAAGAGGACACATTCATTGATATAACTTCTCGACTTGATTGAATCATGAGATTTAGCTACAAACACATTTTTGTAGAGCATACTAACAAATCTATGTACTACCTTTTCTATTTTTTTTCCCTTTTCCACAAGAGATTGGGGATTGAGAAAGGAAAAATTGTGTTCCTAAATGGGAAATTGTAAATAGAAATTTAAGGCAGTATTTCTCCCATATTCCAAGTCAATTGCAAGGGCAAATGCATCACTTGATTGAAATTTTCTTTTTGCAAGTTCTAATTAATTTTTGTGTCCATTTATCTTTCTATCTTTTCATTAATGATGAAACTCTCTTCACATTTGATAAAGGTAACAATTCTTCAATCAAATCTTAGTCCCGCAACAGTTTATGGTTCTCATCCCTAGGTATGCGTGTGCAGGAGCACATACAATCAAATGCGTTACAAAATTGTTTGTTTACATACATTTTGTATTGGGTTGCTACGTGATTAGTCTAATGTGCAAATTTGTCTACCTGACACATACGACGACCCAATAACAGTTTTGAACATCAGGAAAGTATACAAAAAAGAGTAATCAAGTGTGATCCAGTTTTATATACGAAAAAGATATCCTAGTACCTCCCTTGGGTCAATTTCTTGATTTCGAAAACTCAAAAGCAATGGGAAGGGCCAAGGAAGGGCTAAAGTCTTTCGGTAAACGTATTAGAAATCCTGAATCTAATACTATTTTTCTCAAATTTGGTACCAACGCACATGTCGATAGGACACATTCAACGAAAGTGGGACCACCTGATTTTTAGTGATAATTTGTTTTTCCCATTACTTTTTTTTTGTTTTCTCTCTCACCAATTGAAGACAATTTATTGGAAGAAAAAAGAAACTCGCAAACAAGGAAAAGGAAAATTCCAACAGTAAGGATATTAACGGTCTTTCTTCCTTTTTTGGCTGAGCAACGGTATTACTTCCAACCCAAGAAAAAAAAGGGGGCTTATTAACGGTCACAACACGAAGATATAACCTTTGATCACCACACTACAATTCTCATCTTCCACATAGTTTCTCTTCTCAACCACTGTTTCTCGCTACTCTTTCATTGTTTTTTCACTACTGTTTTTAAACCCTAACCCAGTACTCATCTTCGTCTAATCCTCCTCTGCAACCATTACGTGTAAGCCATAAGTTGAAATTTTCAAACTGCTCAACCCTTCCCATTGATCATCGTCGACTTCAGCAAAAGATGTGTCTTTCTTTTAACTCTCCTAATTCGTACATGACTAAAAACCCACATGGAAATATCATGTGGGATTGCAACTATCTAGTACGCACCACAGAATTGGAGAAGGATACCGTAACTATTACCGGTCCACAAAGTTCCGTGATGACCCATGTACTCTCACATCTTGCAAATGAACTACATGTCCCTCTTTTGTCCTTCACAGCTCTGGACCTGACACTTTCTCCTCTTCAGTACCCTTATTTTATCCAAACGGCACCTAATGATCTATTCCGAATGACTGCCATCGCAGAGATAGTTAGTTATTTTGGTTATAGAGAGGTGACTGCTATTTTCTCTGACGATGATCAGAGCCGAAATGGAATTTCCGCCCTAGGTGATAAACTTGCAGAGAGACGATGTAAAATTTCTTACAAAGCAGCACTTCCCCCTGACCCCAAGGCCACTCAAGATCAAGTTTTGAATGAATTAGTTAAGGTGAGATTGATGGAATCTCGAGTAATTGTTCTAAACACTTACTCCAAGACAGGTCTTTTAGTTTTTGATGTGGCCCAATCTCTTGGGATGATGATGCTGGATATGTTTGGATTGCTACTGCTTGGCTATCTGCCATGTTTTGGATTCAATTTCACCAATTTCCGCAAAGACTGCCAACTCTATCCAAGGAGCTCTTACACTTTGTCCCCATACACCCGAATCGGAAAGGAAAAGGGCTTTCTCAGCTAGGTGGAATCAGTTGAGTAATGGCTCCATCGGGCTGAACCTTTCTGGTCTATATGCTTATGACACTGTTTGGATGATTGCTTGTTCTATTGATGTGTTTCTGAATCATGGTGGCACCATCTCTTTCTCCAATGATACAAGTTTAAGTAGTGTAGGTGGAGGTGCTCTCAATCTTGGTGCACTGAGAATATTTGATGGCGGAGAGCAGTTGCTCAGCAACATATTACAGACCAATATGACAGGTCTAAGTGGCCCTATTGTATTTAATCCAGACAGATCCCCAATACATTCTTCATTTGATATCATTAATATACTTGGAACTGGGATTCGTCATAAAGGATACTCGTCCAACTATTCAGGGCTATCTGTTGTGCCCCCCCCGAAGACACTTTACACCAAACCACCTAATCGGTCAATTTCGAACCAACAGATATATAGTGTGGTATGGCCAGGTGAAACAACAATTCAGCTACGTGGGTGGGTTTTCCCGAACAATGGGAGGCCATTAAGAATTGGAGTTCCAAACTGTGCTAGTTACCAAGATTTTGTTTCAAGAGACAAAAGCTCTGATGTATTACATGGATATTGTATACACATAATTCTTACTGCCCTAAAGTTGCTTCCGTATACAGTTCCTTACAAGTTCATCCTGTTCGGAGATGGTCTACACAGAACTTGTAAAGATGATCACATCTGACATGAGTGTAATAATTAATTAGGGACCTTTAGTTGCATTGGACGTACAGAGTTTGGGTATATGATTTATTGATTCTTCTATTGTTGTACTCTAGGTATTTGATGCTGCTGTAGGTGACATTGCAATCACCACAAACCGTACCAAGATTGTGGATTTTTCTCAGCCGTATATAGAGTCAGGGCTAGTCATTGTGGCTCCAATAAGGAAGTCTGACTCAAGTGCTTGTGCTTTTTTGTCACGCCCCGGAGTAGCCAAAAATAGGGAAAATTTAAAATTTCCTTTCTGGACCCATAGGGAATGACGAGTTACATTAACTGATTGTCCTTTCTACATTCTACACATGATTAAAGAGTAAGCGGAAGCATAAAAACATCTATTGGTGTTCTTCAATATAACTCAAATGTCAGGAATCTAATTATTACATCATGAGTCTAAATAAAAGATCTATAAAGGCAATTTAGGGCGATCTATATTGATCACAATACATATCTAAACTATTACCTCAGATAGAAGACAACAAGCATATTAAGTAGTTCTAACACAACTACATCAGAGTCCTTGCGCTTTAACTCGTACATTTGCTGTATCCCTTCGAGTGGCTTCATCTGGTTAGTCGTCTTCTGTGAAATCTGGACGTAATATGTCCAGGGCAGAGGGAAGAGCCGTTAGCTTTTGAAGCTAAGTGAGTTGACCTAACCGATCACTCCTAATACAAACAATAGTATACGAGTACACAAATATCTCGAACTAAACATTTGATAAGCATTATCTCAACACGTATGATTTATGACATAGTAATATGAATGGGATGCGACACAATGCACCATCGATATGTTCGACTTTACTCGACCACAAAAACCACAACTGACTCATGTGACTTGTTACATTACCAGTGTAACGCCGTTAGCTTAGAGTAGAATGATTACGTTGCTATCGTCGCCTAGCAGGGCCCTATAGCAGTTTTTTGGTTTTAAAAAGAAAGAGTGTAATCATTGTACTCTTAGGTCCTCGTGACCTTGCCGGGTGAATAGAATAGTTACAGCGCTATCGTCGCCTAGCATGGCCCTATAGCATTCAGAAGGTAACTATTGTATTCAGATGGATACTTTGCTATCGTCGCCTAGCATGGCCCTATAGCGTATCAACCCACAATTCATACACAACTTCAATGATTTCAATGGAAACTCTGGCTATCGTCGCCTAGCAGGGCCCTATAGCAGTTTCATCGTTGTTCCCATTTACTTGACTGTACCATACGGACCTCCGCGATCCACTCAACATGTATGACAACATGACTGGGTCAGTCCCCTTGACTAACCATGCAGACGTCAACATTGACATCGTAACTCGATTACGTTTATATGAATGCTCATGTGATTGCATAATCGTACAAACATGATAGGCAGGAATATCAATGATTATTAACTAGGCATGAAGTATAACTAACTAACATGCGTTCATTATACAAGAACAAGCTCAACAATTACATAGTTCGTACCTATCAGCTTCGTCCACGCAGGACGTACTGGGCATACACATAATATACAAAGAATAATTCTATAATATACCAAGTGAGTTAAGACGACTCACCTCGATGCGGGTGCGTAAAAGCAAGTGTAACGGTGGTTCCTACAAAGTATATAAATACATAGAACGTTGATTAATAAGTGTACCAGAATCAAGGGCATAATGATAATTGTGCCGGATGTGTTCCTAAACCTCAACATGATGATCTAGACATCATTCTGAGTCTAACGCCATTGACTAGACTCAAATTGAAGTTCGTCGCATAAAAGGCTGGGTTTTCTATACCAGTTTGGGCCCTAGAAATAAGCTGCATTTTTTACCGTGTCGAAAGGTCATCAAACTTCAAGGGGATGTTCTAGACATTATTCTAAAACTCTAGGAACTGACCGTGTATTTTTCTGAGCTACGGTTTATTTTCTATGAATTATTGAAGTTCTAATTATATAATTATATTCTACGGGGTCCTATAATTTCAAAATATATCCTTGAAAGATATTTGATCCTTATGAATATTTTTATTAAATACTAGGCCTCAAAATAGGCTTATGGAACTTTTATCATAATTTTCGGGACTCGTTTGGTATTTAAAACAATGATAAACGTCTCCGTATAATTTGTTAAAATAACAGAGTTTAGTTTTATAATTTGTTAAATTATAAAATAGTCATTTATGTCCTTTGGACACAATATATAATCTCTCGGATTTTAAAATAGGCCAATAGATATTTATTATCTATTTATCATAATTTAAAACTAACATTTATTATTTATTTGAGTCCAAATAAATAATGGCCATAATACATCAATACTAAAGTTTGGGATTTTGCAAATCAATAATTTTTAAACAAAGGCATTAGGCCTTTAGATAAACAATATAATTTTCTAGACTTTTAAAATAGCCATTAGGTATTTAATACCTAATTGTTTTGATTTAAAACTTAACTCTTTATTATTTATTTAAACTAAATAAATAATAAGTATACTATATGAATAATAACATATAATTTCAGAATATAATAAATATTATAAAGTAATATTTCAGAATCTAATATTTTAGAATGTTAAAGGCTAATTTATAACATTTAGTAATTATTAGTACCATTTTATTTTAATCAAACCTTTATTATTTATTTATAACTAAATAAGTAATAACTATAATATATAATTAATTAATGTATATAATTTCAGAATATACACTAATTATTAATAATGATATATCAGAATTATCAAAATTAATCTAAACAACTTTTGATATAAATCATTTTGGGTTAATTAACAAAATCAAATAATAAATTAAAGCCCAAGGCTTTGTTTGGCAAACTCAATTTCTAACATACAAAAGCTTACCCAAGAGCAGATTACCCAAACGGGCCTAAGCCCAAGCCCAATACTTCATCTTCCCTAACAAGGATATACGGTTTATACGTATATATACATATAATTCGTACATATATATACGTTTTTATACACAAAACTTTAAACGATCATAACTCCCTCAATTTTAAACGAAATTACGCAAACTTTATGTCGAAATCGAGTGCCTCGACGAGCCCGATCCAACGGTATAGGTCTTGAAGCCTAACTCCTAACGGTCTTTCGGTACGGGGGCAAAAACAGTTGCGTTTTTCAAAGAATAATCGAACCGTAGGTGGTCCAAACGCGACCCAAGCTTCAAGCCGTTCATCGAGAGTGTTAAGGGAGTCGTTAGGGTCATTTTGGCGTTGGTTTTCCGGGTTTTGGTGACGGTCCGAAAAACCCGAGCTCGTACGAGCTTTAATGGCCGTTCAGCCATGGCCGGAGCTTCTGGGCTCTGTCCGGGGTGCGCGTGAGGGTGTGTGTGTGTGTTTAGGCAACATGCAGAGTGTTCAAAGAACAGGGAAGGGGATGGATTACCCTGTTGGTCTTCGGGTTGTCTCTAGTTCCTCAAATCAACACCTCTCTCTCTCTCTCTCCTCCTGCGGCTCTTTACTCTCTCTGCGAAACTCCTGCTCCCAGCGGCTGCATGTGTGTGTGCAATGTGAGGTACAGAGGGGGTATAGTGAGGGTATGAGGGTGGTGGTATGGTTGTGTGTACACAATGTATACGGGTGTGTGTGTTATGTTTGAGAGTGTACCACTAGCTCTCTCATCTCTCAGGTCTCACTCTCTCTAATCTGCTAAGGCAGATTGTGGCGAGTGTTATGTGTGTGTAATGCACAGATGTGTATATGTATGAGATGAAAAGTGGGTATGACAAGTGGCTTGTGTGAGAATGCATGGTGGCCAAGTGGTGCGTGTGGTATGCCATGTGTTGCGTGTGGTGTGTGCATGGGTGCCACGTGGTAGGGGCAGTGCATGGCTGCCACGTGGCAGAGGCGGGGCTCACATCTCGACTTGCGTGCAATGTTACAAAGTGGGTGCGAGACTGAAAGTGTGTACATATGCAGGGCTATGTACAGGTCTAAGTGATATGTCAGTCCGAGTCGTAATTTACGGTCCATGGTCTAAACTAGAAACGCCAATACTATAACAATAATTACGACTATAGTCTTGGGACCGAATAGAATATAACCTATGGTTATAATAATAATTGAATATCAAAACGCGTAATATTAATATACAGGGTTGGGTTTATAAAATCTATAGTTAAGCGGTAACGAAAAATATATATATATATATATATTATAATCTATAGTTATAAATTTACGCAACGGTGAATATTAGATATATTCTATAGTGGATAATTTAGCCATACGAATATTAAAACACGTAATGATATATAGGGTCACACTTAGAAATTTAAGAAATTACATAATAAGGTAGTACGGATTTTACAGGTGCTACAATCTACCCAACTTACAAGAGATTTCGTCCCCGAAATCTAGAAGCGGCTAGTCCTACCCAACTCACAAAGTTCTGACCTTATCTTAGATTCTAAGGTTGTGAGGTTTCTATCAATCAATTAATCAAGTCTTCTCACGAGTTCTTTTGAACGTCCCAACTTCTTTGCTACTTCAGTACCATGTGAAATTCAAAGTTCTGACATCGAATAAGGCACCTTTGGTCTTTCATTTTGTTTGTTGCTGGGATTGATTTGCTGATCTACGAGCTCTCTTTCGAGATCTTCGTGGTGGTGTGACATTGTTCTGAATTCCTCGTTCCGAAAAAAAAAATCTTTGCGCACACTTCCAGTCTTTCCACAATTGAAGCAACGCGCCTCTCATCTTGTGACTATTCTTGATGTATCTAGAGTTTCCCTCAATGATTGTGGACTGCATTCGAGTAGTTGTTCGTTACACTGGTTTGTTTCTTCTGCATCTTTAATCAGCAAGATTCTTACCTCTCAGTTTCTTGATGCAATGGTGGAGAAGTCTAGTTGGTCTCACGATTGTTTTCGATAACTTGTAGGAGTCGTGGCTTCCTCTTAACCGTGTTGTTGTGATTGAGTTCCTTTGCGTGTCGACATGAAATCATTGTGGAGTTTCGGCTTCGTAGGCAATGACACAAGCCGTGAAGCAATTTCCCTGTGCATTAATTAATATATAGCATATAAGGTGTTACTGGTAATTGAAGTAGGATTGAATTTACTTATATGAAGTTGAGTTCATAATAAAATGAATACTCATTATGTACTGAGTTAGAAAACGAAAAAGGTACGTGATCACTCACTCGTAGGATCACAATGTGTAGAATGAGTATCTGAGAATAATCATCAGATGATTACTATGGGACAATCATAGTAATGCAATGACTAAAGACGTAAGGCCTGCAAGGTATGAAATAAGAATTCCTTGTCTCATGAGCCAATAATTCAGGAGAAGTTTTAATGATCATAATTAAGGTTACCAATAAGAAAAATTTTGTGAAACGAAAGGAAATGAAGACTAGTTTACAAAGGGGTGCAATATGCTGGAGTCCCTTAGGCGACCGAATACAGAGAGCTCCTTTGCAATAGTGTCAAGGGATACACATTTGCAAAAGTTAGTCAAACGGTTGACAGTCCAAACGATTTATAAAAATTAATTTAACTGATCATAAGTCCAAATGACTTACATCGATTGGTTTATAAATGAATTGTTGGAATCGATTTTCACGATGATAAGTCCAAAGAGGTGACTTATAGCATTAGAAAGCAAATGAATTCACAATTGGATTTATCACTGATCAGAATGATCCAAAATCTTGTTAAGTGAAATCAGAGGGGACAACGAATGATTGTCAATTAGTGGAACAATAAAGGACGTCCCAAGGTTCATCAAAAGATAATCGATCTAACGCAACCAATGATAGAGAAACAGTGGATTTATTCAAAAGGAGTTAAATTAGAAAAAGAGAAAAAAATGAATACAATTACTCAGCCTTCTATGGTTTTAATTTGTAAGGTGCATGAGGGTCAAAGATGCATTTCTTCAGCGTGTTGATGGAACATTGATGTTGTAAACCCAAAACGTGTCTTCTCTTGGTAGGCCATGTGCTTGATCTGGTATTTGGCTTGAAGGTGGAATGCAGTATTCATCTTTACTAATGTTCCCGGAGCGAGTCATTCGTTGTGATTGAACGTGGTCGATGTTAGCAGTCTATGAGGCCGTTTGATCTGTTGAAGGTACATTCTACTCTCGTGTCGTCCATCAGCTCGGTATTTAATTAAGCCAATATCTCATGGGTTCCTTGCTGTAGAAAATCATTATCGTTGTGTGCCCTCAGCATCTAACAGTCCTTTGAGAAAATGACCCTTCTTGCTGCCGTACTAGCAATTGAAATTTGGTCGACGGTAGATCTTGGGGGTTCGACAATCTTTGTGCATGTGTTCTGGTAGATTGCAAGTGGTAGCAGACGTTGTGAAGATTCGCGCGTCCTTATGTATGAGTTGGTGTCTATAAGGATATCTCAGCTTATCATAATTCGTACATCACATACTATCTAAGCAATATAGAGCAATCCGAACATATAAGGTGTCTGTCTATCCTCAAGACCTATTTGTAATTCTATATATGACTAGGGAATTCCTATTCCTAAGTTTTGTGCTATGACGTTATCCAACTTGCAAGTGGAACCACTCAACTAACATGTGACATAAGGTGATGATGTATCTTATCCTTAGTCCTTCTAGACTCTGGGCTAAACTGACTGTTCCGAGATCCGTCTCAGGAAGTTCGTTAGAGCCTAAACTTCTTGTCGATATAACAAGTCGTTCTAACAAAATATCTAAGGAAGCCATCCATATATATACTAAGCGTCTATCGTCTAACGGCTAACTTTACATCATATTATATCTCACAGGATAGTTAACAACGTAGTCATGGTAATTGGAATGTGATGATTGAAACGATTTTAACGGATTTATCCAAAATGAAATTGAATCCGAAAGGGCATATGAATTCTCACAGACATAAGCACCATATTAGAAAGGATGTGATCCATCCAAGAGTAAAATGCAAAACCAATGATGGTTGAATGATTGATTACTAAGGATGTACTCATAATCATCTCAAGATTCGTAAGTAATGAAAGTAACTGACGGCATAAGGCCTTCAACGTATGAATTAAGAATTATGTATTTTATAAGTGAAATAGTCTAAATGAAACCTTACTTATAAAGAATAAGATGGCAATTTTAGGGAACAATAAGAGGTCAAGATGTACAAAGAGTACAACATTTTTGAGTCCATAGAACGAACAAAGATAGGGACATTTAAAATTATTTCAAAGAATAATAAGTCAAAAAGAGTGACCTTTCGGTACTAGTGATCAAATTCATTTAGAATAACTTCAAGGACAATGAACTTGCAAGATTTTGTTCAATAGAATAATAAGTCAAGAAGAATGACTCTATAGTATTAGAAATCAAACTTTATTCTCAAGGGATTTATCAATAATCCGAGTGATCAAGGTGCATACTCAAGAAATGATGACTGAAGGAATTTTAAGTTTTCAAGGAAATGAATTACTCACCCAGGGGGGTATCACAATACTTATTGATGGAAATCAGAGTCACTTTACAAAATACATAGGTACCTTCTTCAGAAGAAATGATCATTAGAAGAGAAGGCAAAGATTTACTGAAAAGGAGTCGATTGAGTAGAAAGGACATGATTTCTTACCATGGTACTTGTCTACCATTACTACGGTAAAGTTTGCCTCAAATTCTTAGCTAGACTTTTCTTAGCATCTATAGCGGTTCCTTGGCGGTTCATCGCTGCTTCCAGTGGATTTGTCTAATAATGCTAGACAACCTCTATATGGTTGTTACGGAATCTTCCTTTCCAGCTTTCTAAGTTTCCATGAAACTATTCTAATTGGTCACCCTTATTGGGTCAATGTTATTTCTATTCTCAAGCAGGGTCGACTAGGCATACGTAGTAACTAATCTCTATTCTCGTCTTTTTGACAAGACGTCCATGTTCAATCTGTTCAACAGCAGTTATCTTAGTATCGGTTCTAGTCAGAGATATCCTAATGTTTATAACTTAATGTGTAGGACAATCAGCAAGCACATCTAAACCTAGTGCTCTGATACCAAAAATCCTGTCACGCCCCGGAGTAGCCAAAAATAGGGAAAATTTAAAATTTCCTTTCTGGACCCATAGGGAATGATGAGTTACATTAACTGATTGTCCTTTCTACATTCTACACATGATTAAAGAGTAAGCGGAAGCATAAAAACATCTATTGGTGTTCTTCAATATAACTCAAATGTCAGGAATCTAATTATTACATCATGAGTCTAAATAAAAGATCTATAAAGGCAGTTTAGGGCGATCTATACTGATCACAATACATATCTAAACTATTACCTCAGATAGAAGACAACAAGCATATTAAGTAGTTCTAACACAACTACATCAGAGTCCTTGCGCTTTAACTCGTACATTTGCTGTATCCCTTCGAGTGGCTTCATCTGGTTAGTCGTCTTCTGTGAAATCTGGACGTAATATGTCTAGGGCAGAGGGAAGAGCCGTTAGCTTTTGAAGCTAAGTGAGTTGACCTAACCGATCACTCCTAATACAAACAATAGTATACGAGTACACAAATATCTCGAACTAAACATTTGATAAGCATTATCTCAACACGTATGATTTATGACATAGTAATATGAATGGGATGTGACACAATGCACCATCGATATGTTCGACTTTACTCGACCACAAACACCACAACTGACTCATGTGACTTGTTACATTACCAGTGTAACGCCGTTAGCTTAGAGTAGAATGATTACGTTGCTATCGTCGCCTAGCAGGGCCCTATAGCAGTTTTTTGGTTTTAAAAAGAAAGAGTGTAATCATTGTACTCTTAGGTCCTCGTGACCTTGCCGGGTGAATAGAATAGTTACAGCGCTATCGTCGCCTAGCATGGCCCTATAGCATTCAGAAGGTAACTATTGTATTCAGATGGATACTTTGCTATCGTCGCCTAGCATGGCCCTATAGCGTATCAACCCACAATTCATACACAACTTCAATGATTTCAATGGAAACTCTGGCTATCGTCGCCTAGCAGGGCCCTATAGCAGTTTCATCGTTGTTCTCATTTACTTGACTGTACCATACGGACCTCCGCGATCCACTCAACATGTATGACAACATGACTGGGTCAGTCCCCTTGACTAACCATGCAGACGTCAACATTGACATCGTAACTCGATTACGTTTATATGAATGCTCATGTGATTGCATAATCGTACAAACATGATAGGCAGGAATATCAATGATTATTAACTAGGCATGAAGTATAACTAACTAACATGCGTTCATTATACAAGAACAAGCTCAACAATTACATAGTTCGTACCTATCAGCTTCGTCCACGCAGGACGTACTGGGCATACACATAATATACAAAGAATAATTCTATAATATACCAAGTGAGTTAAGACGACTCACCTCGATGCGGGTGCGTAAAAGCAAGTGTAACGGTGGTTCCTACAAAGTATATAAATACATAGAACGTTGATTAATAAGTGTACCAGAATCAAGGGCATAATGATAATTGTGCCGGATGTGTTCCTAAACCTCAACATGATGATCTAGACATCATTCTGAGTCTAACGCCATTGACTAGACTCAAATTGAAGTTCGTCGCATAAAAGGCTGGGTTTTCTATACCAGTTTGGGCCCTAGAAATAAGCTGCATTTTTTACCGTGTCGAAAGGTCATCAAACTTCAAGGGGATGTTCTAGACATTATTCTAAGACTCTAGGAACTGACCGTGTATTTTTCTGAGCTACGGTTTATTTTCTATGAATTATTGAAGTTCTAATTATATAATTATATTCTACGGGGTCCTATAATTTCAAAATATATCCTTGAAAGATATTTGATCCTTATGAATATTTTTATTAAATACTAGGCCTCAAAATAGGCTTATGGAACTTTTATCATAATTTTCGGGACTCGTTTGGTATTTAAAACAATGATAAACGTCTCCGTATAATTTGTTAAAATAACAGAGTTTAGTTTTATAATTTGTTAAATTATAAAATAGTCATTTATGTCCTTTGGACACAATATATAATCTCTCGGATTTTAAAATAGGCCAATAGATATTTATTATCTATTTATCATAATTTAAAACTAACATTTATTATTTATTTGAGTCCAAATAAATAATGGCCATAATACATCAATACTAAAGTTTGGGATTTTGCAAATCAATAATTTTTAAACAAAGGCATTAGGCCTTTAGATAAACAATATAATTTTCTAGACTTTTAAAATAGCCATTAGGTATTTAATACCTAATTGTTTTGATTTAAAACTTAACTCTTTATTATTTATTTAAACTAAATAAATAATAAGTATACTATATGAATAATAACATATAATTTCAGAATATAATAAATATTATAAAGTAATATTTCAGAATCTAATATTTTAGAATGTTAAAGGCTAATTTATAACATTTAGTAATTATTAGTACCATTTTATTTTAATCAAACCTTTATTATTTATTTATAACTAAATAAGTAATAACTATAATATATAATTATTTAATGTATATAATTTCAGAATATACACTAATTATTAATAATGATATATCAGAATTATCAAAATTAATCTAAACAACTTTTGATATAAATCATTTTGGGTTAATTAACAAAATCAAATAATAAATTAAAGCCCAAGGCTTTGTTTGGCAAACTCAATTTCTAACATACAAAAGCTTACCCAAGAGCAGATTACCCAAACGGGCCTAAGCCCAAGCCCAATACTTCATCTTCCCTAACAAGGATATACGGTTTATACGTATATATACATATAATTCGTATATATATACGTTTTTATACACAAAACTTTAAACGATCATAACTCCCTCAATTTTAAACGAAATTACGCAAACTTTATGTCGAAATCGAGTGCCTCGACGAGCCCGATCCAACGGTATAGGTCTTGAAGCCTAACTCCTAACGGTATTTCGGTACGGGGGCAAAAACAGTTGCGTTTTTCAAAGAATAATCGAACCGTAGGTGGTCCAAACGCGACCCAAGCTTCGAGCCGTTCATCGAGAGTGTTAAGGGAGTCGTTAGGGTCATTTTGGCGTTGGTTTTTCGGGTTTTGGTGACGGTCCGAAAAACCCGAGCTCGTACAAGCTTTAATGGCCGTTCAGCCATGGCCGGAGCTTCTGGGCTCTGTCCGGGGTGCGCGTGAGGGTGTGTGTGTGTGTTTAGGCAACATGCAGAGTGTTCAAAGAACAGGGAAGGGGATGGATTACCCTGTTGGTCTTCGGGTTGTCTCTAGTTCCTCAAATCAACACCTCTCTCTCTCTCTCTCCTCCTGCGGCTCTTTACTCTCTCTACGAAACTCCTGCTCCCAGCGGCTGCATGTGTGTGTGCAATGTGAGGTACAGAGGGGGTATAGTGAGGGTATGAGGGTGGTGGTATGGTTGTGTGTACACAATGTATACGGGTGTGTGTGTTATGTTTGAGAGTGTACCACTAGCTCTCTCATCTCTCAGGTCTCACTCTCTCTAATCTGCTAAGGCAGATTGTGGCGAGTGTTATGTGTGTGTAATGCACAGATGTGTATATGTATGAGATGAAAAGTGGGTATGACAAGTGGCTTGTGTGAGAATGCATGGTGGCCAAGTGGTGCGTGTGGTATGCCATGTGTTGCGTGTGGTGTGTGCATGGGTGCCACGTGGTAGGGGCAGTGCATGGCTGCCACGTGGCAGAGGCGGGGCTCACATCTCGATTTGCGTGCAATGTTACAAAGTGGGTGCGAGACTGAAAGTGTGTACATATGCAGGGCTATGTACAGGTCTAAGTGATATGTCAGTCCGAGTCGTAATTTACGGTCCATGGTCTAAACTAGAAATGCCAATACTATAACAATAATTACGACTATAGTCTTGGGACCGAATAGAATATAACCTATGGTTATAATAATAATTGAATATCAAAACGAGTAATATTAATATACAGGGTTGGGTTTATAAAATCTATAGTTAAGCGGTAACGAAAAATATATATATATATATATATATTATAATCTATAGTTATAAATTTACGCAACGGTGAATATTAGATATATTCTATAGTGGATAATTTAGCCATACGAATTTTAAAACACGTAATGATATATAGGGTCACACTTAGAAATTTAAGAAATTACATAATAAGGTAGTACGGATTTTACAGGTGCTACATTTTTTAAGGTCATTCTCTCCATTAATGTGGGGAGTTACAACTGCTTTTTTCCTTATTGTGGGAGTGGTGGTGTGGATTCTGGAGTATAGGTTAAACAATGAATTCTGGGGACCGACCTCCTAAGAAACAGTTCGTCACAATTCTGTGGTGTGTACTAGATAGTTGCTATATATATTCGGTCTCCTGAGTCACAATATGGAATATTAGTTTACTGGCATTGATGTAAAACTGTTTTTCAATCATGGGGTGGGTTACTGATTATTTTGCACCTTGGTTTTTATATTTGTCCTCCTCTTTACTTATCATGACAAATTTACAAGTGTAAATTATTTTCAGCCTTGGGAGGTGTATCTTCTATCTTGTTTATTTTTCCCCAATTTGCAGAAGTATGTTCCGAATTTGTTAGTCTCAAACTTGTCCCTTATGTGAGAATCAAACAGTTGTATGATTAAATCAACATGAGATTTTCGCCACACATTTTTGGATTTCATTGATTTGTTTTCTCAGCTGTAGGGCATGATGTGTTGAGAGAGAGAGAGAGAGAGAGAGAGAGAGAATATAATTCCCTCGTCCCCAAATATTTGGTAATCAGTTGGAAAACAGAATCATGTGATCCTTCATGACATTTGTCGTCCTCCAAACTTCATCCAGGTCAGATTTCTTACATTGTCCATTTTTTTTTTTTAATAATTTTTTTGCATCTTGCTTGTTTAAGTTTTTGTGTGATTTGTAATCCATAACCACCATCAGATGTCTCAAGCCCTGTCCCTAATCTAGATCCCAATTATTTCTTTGTTCGTTCTTTGTAATAATCATATAATTTTTCTCTTCACTCAGCCCAGAGGCTTATGTCCCTAGCTATGGGGCACAAAAGTGTTCTAGCAAAATTAGCAACATTCCAACTCAGTTGTCCCCAATCCTTCAAAAACAAGTAGGAAGACACAGCCATGTGATCCCTTGTGAACTATGTCTCTCACCAAACTACTCCATCTGTATTCATTTACACCACCATTTTAAAGATTTCCCATATATATAAAGTCATACTATAGCATTTGCTCAACCAACACAAGTCTTCAAATTACTCTTCCAAATCTGCCCTCCCTCTCAAAGAAGCTAATTGAAATCCTAGTTTTTGCTCTTTGAAATCCATAGAAAATCATGGGTATTCGATTTCTTGCTAAGAGTGTCCTCCGCCGCCAAACTTTTTTGCCTACAGTTTCCAATGTTGTACATGTCCCAAAGGGTTAAGTATCCGTTTATGTTGGAGAGACTCAAAAGAAGCGATTTTTGGTGCCACTATCATACTTGAACCAGCCTCTATTTCAAGACTTGCTACATAAAGCTGAAGAAGAATTTGGGTTCAATCATCCTATGGGTGGTCTAACAATTCCTTGCAAAGAGGATACCTTCCTCTATCTCGCTTCTCTTCTTAACCAATTATGAGTGAGTGAGTGAGTGAGAGAGAGAGAGAGAGAGAGAGAGAGAGAGAGAGATATTGACAGTTTTGCAAAGTAGGATCTGGCAAAATAGTGCCTTTTTCCTATTAGTCTATTTCTTCTTTTGTGCACATATTTTTTAGAGGGAAATGAAAAGTGTCCCAATACAAGAGTTCAGCAATAGAATTTTCTTTATTCTTCTATGGAATCATCTTCTATCTCGTTTCTAATTTCATGCTACATGATTGGAATGCAGCTTTTACCCACCTTTTTTCCTTTATTAGAATCTAATTAATATCTTTCCTTTTGTGTTGGTTTCACTCGATTTGGTTGGATTGTAAAATTGAATTGAATTGAATAGAATAGAAAAAGAAAGAAAAAAAAATCAAAGAATAGAATTGATTTGCAATTCTTATTATCTTATTTGGTTTAAAATAGAAATGATTTGAAATGAATCATTGTGATTTACTATATTGCTCATATAAAAAGAGTAAAAGTGATACATATAGGGGTAATTTTGGTATATCATGTTGTTTCACTTAAAGTGAAATCATTTCTGACCAAATCCTATCAAAAGTGGTGGGATTTGTTTTGGGGCTAAAACAAGAATTGGTGAGAATTGGCCAGAATTAAAAATTCTTTTGTCAAACCAAACACAAATTTTGCCACAAACAAGAATTGCAAATCATTTCTTTCTTGTTTGTGGCAAACCAAACAGACTGTTAATTTCATCAATCATCCTAAGCTTTGTTGGGTTCATGGATTTCATGAGATAAAAGAAAAGGGAAAGGAAAAGTAGTTCCTTCGTGTTTCCTTTGTGTTTTCCTTCATGCTTCAACAACATTAAAAATTAAAAGATTTTATGATATAATTATGATATATGAATAAAGGAAGAGACATGAGTCACAACCTTCACAATGTTTAACTTATTTTCTAACTTATTCTACTTTCTTTCTTACTTTCCTCTTCATTTTTCCTTGTTTACCAAATAAAGAAAATATTTTCCTCCATATTTTCTTTTCTTTTCCTTCACTAAATCCAATAACCAGTTCCAAAAACATGGATAATTTGATCATGACATTTGGGCTTGGCAAAGAGAACCCCAAAAATGTACGCAAGTGTTTGAAAGGCAAATGTATTGAATTTCGCGCAGTTTGTAACTAGGCATTGAGATATTGTTAAACCATCTATTAACTTCTTTTCCCTATGTTATAATTAGCAATAAATTTGTGAAGTTTCCATTGAACCACGGTAAAAAAATTTTGGAGTACTGTTACGGTTCACAAATTTGATTTTTAAGTTTTACAAAATTGTACTATATGTTATGACAGTGAACCTACGTATCATTAATATAACTATTAAAACATTTAAAAATTATATTCAGAATTTAAATTTAGAAAACAAAGCACAACTCAAAAAACTATATCTAGTTTTCTTTTCAACTGTTGTTAGTCGCGGGGGAACCAAATCATAAAATTATAGTGCTCAATTAGTTTTTTTTTTTTTGGATATAAGTAGAGATGTATCCAAAATGAACAACTACAATGTAACTTTGGCGCAAATGGCTGTGCATGTCTTTTATTCAAAAGTGAACTGATTCTAAATATTTTATTGTAATAGATAGTAGTGGACTTAGGAATTCCATCTACTGAGGGCGAAGTGGACGACTAAGAAAGATAAAAATAAAAATAAAAATAAAAAATTCCAAATATTAAAACATGACAAAATTTATATAAATATTCAATATTTTCACCACAACAAAACGTCAAAAAAACATGATAATTTTTTTTATATACTACAACACTTCAATTCTTCATATTTTGAAAACGTTGAATAAAATGTTCGTTGTCAACGGTCGTGAACAAGTCTTTTTCAATAAATGTCACCAAACAATCATTCATGAACTCATCTTCCAATCAACTACGTAGTGAAGTCTTGATGCTTTTCTTTGCAAAAAATACTCTTTCAACAATTGCAATTGTTACGCCCCGGATTCACACATGTAAATCTAGGATACGTGGCACGCGCCACCAAGGCTCGTCCCCAGTCATTAAAGTTGCGAAAATCATAATAATAAAAGTTTTGATCAAAGAACTCAACACACTATTTTATTTTTCAAATTTTTCAAGGGTTTGAACACATATACCCAAACACATCTTACCAAAATCTGTTTTCAAAAGTAACATTTTTGTAGGTCAAAGGGTCCACAAAGATACCCCCTCGCATAATTAGAAGTTACAGAAATACAACCTCGTCCCATAACCAATCAATATAACGCGTCCCCTGTATTACAAGAATTTAAGCCACAATCATTTTCTACACAAATCTAAATAAATAATTGATTACAATATTTCACTAATTTAATTTATTGATCATAAATCTAATAAGTAGAAATTCAATTATAATCCCACGCCCACGAGTGCTCACCAATTCCATTTCTTTCCTTTTGAGCTCTACCTTGAACACCTACGATGGTTATTCAATAACCACTACAATATATAAGCTATATGCTTGTGAATAACACTAATTATGCACATGGATAATAAACATGCTCAATTTCATTTCACTACAACCAACTATAGTCTCCGGAAATTACTAGTTCACTTCCACCACTACCAACTAGTCCGCGGCTCCACTCCCTAAGCCCACGTGACCTAGTTATGACCCACGCCTCACGTACAGTCCCATAGGCCTCTGGCAGCCGTGGTTGTCACCACATCGATTACCTCATGGTGGTATAGAACTAGCAATCCCATTGACCCAAATAAACAACTTAACATGCTCACATAATTCATTACACCGTGCTTTCACAATCAAATTGGGTCTAATTTAACCACATGAATTTTGCTCATTAATAAACTAATAAGCTTTATTAAGCTTATTTAACATGCTTTTACATCACAAATGAACTTAAACATGAAACCATCCATATATCATAATTAATGTCACTCACCTCTTGGAAATCGCTCCTAAACTTGAGATTAAAGTCCTGCTAGGGATCAGGTACAAATCCTATACAAAAACTACAAGTTATGAGCTAAAATCCCAAAATGGGTCACGGAAAAACTGTCACAGAACTCAATAAAATTAGTACCAACGGACTAGACTCACCTCTAGGAGTCCGAATATGTAGCCTGTTTTGAAAACCGACATTGTTAAACGCGTCAATCGGCGACGAAGGCGTCACCGTCAACGTGAATCTCCTATATCTCTCTGCGTGCATGTGTTGGCCAAAAACAAGATGTAGAAGATGGTGAGTCATCTTCTAAGGTGTCCTATATATATAAATTCTCATTTTTATTGTGAAACTCCCACTAGTTTATTAATTTTGCAATTATACCCCTACTATTTGTTAAACTGTATTAAAACTATCTCAAATCTAAATGGGTATTTGTCTATGTCTCGCATGAGTCCCATAAGTGGTCTCATATAATTAAATGAAGTTACTAATTAACCTACTAATTATATAACGTGTTCAATTCGTGCTCACAAAGGTACCCCTAATTGACTCCAAAAGTGATCACTCTCTAATAACATGATATCATTAACAATAAAACAATAAATCATTTAAGCCTTAATAAACAGATAAGCACATAAGGTGTTCCACATATAATGTCCCATCTCAACTGGGACCCACCAACACATGTCCCAACTTGGGATTGCCAAACTGGCCATAACTGGGTTCCCAACTGGACACCCATAAACAACTTAGTAGGTCAAGGCCCACATCTCACAAATACTCAAATCATCATTAAATGATTAATAATGCATGCTAAATATTATTAAAATAATCCGCGGGAGCGGGTGTTACAGCAATTGCAACACATAAGAGTGGTACCAGCTTCACGAGCAATTATACTAATGGGTACATGATTAGTATATTTAGTTGTGTAATAAGAGTAAATTTTGTTGAAGTTTTACAATTTCATAAAAGAGCAATGCTATGCTTTCCAAATTTTAAATCTCAAATGCTTCCCAAATACATGTAACAGTAAGGCCCACTAGATTGTGATTGGAGGATATTGAAGTAGTCCCACCATTTTTTAAGATAGTCCCACATATATTTGCGAAGTAGAGGTGTCACACCCCAACCCGCCCCCGCGGGCTAGGACACGTGTAACAAAGCCAAGGACCAAACAATCATTTTTTTTAACGTTCCAAAAATTACATTTTGACTGAAATACCAAGGGTAAAATATCATTTTATCAAATAAATTAATAAAGAGGAATAAAATAAAGTTTTAAAACCGTCAAATGGTACTTGGGCAAAGTTCCCCCATTATAGCACCTTTCATCCTGTTTTCATAACTAAAACATTTCAACCGAGGTAGCATTTCCTTTAATTAAATATTTCAAAATACACAAAACTTAGCTAAAATGTATAAATTCATTCTAACATAATAAAAGTTAATATCATAACTCCTAAAATGCTCCTATACTTAAATTTGTAATCATTATACCACAACTCCCAAACATTACCAACTAGGAATTTAAAAATAAATAAACTAAATATTACAAAAGCCATCTTAGCAACCCAGCCCCGTGGTCTTGATCATTCCTCACTGTTATGTTCACCGGAACCTGTGTGGTTATTAGCCACAAAATTCGAATAAGCTTTCGTTTATTGAGTACGTGGTGCTAATCATGCAATTGGAGTATTCAATGATTCATAACACCAATTAAACATTCACAACATTAAATGGTCGCCGGCGTGTCAAGTAATCAACCACCATCGTTCTGGACCCCTGATTCCGGGCCAATCTCACTTTTTCCGTCGCATATAGCGAAATCACCCTTATTCACTCCTGACCGTAGTCAATTCGCTGTGGTCGTCACCACTATCCCATTTTCTCTGAGGATTTCAACATCTCTCTGTCCCTTATATATAGGCTAACTAATGGTGATTATCACTTGAGACCCTTTGACCCAAATAAGCACATAAGCAACTTAACATGTCAACATGGCAATTTCATCATTTTTGGACATGTTTTTAAATAATAATTAATCACATGCTTTTCTACTTAATCACAATTAAGCAATTTAAGCATTCACTAACAAATAAATAACATTAAATATCCAATTTTTGGGATTAGGACACTCACCTCACGAATAGGCCCAAAATAAGCCTAGAATTTCCAAATTCCTTCACAAAACTAGCTCCTAATGATTCCAATGATATTCCTACATATACATATCACATATATGTATCACACCTTAAAATGGGTCGCGGAAAAACATTACCAAAATTGAAAAAGGAAGACATAAAAATAATCCTCTCACCTTCACGAGTCCGAATATGACTTCGGTTCGCAAAATAGAGGTCAAACGACAAGGTTGCGGCGATGAAACCGCAACGAGAAACTTTTTTTTTTCCTTCATTTTCGTTTGGCCCTCTACTATATCTTTTTTTTTTTTTTTAAATGAAGATGAAGGCACACGTGCCTTGTCCAGACTTACAAACTTATGACTCTTAGTCATAATTGTGTTTACACCCCCAAAATTTTTAAAGTTTATTATAAGACTCCTTAACCTTTATATTAACTACTGAATATCTAAGTGGGTCTATATATATCACGTATAGTCCTACACGTGGACCCAAATAATCATATGAAGGCACTAGTTAGCCTACCAATTATATCACGTATCCAATTACGCTCTTATAAGGGTATCCAAAGTGGTCCCATAAATCAATATGAATAATAAAAGAATATTAAAACACTTAACATTTCATCAATTAAATAATCATATGGCATCAACATGTATTATAATGTACACATTTACATTTACATGTCTATCATTTAATCACATAAATGCAACCAAATGCAATTTATCCAATCTGGACCTCCCATGAGTCCCATTCCACATTTGTCTAACTGTGCCCTTTGATCAAGCACTTATCACATCGGGGTAACTGAATCGTACCGAAATCATCATATGCAATTAATTATACTAATTAATGCATGCAAAATAAATATTACTACCTTTTTTTTCGGGTACGGGTATTACATCTCTCCCTCCCTTTTAGGAAGTTTGTCCCCAAACTTTTCTCACCTTATGAATCAAATAGTTGTAAGTATTTCCGCTCGAAACTCTATTGGTTCATATGTAACAACATGATTATAAAATACATTATACGCACTGGTGTGACCACAATCACAACCGACTGATCCCCATTCTTCAATATTTCCAATTGGCATACTGTAATTTCAATCTCACTTAGTTCGTCAAACTATACCATTTTCTGAAGATTAAACTTCTAGAAATATTTCTCTCCCCATAGAAGTCATTTCCCCCAATCGTTCAGAACTCATTTGCCTTTATTATATTTTACCACTAGATATCAGCAGATGATAGCACATATCGCAAAAGTTCAGTCTCATTTCCATTGCATTTTGCAAGATTCCAGAAATTTCTTCATAATCAACTCTTCCATCTAGGATGATAAGTGCTAGTACCCACATAATTTCGTAATTTCTTTCACATATAGATCGTTTAATCTTAGCAAATCCGTAGTTTCAATCATTAATCACAGCCCTGATTTGGACAACTTGTCAACAAATCATTTATACGACAACACCTAATTCTTGTTGACTTTGGCAATGCCGTCATGGAATTTAATACAGTAAACATTCAATTTCAGATTGTCAATAATATTAATCACAATAATCCCACGAACCTTCATTGATTCTGCCCTTATACCACGCATCGTAAAGAATGCTTTACATTTCCTCATCTGAAGACAACTTTCTCAACATCTTAGTCGAAACTTTTACCTGAAAGAACTTAAATGCCAGATCAATCTTCAAGAAGACTTGTGTCCGTGTAACTAATTACTAAGTCATCATAACAATGAAATACAATTAGTAGTGTCGCAGACCTAATTACTAACGTATTATATACTCAAATCTCATTATATACTTCAATATTTCTTCTGAACTCATTCCTTGAGCTATCTTTACTTGAAGTACATACTTGATCTTGAGATTTTGACACTTTTTACTATAGAGTAGAGCTCAATTACTTTCCTTTCAATATTGTATCACAAATTCGTAAAATTAAAACTCGAACTAATCTTTAAGTCAACTCTCATTCATCTGTTATAATAACGCTGGTTGACCTCAATTTATTGTCATCATTCCTTCTCCAATTTATGGAACAAATTTAGTTGCTAACAAATTTTGAATCTTGACTCAAATCCTTTCTAAATAGTCACCGCGCAAACCAACCCCCCTTGATCTCTGACTCGAGCACCAACAATCATTTTGTCTTCACCTTATAAAAATTCAAACTGTAGCCATCATGAGTTCCAACTGTCCTTCATACCCTGTATTTACTTGTCGCTGTATAATTAAATGTTCAAGTCACAACAATTAATGTAAACTTTCAGCTCGTGAGAATATTACCGCAAAATGCTCAATACAGAAAGAATACCACGAATTTTAGATCTGGTACCAGATAATTCATTTTATGAGATTTCAACCATATGCAGTATAAATTAGTGTGCATCAACATATTACCCAATCCCAACACAAACCTTTGCAATAATAATATCAGTATCATCATAGATCGATGTTCATTTGATTATTGAGAACTTAACTGTAATCGATATAAGTTTCATACGCATGCTCGTACAGAAAAGAAATCTTCGACAAATTTTTAATAATATCTGGTCAATCTTGTAACTTCAAATTCATTTCACGTTCATAAGTCCCAATTGACTGATTTCTAATAACACCCACGAAATTTCTGTTTTTTTAAATCACACACTCTAGAAACACAACTCATCCACCAAATGTTCAATATAAGGCGAAGCTTCACAATTCTCAAACTTTTCATGCTGTAGAACTTACTTGTTTAAGCCCCAATATATAGAAATTAATATACATATTTGTCCCCTCTTTGTAGCACTTGCAATTAATAACCAACTGATTTTGTCGCGATACAATTTAAAAAAATGATCCAACATTCCTCAATATCAAACTTTCTCCTGTTACCCAAGTATACAATACTCCCAATCAATAAGCAACACCATCATGTGTTCGAGAAATACAATACTCACCAGTTATTGTAGCTCAATACCCACTTATATCCAGAACATATCTTTAAAATGAAATGCTACATTGCCCTTTCATACTCACCTTGTAACCAAGAATATCCCAACTCAGTTCCCAAGAAATAATTTGATACTTCTTACAACCCATCAGCCAAAATTATGTATTTGCAACAAACAGTATTTAGAATAATATGTATAATATCACAAGTTACTTTCAGACCCTTTTTCTTACAGAGGTCATTTGGAATTCATTTAAAAATTTAATATTCCAATTTAAAAGCAAAGTAAAGGTAATGTACTCATTTGAGCTTCCTAGCCCAATAGTCTTCATTTAAAATCTCTCTCCATGAAATAAAAACGTTTACACAACTATTACATAACCAAAATATTTTCCATTAATAACTCCTTTAAACAACAATTGAAATACCTACATTTGATTAAAAACACTTTTCTCTAGTTTCCTCCTTCTACCGAATTTGGATCAAATCCAATTATCTTCTTTTATCAAAATATTTTTAAATACTTTCTGACTCACAAATAATCAGTTTTTTTTTTCCACAAGAGATGATTTCAAAATATTTTCTACTCATTTAAACATATATAAACTCACTTAATGTCATTCAAATATCTCTGAAATTTTGAATACATTATTAGTAGCTAAATTCAAAGTCTGAAAGTTTCTAATGATATACTAGGATACTTGACAATTGCTACAGTGCAGTGCAACAGTCAGATCTCACATATTAAGTACAAAGAAATAATAAAAATATTATTACCTGAGGCACATGGTGGTTGAACGGATCTTGCAGTGGTTTGGATGTCAAAGAAATACTACTTATTAACTTGGTAAACCCATTTCAAATTCAAACCTCTGATAGAAAATTCCGATACCCCGTATAGCCCATCAACCCAATTGATTACTCGTACAACAATCTACTTAGTCTTGATCCCAATCAACAATATTCTTAATCAGAAAATAATAATTTATAACCGTAGTGACACCCAATCGATAGAAACACAATGGAAAAGTCTGTTACTTTTAGTTAACCCCAAATCTACTCTTCATACTGACGCGTTGGAGAACCAAACATTATTCGATAATAAGAGAGGCATCCCAAGGAATAGAAATAATAAATTTATGTTGAGAGATTCCTCAACAAGCCAATATAACCCAAATAGAGTTGAGAGATTCTTCAACAACCCAATATAATCCAAATAGAGTTGAGAGATTCCTCAACAACCCATAATAACTCAAGCGACTGGTGAATCCCCAAATATCTTATCACCTTGACCAACTCAGTATTTCACCCTCAATCCCAAGAGAATATATAAGAAGCTTGATAAATACTCCCAAAAATCATTACCGAATAAATGAAGAAATAAGAGATAAAGATAATACCATATCTACTCATGAGTCCCATATAAATAATAAGAAATCCAAAATTTCCCAACTATAATATTTTAATACTAGAAGACCTACCGTAAATAAAGAAATCCAGATATCCATTTCCTTGACAGAAAATAAGAAATAATATTCACTAATAATAATACCCGATAATATTCGGAAAGAAATCCATACCCACAATCATAACCCAATACTCCATAACCCTTTATCAAGTCAATACCCTTGATAAAATAATACCAGTCAAATCATTTCAGGATGACCAACTCAACTCTTAATTTCTGAACCCAAATTCCGCAAATATTTCCCAAACTTGGATTTTCTTAGTAAACTCTCAATCCCCCTTTCCAAATGAATCAATTCAACACATAGGAAAACATTTCCCTTTATGCTCCATTTTTCCATAATGAAGCTTTCAACCATCTCTCCACATATTATTATATGTAAGATGCATGCAACATGATATGCATGCTCAACAATATTTAAATCACGTGTTGTAAACATGTATGCCTCTACATGTTGCTACATATCATGATTATCATACACATGATTTTTTTTAAAATTTTTTTTTTTTTTGTGTCGTATTCGTCTCTCGTCCCCAAAGACTCTTTATTGCTCTAACCTATTACTCTGATACCAAAAATTGTCACACCCCAACCCGCCCCCGCGGGTTAGGACACGTATAACAAAGCCAAGGACCAAACAATCATTTTTTTAACGTTCCAAAAATTACATTTTGACTGAAATACCAAGGGTAAAATATCATTTTATCAAATAAATTAATAAAGAGGAATAAAATAAAGTTTTAAAACCGTCAAATGGTACTTGGGCAAAGTTCCCCCATTATAGCACCTTTCATCCTGTTTTCATAACTAAAACATTTCAACCCAGGTAGCATTTTCTTTAATTAAATATTTCAAAATACACAAAACCCAGCTAAAATGTATAAATTCATTCTAACATAATAAAAGTTAATATCATAACTCCTAAAATGTTCCTATACTTAAATTTGTAATCATTATACCACAACTCCCAAACATTATCAACTAGTAATTTATAAATAAATAAACTAAATATTACAAAACCCATCTTAGCAACCCAGCCCCGTGGTCTTGATCATTCCTCACTGTTATGTTCACCGGAACCTGCGTGGTTATTAGCCACAAAATTCGAATAAGCTTTCGCTTAGTGAGTACGTGGTGCTAATCATGCAATTGGAGTATTCAATGATTCATAACACCAATTAAACATTCACAACATTAAATGGTCGCCGGCGTGTCAAGTAATCAACCACCATCGTTCTGGACCCCTGATTCCGGGCCAATCTTATTTTTTCCGTCGCATATAGCGAAATCACCCTCATTCACTCCTGACCGTAGTCAATTCGCTGTGGTCGTCACCACTATCCCCTTTTCTCTGAGGATTTCAACATCTCTCTGTCCCTTATATATAGGCTAACTAATGGTAATTATCACTTGAGACCCTTTGACCCAAATAAGCACATAAGCAACTTAACATGTCAACATGGCAATTTCATCATTTTTGGACATGTTTTTAAATAATAATTAATCACATGCTTTTCTACTTAATCACAATTAAGCAATTTAAGCATTCACTAACAAATAAATAACATTAAATATCCAATTTTTGGGATTAGGACACTCACCTCACGAATAGGTCCAAAATAAGCCTAGAATTCTCAAATTCCTTCACAAAACTAGCTCCTAATGATTCCAATGATATCCCTACATTTACATATCACATATATGTATCACACCTTAAAATGGGCCGCGAAAAAACATTACCAAAATTGAAAAAGGAAGACATAAAAATAATCATCTCACCTTCACGAGTCCGCATATGACTTCAGTTCTCAAAATAGAGGTCGAACGGCAAGGTTGCGGCGATGAAACCGCAACGAGAAACTTTTTTTTTTCCTTCATTTTCGTTTTGGCCCTCTACTGTATCTCTATATCTTTTTTTTTTTTTAAATGAAGATGAAGGCACACGTGCCTTGTCCATACTTACAAACTTATGACTCTTAGTCATAACTGCGTTTACACCCCCAAAACTTTTAAAGTTTATTATAAGACTCCTTAACCTTTATATTAACTACTGAATATCTATGTGGGTCTATATATATCACGTATAGGTCCTACACGTGGACCCAAATAATCATATGAAGGCACTAGTTAGCCTACCAATTATATCACGTATCCAATTACGCCCTTACAAGGGTATCTAAACTGGTCCCATAAATCAATATGAATAATAAAAGAATATTAAAACACTTAACATTTCATCAATTAAATAATCATATGGCATCAACATGTATTACAATGTACACATTTACATTTACATGTCTATCATTTAATCACATAAATGCAACCAAATGCAATTTATCCAAACTGGACCTCCCATGAGTCCCATTCCACATTTGTCTAACTGTGCCCTTTGATCAAGCACTTATCACATCGGGGTAACTGAATCGTACCCAAATCATCATATGCAATTAATTATACTAATTATTGCATGCAAAATAAATATTACTACCTTTTTTTTCGGGTACGGGTATTACAAGAGGATACAAAATTTGGAAGGCATAACATTACTCCTCATAAAAAGCTCCCTAATTAATAAATAGTTCAGTAAAAGCCCAAAATAAACTTGATTTAGCTCAAGAGAGGTTTGTAGTTTAAGCCCAAAATGTTTGTATCTATGTAATAGGCCCAATTAATGAGTCTAAAGTGTCTAGTAGCTTCAAGACAAAGTTTAGAATAATCTTGAAGTTGGTAGTAGTTGTACTTAAGTAAATGAGGTTGTCTAGTAGCTTCAAGACAAAGTTTAGAATAATCCTGAAGTTGGTAGTAGTTGGATGTTGAGTAAATGAAGTAGTTGGATGTTGTAATAATTGTGGTAGTTAAGAGCTTCCTAGAATGTTCTCTTTGTTAGTATAAATAGATGAGTACTCAAGTCATTTGTATCAAGCCAAAAAAATTTGGAGATCATTCCTAAAGAAGTTTTATCCATACAAGTCCTTACTCTTTTCTAAATATAAATTTCTCTTCACCTACTTCCAACAAAGTGATATCAGAGCATTTCCAAACTCCAACAATTTCAAGCTTACAATAGTCGGACACCCAGATCAATGCTAGTCTGTAACCGCTCAGTTGCAGTTGGGGTTGGGGTTGGGTCTTCAGCTTTGAAGGTGATATGACCAAAAAAAGACACAGCAATATCAAAGATATAGGAGAATTCATTTTGCAAGCTGAGATTGGACTTAAAGATTAGAGAAGAAACAGAGGAAGAAGACTGGAAGATTAGAGAAGAACAGAGGAAGAAGACAATCAATGTAAAGAGTTATATTGCAACCATATTGATCAGTAGCTGTATTTATACACCATGATCACTATAAACAAGTGACAGCTGATGGCATATACATCTAAGAGTAGTAACACCCTAACAATCTCTATTGCTATAACATGGATTACGTACCCATTCTCTGGGTTTTGCAGTGTGGGTAAACATCACTCTCACGCTCACACAGCTACGGTGTTGATATATCACCGGAAAAATATTTGATTTTTGTTTATGTTTGTGTTTGTGTGTGGAGAGAGATGCCTCTATCTAATCATTTAATTAAAAGGTATCATTCTGTGGAATACTTTGGGTTACTTTCTTTCTATGGCATATTGTCACACCCCAACCCGCCCCGGCAGATTAAGACACGTGTAACAAGACTAAACGCACCCAAACATACACTAATTAGGAAGAAAATGTAAAATATACTACTTGAAAGAATTTTATTGTGACAAAAACAGCCCCAAGGGCAAATTGGTTATTTATAAAGGATAGCCAAATTTTGTACCAAAATATAGGTTTTTGAGTCTCGGTTCCAACGCAAAAAATAGCACCCGAATCCGAGTTTTCTAGAAAGAGCTATGCACATTTCCATAAAAGCGGATAGCTGGAAGAAACAAGGGCGGATCGATCTGCCCACAAAACCCGGATCGACCCTACTTGTTTATTTCTCGCAGAATGTCCCCAGGAAGGGCCGGATCGATCCACCCTTTGCACCTGGATCAATCCGGGTTCCTGCAGAATAGTTTCTGCTATAAAAATCTGCTACTACAAGTTTTGAAACATACCCAAAATATTCCCAAACCTCATGGAAACTTCAAGAAACCCTCCAAACACATTCCTAAACATGCTTTAACATTAAACAAGCATGTAGAACACTCACACAATCATAATTGGATCAAACTAGCTATGAACACAACTTTCCTTGAATCAAATTACATTATTGACTTTCATTTCTTATCAAACCAACATCAAAGGAAACTTGTTGGAAATGAGTTCAACATTTAAACTAACATCAAGATTACACAAGGAACTTGTCCAAAACATTAGCGACACGATACGAACTTTTCGGATTGGCTTAACAACACAATTTACCAAAAACCAATCATAACTTGGAAATTCACCCAAGTTCTCCAAGTTAACGTCAAAACTACCAAATTACAAGTTAAAGTTCTAAGTTCCAAGGATACAACCAAAGCACTAACTTTATCTTAAAAGAAACTATAATTTACAACAATCTACATATTAAAAGGAAGTTCATAAGCACAAATCTCAAATCCCCCCCATCTCTCCCATCTTTCCCATCGCATATCATTTCCTCTCCGGGTATTGGTTCCAAGGATACAACCAAAGCACTAACTTTATCATAAAAGAAACTACAATTTACAACATTTTACATGTTAAAAGGAAGTTCAAAGCACAAGTCTCAAATCCTCCCCATCTCTCCCATCGCACATCATTTCCTCTCCGAGTATTGCTCCGAACCTGCGGTGGTTGTTATTTATCACAACAGAAAAGGAATACAATTTTCTTAAGCATTACGCTTAGTGAATAACTAACGTGCATTGAATGTCGTGAACATGTGTAATGCAACAATATAAGCACGTAAGCATACGTAGTCACAAAATTCATGGGTTAATGGTTCATTCAGACCGGAAGACCACTTCCTCGGCCACACGGTCACTTTTATTCCTTGAACTTCCGTATTTATCGGATTCTTCCTCTTCCCTCCCTTATTATTCCCAACAATGAACCATTACTCCCAATTATTCATTGACCACTTAACATATAAGCACATAACTAGATAAGCATGATAATTTCATACCAAATCAACTCGAATTTCTAGTATTTAGCATGAATTCAACCATAACTTTAAGAATTAGCATTTCCTAACTATCAATTGAGGCACAAGACATGTACTACATCAAATCTTAAGTTAGAAAACTCACCTTACTCAGATTATACCCAAATTAAGCTAGAAAAGTGCTGAATATTACCAAATCCAATCTCAATTCCTACTCTAAAGAGATTCCTACACGTTTTCTGCAAACCGCGTGTCACAGAGTAGAATGAGCTACCAAAATTCGACGATTCAAACATAAATTAAAGGTATAGAAACGATCGTCTCACCTCCACGAGTCTGAATACGGCTTCAGTTCGCGAATCGGACGGCGAACATCGACGGAACGGCGAATTAACGTCGTTGGTGCTACGTATTCTCGTCGTCTCCTTCTTCCTTCTCTAATTTATGATCAATTTTTGTAAAATGAAAAGACTCCCATTCATTAGACACCTATACATGCATAAGCATGAGGTGTCTTGACCTCAATTCCCTTTTTTTTCATTTACACCCCCGGAATTCTTAAGTTCTTATTATGAAATCCCCCAAAGATTCCATTAACTACCCAGTCATCTAATGAGTGTTTTTCTAAGTTTCATATGGGTCCCAACGTGGGTCCCACATATTTTGTGAAGTTACTATCGCACCTACTAATTATAAATCTTTTCAGTTATGCCCTTATTTGCGTTATACCTCGACGTAGCATAAATATGGAAAGCATTTAATTTCCTTTATGGACCCGTAGGTCGCAACAGTTTGAAAGATCGATTCCGTCCCAAACATCGAATAATATAATAATATAGAATAGAGTATAAGCAATCAAAGCTTATAAAATTTTTCCAAATTAATAATTATTATAGTACGTGATCATCTAAAGGCACAACCCGCATTGAAACAAAATAATATCTATTACAGTCATCCATATTACAAGTTCATTTTATAACATAAGACAATAATAACAAGTCTCTTCTTCTCTGATAGTCGTATTCAGTTTGCGTAGTCATATTGCCGTGTCTGGTTATAACCTAAAAAGCCTAGACACGAATGTCCAGGGCGCATCAACGCCATCTGCTTTACCAAGCTGGTGAGTATTAAAAACATGTACTTGTAATGTAACACATACTTCTTACCATTTTTAATTCACAGTTTCATTATTCAACAGATTAGGAACATAGTAATGAATTCAAATTATAAAACAGTAACGATAATGTCATGATCTCCCAATCCATAAAAAAATATGTGACCGTGCATGGAACCATGTAACCATTCTCATCTCACCAACTATTTTCTCTCGACAACTCATCAACTAACTCTCTCATTCCAGTATCTTGAAACACTAAGATGACCACACTTCAATACAGGGGTACCGGGGAGTCTCCATTTTGTCTCACACTTTAGTACGGGGTACCAGGGAGTGTCCAATTGCCTCACACTTTAGCCATACCACATATGCCAGGGAGTGTCTAGTAGGCCACACTTTAGCACTACCACGGGTGTCAAGGAATGTCCAAGTTGGCGTCACACACTTTAGCGCTACCATGGGCGCCAGGGAGTGTCCAGTTTTGTCATCGTTGCATTTCAAAGATACTCTAAGCCCGCATTCTCAAACCATCACACTTTAGTATACAAGTACCAGGGAGTGTCCAAAACACATTCTCAACCATTTACTCTTTTCACACTGACCATCACTCATTGTGCATGTACAACTGACTCCACATGTATGACTGTTATATGCAGCAAATGTAAAGTACTAGAAACAATAACCATATGCGCACGAGAAGGATCAAGTCCTTAAGGACACTCCTTTTTAACCAAAATATAACAGATAGGATTCAGTTTTATTATAATTCCCAAATAGTACCTTAACAGCTTTTAAAACTTATTCCAAGCAGTTCCTTGACTGAAAACAAACAGAAAACAGAAAAGGGCCAGGTCGCTCGCGCGATGTCACTTTTTCGATTTTCTTATAAACATTTCCAACTGACAGAAAATATGCAGGTCGCGCGCGTGGGCTACTCAAGCGAAGAGTCACTCGTGCGATGGTCGCTCGCTCGATCGCGTGCGATTTAATGTTGAGACTTCATCTTCTTCATCAGAATTCCCCCATTTCATTTTTAAGGGTCGCTTTTGACTCATTTTGCAATCCAAAAGTGTTCATGACATATAATATATAAATCTCTTTGATTTTCCACAAGGATTACGAATATGTGATCAGATTAACATGAATTGAAAATGTATCTCTCGGATTTTACGAAAATTTGAGAGGTGACGAAACTTCTTCAACATCATCTCTAACTATGGATTTTGATTAAGGTTGAAAAATCATGATTTTTAAACTATGGAGTTAATTGAAGAAATTAACAATGCTGATTTCCAAGTTAAACAAACATAATAGTAAATGAACATAAAATACATTCTGAGTGAGTTCTAAATACTCACTGATGATTAGAGATAGGAGTGTGTTGAGAAAGATATAAGAAATTAGCAACCCAATTCAAGCTTCAAGCTATGGAGATTTAAGTCTTCTCTTTATATAATTTTTCTGTAGGACTCTCTGTATTTCTTTTGCAGAATGTGTGTATTGAAAGAGTATAAGGGTGATATATATATATATATATATATAGGAAAACTAATTTGGAATACTTGGGGACCAAGAATTTTGTTGATCACTCAACAAATTGATTTAGTTTTTAAATTTCTAATCACAGCTCATATATACAAGCTGATACACATACGAATATACACATTCACATATTTGAAAGTGTAGTTTAGATGTATAGGGGTCAAGAGTGGGTGTTTGGGAAACTTAGTTCAAGGCACCAATTTAACACATGCAAAGTTCACATTGCCAAACAAGGCAAATACAAATTGTCCAGGAATCACTTTGGTTGTTTGGGAAAATAACTTATGGCACTAAGTTAACACACACACACACAAATAGCATTCCCAAACAAAGTCTAATCAATCATTAGTTGCCTTAAATGGAAATAAAGCAAGTGTCAAGTCTTGCTTTACGGAGATTCCAAAATCTGTGAAAGTTCATCGCGGCACAGACAGTTTTTGCACATGAACTGGTATTTTCGCGGCGCGGTGATCACCACTAAAATACAGAAAAATTATTTTAACGTAAGAGATAATTTTTCGGTTATAGAAAAAAAAATACAATTTGAGTCAGAAATAAATATTTTCACCGTTTTGAAAGTAAATATTTGAAATCACATTACAGGTATTTCTAGCCTTATGAAAAACAGTTATGAGGACATAACACAGATATTCTTGAATTTATAAAATTTACAGTTTGACCCAAATAAAGATTTACTGATAAAATAAAAGCAAGAAATACAATTTAAAATAAATATAGAAATGTAATTAAAATTAAATGGGAATTATAAGTTGTTACATCCTTCCTCCCTTAAACAGGATTTCGCCCCCAAAATCTAGGCTTAACTAGTCATGAAACAACTCCGGGTACTTCTGCCTCATATCAACTTCATATTTTGAAGACATTGCATAAAATCTTCATTGTCAACTGTCACAACCCATCCCGCTACGCTTAGAAATAGGACACATGGCACGCCACCAAGGCTCATCCAATTCCTTTAAAGTAAAATATCAGTAGAAAACATAAGTCAAATCCAAAAAACTCAGAGTTACAAAAAGTTTTGTCCAATTGAACAATCTCAAAAGAATTCAGTTTTGCAAATATAGGTCCAATCGACTGGATCGGGGCTCCGATCGACTGGAGATCAAAAGTAGTATGTTTTAAAAGTTCAACAGCTTTGTCCAGTCGACTGTGTTAGGGACTCAATCGACTGGGGCCTCAATTTTTCAGTCGACTCATCCTTATCTGGTCGACTGCACACTATTCAAGCAGAATGTGGTGTCCTGGGACATGATCCAGTCGACTATTTTTTTCAACTGAGTCGAGTGATCACCAAACATAACAAGCAGTGTTCAATTCAAAATAGCGATCCAATCGACTGTATCAAAAACCAGTCGACTGATCGGTATCAGCACATTAAGAATCTGCAGAATTTCAAGCTAAGGTCCTCCGATTCAAAACCAACGCAAACACAGTGGTATACCAACAGTTCAAAACATAACTATAAAAGTTTACAAGCGATTACAGTACCACAGAACTAGTTCAAGCTTCTACTACAACATGTTACAAATTTAAGGTTCTTATTACAAATTTGGAAGCAAACAAAAATATAAACAAAGTGCTGATTCTACGGCGTTCCTCGGCCTCACTCCTCACGCTTCTTCTTTCCCTTTTTCTTCTCTCCTGCAATGGAGTAAAGCTCCACTGCTCAGCTATATGCTGAGTGTACAAGTTCTAACATATGCAATATATGATCAAACATGCTCTAATTCCACAATTCATAACAAATAGTGTCTAGGGATAAAAATACGCATTCATCCGGTAGTGACAAGTCCAAGCCTTAAACCACAATACCAATGGCAAGTCCAAGTCTATCGACCATTGCATCCCCAAGTGCCATGGTAAGTCCAAGTTTATCAACCATGCACAATAGTCGTTGCTACTAAATTCTCAAACATCGAGAAGCTTACTCTGGCATGAAAATGTATAAATTTCCCATTTCACCCACATAATCAACTTAACGTGCTCGCGTAAAAGTAGACATATTTTTCACATTTAAATGCATGCATAATTAACGGGCCTAAGATTAACACATGGAGTTTGCCCGGATCTCAATTTCGTCGTCAAAAATAAAACATGTATATTTCCTATATTTCATAGGTTAGAACTTCATACCTTGTGCGATTTTCCCAAACTTTGAAGAATCGACTCAAGGCCCGAATAAACGTCGGATCTCAAGTTATACGCGATTCCTACGAGTTTTATCTGATTTTTCCTAATTTCTAGAAATTAGATTTTATACAAAACTTAGCCAAACAAGACCTAAGTGGTATCAAAATGAAGCTCTTACCTCGAGAAGCTCGAATATGAAATCTGGAGGAAATCTGACGGACGAAAGGTCGCCGATCGTCGTCGCAAGTGGCAACTAACCTCTCTCTCTCTCTCTCTCTCTCTCTCTCTCTCTCTCTCTCTTCTCTCAAGACATTTGTAAGGTTTTGTAACTAATGACAAAATCATCCATTCCTATTTATAGGAATTTTTTTTAGAAATTACATTTACCTCCCCACAAGTTCTCAAAACTTCTAATTAACTCCTGAAACGTCATACACGTCCATTTTATGCCTTTACTAGTGAAAACTAAAATTTACAAAAGTTTTCGACTAAGTTCCGTTTGAATCCAAAACTACTTACGAAAGCCAAACTCTGTGAAATTTCTACACAACCTACCTTTTATTTAACGTGTCACTCACGTTCTCACCACAGTGTTCAAATTGCTCTATAGCAATAACAAAACTGCCAAAAATTATACTACACAGGTATAATTCACTATTCTTAAAACACCAGATAATACCAAATAAGATCAAATAACATTTAATGCACATAAAATATCATTTACTTATGTCAATGCAATATTGCTTATCAAATTCCCATGTCCTTACTTGACACCTTCTGTTGACCTCCAATTAACCTCAATTCAATTATTAATCAACATTAATAATATCCACTCGTTACCACATATGTGAAATAATATGTATGCAAATTCTGGAACAAGTGTGACATCAACGGTCGTGAACAAGTCTCTTTCAATAAATGTCACCGAACAATCATTTGTGAACTCATCTTCCAACCAATTACGTAGTGAAGTCTTGATGTTTTTCATTGCAGAAAATACTCTTTCAACAATTGCAATTGCAACACGTAAGAATGGTGGCAGCTTCACGAGCAATTATACTAATGGGTACATGATGAGTATATTTAATCATGTAATGAGAGTAAATTTTGTTGAAGTTTTACAATTTCATAAAAGAGTAATGCTATACTTTCCAACTTTTAAATCTCAAATGCTTCCCAAATACATGTGACACTAAGGCCCACTAGATTCTGGTTGAAGGATGTTGAAATAGTCCCACCATTTTTTAAGGTAGTCCCAAATATATTTGCGAAGTAGAGGATACAAAATTTCTAAAAGCCCAAATATTTAAAACTATCATATAATTTTTTTTTCAAAAATTGAGTGGGGCGCCGGCCGACCCTGCTTCGCCCCATAATGGGTTTGCACTTAGTCATAGATTCAACTCTTTTCTTCTGGATAAATTGTAAATTTGTCTAGAGTAGTACATTTTGTTTGCAAACGTTTTCAAAAAATTGCTCTATTTTTTATTAACCAAAAAAATCAACGATTGAACTAGTGACCCATGACTCGGTCATTTAGGTCCACAAAAGGTTGGGAAGTAGTACACCCGGTTCACATTGTTCTACAACTGTAGATAAATATTCTTCGCCCTTATCTAAGTATGTGACTTAATAGACTATGTAAGGGAATGCACTATCGAGACTCAACAAAAGGTTTTTCCTATTTCTCCTCGTGTCTTTGGTTGTGTTTACTATAATTTGTTCTTGACTTAGAGTCCTCTTAGAAAGAAATAGGGCCCCTAAAGCTGATGGTCTTCATCTCTATCCTAGGCCTCCTTCTAGTCCTACTTCCTAGCCATTTGATAAACTACCCAGTTTTCAAAGAGTAATGCTAGGTCCACTTTGGAATCCACATTGAATTTAACATCTTATGTTTTAAATACATGTACTTTATGCTGTGTGAATTTTTCACACTTTTTTGTATACTACTTACACAGCACAGGGTACATGCATTTAAAGCTGGGTGTCAAATTCAGTGTGGATTTCAAATTGTGCTTAGCATTACTCGTTTTCAAAACACTGATTTAGTAGCAATTTTTTTAATGAGAAATTATCTTGTTTGACCGTTGCACCTACGGGACTTCCACTACAATTTTAATATTGAGTACGCTATGCTTCTCAAATCCTAAACCCAAATTTTCGTTCCAAATGATGTGACAGTAATAAAACTGAGAAGGTGAAGAGGAATAGAAGAAACAAGGGAAAAACTTCTATATTTTTCTATATTCAATTGAAAGAATTACATCCCCTATTTATACAAGGGATATACAATATAATTGACCAATCCCACAATATATGGGAATAATAACAGAATGAAGTAATACCAAAAATATACTACAACAAATATTCTTGCAGATTATGTGTGTACAGGCTGTGTAATACTCCCCCTCAAGGTGGAGCGTGTAGGTGAGTAACGCCCAGCTTGCTAATAAGATGATGAAAAACATCCTTGCCTAAGGGCTTGGTAAATAGGTCTGCGATTTGCTCTGAAGAACGAATGTAGCAGGGAGAAATTAGCTTGGACTAAAGCTTCTCACGAACAAAGTGATAGTCAATTTCGATGTGCTTCGTTCGTTCATGGAAAACTAGATTTTCGGTGAGATGAATGGCTGCCTGATTGTCACAATAGAGAGAGATGGGAGATGAATGAGAAATACCAAGATCAGAGAGCAAAAATGTCAACCATTGAAGTTCAGCAGCAAGAGTAGCCATAGCGCGATATTCAGCTTCAGCAGAAGAGCGAGAAACAGTCGATTATTTCTTGGTTTTCCATGAGATGGGGGTAGAACCTAACAAGGTACAATAACCAGTGGTGGAGCGACGAGTAGTGGTGTAGCTGCCCCAATCAGAATCACAAAAGCCACTTAAATGAAGTAAACTCGAAGAAGATAGAAGAATTCCTTTCCCTAAAGTTCCCTTGAGGTACCGAAGGATCCGGGTGGCGACATCCACATGGCTGGAGCGAGGAGCTTGCATGAATTGACTCAGGATATAAACAGAATAGGCAATGTCAGGCCGAGTGACAGTGAGGTAAATAAGTCTCCCAACAAGGCGGTGATAGACCGTAGGATCATGACGAGGTGTCCCATCCGTAGGCGTTAAGTGGAGATGTTGTTCCACAGGCAAAGCAGATGGCTTAGCACCAAGTAAACCAGAATCTTTGAGAATATCAAGTGTGTATTTCCGCTGACAAAGAAAAATGCCCTTAGGAGAACGAGCAACTTCAATGCCAAGGAAATATTTTAAGCGACCAAGATCCTTGATGAAGAATTTATGTGCAAGAAATTGTTTGAGGTGCTGAATAGCTGGAGCATCATTGCCAGTGATTATGATGTCATCTACATACATAAGAACAAAAGTAGAGGACTCTCTAATGATGTGAGTGAACAGAGAATTATCAGCTCGGGATTTGGTAAAACCTGCTTGTTAAAGAGTATGAGATAATTTAGCAAACCATTGGTGAGAAGCTTGTTTTAACCCATAAAGGGACTTGTTTAACTTGCAAACACGAGACTCCCCCTTTCGAGCAAACCCGAGTAGAAGTGTCATATAAACTACCTCGTGTAAGTCCCCGTGTAAAAAAGCATTATTGACATCAAGTTGGTGGAGAGGCCATCATTTGATGGCGGCAATAGATAAAAGAGTGCGTACTGTAACGAGTTTAGCGACGGGAGCAAAAGTCTCGTGAAAGTCTAGACCCTCAATCTGCGTGTACCCCTTTGCAACTAATCGGGCCTTATATCTATCAATAGTGCCATCGGAATGAAATTTCACCTTATATACCCATTTGCAACCAATAGGTCTCTTCCCAGGTGGAAGCGGTGTGAGTGTCCAGGTATGGTTGCTTTCAAGAGCTACAAATTCAGCAGACATAGCATCTTGCCAATGAGAAATCTTCACTGCTTGGGAAAATGGCTTGGGCTCATCTGTTGAGGAGATGGCAGAAAGAAAGGCTCGATGTACAACCGAATAATTAGTGTATGAAAGAAAATTATGGAGGGGATACAGAATTGTACCTGCCTATTGAGAAGTTGTTGAAGAAAGTAATGCATCATGAGAGACCTTAGAGCAGTGGTAGTCAGCGAGATAAGAAGGCTTACGTCGATCTCGAGTGGGGTATGGAGTAAAGGATGGAGGAGGTTGATTAGATCGATCACTAGGTGGTGTGAAGGATTGTGCTTGGTCTAAAGCATGTGGAGATGGATGAGAGATGACCTCAGGTGGTTGATGGGGATGTGAATCTGTGACCGGGATTGGGGGTTGAGAAGGTGCTAAGGAAGGATTATAAGTGAAGTGTGGAGGGTCATCAATGGGTAAGGGAATGACCGGTGAATTGCCGGTGCACGAGTCACATCACAAAAAGGGAAAAGAGTCTCATAAAAAACCACATCTCTAGAGACATAAATCTGTTTAGAAACAACATCATAGATGCGATATCCCTTTTGGGCATATGGATAGCCAACAAACACCCCTGGTTTAGCATGTTGGTCGAATTTATGTTTGGCATGAATATTATGAGCAAACACTACACATCCAAACACGCAGAGACGAGAATACAGAGGTGGAATAGTGAACAAAATTTCGTGAGGCGACTTACCATTAAGCAAGTGTGTTGGGGTTCGATTAATTAAGTATGCAGCTGTTAAGATGCACTCTCCCCAAAAAAGTGAGAGGGAGGTGGGCTTGAAATCGTAAGGCACGTGCAACCTCCAAGAGGTGGCGGTGTTTGTGCTCTACGACCCCATTTTGTTGAGGTGTAGCTACACAGCTACGTTGGTGAATAATGCCATGGTTAGTAAAATATTGCTGCATTTCATTGGATAAGAACTCTAGTCCATTGTCGGAGCGAACTTGTTACGACCCATCCCACTACGCGTGAAAATAGGACATATGGCACGCCACCAAAGCTCATCCAAACATCAAATAACTATACGCAGCGGAAAGAACTTTAAAACAACCCTGAGTATTTTAAAACTTTAGGAAACGTTACCCTCTGAGCAGCAAAATCCATTAGAATCAGAGTTATAAAAAGTTTTGACCAATTGAAAACACGTCCAAAAGAATCATTCTTGAAAACAGAGGTTCAGTCGACTGTGCCTAGGGTCCAGTCGATTGTGCCTAGCAGAAACAAAACCTAAAATTCTCAACAGAGGTTCAGTCGACTGATCAGGGACCCCAGTCGACTGCACTGTTTACTATTTGGATCAGTAGCTAAAATCTACAGTAGTTCAGTCGACTGATCACTTCCCCAGTCGACTATGTTATGCAGAACCAAAATACAACATTTTAAAAAGGGGTCTAGTCGACTGATTGATGGTACAGTCGACTGGTTTTGTCATATATAAAAGCAGTAGCCCAAATCAACAGTGACTCAGTCGACTGATCAAGGGTCCAGTCGACTGTTTCCATTACCATTCACTTTCAGTGTCTAAACCCCACGGGATTCAGTCGACTGATCTAGGGTCTAGTCGACTGCTCCCCTGCTGGGCAGCCCTGTGATGATAATACTAACACATGCTTCTCTAATATCCACACCAACCACAATCACAACCGACACCAAATACAACATTTAAATCATAACTACAAACGTTCAATTACAAAATTTCCAAACCACGAAACTAATCCATGATTCTATTACAACGTTTTACAATTTACAAATCCTTACACAAGATTAGGATTAAAACAAAAACATATACAATTGTGGTTCCCTGGCGTTCCTCGGCCTCACTCCTCACGATTTTTCTTGTCTTTCTTCTTACCTGCAATGGAGTACATCTCCACTGCTCAGCTATATGTTGAGTGCACAATTCTAAATGTATGCTTATATGACAGTTCATGGTTTAAGCATCTAAAACACATAGAAATAGTCTCTAGGGTGAGTGGTACGCATTCATCCGGTCGATGCCGTAGGAGGCCCACCTCTCCCACGCATCTCGTACACTGGTTGGGCCTTCCTCCATACCGGGTACCGTGTCCTGGTTGGGCCCACCTCCAATCCAGACACAACCACAATTCCAATTCCATCACAATCACAATCAAATCACAATCCTCAAGGTTCGAGGAGCTTACCCCGGATGAATTTGCACCAAACTCCCCTTTGACCCAAGTAGACACATAACATGCTCACATAAACAGTTATACGTGCTTTTCACATAATTTCACGTGCATAATTAACGGGCCTAATTAATACATGAATTTCATGCGGATCCAAAGATATCAAAGTTGATGTTCAAAACATGAAAATCCATATATTTCATAGATCTAGAATTCATACCTCGTGCGATTCTCTTTAAACTTTGAAGGATCGTCTAGGGGGCTAAATAAACGTCGGATTTCAAATTTGGGACGATTCCTACAAGTTTTACTGGGTTTCCCCAAAAGTCTAGCATTAAGATTTTTATAAAAATTGGCCAAACACGGCCTAAGTAGTATCAAAATGTAGCTCTTACCTTCAAGAGTTCAAATATGAAATCTGGAGAAAATCTGACGGACGAACGGTCGTCGATCGGCGTCGCAAAGCCCGTTGGCTCCAATCTCCCTTCTCTCTCCTCTCTCTAGATATTTTTGGAAAGTTGTTGGATGAGAATGAATCTCATCCACATCCATTATTATATATAGGCAAACCTTTCAAAATTTACGTTTACCTCCCCACGAGTTCCTCAAACTGCTAATTAGCTCTCGAAACTTTGCATACATCCATTTTATGCCTTTACGAGTAAAAATTATAAATTTCAAAAGTTTTCGACTAGGTTTCGTTTGGGTCCAAAAATAACGTCTGAAAACTATATTATGTGGAATCTCTACCCAACCTACCTTTTTAATTAATGTATCACTCATGTTCTCACCACAGTTCTCAAAATGATATACTAAAGTATCCAAATACCAGAATTATACTATACAGGTATAATTACTATTCACAAGAATACCATATAAAGTCAAATAACATTTAAATCATATAAATGTCATTTAGTCATGCCAATGCAAAATATGAAATTCCATGTTCTCGTGTCCTCACTGACACCTCACCGTTGACCCACGTCAACTCAACTCAACTCAAATTATTAATAACATTAATAATTTCAAAATCACAAATTATGCATGTTCAAAATCATAAATTTCTGGAACAGGTGTGACAGAACTTGCTGAATTTGAGGAAAATATACATCACCATCCCCAAAATGAACATGTTGTACTATGGATTGATATTGAGTCTTAATCATGGCAAAAAAAAGATTTTAGGTGATATTTAGTGTCAGACTTAAAACGCATAAGATAAATCCATGTACAACGAGAAAAATCATCAACAATGGTAAAAAAAAAACGCGCACCAGTCAAAGACGGTTGTGAAAAACTACCCCAAATATCACAATGAATTAACTGAAATGGTTTATTTGTGGAGATAGTTTATTAGGAAAATTGAACCGAGTTTGCTTTGCTTGAGGGCATATATCACAAACATATTTATTTGAACAGGAAATAAATGGAAATTCTTTAGCTAATTGACTTAATCGTTGTGACGAGGGGTGTCCAAGCCGCCAATGCCAAATATCAATAGTTGGGGTTCCAGTGACAAGATGGATAGAGGAAGGTTGAAGGTAGTAGAGGCCTCCATGTGCATTACCCACTCTAATCGTTTTCTTCGCAGACAGGTCCTGAAAAATACAACGATCATAAAAAAAAGTGACAGAGTATGAGTGGGACTTGGTTAGTTGGGTAACAGATAAAAGATTAAATTTAAAAGATGGAATGTAAAAGACATGATCCAGTTGAAGTTGGGGTGAGATATCAACAACACCAATGTGAGTGACTTGGGTATGTGTTCCATCTGGTAATTGAACATAAAATAGACTAGTACATGGTTTGTAAGAGGAAAATAGAGATAATGAGGAACACATGTGATTAGTCGCACCTGTGTCAATAATCCAAGTGCGAGTTGGTGTGGAAAGAGCTATACCTGCTAAATTAGCATGGGCATTTGGATTGGATGAAAGAATATTACCAGGTGAGAGCATCGCCAAAATATGATTATACTGTTCTGGAGTAATCATTGGTGCTGTTAAGAGACCTTTATCATTTGGCCGTGACATCCCCGAAGAAGAGTTGAAGAAATTCTGATTTCGAGTGTTGGATTTGGATTTGTCTTGAGGGTAACCATGCAATTGATAACAAACATCACGGGTGTGTCCATCTTTACCACAATAATCATAGTGTGGCCGTGTTCTCCCTGTTCCTGCTCGTCGATTGTCAACACCATTGTAGTGTTGCTGATTTTTACCACTATTTTGGTGATTGGAAGGATGATTAGAGTGAAAACCTCTAGTATTATTACTGTGATGACCAAGAGCCAATACTCTTGAGGCAGGATGGCCAAGACGGATGAGGTAAGGTCGGGTGTAGGGACTTATCCCACATCGCCTGGGGTGAAGTTCATGGGCTAGTTTATAAGGATTAATCGCCCCTCTATATGTTACAAGGCCTTTTAAAACCGTGAGGGAGCTAAACATGAAAGAACTTCACAGTTAAGCGTGCTGCTGCCGGAGCAGTACCAGGGATGGGTGACCCCCTGGGAAGTTCTTTGTGTTTAGGCCCAAAGCGGACAATATTGTTGCTAGATGGGGAGGTGGGTCGTTACAAATGGTATCAGAGCGGAAACCCAGCCGGAAATGTGGGGGCAGGTCCCACACGAGGACGTGTGGCCCTTAAGGAGGGTAGATTGTGATGACCAAGAGCCAATACTCTTGAGGCAGGATTGCCAAGGCGGATGAGGTGAGGTCGGGTGTAGGGACTTGCCCCACATCGCCTGGGGTGAAGTTCCTGGGCTAGTTTATAAGGATTAATCGCCCCTCTATATGCAACAAGGCCTTTTAAACCGTGAGGGAGCTAAACATGAAAGAATTTCACAGTTAAGCGTGCTGCTGCCAGAGCAGTACCAGGGATGGGTGACCCCCTGGGAAGTTCTTTGTGTTTAGGCCCAAAGCAGACAATATTGTTGCTAGATGGGGAGGTGGGTCGTTACAATTACTTGCATGTGAAACAGAAGTTTCAGCAACGGGCTGTGAAGCACTGATCAGTGCAGCAGAATCGGGTGTACCCAAAGTGGAAGAAAGAGAATGTATCTCTTGTTGCTTTTCTTCTTGCCGAACTAGCGCATATATTTTGGTGGTAGTCGAAAGTGGATCCATTAGAAGAATCTGACTACGAAGGGCTGAATAGCGATCATGAAGTCCTTGTAAAAACTCCATAGCTCTATCTTGTTGATAACGAGCAGCACTTGCCTTTCCATGGCCACAAGTGCAAGGTTCAATGGTGGAAAGGGAAGTAAGTTCGTCCCATAATGCCTTCATCTTGGTAAAGCATGCAGAAACATTGAGATCATGCTATTTTAGAGATGAAATGGATTGTTTCAACTGATATATTTTTGGAGCATTTGTTTGGATAAATCGATCATGCTGATCTTCCCAATCTCTTTCGCAGTTTTAGCATAAAGAATGCTCCCACGAATCTCGTTTTCGGTGGAGTTGAGTATCCATGAACTTACCAAATCATTGCATCTTTCCCACTAGCATAAATCATTTGAATTCACCGGTCGAGTAATCGTTCCATCCACAAATCCAATCTTGTTCTTGGCGCGTAGCACCATAGTCATAGAGCGCACCCACGTACTGTAGTTATCCCCTGAGAGAAGGGGTAAAATCAAAATCCCCGTAGGATTGTTAGAGTGGTGATTGAAAAATGGGTCATTATTTGATCCCTGATCGGAAGAGGAAGAATCTACCCATTTTTGGTTTGCATCTCCCATTGATGAGCAGAGTTTGATCTTTCACTGCTCTGATACCATAATAAAACTGAGAAGGTGAAGAGGAATAGAAGAAACAAGGGAAAAACTTCTATATTTTTCTATATTCAATTGAAAGAATTACATCCCCTATTTATACAAGGGATATACAATATAATTGACCAATCCCACAATATTTGGGAACAAATAACAGAATGAAGTAATACCAAAAATATACTACAGCAAATATTCTTGCAGATTATGTGTGTACAGGCTGTGTAATAGACAGTGAGACCCACTGACAATTGTCACGCCCCGACGTAGCATAAATAAGGAAAGCGTTTAATTTCCTTTATGGACCCGTAGGTCGCGACAGCTTGAAGGATCGATTCCGTCCCAAACGTCGAACAACAATAAACAATAATCAGAGCAGAGCAATCAAGGCTCATAAAATTTTCTAACTTATTACATATTACAGCACGGGTCATCTAAAGGCACAGACCGCCTGGAAACAAAACAATAACTTAATGTCTATTACATTCATCCTTATTACAAAACAGTTTAAAACTTAAACATATAACTTGGATATGAAATGATGATAACAGTTTCTCTTCCAAAAGCAGCCGTTCTCAATTAGCATAGTCATAATGTTCCTCCTGGTTATAACCTGAAAAGCCTGGACACGAATGTCCAGGACGCATCAACGTCGTCAGCTTCAAAAAGCTGGTGAGTATTAAAAACATAACTTCGAATGTAAAACATACTCATTTACCTTTTTCCATTTTCAATTTTGTAAAATCAATCGTTTGATCACAGAAAGAATTCATTTTATAAAACAACGAGGGATATCTTAAAAGTCGTTCATTCATAAAAGCATATGTTCGTGTATGAAACAATGCACCACACTCTTTTCTCTTGACAGACACAACAACCCACTATCTCACTCAAGTATCTTTGAAACACTAAGATAGCCACACTTTAGCAACGGGGCGCCAGGGAGTGTCCAGTTTGCCTCACACTTTGGTCCGGAGTACCAGGGAGTGTCCATTGCCTCACACTTTGAATACCTAATCCGCCATGCAAATACCGGAGCAACCTCACGCAGTATCTAGACTCGGGTATCAGGGAGTGTCCAAGTTCGGCGTCACACACTTTAACGCTACCATGGGCGTCAGGGAGTGTCCTTATTTGCCACCGTAGCATTTCAAAGATACTCTCGCCGTAACCTCAACCACAACCACAACTACAACCACAACCACAACCACAACTACAACCATAATCTCAATCTCGATCTCATACTCTTTCCACACTGACCATTACTCTTTTCCACACTGACTAACACCCACATGCATGTACCACTGACCCCACATGAATGACATGAACTTAAACATAAAGCAAAATACTGAATTAAAGGCACAACGTACGTACGAAGTTTTATAAGTCTTAATACATCGTTCTACTCGTTCAAACACAACCAGTTAAGATTCTGTTTTAATAAATTTCCCAAACAGGGCCTTAACAGTCCTTAAAAGTTGAACCAAATAGTCCTTTAACATAAAACAAGCAAAACCAGAATCTGCCAGAAATCGCGCACGCGGGCCGCTCGCGCGAGTGGTCGCTCGCGCGATCTGCCCATTTTTCAATTTATAATATAAACTCTTCTGTCTGGCTGGGGAAACAAGGATCGCGCGAGCGACCCGCTCGCGCGATGGGTCGCTTGCGGGGGCCGCTCACGCGATCGCGGGCGTGAGTTAATGCTGAGGCTTCGTCTTCTTCCCCAGAAACTGCTCTGTTTCAATTTTAAGGGTCTAAATTGACCCATTTCCAATTCTGGAAGCAAATAAAGCATGTAATATATGGATTTCTCCGGTTTTTGATGAGGATTAATAATCTACGATCAATTTTACATGATTCCACCTATAACTCATGAATTTAATGAAAAACTAAAAGTTTGACAAAACTTAAATTCTAGTATACTTACTCATATGAACAAATTGGGTTCTAATACTGCAAACATGGAATATATGATATGTAATCTATCATATTTCGTTCTACAAACGGATTTTGGTTAACTTTGAAAAATTATGATTTTAAAGCTCAAGCTTCCATGGACGAATTTAGCAATGGTGGTTCATGTTTACATACACCCAATCAGTAATTGAATATGAAATTACAACCAAAGTGAGTTTAGAATACTCACTTAGATAAAAGATGAAGAGTATGTTGAGAAAGATTCACAAATAAGAACTCCAATTTGCTCTTGGCTATGGAGATTAAGAGCTCTCTCTCTCTCTCTCTCTAAAATAATTTCTGAAATTCTCTGTGTATCTCTCTCAAGCTCTCTGTGAATCAGTTGACAAGAACTCCCTATGTGTGTGTGAGGGTGTAGCATATATAGAAGTTTCAATTTGAAAATCTTGGGGACCAAGTCCCTTCACCCTCACACTACAATTGAATTAGATTTCAATTTTCTGAAAATACACAAAATACATATACGTATATAATTCTACAGATTGTAAGGAGTAAGGACCTCTTTGATGAGCTAAGGGTCAAGTAGGTGTATAGGGGTCAAAGTGGGGGTGTTTGGCAATCACAAGCTTCTAAGCACAAAATTAACACATACACAAGCAATGGCCAAACAAGGCTTATACAATCATTAGCAATATTAAGTAGATATAAAGCAATTGTCCAATCAGTCACTTCCAAAATTTGTGGAAGTTTAGTACTGTGTGGACAGTTTTGGATATAAACTGGTATTTTCGGGGCCCAGTGGTCACCACAAAATACAGAAAATTCATTTTAACGTAGGAAGTGATTTTCTGATTTTATAAAAATACTGATTGAGTTCAAAGTAATTATTTTCACCGTTTTGAAATACAGTTTTGGAATCCAACACAAGCATTACCAAATTTACAGAAATTGCAGTTTGACCCCAAAAATAATTTCAATTATGAGATAAGGCAAGAAATAAATTCTACACACAAGAATTGAAATAAAAGTGGACAATAAGTATTAAATATGACAATGCAAATGAATGAGAATGCAGGTTATTACACCATTCCTCCCTTAAACAGGATTTCGTCCCCGAAATCAAGACTAACTAGTCATGAAATAACTCCGGGTACTTCTTCCTCATCTCAGCTTCAACTTCCCACGAGGCTTCATTCTCATCATGGTGATTCCACTGAACCTTCACCAACAGAATGTCCTTATTCCTCAGCTTCTTGATACTTTGATCCAGAATCTTCACGGGACTCTCCTTGTAAGAAACGTTATGACTTGTCTCAATATCGTCATAACTTACCACGTGCGAGGGATCTCGTATGTACTTCCTTAACATACTCACGTGAAATACATTGTGAATCCCAGACATCTTCGGTGGTAGCGCGAGTCGATAAGCCACTTTCCCGACACGCTCCAAAATCTCGAACGGTCCGATGAAACGCGGAGCTAACTTCCCTCTCTTGAAACCAAAACGTACCACTCCTCGAGTCGGTGAAACCTTAAGGAGCACGTGATCTCCAACACTAAACTCCAAATCTTTCCGGCGTCGATCAGCATAACTCTTACACTTGCTTTGAGCGGTTCTCATTCTTTCCTTGACCAAAGAAATCTTCTCGTTGGTTTCTCTAACCAAATCTGGTCCCAACAATTCGGTATCTCCCACCTCTGCCCAACACAACGGAGAGCGACATGGTCGTCCGTACAATGCTTCGAACGGAGCCATACCGATACTCGTGTGATAACTGTTGTTATAGGCAAATTCAACCAATGGCAAGTGTGTTTTCCAAGATTCTTCAAAATCGATCACACAAGCCCTAAGCATATCTTCCATGATCTGATTAACACGCTCGGTTTGTCCATCTGTCTGAGGGTGAAAAGCAGTACTCATCTTGAGCTCAGTTCCCATAGCTTCTTGCAGACTTTCCCAAAATCCAGAAGTAAAACGTGCGTCACAGTCTGACACAATTGACACAGGTGCACTGTGAAGTCGCACAACTTGTTGTATGTACATCCGGCTCATCTTCTCTACCAGGTATGTCATACTATAAGCAATGAAATGAGCAGACTTCGTCATTCGATCCACAATTACCCAGATAGCGTCATGATTCTGTTGAGATCGAGGCAATCCTACTACAAAATCCATGGTTATGTGCTCCCACTTCCAACCAGGAATAGGTAATGGTTGCAACAGTCCCGAGGGTCTCTGATGTTCAGCTTTGACTTGCTAACACGTCAAACACTTGGATACGAATTCGGCCACGTCCTTCTTCATACATTCCCACCAGAAATTTCTCTTCAAATCTTTGTACATTTTCGTTCCTCCAGGGTGAACTGTATACCTTGACTTATGTGCTTCTTCCAGGATATCCTTCCTTAGCTCACCACAATCTGGAACACATAATCAATCTCTGCACCGATATCCTCCATCGACTCCCACCTTCTATTCCGTCGGGTCTTTTTCTGACATCTTCACGAACTAGGCTTGAAACTTCTCATCTTCTTTCTGAGTTCCAATAATGCGATCGATAAGAACAGGCTGTAGGATGAGACATCCGAACAATTGTCCTTCTCCTTCTTCAGCACTCTGTACATCGAACTCCGCCAAGGTCTCCAACGCTCGCCACTCTCTAACCATTAAGGTGGCGATCGTCTCACGAGTCTATCGACTCAAAGCATCGGCGACCACATTAGCTTTACCGGGGTGGTATTCTAACGTGAAGTCGTAATCTTTGATCAGCTCCATCCATCTGCGTTGCCTCATGTTCAACTCTTTCTGTGTGAACAAATATTTCAAACTCTTGTGATCGGAGAACAAATCAAACTTTGCACCATAGAGATAATGTCTCCAAATCTTGAGTGCAAATACCACTGCCGCCAATTCCAAATCGTGAATGGGTAGTTCAACTCATTCGGCTTCAGCTGTCTGGATCCGTAAGCGATAACTCTGCCATCTTGCATAAGTACACACCCTAGTCCTTCATATGACGCGTCACTAAAGATAGTGAACTTCTCATCAGGCTTGGGTATAGCCAGTACTGGTGCGGTAGTGAGTCTTTCTTTCAATTCTAGAAAGGCTCGCTCATGCTTCTCTGTCCATTCGAACTTCAAATTCTTCTTCGTCAACCCAGTCAATGGTGCAGCTATTTTAGAGAATCCCTCAACAAATCTCCGATAATAGCCTGCGAGTCCAAGAAACCTCTGAATTTCTGTAGGGTTGCTCGGCCTAACACAGTTTGACACAGCATCGGTCTTGGATGAATCCACAGAAATTCCTTGAGATGACACCTTGTGTCCCAAAAATTTCACTTCTTGTAACCAGAACTCACACTTACTGAACTTGGCATACAAGTGGTGGTCCTTAAGTGTTTGCATCGCAATCCGTAGATGTCGCTCGTGTTCTTCTGCTGACTTAGAGTAGATCAAAATATCATCTATAAAGACGATGACAAACTGATCCAAATAAAGTTTGAACACTCTGTTCATCAGATCCATAAACACTGCCGGGGCATTCGTCATTCCAAACGGCATCACCAGAAATTCATAATGACCATATCGGGTTCTGAAAGCAGTCTTAGGTATGTCTTCTTTTCGTACCCTCAACTGATGATATCCCGACCTTATGTCTATCTTGGAAAATGTCGTAGCTCCTTGTAGTTGATCAAACAAATCGTCAATCCGAGGCAAGGGATACTTGTTCTTGATAGTTACTCGGTTCAATTCTCTGCAATTGATACACAATCTGAGTGTCCCGTCCTTCTTCTTTACGAATAACACTGGTGCTCCCCAAGGCGATGTACTTGGACGTACAAAACCTAGGTTCTCGAGCTCTTGAACTTGTTCCTTTAATTCTGGTAATTCAGGGGGGCCATTCTATAGGGAACCTTGGTGATCGGTACGGTACCCGGTATAAGCTCAATATAGAACTCTATACTTCTCTCGGGCGGCAAACCAGAAATATCTTAAAATACTTCTTCGAAGTCCTTGACTACAGGTATAGACGACGCTGTTGCTTCTGTACTATCGACCTCGATGTTAGCCAAACATCTGGTGAGGAACATATCTCCCGAAGGGTTACATTGAAAATCAAAGGGTTGATTCTCGTTGTCGGAGAATGTAATTCTCTTCCTTGCACAATCCAACTTCACTTGATTCTGAGAGAGCCAATCCATTCCTAGGATTATGTCGAACTCCTTCATCGATAAGACGATCAACCTTGCAGGGATTTCACGGTCTCCTATCCGTAGAGGACAATCCTTGCACACGTGTCCTAATCTGACTGCAGCTCCTAATGGGGATGTAGCCTTCAAAGCTTTCTCTAAACGATGAGGTAAGATACCCAATCTCTGAATTGTATTAACAGATATGAATGAAAGAGCAGCACCCATATCAAATAACACTTTAACATGGGAGTTAAACAGAGTTAATGTACTTTCCACTGCTTGCTGATCAGGTTGAGCTTCTCCATAATCTCCTTCTTCATACACAGTTCCATCATATCCAGCGGCATCAGTAATAACAGCATTCAAGCGAGTTTGACCCTGTTGACCATAAGTCACCTACTTAGGAGCAGTGCAGAACCTGCTGATGTGATCTGGTTCACCACAGTTGAAGCAGACTATTCCTTGCTGAGCAGCACGCCTTGGTGCCTTGCAATCTCGAGCCAGATGACCAGGGTTGCCACAGTTGAAGCACTTTCCACTACTACTCCCTTCTCCTACTCGGGGTTGAGTCGGATAGGTAATAGCCTGGGTCTTCTTGCTTCCGTCGAAATTTCTCTTCTGCCCTTGGGTACGATTCATTGGTGGTCTATTCCCAAAATTACCCCTCTGAGGCGGTCGGAAATCAAATTGCTTACGGTTCACTCGAGCATCCTCTTCCAGATCGGTAGCCAAACCAACAAGTCCTTCAAATGATTTATCTAAGTGGCCGAGAGTCAAGCGACGAATCTGCGGTGTCAGCCCTTGATTGTACTTACGGATCTTCTTCTCCTCAGTATCAACTAGGTGTGGAGCGAACCGAGACAGTCTCTCGAACTGTGTGGTGTACTCTTGCACCGACTTGGTTCCTTGCGTCAGATCCATGAATTCCTTCTTTCTTCTATGCCTCTCCGTAGCCGGGAAGTACTTTTCCAGAAATCTTCCTTTGAATGTAGTCCACATCATCCCCATTGCAGCTCCATTCCCGATAGTAGCTATAACCGAATCCCACCAATCTGCGGCAACATCAGTCAATTAAAATGTAGCCAACCTCCTCTTATCCATTTCGTTGCACTGGACAACTTCGAACATGCGGTCCATCTGTCTTAACCACTGTTCCGCTTTTCAGGGTTCCGCGGTACCCCCAAACTGCTCGGGCCTTAGTGCACGGAATCTCTCCAGCAATTTGTCTCCAGTTTGGCGGTCTCGTCGGTTTTCATTCTGATTACTAACCCTTTCGAGACGCTTGATGAAAGCTTCAAATATTCCCGTGGGATTGACAGCCTCAGGTGCTCCCTCGATCAAATTCCTGTTCCTCCTTAGTCCTCCAGCCATTCTATGCATGATAGTGATAGTAGAATGAGAAACATGCATGCAACAGTACTATGAAGCAATTCAAATGACGACAATACCCAAAAGAGTACATTTTATATATATAACTTCTTGTCAAGTTGATACAAAAAGCGTGTATGGTCAGATCAATGCCTACCCTAACTGTATGGGTTAGGAGTTAGGACGCATGCAAGAGTTAATGTTACAAAAATGGGGTCATTGCCCTACACTCTAATGCATGTAATTACAGTTTGCAAAAAGAGATAGAGCGAATAGTCAAAAGTAGTTAATATATACAAGGCCATATCTAGAAAGTCAATCGTCTCCATAAGCGGCTATCAGGAGATCTAGCGAATCGACGGGGCAAAATCGCTGCACAAAGAACGGACCAACCCCGTCATAACCGTGAGAGGTCAACGATGAAGCAGGCACAGGGGCATATGCCTCAACTACCATCTCCTCAGGTAAGGCTAGCTCAAGTACTAGCTCAAGTGCTAGCTCAGTCTCTAGGTCAGCGGCTAAGTAGCCTAGACCTATGCCATCTTCCACATCCTCTCCACCTACTGGGACCACATGAACAGCCTCAGCATCGTCCTCGGCGATGAGAACTACTAGTGGGGGCATCTCTAACTGAGCCAGATGGGCGTGCACAATCTGGATCTCGAGGGGAAAATAGAAAGCATCGCTATCAATCAACCTCAAAACCTCAACCAAAACCAAGCGCTGAGCCTCTGCAAAGTAACGAAGCTCTAGGAGGATACGAGTCAGGTCGACTAAGCCTACCACATAAACCTGATGCCACAAATCAGATACTACGGTCGCTGTGGCTAACTGCTCAACGGCCGCATGATACAAGTCAAGAAAGGCTGGGATCACTGCCCCAGGTGTCACAAAGTGTCCTCCAAATCTGTCTGGTACATATAGCGGATGAGCTGGATCCATACCTGATAAAAAGGTACTACTTAAGTCAGGACAAAGATAATCTTAGGCGTTTGGGTTCTGAGTCTATCCTCCATGTCGTATCATCGGGTGTGTAACACTTAATGGAATGTGGAATCGGGTCTATACTGGTAAACCCTAACCTGACTAAACTATCTTGAGATAAATAATAACCTGGCTCTGATACCACTAAATCCTGTCACGCCCCGTCGTAGCATAAATAAGGAAAGCGTTTAATTTCCTTTATGGACCCGTAAGTCGCGACAGTTTGAAGGATCGATTCCGTCCCAAACGTCGAACAACAATAAACAATAATCAGAGCAGAGAAATCAAGGTTTATAAAATTTTCTAACTGATCACATATTACAGCACGGGTCATCTAAAGGCACAGACCGCCTGGAAACAAAACAATAACTTAATGTCTATTACAGTCATCCTTATTACAAAACAGTTTAAAAATTAAACATATAACTTGAATATGAAATGATAATAACAGTTTCTCTTCCAAAAGCAGCCGTTCTCAATTAGCATAGTCATAATGTTCCTCCTGGTTATAACCTGAAAAGCCTGGACACGAATGTCCAGGACGCATCAACGTCATCAGCTTCAAGAAGCTAGTGAGTATTAAAAACATAACTTCGAATGTAAAACATACTCATTTACCTTTTTCCATTTTCAATTTTGTAAAATCAATCGTTTGATCATAGAAAGAATTCATTTTATAAAACAACGAGGGATATCTTAAAAGTCGTTCATTCATAAAAGCATATGTTCGTGTATGAGACAATGCACCACACTCTTTTCTCTTGACAGACACAACAACCCACTATCTCACTCAAGTATCTTTGAAACACTAAGATAGCCACACTTTAGCAACGGGACGCTAGGGAGTGTTCAATTTGCCTCACACTTTGGTCCGGGGTACCAGGGAGTGTCCATTGCCTCACATTTTGAATACCTAATCCGCCATGCAAATACCGGAGCAACCTCACACAGTATCTAGACTCGGGTATCAGGGAGTGTCCGTAGGCCAAACTTTAGCACTACCATGGGTGCCAGGGAGTGTCCAAGTTCGGCGTCACACACTTTAACGCTACCATGGGCGTCAGGGAGTGTCCTTATATGCCACCGTCGCATTTCAAAGATACTCTCGCCGTAATCTCAACCACAACCACAACTACAACCACAACCACAACCACAACCACAACTACAACCACAATCTCAATCTCGATCTCATACTCTTTCCACACTGACCATTACTCTTTTCCACACTGACTAACACCCACATGCATGTACCACTGACCCCACATAAATGACATGAACTTAAACATAAAGCAAAATACTGAATTAAAGGCACAATGAACGTACGGAGTTTTATAAGTCTTAATACATCGTTCTACTCGTTCAAACACAACCAGTTAAGATTCTGTTTTAATAAATTTCCCAAACAGGGCCTTAACAGTCCTTAAAAGTTGAACCAAACAGTCCTTTAACACAAAACAAGCAAAACCAGAATCTGCCAGAAATCGCGCGGGCGGGTCGCTCGCTCGAGGGGTCGCTCGCGCGGACCGCTCGCGCGATCTGCCCATTTTTCAATTTATAATATAAACTCTTCTGTCTGGCTGGGGAAACAAGGATCGCGCGCGCGGGTCGCTCGCGCGATGGGTCGCTTGCGCGGGCCGCTCACGCGATCGCGCGCGTGAGTTAATGCTGAGGCTTCGTCTTCTTCCCCAGAAACTGCTCTGTTTCAATTTTAAGGGTCTAAATTGACCCATTTCCAATTCTGAAAGCAAATAAGGCATGTAATATACAATATAATTGACCAATCCCACAATATATGGGAACAAATAACAGAATGAAGTAATACCAAAAATATACTACAGCAAATATTCTTGCAGCTTATGTGTGTACAGGCTGTGTAATAGACAGTGAGACCCACTGACAATAATGACTGATTATTTCAACATCACCCAATTAAAATTTAGTGGTCTCACTGTCACATCATTTGGGATGAGAATTTAAAATTTGAATTTGGAAAGCATAATATTATTCTTTAATACAGTATTATGTAAGTTCCATGTGGATCCTAGTGATGTAGTGGTCACAAAAATCGTCACACGACACACGTTGTGACAATTACATGGAATAATTTCTCATTAGACATAAATAAATAAATAAAAAATGACCAAATTATCCGTAGTAATATAAAGAGCTTGCTACTGAGCTTTTTTTTTTTTCTTCAAACACCTTATAACTCATTGGTTCGACCACCATTGATGTCCAACCAGTTCCACTTTGATGTCAATCTGAATTTTGGATCTGTCACTCATTTCTTGTACCAATGGGGTCACAGTAAGGATCTTATATCCATTAAAAAACTTCATGCTCACCTTCTAAGAACAGGCTTACTCTTTCTCTCTCGTAACCTTCATAACAAACTCATATTCACATACACCACATGCCTTCCCAGAAACAACCTTCAAACTCTAACTAATTTCTTCAGTTTTATCAACCCCACTAATCCATTACCTTTCAATTCAATCTTATCTGATTTTCATCGAAATGCGTTTCCTCTTCTCGCTTTCCACACCTTCTCTTTCATGCACAGCCATTGTGTTCCTATAGACAACTACACTCTGTGTAGCTCTTTAACTGCTTCATCTTCTATAAAAAATGTTGAATTTGGTAAACAGTTGCATACCCATGTAGAGAAATCAGGTTGGTCATCTAGTGTGTTTGTGGGCAGCGCTTTGATCGATTTATATGTGAAGTCTCTGCTTATGAATGATGCAGCAAAGGTGTTCGATGAAATTCCTGAGAAGAACACTGTATGTGCAAATGCACTTTTGTCAGGCTATGCTGAGGCTAAGATGTGGAGTGAGGGACTTGAACTTGTTAGAAAGATGCCAATGTTGAATTTGAACTACGATAATTTAACATTATCCGCAATTTTACGTGCATGTGTTGGGTCATCTGCAATTGAATTTGGTAGGCAGGTACATGGGAATATGATTCGTACGGTTCTTGATGTGGGTGCTGATGTTTTTCTGCAGAGTTCTCTGATTGAAATGTATGGAAAGTGTGGAATGGTAGAAAAAGCAAGAAAAATCTTCAGTATGGAAGGATTTGGACAAGGAGAGCGAAAGAGAGATGTTGTTCTTTACACTTCAATGCTTGGTGTGTATGGAAGAAATGGGAATTACAAAGAAGTGATTGAATTATATACAGAGATGTTGATGGAAGGCATTAAACCAGATAAGGTAGCATTCGTGACGGTCATTTCGGCTTGTGGTCACACCGGCCAAGTGAATCTTGGGATTGAGTATTTCGAGTCCATGGCTCGGGACTTCTGTTTGGATCCTGGCCTCGAGCACTACAATTGCTTGGTTGATTTGCTTTGCAGGGCCGGGGAGTTGGAAAAGGCATGGAAGCTTATGAATGACCTTCCGAATATGAAGAACGGTAATTGCAGTATTTCAATGTGGGGTGCTTTATTTAGTGCTTGTAATGATAATGGAAATGTTGATTTGGGTAAAATGGCTGCTCAAATGGCACTTAAGTTGGATCCTCAGAATGTTGGGATTTATGTTATGTTATCAAATATGTATGCTAGGTATGGTATGTGGGATGAGATTGGGCAGTTGAGGGAGTTGATGAAAGAGAGAGGTTTACGGAAAGATATTGGATGCAGTTGGATTGCGGTCAGAAGCTGAATTTAATTCTCTTTTTGTTTCTCTTTCCTCTTGGTGGTCTAAAGACTTTAAACCATCTAAGCAACATTTCATAGAAAGCTTGTCTGGTAAAGTACAAAGCTACCAACATTTTGAATCATTGATCGAGTTCATCCATGGAAATCTGTTACTGCAAAAGACCTGGTAGGTATTGATGGCTTTCCTTGACCATGTTATGGGTCTCTAATTGGATATCCAATAGTTTGTTTCATGTACATATGTGTGTGTGTGTGTATTTATCTTTACACCATTAACATTTCACTGTTCGTTTACTTGGAAAGATAAAACACCCAGATTATCATTTGAAGAGATTAAGTTACCAAAGAGTTGACTTTGCTACATTCCAATTATGCATAATGTATGTCAATTGAGTCATCGTTAATCTCTCCTTGAGGCTGGAAGGTGTGGATTATTGAAAAAAATGTGTGGCACTTCAACCTTCATTGATGCATAACACTGAAGAAAGTGCTTTTTATGCTCAAATTTGTTTAATAGGGTTTCGATCTTCCGAGGATCTGCAATTGTATAATGCATTGACATATTCCTGTCATAGAATGTGGTATAACCGTTAAGCCATTTGGAAAGTAAATTTGGAATTCAAATTGAGAAGCATAAAATATAGTTCCAATTCATTATTACATACTCTGCAGAGGGTAATACTTCGTTAATAGTTCATTTCACTGTTGCTCTACACGGTGAAACCAGACGAGTCTCACTTAGATTTGCTGTTTGGTACGAGTAAAACATACATAGACCTTTCATGAGGATCTATCTTCAAACCCCCAGGGTTTCTGGACCGTATCCTCTGCAATTTCGCAATAGCACGATCAAAAGCCTAATTTCTTTGGTCCCTCTTTGACCGATACGGAAGTTTGTACGATGCCTCAGAGTTCATAGGTGGCTAAAAAGCAGGATTCAGATCAGCTGGACATTATTGGGCCCACTCTAAAATCACAGCGCAACAAAATGGTTAAATCTACTGATGATAACGAGAAGAAGGTAACGTTCATGTAAATCCAAATTTCAACAATTACCCATTCTTGAAATTACGAATATAATTTTACCCATGAAGTCATGAACCCGAACAGATTTTCCCAATAAAAGATTGATTTCATATTCTAGTTTTGGCAATGGGAATTTTGTAGAGTTGAGCAAAAAACTCAAAGATGGTGAAATTGGTGTTCCTCTAGTATACGGTAGCATGGCGTTCTGACTCAGCAAGAAGGCGAGTGAGTGAGTATTGTTAAGGTGTTCGTGTTTGGGAATGTCTGTTGCTTGTTTGAAAAGTTTACGACTTTGGGATTATCTGTTACATGTTTGAAGAAATGCATGTATAAGCTTTGCAATCATTTTAATCAGGTACCACTCTCATAAATGGGCGACAAATGAGGATATCAGTATGGTGATAAAGAGTGCTGTCTTCAAGTTACATGGCAGTTTCAATAATCCCACGAGGGTTGTGAAGTATCCACCTTTTGAGTTATTGGAGACCAAGTGGGGTGAATTTGAAATTGCCATTACCCTGCACTTCCGCGGCGATGTTTGTGATAAGCCATTGCTGTTGTGAGTTGCTCTCCACCTTATCTAGTTATGATTCATATTGGATTGTATTGACATGATAATATTCGTGCTAATTTTGACCCTGGATTGTATTATCACGATAAATTTCGTACTAATTTTGACCCTGGACAGAAATATTTTCAAATGGCCAAAACTATGCTAAAATATTTTCTTTTCTTTGTGAGAGATTTCAAATCAACATTTTATTATCTTTACTTGTATGCAGTCATATTCATATTTGTGGTTTTCAAAATAAAGAAAACAAAGCCCTGTGAGAATACCCGAACTTGTATTTACAAAGTTTAATTTTGTAGATTTCACCATTTACAGTTGTATCCAGAGGAACCTGGCTACATGTCCCATTAAGAAGCTCGTTGTTGTGGGGGTCATACAACGAGATTTTTTTTGCTGAACCTTCAGAGGGTTTCATTGCACGTGTGCAGAATCATCCTGCTTAATTGTGCCTAGCTAAGAAGCACCGATACGGACACGACGCGACACGATTACGTGGACACGATATTTCTCAAAAAAGCAGGATACGAATACGTTGGGGATATGTTGATTTTTTTCTATTTTTTAAATATATATTTACCATGTCTAATCAAAGTTGGCATAAAAATACATAAATGACAACAATATTATGACATTAACAATAATAACAAAGGCAATGAATAAAATTCAATAACATTTTTATAAATCAACATTCATCCATATTCATTAACCAAGGTTTGAAACACATTTGCTAACTACTAAATAGTTTATGTACTTTTTCCCAAAATAAGTCAATAATATGAATGAAAACCAAGTCTTCTGCACGTTTCGGTGTCATCTTATTCCTTCTCATCGAGTGCACAAAGGAGTATGAACTCCAATTCCTCTCACCACATGACGAAGAAGAAAATGGTGAATGGAATCAACATCAACAAACTCTCTCGACCAACTTGAGTATCCGACACGTGTCCAAAGAGTGTCGGTTCAAGAAAAACTAATAAAAAATTAGGACACGGAATTTGAGTATCTGACACCTGTCCAAAGAGTGTCGGATACGCTCCTGACACTGATACGAGGGGCAAAAAAGAGTGTCAGTGCTGCATATGTGCCTAGGCTCCCTGTGGGTCATGGTTTACCTTCTCCTGGTGTGCTTTTCTCTTTTGCTATATTTTCAGCAAATATTACTATGTGTCATATGTTGAGGTGTTGAATTGCCTTTGGTTTTCTGTCGTACCGATTGAGGATGTGGATGGAAGGAAGTGAGGCACACTAAAGATAACCCCCTAAGCCAGTGGTACTTGAATTTCTCGGAGGCAGATGAACTATTAAAGCTTGCAGCAGCAAATCAGAAGGTCATCATGTTGTTTATTCAGTTATTCTAAAACCTTGAATTTTGTTTGTTGTTCTTTCACCCAAATGAAGCATGTGAATTTCTTTTTTCTTTTTCTCTTTTTTTTTTTTTTTTTTCTTTTTTTTTGGGGGTGTTTCTTACTTCTATTGAGGGGAAATTTGATCATCTGAATCATCTGAACCGAACATGCAATGTTCATATTTTCATGCTGATGCTACTTGAATTGATGATAGCGTGTATTTAAAAAAAAAAAAAAAAAAAAAAAAAAAGAATAATAATTACAATTTTGAAATTTTGAAAGTGAAGATAAGTAGGCATCGTAGTTCTACTATAAATCTATCATCTTGTTCTATCCTTGCCGTGTAATTCCATCATCAAATCCCTCAAGACTGTTGATTACAGAAGGTGAAAGGGCATGATTTGGTGGACAGTGAGAATTTACTTTCATTGAGAGTAGTATGAATTATACCAGTGCAGGATATATAAGCTGGATCATTTGTGCACAACTTTCATTATACATGCCAGGTTTGGGAGACACACTTGTGTTTTCCTTATCTAGGACCTTGAGAGAATTCTTTATATTTATTAAACAATACAGGAGACTCTTTATAAACATTAGGAAGAAGGTGGAAAGATTGAGAAGATGTCAGTTTTATTAGACATCAGGATTTTGGAGTAAGGACAGAGATTTGGTGGGCTGGAAAAGAGAACTGGTTTATTTATTTAGCCACATTTTGAGAATAACACTATTTTCTGGTGATGCCTCCTTTTGATGTACTTGACCAAAAATACTCATGTCATTAAAAGCACTATGGTGAGATATACTGAATTATTCTTCTAATCATACCTTAATGAATTGCATGAAGGACAAACTAGCTTTACTTTGCTTCACGCATTCTATTTAGTTGCTGACTTCCATAGATCTCTCTAATGGAGTCATATGCTGGGCTGTGCACCAAGTTGATAGAGAAATTCCGTTATTTTGATTTCTCTGTTTGGTAGCTGGGATTTTCCACGTCAGTGAAGGCATGGATTCTTCACACTTTGAAACCTTTTAGCACTACTATGAGTCATAGAGTATCATCCTAGGCTTCTAGCTTCTTTATGCATTTGCCTTGCTTAGAGACGATTGTTTCACTCTATAAAGCCAAGTGTACAACCAATTGTTTGATATTTTATTTGTTTGTGAAAGGTGCAAGCTCATATTACTTGCTAGGCTCAGAAGGCAGTTTATTGTGCTAGATGGGCAACATCAGCAGTTGAAATCTACTTCTGATCTGTGAATGTGACATTGTTTCTCTTACCACATTTTGCTTGGCGCAATTATTATGTGGTTGGTGGTATAAATATTTAACGATACTATGTACTCCGTGCACTCGGGAACAATGATACAGTGTATTTACTCCACTCTTGTACCATGGTATTTTTTTTAATCTAATTTGTTGTAATTCTTCTCAGAAAGAGTTGGTTGATAGTTGATTAGTTGCAAGGAAGTGGAAAAAGTAAATGTAAAACAATTGATTCATAGTGGATTTTAAGATTGTAATTTACTTCATATTTGATTTGTCTTCTGGAGCTACACAATAAAAAATTGTTGGTCGCCATAGATATTGTTTCAAACAGAGTGTTTCCAGTTGAAATTATATAATCTTCAATCCCAGAAAGAATTTCATTATTAACTTCACTCTGACCAGTGACCACATGACACCCTTTCAAAGTAATAAGTGTGATACAATATGCAGATACTGTTGGATCATTTGTATGGAATTTAAGATCGTAATATGCCTTTACTGTGAATCAATATATGAATTTTCATAATATTCTCAGACAACAGACTTTAATCCGTGTACCAATATGTAAGCCCGAGCTCTGTCATCTAATGCTTCTTTTCTTTCATTCTGACTCTTAGTTTGTTCATTTGCTTCCTGTTGGATACTTTGAATTCAATATGTTTCAAAACTGTGTAATTATTGGGTTTTACAGTCAAATAAGCTTAGATCAATATTGGGTTTACACATGTGGTACATGTCAATTAAGATAGTCTCCAAGCCAAGGTATTTCTTTACATCAGTCCGTTTTGATGCTCCAGAAAAAAGGTGGTACAGAAGAACAGGGTCAGCAATCCTGGTTTCTTAGTGGGTCCTACATGTCCTGCATACCAGGTATGAATCTCTATACTCAAAATTCTCAGAAATTGTTTTGAAAATTTTGAAGTGGGTCCAACGGCAAATAACCTTCTATCTCCTCAAATTGCACATAATCTTATCCACATCTAGGTTTCCTATACACAAGGTTGCAATTAATGAATGCATGTTTGCCCAATTATGTTTAGCACTTTCTGGCATCTTGAAAGAAACTATTTATCGTGATGAACATATTTTGAGGACTGTTTCATTGACCCTTTTTCCTTTCTACCCGAGGAACATCATTATTTATACCTATCTCATTTAAATTTACATCAACATCTGTGTTCAGTTGCCATATATTTACTTGGAACTTGATATCATCTGTGAACATATTTTGAGGACTGTTTCATTGACCCTTTTCCTTGCTCTCCCATGAACATCATTATTTATGCTTATTTTATGTAATTCTTCATCTGTTTTCAGTTGCTATACAAATTCTTGGAACTTGAGGTACTGATAAATGCCATATTTTATGGGTATTTTAAGAAGTGATGATTTGGTTTCAGACCAAGTTTTGAGCAATTGTTAGTACAATGCTAACAATGATCAAGGTAGAAATGGTAAATAATTAAGTTAGGGGCTCATAGAGGCTTTGAGTGGGTAGTTGGAGTTATGGTTGGATATATGTATCATATAATATATATATATATATAAGGTGGCGGTTTCAAGTAGTTAGATATGATCTTACAGGGCCTGCTATGTTGTCTTTATAGGAGGATTTTGGGGGGCAAGAGTAACATGGCCTTCATGTGCCATACGGAAGGCAATGTCACCATCACTTCAAAAGAAAAAAAGAAAAAAATGCCCTCTTTTTATTATTTCTGAGGATCACCGCATTTCAATGATAATAATTGGAGCTCAGGGACCACTAATTGATCATCTTCTTCTTTTTTTCTCTCACAACCAATGAGTTACTCAATTGGGAGAATATCTAGATGTACTACCCAGAGGTCCCCAGTTCGTGTAGTTCGAGTGTTTGAGGGCCCACACATAGTTTGGTGTAAACCCACCTTTGTAAAAATGCTTTGGGTCTGGTAAACTTATACCCATTTGAGGTGCAGGCCAGCTTTGTGGATCCTCATCCTTAACACACACACACCCCCAAAAAAAGTTTAGTTTCCTTGTTTGGATGGTTTAGGTTTGGTTCAAACCCCTCCAGACAATGTGCTATTCTCGCGTTAGTTTATTCTAACTTTGCGATTTAATTACAGTAATCCTCTCACTACTTTCTATTATTTTGTAATCAGTGAGAGAATGATGAATATTGAATATCAAGAAGGAAATTTCTCTTTTAAAGAATTGAACTAGTTTCTGTGTATTTTTGGATGTACGAGTATATAATGTGTTGAAGTTGGATATTCATTGTTGGATTCACTCTCTACTCACAATTTTGTTTGTAGGAGGTCATAGGTGTGCGAGACCGGGTTGCACCTAAGGGAGGGGAGGGAGGGGGTTCAAGCTTACATTGTTGGACCCATTCTCTAACAACTTAAGCTATTTTTTGGTGCAACTGCTAACTTAACAATATGTAATATGTATAGTATACATAGTTATATAACCATCAATGCCACTTTCTTTCTTTGATGGGTATGTGTATGGCTGTAAGGATAAATGTACTGTAAAGGACTTGTTGAAGTGAAATGTCTTAAGTGAAAACAAAAAGAGAAGACAGAAATGCCGGACGTAGCTTTATCAAGCATTTAATCTTTTAGCTTTTGGAGATTGGTTTCTGAGCCTTAGAACATGCATAGATACTACTTTTTCCACAAATAGAGCTAGTCTAGAGAGAGATCAGTGGTTCTCGTTTGAAGTGGGTTCATGTGTGATTATAACTCTTCAGTTTTGGTGGTGGTAGTTGTGTTTTCTCCCAGGAGGACCACATGGGGGCAGCCCCATCTTGTGGAAACACTTCGCTAATTTTCAGTATCAGAAACTGTACCTGTTGGGATATATAGTTTTAGAATATATCATGGGACATAATTGCTCGTCTTGTTTGTTCTGTCATTTACGAGCCTCCTGCACTATCTGCATCCCCTCTCTCTCTCTCTCTCTCTCTCTCTCTACATATATATGTATATATGTATATATGTATGTGTATAGGTTTGTATAAATTTTATTTTATCCATCCATATGTGTGTGTAATCATACTTTTTTGTTTATTACAATGGGGGAGGGAGATTCGAACATGCGCATAAGTCGTGGGTAAGTTCGTGCTGACTAACTCGGATAGGACTTGTGGGGAGTTCGTATTGACTAACTCAGATAGGACCTCAGTCATGTGTGCAATAATATTTCAAGCTGCAAGGTAGTGTGTAGTCCCATAATACTATGTACTTGGGTCCACTCATTCAACATTTTTGAGGGGTATGTTGGTAATTTTTGCACTTGTATGCAATAGCTATAAATTTATGTTATTTTAAGGTTGCTGTCTACTCTGTAATAGAAGTGCAATTTTGCTCATTCCAAAATTGCTGACTCATTGTTCACTCAACTCTCTTATTGACTAATGCTGTGGGATTCATGATTTATTACCATTAATTAATCTTTATTTATTTAATCCTGGATCTCACTGCATTAACCAATGAGAGATTTGGGTGAGCAAAAATGTATTCCTCTATAATATGCACTGTCTTTTGATAAAAATCTTGGCAACTTTGCTGACGTAGTCCTAGTTTTGGAGTGAATTGCGTAAATTTGGTGTTTGTTTGTTTTTTTTTTTTTTTTTTTTTTTTTTTTTCATGTCTCACATTTTTTTTTGATAGGGGTGAATCCCAAAAACAAGCTCTTTAAATGCTCTATTTAGTTCATGGATTTAGTGAGGGAAAAGAAAATATATGTTTTCCTTTGTTTGGTTGATGAGATAAATAAATAAATTTTTTTTAAAAACTAAAAAAAATAATAAAAAGAAGAAGAAGAAGAAGAATATATAGTAAGAAATAAATTGAATTATACGAGTCACTTTCCCCCTTTTCTTCTTAACTTGTCACAATACATATAATTTCTAACTTTTACTATTGCTCGAGCATCTCCATTGGCAGGCAAATTAGTGTTCTTGTTATAGGCAAAACACCAATTTGCCTAGTTAAACAATGAAATGAGTTAGCCCAATTAAACCATGCTTGCCAAAATAACTATTCATCCTTTATTTTATTATTGTTTACTACTCCCTCCTTTCTAAAATAAGAGCCAAAAGTGATGAAATTTTAAGTGCTAAAATATTATGTGCTAAAACTTTTAAGTGTTGAAAAAATACTGCTTGTGTTAGTTGAAATATGAAGTGTTGAAATTTTGAGGTTGAACACTAAAATTTTAAGTGTTGAAATATTAAGCTACTTTTTTAGTTGGTTTTTAGCTTAATTTTTTAATTTATTTTTTAAGAGTTGAAATTTTAAGCTAACAAAAACACTTTCATTTTACAAAACAATCACTTAATTTTTAAGCTAACCCAAACGGGTCCTAAGTATCCACTTCAAGTTTGAACATTATTTAAGAAAGATATACTAAGAAATTCAAACATCCATCACATCCAAGGGCAAAAGAGAAAATTAATGCTACTTTATCTTTATTATAAGAATATTGTGTATAAGTATGAAAAATCACAAGGTGATTAGTTTTTTCTTTCTTATTTTTCTTTACTTTTTCCAAATTATGTGTCTTAGTTTAGAAAGAGGTTATATATAGCCTAAAGTGCAAATAGATGAGACAATGAGACGAAAAAAAAAAATTTTGAGCATGGGTTTGAAGTTGAACTAGGTTATCTTGTATTGAAGTAGGATACACCATATATACAAGAGAATATACAAGTACAAAGGTGGTCCGCGCCCCTCGGACCTAAGAACATGAACAATATATACATACAGAAAACTTGTATATAAGTACACGAAAATATGCACGTAATTGACGGTGTTATGTTAGCTACTACATTTTTTGAAAAGGCATATATGTGGGGGTCAAACCTGCAAAGCTAGCAGTATGTGCACATGGTTTTCTGAAATTAGTTTTATAGGCACTGTGAGGACTTGTTTTTCTCCTGACAATTGAGTTTACAGAGTCACAAGCCAAACATTCACTAAAAACCAATCCCTCCACAAGTTTGTACTCTTCAGTACACTTATTATTGGTCCGTGAGTTCAGGAGAGAGAGAGAGAGAGAGAGGTAGGAAAGAGTAATGGTTGTTAAGTAGGGTGAAATCGGTTTAGTTCGATTTGTTTTAGTATAGTTTTCAAATCAACTGAAGGGGTTCAGTTATTTTGGTTGATTTTTATGTGTTTTTCGGGTTGGATCAGTTTCTCCATGGCACTATCCTTGACAACAAAATAATAATAATAATGAAAAATTCGATGTTGGTTCTGTTGGTCGGTTTTATTTAAATCACTATTGTTTAGAGACTATTTGTGCATATCAGGAATAAGTTTTGTGGTTTAGTAAAGAGTCAGTTCTATGTTTTGTATTTGTGTAGTTGATTTCTAATTACCCGGGTATTTGTGTGATTTTAAAATGCTCAAAAAAATTGATTCTTTATCAAACTAAACTAGTTTTGATGAAAATCAGAAAAATTGACTTTATCTGATCCTATTTCTAGGGACAAGTCTTCAGCACAGTTTCTTAGGAACTTGCGTCCGGCTCCTCTCACAGGAGGAACAGTGCAGTTTCTTAAGAACTTGCGTCTTGTTCCTCTCACAGGAGGAACAGTGCACTGATCCTCCTGTGCAAGGAACATGACGCACAGTTCCTAAGAAACTATGCTGAAGTCCCTATTTCTAGTATTATTAAACCATGTTTTACCATTCTCAGCCAAAAAAAAAAAAAAAAACTTATGTTTTACCATGTCTACATCATCTAGTACTACAAGTACCCATTGATTGATTTGGAATATTAGAGATTGTATACTGCCTTATTTCAACTATATATGAATAGAAACATTTTTTTTTACTGCAAAAACTCAAAATATTTATTTATTATTAATATTAATATTATTTTTTAAGAAAGTGAAATGGGCAGGAAATAGTAACACCATTCAAATAGATATTGGTGGTAGAAACACAAACAAATGATCATTAAATCTGTTTTTAAATGGAGCCACTGTGTTGGAAACAGAAACAAATATATTAAAAGTGGGATGTGGAAATTTAGTCATTTTCAGAGTGAAAGAAATGTGTAGGAGTAGGAGTGAAATAGTTTGATCATTGTTGCTATATATATTTATATAATAATAATAATAATAATAATTTTAAAAAAAGAGAAAAAAAAAAAAAAAACACTTATGTACAAATCCAAACATGATGAAATTAGAGATTATCTAAGAGAAAGATAAAAGGGCTGTTTGGAAAGCAATGGAACAAGTTTTGTAATTTGTAAGTGAACTAATTTTATAAATTTAGGGCCAGTTTGGTTGTCCTTGAATGAAATAATTTCATTCATGATTCCGTACACAATTTTATATAAAAAGATGAATAACTTGAATGATTTCATTTAGAAAACGGATGCTCGTCTAAAAAATGAGGCTTGCAATCATGAATTTTGGCATTCTAGAAAAATGAACAAATTGCCTCATAAGAAGAAATATGAAGAAATCTCCCACATTTGTAAATGGATTCATTCATGGTGATGAATTTTGCCTTTACCTTCTATATAAAATTTGAATGGAACCATTCAATTTGAAGGGACAACCAAACATGCCATTAAGTGTCTGGTGAAGGCTCTTTCGTGCACATGATTTCATGCTGGATCCAAACAATAATGCTAAAGACATAACTAATTACACAATCTTTTTCACAATTCATGACATTTAAAGTAAGAGGCACTACATTTAAAGCACAATCATTAACTATGTTTGGGAGTTTTAAAATGGAGAGAAAAGAAGAGAAAAGAAGAGAAAGTACCTCACTTTCTCTCACTTTCTTTCGTTTGTGAGTTTTAGTGGGGAAAGAAAGGGAGAAAAAAGGAGACAAAAATAACTCCCACTTTCTTTCTATTTCTTTCTCTCCAAATTGGGAAGAAATAGAGAGAAAAGAAAGTGAGGATTAATGATTTTTTATTAATACCCATAACACCCTTTATTTAATTCTTAATAAATTTAAATTCCATCCAAGTCCAAGGGTTAATATAATACACTATTATATACGTCAAAAACAAAAACAAAAACAAAAACTCACTTAATCACAAGCACGTCTCCCACAAGCTTCTGGGTACTCTTCGGCTCTTCTTCCTTGGTATCTCTCATCCTCTCTTTGCAAAAATAAAAAAAGGTACAATTAATGGATAGATTGGTAATTTTTTATTCTTTTCTTTTCTTTTCTTTGCAACTCCCAAACAAGAGGAAAGAAAATAGCTTTCTCTTCTCTCCTAAACTCACAAATAACATAAAAGAAACAATAATCATTTATCTTCTTTTCCTTTCTCTCCTCACTTATGACTTTCTCTTCTTTTCTTTTCTGTCCTAAACTCCCAAACACAGTGTAAAGTATTTTGTCTTTACGTGTGATGCCTCTTACTTTAAATATTATAAATTGTGAAAAGAATTGTGTACTTAATTATGTCTCTAATATTACTCCAATCCAAAATATATATATATATATATATTTAAACAGGTTTTTCGACACACCAGCATAAGCCACATAACAAATAAAGAGGAGAGCCCATGAACGTCCACCGGGGACCCATATTGAACTAAATCCTACTAGTATTTTATAATTCTTTTACAGTTGCAAGTTATGAGAGAGAGAAAAAGAGGAGGGCCCATATTGTCATTTGGAGGGTCAGCAATGTAGGGGCAACCCAATGGGCTTTGGCCCCCACTATGTCCTTGCAACATACACATATACTACTCCTACTATGTCCTTTGCCCCCACACCCCACATGACCCTCTCTCTCAAATTTCTCCATAAATACCCTTCAGTTTCACACCTTTCTATTCACTCACCACCTCTCCCCTACTCTCTCTCTCTCTCGCTCTCACTCACTCTCTTCCATCTCTCTCTGTCAAAAACTCAAGAAAAGAAAGAAAGAAAGAAAGAAAGAAAGAAAGATGGGCATTAGAAAATCAAACAAGCTAGCACAAACAGCAATGCTAAAGCAAATTCTGAAGAGATGCTCAAGCTTAGGAAAGAAACAATGCTACGACGACGATGGGCTCCCCGTGGACGTACCAAAAGGACACTTTGCGGTATATGTGGGAGAGAACAGAAGTAGATACATAGTCCCTATCTCCTTCTTGACTCACCCTGAGTTTCAATGTCTCCTTCAGCGTGCCGAAGAAGAGTTTGGGTTCGATCATGACATGGGTCTCACTATTCCTTGTGAAGAAGTTGTTTTTCGCTCTCTAACCTCAATGCTAAGATGAAAGAACTTTTAAGGGTACACTCGATCTGCAGTTAATTTGGAGAGAGATGACCAAGAGATGCTCTGGCTAGCTATAGCTGCCTGCTAGCTTCTCTTTTTTTTAACATCACTCTTCATTTATTTTGATGATCTTTTTTTCTTTTTCTTTTTAATTATTTTATGACACACCCAAAAAAAAAAAAAATTATTAATATTTTTCTGGGTTAGATTTGTATAAATTAAGGTAGTTGATTTTCCTGACAGAGGTGTTTTGTTACGCCCTGTTAGAGAACTTAATTTGATGTTTAATTAAGCCATTAATGTGATTACATTTCATAATTGTGTGTTTGGATCTCCAAAGGGTGTACCTTTCTTTCTGATTTTGTTGTATAAATTGTTTGACATTGAAGTAAGAGTACTAACAATAGTTTATAGTTATAACCAACTAAATCTGTTCATTGGTTGAAACTTGAAACAAGTTGAAAAAAAGAAATAATACTAATAAATTAATTAATTACAAGGGAAAGGGGAGGAGAAGTTTTTGTGTACCCTCAAGGTAGCACATATGTGATGTCCCACACCCAATGAGGTAGCGTCACACAGAATTGTTAGGTCATTTAAATTTCTTGTGGTGAGTTCTTTTGTTCGTGTGGCACGCTACTATTGCGTACGGGGTACCAAGTGACATACCACGTGGTACCTTAGAGTACCCAAAAATTTCTCGAAGGGGAGACCTATGCGTTGACGTATATATCCAATAATTTTTTTTTTTTTAAATAGCGAAGATTTCACGTGAGTTCTACAATAATAAAAAAAATTGTATACCATGTGATGGTTACATTAGAAAACATCGTACCCTAGACTTCCCTTTGCATCCCTTTGCATTTGCTCTTTAGGTAATATTTTTCTCTCATGCTCATATCCTCGGTACGTATAAGGACAATTAATGTTAATGGTTCGTGGACGATTGCTTGTTATCGAGAGTTTATCAAGTCAATAATGATATACTTACACTTTCATTCATACCCGCAATTACATTCAGCACATTTTAATTCTTCATTGTCCTTAATTTTGGTGGGTCCTATATGGGTCTCACATGAGACCCACTAAAATCAAAGATCAGGATGTGTTGAATATAGTTAAGGGTGTGAATGAGGGAATGGGTATATCATTACTCTTATCAAGTAGGGTTGGGTAGAGGTTCCTCGATCAGTGCTTAAAAATAAAAATAAAATTAGGACAATTTTGAAAATAGGGAAGGAAAAAAAGAGAGAGAGAGAGAGGATTCTTCCAAGTACTTGTAACACATTCACATACTTTTACAGAACATTATAAGGGTCTGTCACTATGTAAGAAAAGCTGAGGCTCTGTACGTATAAGTGATTAAAAAAAAAATTCTTAAGTATTATAAATGGAATTTTGGACCATGGAGAAAATTAAGCTCAGTTCCAAATTGGAAGAGACATATGCATATGCACTTCCATATCAGAGTGTTGGACTTGTAATTTTCATGCTTGATCAATGACCATCACATACCATCATCAAGTCGTATTCACACCTCATTATTAGTCGTTGGGCACTTTAAACCTTAAAATACTTTTGTTTATCAAAAAAATGGTTCATCAATGCTCATCTAAGCATCTCATTGGCCAGTGCAGTGAGACCCAAGATTAAATAACATTTGGGTGAGCATTGGTGAACTATTTTTTGAGTGAGCAAAAGTGCTCTCTTAATTTGTTTATTTATTTTTTTTTTTGAAAAAAAAAATAAAAATAAAATGTGCTCTCTTAAACCTTAGAATCCATTGATCCAATCACTTTCTTTTGCTATGGGCTTCACTTTTATTTCATACCCATCTTTCTTTCCTTTCAATTATGATGGAGAACTTAACAAAAAAAAAAAAAAAAAGCTAAGGCTCCTATTGTAACATTCTGTTGTTGTTTTGTTTTGTTTTGTTTTTTGTTCTCAAGATTGACGAAAACTTCCTAAAATAGTAAATGAAATTTCAAATGTTTTGGTTTTAGATTTGTTTTCATTTTTTGTTCTTTTAAGTTTATCAAAACTTACTCAAAAAACGAAAATGAGAATAAGAAATCAAAACTGCTACCATTACAAAAAAGACCCCAAGTATGTAGTCTAATGAACGCAGCACAAAATATGAAGTGAGAGAAAATATAATCAGTAAAATTGGGACGGAAAGAGAAATTAGGTAAATTATACATACAGGCATTATATGGAATTTTCATAAAACATAAAATATAATTTCAGGTAGTACCATGGCCACCATGTTTGGATGAGATTTTAAATGATCCTGCAATCAATCATGATTAATGTTGATCAAAAATGGTATTGTCGGTGGAAGTGACAAGACATATATTGTGCACTCTTGATTTTAAATAAAGTCAACTTCAACTTTGAGCTAGCCTTAGACCATCTCCAACTCTGAGGCATCCATGGCAGCAAAAGCAAAGTTGCTGCAAAATGTGAAAAAACATTGCTCCAACAGGCACAACAACTGTTGCAGTAAAGTTGCTGGGTTGCCCAAATGACAGCAACAATGCTGCGAAAAACCCATGGCATCAAATCTTATTTTGCAATATTTTAATAAAAGATCAAACAATTCCTGAATTAATTTATTGAAAGTTCCAACTGTTATGAAAACCAAATCTCACAAACAACCTGTTGAAGATCTGGTTCAACAAAAAAAAAAAAGGAAATAAATTTTAAAATTCCTTTGTAGGGGGGAAAATTAAGGTTGAAATTTATTTGGAAAACTAAAATTGAAACAATTCAAAATAATATTTTAAATTGTTAAATATTTTAAATAATATTATAATTTTTTAATTAGAAAATGTCATATATTGCCAATAAACAATACTATAAAATCACAAAGTTCAATAACATGGGTAGAATACAAATAATAGATAAAAGAATAAAAATATATTAAAATAACAAAGGTTTGATGTAAGGGTTGGAGTGACTCATCAAAACCAATACAACAACTTTGCCTAAGGCCCATCAAACCACCAATTTGCCTTATCAATTGATGATTTACCTTTGGAAATGGTCTTACATTTCTCTTTTACCCTACAAGAAACAACAGCTAAAGCCGTATGCTTTTGGGCTAGGGGGATAGCAAAATCTATGCATGGACTCTCTCTCTCTCTCTCTCTCTCTCTCTCTCTCTCTCTCTCTCTCTCATGGAATAACACAAACTTGTCCAGTATCAATGCATCATGCAGCCCATGCATCCAACTTTATATATCAATTAAACTATATTTGGATGGAGTTCCAGCTTTCTAATTTACAAATAAGTATTGGGACCAATTTGAGAATCAAACAGTGCCCCGGGTGAGCTGGGTAGCCTCTTTATATATTGAGTATATGTATATAATATATATATATATATATAGAGTGAGGCTAAATACATCATATTATATGCTAAATACACATGGCCGGTCCTGAGTATTTGGAGGCTTGGGGCGAACTACTAAAAGGGAGGCCCTTATTCGGGGGTTTCGGGGCAGTGCCCCCGAGGCGATTTTTTTTGGGTCTTCTTATACATAATTGGCAATTTTTTTTAAGATTACTTATACATAATTGGCAATTTTTTGATAGTCTACTTATAATATGAGTCTATTTTTTAAACTTAAACATTGTATGGTATCTTTCAAAATTCTAGAGGAACCTATTTTAAACACTCAAAAAATCTTACACTAAAAGTGTAATTTTCAAAATTTTAGAGCCTTTGCTTTTGAGTTTTATATACATGTATATCAATATATATGTAGTTAATGACACTAAATTGGGTCTTAGGGGAGGCCTAAATATAAAATACTAGAAATCTCAAGGTAAAAATGTAATTATAAAATTTTCTTAAGGGTCCTCAAAATTTTGTGAACTTTGGAGGTTCGGGGCGGTAGCCCCTTGCCGGCCATATAAATACACCACATTTACTCACAAATTTTTCATCTTTTAACACTACAAGGTGATTTATTTAGCCAAAAAAAAATAGTGTATTTAACTTCACCCTATATATATATATATAGATATATAGAGCCGATCAAGTGCGGACCTCAAACGACGGACCAGGAGCGGACCGACTTTTTGCGACGAAATTTTTCATCGCAAAAAATCATTGTTTTTTGCGACGAAAATTTTCGTCGCAAAAAGTGATATTTTCGTCGCAAAAATCGGTCCGCTCCTGATCCGTCGTTTGAGGTCCGTCAGAGATCCTGACTGTATAGATATATATAATTTAAATTAAGCAAAAGAGTTGCCTCTTTTTTTTTCAACCACAGTGTACGTATGTGATTATAATCCCAACTTCCTTAATACCCAAAGGAATATCTTCTCTCTGCTAGAATGCTACTACTAGTACTACTACTACACACATATGTTTTCGTATATATAATATATACTGTTCAAAACCATTAGAGTATCTCCTACTCCCATAAAAAATCTCTCCCTCCATTATTGCCTTAGGTTTGTTCTGTGTGTGTAATATATTATTTATTGTGGGGCTGATTTGTCTGATTAATAACTAAAATATCTGCATGCATTCGGATATATATCTACAGTCAGGCTCTAAAGAGGGCGCCCTTTTTTTCTTAAAGAGAGGGCTTCTGTTTTGGCCGTCAGATCGTGTTTTCATTAATGGCAGTTTTGTCATTTCACAATTTTTAAACACGATCCGACGGTCAAAACAGAGGCCCTCTCTTTAATAAAGAGAGGGCGCCCTCTTTAGAGAATCTTTGTATATATCTATATATATATATATATACAAAGATTTTCTAAAGAGGGCCACCTCTCTTTATTAAAGGGAGGACCTTTGTTTTGACCGTCAGATTGTGTTTAAAAACTGTGAAATGACAAAACTGCCATTAATGAAAACACAATCCGACGGCTAAAACAGAAGTCCTCTCTTTATTAAAGAGAGGGCGCCCTCTTTAGAGCCTGACTGTATATATATATATATATATATATAATAAGAGAGTCCTCATAAGATAAAAATTGTGTGTATATATATATATATATATCTATATATAAATACCTAGTTCCACATAATATATACTATAAAAAAAAAAGGGACAGTTAGAGATATATCCCTTGTCAACTCAAAATTTAATAAAAAGTACCTTCAATATCTGCATTTAATCAAAAGTCCCTGATCTTTGACAAAAGGACAAAAATGACATACACCCAAACATTTTCCACATTTTTCCCACTCTCACCCAATTTTCACGTGCCATGCTTTTGCAGTCACTCATACGGTATGAACACTGTACCGTATGATATTCTAAATTCAAAAAATATTTTGCAACTTTAAATCTCCATAACTTTTGACATACAACTCCATCTTTCTCAAATTTTATACCGTTGGAATCGTGTCAACGAGAGCTACAAAACTAGTACCATTGTTGATATGTTTTGAGTAAAAAAATCAAAATCAAAATCTTACATTCCGTGTGTAACTGAAAATTTCACAAAATTTTTATAAAACTACTTTTGTGAAATTTCACAAAACTACTTTTGTGAAATATCACAAAACTTCACAAAACTTCACAAAACTCTATTTATTGCAAAAAAATTTCAAATTGAAAAAAAAAAATTCTGCTCAAAACATATCAACAATGGTACTAGTTTTGTAGCTCTCGTCGACACGATTCCAGCGGTATAAAATTTGTAAAAAATGGAGTTGTAGATCAAAAGTTATGGAGGTTTAAAGTTTTGAAACATTTTTTGAATTGAGGAATGCTATTGTACAGCCACTCACACCGCGTGAGTGGCTGGGAAGTTTGGGGGGGGGGGGGCGCGTGGGCTCTTGGTCACCAAATTCCTACTATTGCCTTACAAGGACTTTTGAATAAAGACCAAAAAAAATGGCCACTTAATACTTATTGGCCCTTTAATTAAGGATTTGGTCATAATTTTCCCAAAAAAGAAACTCGCGTAAGTTAATTCTTTATAATAATTATTAAATCATTTGATAAACTCATCCATTATTTTCAGTTTTCTTTGGGTAGGTAATCTTCATTCCATGTGATTAATTCCTATAGAAATTAACAATCCGGATTTGCCTAATGGTGTGACCTCTTTCTCTACCGTGAAGAGATTGAGGGTCTGACTCCCTTTAAGGGGAGTCTTTGCCCTGACCTGTTATTTGTTGGCCTTCGTTGTGCGCCATTAATGTGAGGCTTTGGGGGTGGGTTGGGTTGGGTTGAGTTAAGTATGTGTGTGTGTCACGCCCCGAATCCACACATGTGAACCCAAGACACGTGGCACGCCACCAATGCCTTCAAACAACAATTTACAAATGAAAAGGAGGGAAAACAAGCACGTTTACACCATTATGTTAGACAAATTAAGTCCAAGGGTAAAATGGTAATTAATAAGGTATAGTAAATTTTATACCAAAAGATAGGTTTTTGAGTCCCGGTTCCAACGCAAAAAACGGTGCGCGAATTCGAGTTTTCTAGAGAGAGTTATATCCGTTTCCGTAAAAGTCGACAGTGTAGCAAAATGACCTGCGGATCGATCCGGCCTGCGGATCGATCCGGCCCAAAACCGGATCGATCCGGTTTTGACAGAACCTCTTTTTTGGCCCTCCAAAAGTGCCGGATCGATCCGCTCAAGACCCGGATCGATCCGGATTCTGCAGTACACGTTTTGACAGCAAAATCTCCTGTTCTGCAGCATCCTAACACCTCCAAATCCCATCCAAATTTCATGAAACTTTGCAAAACCATTTCAAAACCAATCTCAAATAATTCCAAACCATTTTCAAGATATGTTAACATGGTTTTAAAACATTAATCAAGATCCACCAATGCTATAATACTCAAACACTTCCAATTCTCACAAAAACAAACAAAACATATGAGTTTTGATCCAAACTCACAACTAACATATCCAAATCATAAAAGCAAGAGTTTGAAAGTTACCAACATGATTTAAAACCATGAACAAGATGTGCAATGCAATCTCTCCCAAATCTCTCTCAAATACTCTCCCAAATCTCTCCCAAGTATTCACAATTCCCTCAAGATCAACCAAAACAAATTTTCTTAAAACAAATTTCCATTCAAACATATTCCAAACTACATTATCAAGGCAAGAAAGACACCAACAACATCTTAAGCTCCGGTTACAAGATTTACATGAGTCTTGGAGCAATTAAGGCAAAACTAACATAATCTACTAAGTTTTAGTACAACTCCAAGTTAGCTACTACAAACTACAAGTTTTATACCAACCCATAAGTTTTACTCAAAACAACTATATACATGAAGCTACTACAATTACAAGCTTCCTTGCTACCACAAATTCCACGTTCATCTCTCCGGATTCTCACCGCCGTGCTCACCTACAATGGTTATTCAACAACCACTACAATATATAAGCTATATGCTTAGTGAGAAATATCAATCAAGCACACGGATGACATATCAATGTTTATATTCAACTCAACAAATATAATGATCTCCGGATAAGTAAGTATTTCATCCACCACTACCCGCAAGTCCGCGATTCCCCCGATAGTCCACGGCACAAGCCAATGACCCACGCCACACACGTGCGGTCTAATGCCGTTGTCGGCAACAAGTGGTCGTCACCACGGAACAATCTCATGGCGGATTCCTATAAGCTTTCCTTTGACCCACATAGACAACTAAACATGCTCACATAAACATATCACCATACTTTTCACAAAATCATAGCTAATATATAAGTGATTAAGCTAAATAGACATGAAATCAACATCATATGAACATAACCATGAATCTCATCCATAGGCAAGATTGAAACCACTCACCTCTTTGCAATTCATTCCTAGTTGTGAAATTAAAGCTCAAATCTACTCCGGTTTCAAATCCTACATGAATTCGGCAAACTACGGATTACCGCTCCGAATTGGGTCACGAGAAATACAATGATTAAACTCAAGAAAATCAGTACCAAAACGTAGAACTCACCTCTACGAGTCCGAATCCGGTCTCGGAATTAAAATTGGGTGTCGAACGCGCCGTCAATCGTCGTTGAGAGCGTCGTCGAAATTTCCGTCGATATCTCTCATTTTCTCTCTTCCTCTGTTAACTATCCTAGCTAAGGATGATGAAGACTCATTTGATGAGTGATGAGATACTTGTCTCAATCATATAAGTTTCAAGTATTGGTTTTTATTATGACCTCCTCAATGTTTCTCTAGTTTTGCAATTATACCCCTGCTAGTTATAGGATTCTTTAAAATTATTCCAAACTTAAATAGGTGTTTGTCTATGTCTCGCGTGGGTCCCATAAGTGGTCCCACATAATTTTATGAAGTTGCTAATTAGCCTACTAATTATATAACGTGTTCATTTCGTCCTCATCAAGGTATATCAAATAACCACATAAATGGTATCTAACAATAAACAATAAATTCTAACCAACATATAAATATTTCACATATACCTTAATAAACATTTAAGCACATAAGGGTGATTCCACAACTTTGTCCCATCACAATAGAACTTTCTCCACTCATGTCCCAATTTGGGACTACCACATTGGCCAACACTGGGTTCCCAAATTGGACACCCACAATCAACTAGTGAGTTAAAACTCACTTAAACAAGTGTTAATAAACACCAATAATATATGTTAATGCATGCTAAATCACGTTTAACGGTTAATCGCGGTTGCGGGTGTTACAGTGTGTGTGTGCGCGCGCGTGCTCGTGTCCAGGCATAATTCAGATAAGTATAAAAAATAAAAAATAAAAAAACATAGTCCTATAGATATTATAGAGATGGATTACACATGATATATATATATATATATATGTACATGCACAATAAAAATTATTTAAAGAAAGGACCTCGTAATTAATTAAAATTGAGGTAAAATTACTTTTCTTGAAAATTATTGAAGGCCAAATGTCAAATTCAGATTAATGATAATTTTTTACTCCGTAACTTTTTTATTACAAGAAGAGGGGATGGAGATCGAACACTTGAACTATATAATTATGGAGGCCTAAGACCCAAACTTGGTGTCAATTGAGCTTACTTTTTTTTTTTTTTTTTTTTGCTGAGAATCAATTAATTGAGCTTACTTAATATATAATTGCATGTGCATCCATTTGATCACTGTGTAATGGTACATGCACTTGATAAATTGTGTATGTATGTGGGACAAATACATAATTAGTCAAGTGCACAAATACATCATTGCTCAAATCCACATATTTTTGTCTTCCTTTTTAGTTAATGGTACATGCACTTGACTAATTTTTTGTCTTATGTTATGCTCATAATGAATTGTTGCATTATGTATGTATGTGGGACAATATAATTACCACGTACACAAAATCCAATAACTAAAAAGGAAGACAAAAATAATATGTGGATTTGAGCAACATGTTTAATTTCGGATAAATCTTTATGGAGAAAATTAAGGTAACCAAAGTACTCATAGAAATTAGTTCGTGGTCATGAACTATATATCTTATCCTAGATGTATGGTACAAATGAGTGACCACATACGTGCACATATAACAGAAAGATCTTAATAATCCTCAATCTAAAATTCGAAGGGGGAAGACTTAAATAAAATGTCAATTTGACCTTTTTAATTTGGGAAAAACTATGGTTTTAGCTAAAAAAGCAAATAAACTATCACTAATATATTAACCAAACTCGTTGAAAATACTGCATGCTCAACTATCTTATCACTCATGTATATTATCTATTGAGTAACTATATATACACAATGGTGGATCTAGGATTTTGTGATTTGACAATCGATGGAGTTTATTGAATTTGAGTCTGCTACTAAACAAGTTCCACGTGGGAGTTCAAAGCAGCACCCAGCTGCACCCTAAAGAAAATTTTTTTGGATCTATTTATACGTATTTAAGTTTGACAGAGAGTCAAAATTTAGATTTTGTTTGTCTAACACTTTGGGTAAGTTCAATCACTATTTGTAACACCACACCCCTTGCAGTAAATATTCCTTCATATGGGGCCTATTGAGTTGATATATATTGACATGTTAATTAATCCTGCAATATTTTGCTTACCCAAACAATAAACTATTCAACTAAAATAGAGTATTAGTTCGGCTGCTTGTGTCCCTATCTAGACTAACAAAAGAATCGTGCGTTTTTCAAAGTTACTTTTATATGAATAGTTATGTTTCAAATGTTAAAAATATGTGAAGGTCAATTTCTAAGTTATAACTAACACACATATCTGGGCATGGCCTCGATGCAGGTCGGCCAGCGCATGTATATACACTGTGTATAATACACATAACAAAAAGCTCAATAAGACACCCGTTATCCCATGTAAAATCTTATATATAATAACACTTTCATTGTGCAAACTGTGGCTTTGCATGGTTCTCCAAAATATGTATATATATATATATATATTATATGCTTTAAAGTGGAATCAGAAGCTTAATTGCAATGTGACAGCTCTGTGATTTTTCTCAGTTTTTACTTATTTTTTATTTTAATTTTAATTTCTATCTTAAATTTTTATCTAATATGGAATTAATCTCTATATCCATGAACTACCTACGCCTCCTTAAATCATTCTATTAGATCTTATCTTTCTTATTTAAAATTATTTATTAAAATTTAATTGACATTTAGATAATAAGAAAACTACCAACTATTCTTTTTTCATCACTACATATGCATAAATTAAAATCAAATCTTTGGTCAGTTTTCCAAAATAAAACTCACACATCTATACATATACGCATATGTCATATAATTGAAATTTTTTTTTTATTTCCTTTATTAGCACTCTCCATCTATTTAATCAAGTATTTTTAATTCTTTAATTTGTTTCATTTTTTTTTTGGTCCAATTTTTTTTTTCCAATAATTATTTAATTATCAAATGTGCATGGATCGATAGCGGTGGTAGTTAAAAAATGCAAGCTTACATGCATGGTATTGTTATTTTAATTTTGTTTAATGTCTTTGTTTTTTTTTATAATAAAATTGTATGTTCCTAGCTCATCTGACTAGACGGGCTGTGTTGTGGGTAAGACATGTTGGGCTTCTTATATATTTCCTTAGATCTTGTATGTGAATTTTGTCGGGCTAGCTGTCGTCTCTCTCTCTCTCTCTCTCTCTCTCTCTCTCTCTCTCTCTCTCTCTCTCTCTCTCTCTCTCTCTCTCTCTCTCTCTCATATTTTGAAACTTTTCAATCTCCTGGCTCCTGCTCTCCAGATGTCCATGTGTATAAATCTACAAATTACCAAAAATGAATCTCCACATGGAGAAAAAAAAAATATATATATATATATATATATAGGGTCCCCTTCTAATTATGAGAATGTCCGCATCTTGTTAAGATGTGGAGCGATCGATGTCCTCGGCAGTTGAATCGGCTCCTTTGTATGTGAAATGACATTAGCATCTTTAATAAAAAAACGATCCAACGGTGGAGAGCTTGGTTCGCACCATGTGGACGTTCTCATTAAAAAAGGAAAAATGTATGGCGGGAAATGCAATTTGGATTAGTCTTTTTTGTTTTGCTAGCTTCAGTTGTTCGCAATTTGGTGATACGGTTTGTAATTTATGTTTTTTTTTTTTTTTGCCTGTGGTGCTTCTGGACTTTCTGTGGTGCTTTTGCACTACTTATTAATAAAAATCGGTCCTTGTTGAGCAATATATATATACACACACAGAGTTTATTACGTGAACTCTCTCATTTTATAAAATACATGTACAGTACCCCTCACTTCTCTCTCTCTCTCTCTCTCTCTCTCTCTCTTATTTTCTCTTTCATAAATTTTAAATTTTTGTTGACTTGGAGAATGAATCATCTGAAAATAGGGGATTAGATGGTTTCATACAAACCATTTATTAAGAGAAAAGTGAGAGGCGTGTATTTTATAAATTGAGGGAATTCTCATAAGAAAAAAAAAAAAAAAAAAACCGTGTATACATATATATATGTAGGTGATAAATGGTAACCTATACTATATACTCCTTTGTTCCACTTTAAAAGTTCTTTTACTCCTTGGGATGGCAAAGGGCCAGCAATATCCTACCATATAGTCCTCTCCGCTTAAACGTTTCCCGCCCTATTTAACCCCGAGGATACATGCAGTACTAACACAATGTACACTATTCTCTTTTTTGCATATTTTGGATCATCTTTTGTTCTTCTAAGTTTGGTTGTGGGATGCATGGTGCTACTTGGATTCTATTAACTTGCTTAGGCTGCTAAAGTGCTGCTATTGGCTTTATTTTGGCTGCTAGCTTGGAACTTTTGTGGTGTGACTGATGAATTCAACTGTGGGTAGTTGTATGATGCTTGTGCGTTTGTTGTGATTTGTTTCTTTAGGGAGATTTACTCTTGGTTTTTGCCATTTGTATTTCCTTGGACATTTGTCCTTTTTATAAAATAATAAATTGCTGAGCAAAAAAAAATGTACACTATTCTCTTAAGAGTGAGCACAGGGACAAATTGGCCACTCTGAAGAGTTTTGAATCTGAACAGATTGGTATTCAAAAATTATTTCATGTGACTGCAGCAACACAGTATAACATTTACTTGCTTGATTTCTCTATCATTATTTTCCTACAAAACTTACAAAATACTCAAATTATATTATATTGAACTTTTTTCTTTTTTCTTTTTTTCAAGCAGATCTGCGTAAAGTAAGTGACTTACTATTATTATGATGAACCCTCACTCTTTGAGGCCTAAAACAAGGACTTATTTAACCTTATGGCTGAGACGGACCTATGAGATGACTAGCACATGAATATTAGTAATTTAGTTACCCAAGCTGGGCCCATAGTCAATGCAACTTGTGGAACATATATGTACATTCCCATGTGGAGTGACCATGGCATATGCCTACACAAGTAATATTGTGATTCACACTCTCTCTCATAGATATATATATATATATATATATATGGTTACATGGAGTGTATATCACCTTTCATGGCTACATGCAAAAGTATTGTTGATCAAAAGTACTGAGAAAACAGAAGGAAGTGCTTAAGCAACCCTACACCAACAGAGTTCCAAACAGCATGATTGATCATGTCTTGTCCGGCCACTTAATATTATGTACAGTGTATAACTTTTCCTTTGGTCATCCTATACGGAGTATAACATAAAGCATGAATCAAGTTAAGTTAGACCATCTAACTTAACTCTATGGAGTGTGTTAATAGTTTGTGTATACTAGTTTTTCGAGTTTTTCAGAGATGCCTTACTCCCATGGGTAATGATTAGTATTTACTATTGTGCCGCCCCGCCCGGCCATGATTCCCGGGCGACGGGGTGTCGACTGGCGGAAGTACAACAATAACAGTGATAGTAAACTTTGACACCAGTCGGTAACTCCTCGAGTCCTAGACACCGAGGGTTACCTGAAATGTATGTTCATCATTTAGAAAACATTTATAAAACAGAAATTGAGTTTTCTTTTAAAAACATCTTTTCTTCGAAACAAAACGTTTTCAATATAAGCCGCGGAAAATCAGAGTTAAACTATCATAAATTTAAAAGCAGGGGACTAACAGTTATCCAATGAAACATAGCATGTTCTTTGAAATAAATTACATTATTTAAAATGATAATCCCCACATACGAGGTCTTCAAACTATATCGGAAGCATTGTCAAATCTCGGGGGCCTTGTCCTTATCTATTTCACCTGAAAAAAAAGGTTTTATAGTCCATAAGCCATGGAGGCACGTGTAGTCATATCACCACACAATAACATTTGTTGTAAAATATGCGTGAGTGTAATGAATACCAATGTTATGCATGAAAACTATTTTCATGCCCTTTTCAAACACTCACTCTTGATCATCAATATCATTACCCGAACAATGGGCTTCCCGTCCATGGAGGCCTAGCCTTCGACGTGCGGGACTTTGGGCCTTACGAATACCTCGATCAAATAGTCCTTAGAGTCACCTCAAGGAGGCCTAGCCTTCAACGTGCGGGACCGGGATTTGAGTTCCTAGTGGTACCAATCTCACACGTCTACCTATAAATCCGGGATTTCGATCTTTCAAAACAAAACCCCTCCAAGAGAGTTTTATGCACGGAAGCCTCTAAGGTCTTCCCTTTTCAAAAATCGAAAGCCTCTAAGGTCTTTCATCCCAAAACTATTTTCATGATTTTCGTGTTCATGCTCATGCTTATGAAATGTTATGATATATGTGACCTCTAAGCATCAGGACATATTCAATATTTCATAAGTCACATATCAAGACATGCTATCGATTTAAAGCAACACAATAGACATGCTGAAATCACCCAAGTAAACACATAAAACATATCAATTCATGTAAATATGTAAGTACACCGTTAACATGTTATACAACTTTACTGAGAGTTATATGGAACTACCATTCACCGATGATAGACTTAATCACACGGGATAGAGCCTGTTAACGTCCAATCTGATACAAGCTTACGTCAACAGTAATACAAGTGTATTAGTGAGGTACAACACCTCTAAGCATACGTACAACTACTATTAAAGTACAGTACGTGTCACAGCCCGATCCCACAATAGCGGAATCGGAGCCCGTGGCACGCCACCGAGGCTCTTCCTACTCATTTCAAAGTTGTAGCAGCGGAAAAAAAACTTTAAATATAACGAGTAGTCTCTCTTTTGAAACAATACACCCGAAGTTAGTAAAATCCGTGTAAATTTGAAAATGTAATTATATTTTGAAACGAATGAATTTATATTCAAAGGGGTCTCAAAGGTGCCCTAATAACCAATCAAAACATTTAAATAAGTTGCGGAAGGGGTATAAAATATTTTCATGCAGGGGTCATTTCAACCGGTCGAAATGCCCCGTTCGACCGGTCGAGTGACTCCTCGGCAATAATCCTTCACAACAGAGGGCACTTCGATCGGTCGAACTGTCCCCTTCTACCGGTCGAATGACCCCCTGACAGCAATCCTTCTTGCACTAGGATATTGCCTACGGTCAAGCGACCCTTGCGATCATAACATACCTCAACATTAAATCAAGACTTGAAGTCGACAAGTAAAATATTTCAAAACGCAAACTCGAGGGTTCGGATTCATACTAACTTAACCAATCCATTCCAAGTTCTCCAAGTCAATACAAAACGTAAATCTAGTTACTCGGAAGTAATTCCTTACAAAGTTTAGAAACGAAATAAAACATATACAAGACTATTATCCATTTCTATTATAAGTTCCTTAACAAAACAAATGAAATAGATGGTTCGATTACAAAACTACGGGATAAACATGACAAGTCGTCTTCTAAGTGAACTTCTGACATCTCGTGATCACTTTTCTGATTCCTCGCCAGTATTAACACTTGAAATGGTTGTTTAATAACCATACATATTCAATTTGTTTAAGCTAACGCTTAGTGAATAAAACAACTGTCACACCCCAACCCGCCCCCGCGGGCTAGGACACGTGTAACAAAGCCAACAAACCAAACAATCATTTTTAACGTTCCGAAAATAACATTTTAAAGTGAGATACCAGGGATAAAATAGCTTTTTGTCAAATAAAATAATAAAAAGAAATAAAATATAGTTTTAAAATTATTGAATGGTACTTGGACAGAGTTCTTCCTATTACAGCACCATTTCCCCCTGTTAAACAAGAATTGCAATACCAAAATACCACCAAAACACTTAGAAAATACTTTTACAACTTCAATCCACAATTCATATTACAAGGATTTAATAAAAACTAAAACATAAACTTATCTCCAAAATTCAAACACTAGGAATATAACTACTCATCTAAGCTCATTTACATATGAACATATTAAACAAAACCATTAACCTCGAGCTATCCCAGAACCCCCCACAGTTCAGCGCTTCTCACTGTGATGTTTGTCCGAACCTGCGTGGTCATTAGCCACAAAAATTGAATAAGCTTTCGCTTAGTGAGTACGTGGTACTAATCATGCAATTGGAATATTTAATGAATCATAACACCAATTATGTATTCACAACAATAAATGGTCACAGACGTGTCAAGTAATCAACCACCATCGTTATGGACCCTTGATTCTGGGCCATTCTCACTTTTCCTGTCGCATATAGCGAAATCACACTCATTCATTTGTGACCGTAGTCAATTCATTCATGTGGTCGTCACCACTATCCCCTTTTCTCTGAGGATTTCAACATCTCTCTGTCCCTTATATATGGGCTAACTAATGGTGATTATCACTTGAGACCTTTTGACCCAAATAAGCACATAAGCAACTCAACATGTCAACATGGCAATTTCATCATTTTTGGACATATTTTTGAATAATAATTAATCACATGCTTTTCTACTTAATCACAATTAAGCAATTTAAGCATTCACTTACAAATAAATAACATTAAACATCCAATTTTGGGATTAGTACACTCACCTCACAAATAGGTCCAAAATAAGCTAAGAATTCCCAAATTCCTTCACAAAACTAGCTCTAGGTACTCCCAATGATATTCCTACATATATAGGTCACATATATGTATCACCCCTCAAAATGGGTCGCGGAAAAATATTACCAAAATTGAAAAAGAAAGACATAGAAATAACCCTCTCACCTCCACGAGTCCGAATATGACTTCGGTTCGCGAAATAGAGATCGAACGGCGAAGTTACGGCGACGAACGACGCGAAACCCCTTTTTCTTTCTTCCTCTCTTCTCTCGCAGACTCTCTAGAACTCTTCTAATTCTTGTTTCTTTTTTTTTTTCTTTTTTTTTTGTTTTAAGTAATGACAAGACAAACTTAAGGATGTATATCTCATCCAATTTTCTTCTATTTGCATTTACACCCCCCACTACTTTCCAAAGCTTATTATGAAATCCCCTAACAATTATATTAACTACCCAAATATATATAAGTGGGTATGTGTCTATGTCACGTATGGGTCCCAAATGTGGTCCCAAATATTTTATGAAGTTGCTAATTAACATACTGGTTATGAATCCAATTCCTATTCGCAGTCACATAGGTACCCAAACTGGTACCATAAAGGCTACAACTAACAATAAAATATTAAAAACAATTTAACAAATATTCATTTAATCACATAAATGCAACTAAATGCAATTTATCCAATCTGGAGCTCCCGTGGGTCCCACGTCATATCTATCAAACTGTGCCCTGTATCAAAGCACTTATCATATCGGGGTAACTAGAACTTACCCAAATATCACTTGCAATTAATTATACTAATTAATACATGAAAAATAAATATTACTTCCATTTTCTGGGTACGGGTATTACACCTCTCCCTCCCTTTTAGGAAGTTTGTCCCCAAACTTTTCTTACCTCAAGTATCAAATAGGTGAGAATATTTCTCTTGGATCTCGTCCTTACGTTCCCAAGTTGCCTCCTCTACTGAATGATTACGCCATAACACCATAACTAGAGGAATGACTTTAGTTCTGAGCACCTGATCCTTCCTATCTAGGATTCGAACTAGATGTTTAGCATAAGTCAAGTCTTCTCGAACCATCAACGGTTCCGGAGTGATACGGTGACTCAAATCTGATAGACAACGTCGCAACATAGAAACGTGAAACACATTATGAACATTACACTACAACAAAAATGTGATTTGGCGACAAACGGATTTCGTCGCCAAAAGTCCATTTTTCGTCGCTAAAGGCTTTAGCGACGAAAAAATTTCGTCGCCAATTTTGTCGCCTTTGCCTTGTCGCCAAAGGCCCCTGGCGACGAAATTTATCGTTTGTCGCCATAGAAAAAAATGGCGACGAAATAATTTCGTCGCTATTGATCACAATTTTCGTCGCCATTGATGCGCATTTTGTCGCAAAAAGATTCATTTTTTAATAATAATTTTGCAATGGCGACGAAAAAATTTCGTCGCCAATTCATCATATGCAATGGCGACGAATTATTTTCGTCGCCAATTCATTTTCAGCATATGCAATGGCGACGAAATAATTTTGTCGCCAATTGATCATATGCAATAGCGACGAATTATTTTCGTCGCCAATTCATTTTCAACATATGCAATGGCGACGAAAAAATTTCATCGCCAATTCATCATATGCAATGGCTACGAATTATCTTTGTCGCCAATTCATTTTCAGCATATGCAATGGCGACGAAATAATTTTGTCGCTAAATATATAAAATGGGTTGCTTGTATTAGCGACGAAAAAATTTCGTCGCCAATTCATTTTCATCATATGTAATGGCGACGAAATAATTGTCGCTAAAATTATACATTCTAGTAAATAGAATTATTTGAATATACTATAATCGTGTTCGTTCCTGTTTATCACAATAATTTTCAAAACCAAAGGAAACAATCATATTAAATATACTCCATGTTTCTGAGCAACTTCATTAAACAACAAGAATTAATATCGTTAATTGTTCACGTACCCAACAAAAAAACTAAAGATTAACAAAAATATTAGTACAGTGTTCACTACATAACCAATTGTTAAACTACATAATAAAAGTAACAAGATGTGTCCGACTATCTACTGATCCACCATATCCATACCATTGTTCACTACATAACAATTTTATTAGGCTACTTAACAAAAGTAATAAGATGTGGCCGACTATCAACCGATCCACCATATCCACACCCAATCTGCATGAAACCAATGGAAAGCATTAGTCTTATAAGTTAGTGAATGAACATAAAATATGTGAAATATAAAGTAATTATAAGTTGAGTTTTCAGCCATCAAAGATACTATTATAATTGCACGGACATCAAACGTACTTTACTTGAATACTTAAGCCTATATAAAGGGCAAACCAGGTTCGCATCAAACACAGTCACTTGCTCGTCCTCATTCTTTACAGGTACACGGAGGAGCACGAAGGAACGGATCCGGTACAACAGCACCAGTGCAATTTTGGCTACAACAGGTTACATGTTTTAATAGGTTAAAGTACAAGTGTCGGTTACTCGGCAATGGTTGTGGGATTATGCCCGACACTTCAGGTTCGACACACCAAGAAACATGTTGTGTACATATACAACTTAAAAGTTTTTTTCAAAATGGACGAAATGCTCCTATTGAACTCCTATTATTTATTGCTGCATGAAAGAGAAATATATGAAAATACAGATTTATTAACGTGTGTCATCAGATTCATGAAGATTTTGGGAAGTCCAACGATTAAACACGTACTGCACTCGACTCACGTACCGGTGTCCATGTAACTTCATGTCTAATTAAGCAATAGTCACATAACTTGTGCTCTGGTTTCTTAATTTTGTTGTGTGAAATACTCAACACAGTTTCCTTTTCCTTACTTGTTTAATATTTTTTTTTCCCGGAAAAAGGGATCTTGTTTAATATTTTGGCCTGCTCTAAGCTTCTAATTGAAGAATTCAATATCAGTATAACCTGGTTTGGCAAGTACCTCAGAGTTTTAGCCTAAGTTCATGAAGAACAAAGTAGACTTGTTCCCTTCAGATGCAAACAATCATCATGTGTCCACCACAATTAGTAAACAGAATTAGAGAAGACAAAAGACAAAACAAATAAATTTCTGACCATACCAAAAATGGCTTCTCCCAAGTGAATAAGGTTATGAGCATTTTTAAGCCAAAAATATTTTGGATTCCTTACTATAATGAATTCCACTTGATTTAGATTCTCTTATTGTCAATCATCAATCATGTTTTCCAAGTAACAAGAACTAGTAGATCAACTTACTGTCAGTATTAAAGAAATTGTACTTAGAAATTCGCTCTCGCTCTCCAGATATGCCCACCTATTCTTTTTGGCATTAAAGTGACAGTCACGCCAAAACTCTTCAAAAACAACATCGTTACCCTCGTTTTCTTCAACCTAAGACGTAATACATGAGTTGCGAAAAAGAGTGATGTATCCAAACTTTTTTGGATATAGGGCTGCCTTAATTAGTGTCAATGCAGAGTAGAGGAGTGTGGGACTTTATCCACACTTCAATTACAACCTTGGTTATGTGTTACACACCTTTATAGTTTACAAAGTTTTAAGTTTTAGGGTAATTTAAACACGAAAGAAAACACATAATTACTCTTCTGCTAGTGCCCTTCCATTTTCATATCTTTCTGTTCAACTTATTTACAACATCAACTCATTAACTATTCATCCACTTATATCAAATTTGTATTGCCCTTTTGTGAGCATGTACAATGTTTCTTTCTTGTGCAGGTCGAGATTGTTCCTTTAATGGGCAAAACAGTTGGTCTCTACTTCTCAGCAAAGTGGTGCCTTCCAGGTGTGAAGTTCACTCCCAAACTGATCTCTATCTACCACAATATAAAGCAAATGCTTGTACAGAACGATACTACCAATAATGAGACAAATGCTTGTGACTTCAGTATAGGTATTTCTTAAGGAGTGTGTAAACCAAGCCAAAATCCACATTAAATCTGACGCCCCTCATCAACAGCATGAACAGAGAGAAGGAAAACAGGGGAAAAAGGAAAGCAGCAGCAAGAAGCTCCCAAGAAAGCCTTACCTTTTGAATTCCATAGCAGTTCCCAAGAAGTTCCTCTGTGAGTGACTTCGAAATCTTCAAAGACTTGAAAATCAGCAGCCCAAACATGTAATTATGACAAAGATCTATGAAAGAGGTATAAAGAGAAACAAAGACCTAATAAATAAATAAATAAAAAAAACTCAAATTAATACATGAATGTGAAGATCTATGTATGTGAATGAGAGATCTGTGCATGTGAATGTGAAGATCTGTGTGAGTGAGAGAGAGAGAGAGAGAGGGAGAGAGAGAGATCACCGAGTTCTTCGGCTACAGCATAGGCGGTGGCACAGGAGGTGAACGGCGAGCTTTCTCCCCCCCCCCCTCTCTCTCTCTCTCTCTCTCTCTCTGATGGTTGCTATTCATTAGATAATCTGAGCACTCTAGGCTAGGCGTAAGAAAATCTGTAATATAGTTGAATTTTAGGGGTCAAATCTGATGGTTGCTTGTCAAAATTTGTCATTTAGTCGTTATTTATGTGTATGTGCTTGGGGGATAAGTTTCTATGCTCATCTTGAGTGAGTGTGAGTGAGCTCATTCATGGGTTTGGAGTCTGTGAGAAGAGTTTTATGCGTACGTAAATTGTATTTGGAAAAGTACAAATAGAAGGAAAAGAAAAGGAAAGGAAAGAAAGAAAACAAATAAAATAGGAAAATTGACTATTAAGGCATCTCCATTCCTTGCGCAAATGACAATTTTGAATTTGGGTAAAAGTCCTCAAAACCTCTTTCAATCATGGACTCAAACCCATATGTTATCGAGTCTACTCAAACTTAAACCCAAATTGAAATAACACCATTCATAAACTGGAATAGTGATATAGGTTTAAGTAAGGATTGGAAGATCTTCTTCTTTTTTTTTTCTTTTTTCCTTTTCAAGTTTTTGTACTCAGATTTGATTGACACGGATTTGAATAAGGGTTAAAGATACTTTTACTCAGATTTCATACCCAAATGAGGGGGAAAAGATATGTATATTATACTTTGTCAATACTTGAAATTAGTCTACAAGTCATGCAAATCACACTTATCAGATTGTCAAAACATAAATGCTTGAAATTTAGAAGAAAAAAGAAAGGAAAATGATAAATAAAAAAACATAAAGAAATAAAGAAAAGAAAAAGAAAACTGCCAAATACTGCAACATAAGAGTCTTTAAAAGACAACTAACAGAGGCTGCAAAGTATAAGGGACCACTTAAAAAAAATTATTGTCCCCTTTTAACAACCAAAGAAAGATGAGACAGTAGTAAGCATATAACAAATGATTAGCAAGCACCCACAATTCTTCTTCAAAGAAGATAACGTGTCGCGTGCCGTGCGACACGACACTTCACACACACTTTTCCCTACAGTGACAAACGTGTAATTTTTTTGTAGGATTTTGTAGTGTCGAAGTGTCAAACGTGCAATTTTTTATTAGGATTTGTAGTGTCAATATGCCCATGTCGTGTCTTATCCTTGCCGGTGTGTCCGTGTCTGTGCTTCATAGGCAAAAGACATAAAGTCAATATTTATATATATATATCCGTGTGTGTGTGTACACATCCAAAAAAACAATGGCCTCAAATTTTAAGCATCCATCCTTAAAAGTGCTTTTGAGATAAACATTAATTTTCACTGGAAGTGCGGCTTATTAGGAAGCAAGTTCATGAGTGTGTGTGTGTGTGTGCGTGTGTGTGTGAGAGAGAGAGAGACACCAACCAAGAAAACCCCACACCTAGAAGTATGGATTTTGGATGTGGCAAATATACTCAGATTAGAGGTCATAGGGTTCATGATTATGAGGCTCATAACTCAAGCAAATGAGCACTTGCAAGCAAATCTCCCAAAACAGAAGCACTGTCTGGGCATTTCTTGGTAGTGCAAGCCATTAGATTAATAGTCAATGATTTATGTTATTGAATCCAAATCATCCAGTAAACAAAAATCACTCCATTCCCAAATTTTTCAGTTGTGGATCTTGAAAATAATGGACAAAAAACAAGTATTTATGTAAATTATTTGGTCTCGGATTTTCTGAACTTATTAATGGTGATGCATCTTCTCTTTGTTAGTCTGTTGGGTTCAGTGCGTTATGATCGATGTAGTTGATGGTGTGGTCGGCAGCAGTGGAGGGGTGTGGCGGAGAGAGAAAATCATGGAAGGGTTAGTGAAATTGACATTTCTAATGTAGGGGTATTTTTGTAAGAACTGTGGGTGTAGAAAGTAAATTGTTATGTTTTAAATTTAAGTTGAGTGTGTAGAGAGTAGATTGGTGTAGAGAGCAAAATAGGTGGGTGCTAATAGAATTACCCTCACTTTTTTTCTTGAATTGGTACAACTTTTTCTATAACTTAAGCATGTATTTCTCCTCATTTTTTTTCTTCCTTTCTTTTCACTCCATAAATCCAAGAACCAAACAAAGCCTAACTGTCAAAAGAAAAGCTGTTTGATGTATGAAGAGAGAAAAGCAGTGCCATACTGAAATATTTTTCATGAGCTCATAAGAAACATCCTGAGGTGTGTACGATTTCGGATGCCACTTTCCTTCAGACCAATCAACATGCGTTACAGACCAGTTCGCAATTCCACTAGGATCGACCATCTGAAAATAGACAAGGACAATTCATTTACTTTGATATGATTCCAAAACGGAACAATTCAGATGATGTATTGAGCAAAGGAAGCAACAGGTGGTACTAAATGTCCTCACGTAGAAAAAGGTCGGCAGGTAATGTTCATCAGAATAGCAATTGCGTCTGTCCATACCTGGCTGTCAAGTTCAAAAACATCAACATCAAACTATTGGTTCGATGAACTTCCTTGCGGCAAAATCCAAGATTTTCCTAATATCCAGAACATATATTAACAGAAAACACTTTCATGCTGGATACACTGCATACTACAACAATCTTATGATAAATAAGAAATATCCAAAGAACATTTATAAGATGACTGAAAGGGCCAAGTGCAGAACCACAACTATTCCAGTCCCCAACCCAGTCTATCTGCGCGAATTTAGATTTTTATTCAGTGATGAAATAGACCCCCAAAAACCACTATATCCCCCATTTCTTTAATTGGGCTACATGCACTATACTCCCCACCTAATGCGCTGGGTAATATATATTTTCACGACTGAGGAAGGCCATCCGCCATTTTTTATTTGGAGGGAAACTGACTTAGCCATTCAAGAAATGAAGTTTGAAGCTAATCTTCATATTCTTTGGACAAACCAAGCCAAGTTACCAATGAGGGAAATGGAGCAACGACAAACAAAGTGAAAAATGATGAGCCTTAGTCTTTCATTTTTTAGATGACAGGTAGGCCATCAAGAATTCCTAGGTTATATATAGAAATCATGGCATGCTAGAGTGGCCTTAACTATTCAAAGAATGAATGATGCCACTGTTGGAACGCGGCACAAGCAAATTTAACTCGAGTTACCAATGGCTATGGCATGTCTACATAAACATGTAAAGACTAATTGTTTGAGCCTGGTAAGCAAACTTTTGTTGCTCTAACATACTTAAACAAATTGGGTCAGCATATAAACCAATATATTAGAAGTAGCAGATGCAAGCCAAATATCAAATTATACGCAAAAAAAATAATAATAAATAAATAAATAAATAAAACAAAGGCGAAGCATGTTTAAGAACAGAATTAACCTTGCAGTAATCCCGAAATTTAGAGTAGTACAAATTGTCAGCCATTACTATCACAGCATGCTGGCGCTTCATTGTGAACCACTGTGCCAATTAAACAAGAAAACTTTACAACAGAACAATGGGAAAGGTTTTAAAAAAAAATTAGAATTAAGATGTAAAAGCCTCTTTGCTTGCAGGGGTAAGGCTGCGTACATCTCACCCTCCCCAGACCCCGCAATGGCGAGAGCCTCGTGCACTGGGTTGCCCTTTAAGATGTAAAAGCCATTGTATAACATTAATTTGCAATTGACTCTCGGCTCAATTAACTGTTCCAAAAGCCTATGTTATTTCCACTTTCCTTGCCTTGCTAGTTTGAATGGTAAATCAACCATTATAGACGTCCCTGATTTGAAAAGATTTTGAAACAAATTCCACATTTCTCATATTTTGGGAATAACACTAGCGCTAAGGCTGCTTACCAAGCATCTTTTATTTGAAACCAGAGAACTCCATCCAACAGAGGTATCACCTCATGTCAACTAGCACTGGCCTACTGGGGCTCCAGAGAAAAAGATGGATTGACCCATTGTCATTATATGCAGCGATATTTTTCCTGCATATTTCATTTTCTTTTTTTTTTTCCTATTTATCTTAACCAGATATCAACAATCCTAGCAAGCCCTATATCACCTTATATTGAGATTACGTAAGGTACATGAGGTACATTAAGCAATGTTTCCCCATTGATACTCAGAAAATTTTTTGCAGGAGCAAATAGTAATTTGTTTTCATGCTTGATTATATCCGAGTATGATTTAGTCCTCCCTCTCTATTTCTTTTTTCCCCTTTCTTCTTCCTTATCTAGAAACGCAAGCCACAAAGGACGAGACAACCCAGGCTAAGCCATGCCCAGCGAAGCCCAAGTAGGCTTGGCCTAATTCTTCCCTAGCAAGCTTGAATGGAGCTAGCCAGCTTATGCGGATCCCAGCCAAGTCTGACCGACTCGGACCAAGGGGCCAGCTTATGTGAAACAGGCAAGATCTTGAGCGCTATATCCATTTGGGAGTGGTTATATGCCGAGATTTCATACATGACAGAAATTAGAAAGAAAAATTAAATTAAATTAACCCCCGACACCTATACAAAATAACCACTTGGTTATAATTGGGATGAGCAAAATTCACAAATAATCTGCAGCTCCACGTGAAATGCGCTAAAATATACCTGTGCACCCTTCCGGAAGTCTTTAATCTCGACTTCAGGCAACATATGTTCTGAGTACCTACCACTTCCATGGGGACTAGGATCCTCAAAGCTATATTGAACAAAAAGTGTGTCATACATCCAACAAAACAAATTCAAATCTAAATCAATTTTCAATATGAAACCACCCCACTGGAGAAGGCAATGGAGCAATAGATTACAAGAATAGTTTGGTATTGAAACATCTACACAAGCAGTAAAAGGATCCTGTATATAAGAACTTTGAGCTTACCAGTCAACGAAGCTGATATTCGAGTACATCAGATAGTCATACACAGCATCAAAATCGTGTAATGGTACACAACTGCATTGCAATAAATAATTAATCAGATAATTAATAATAGCATTCAATCAATAACTAAGCAAACAAAAGATATTGTAGAGTAACCTATCATCCGGTTACCTATCAGAAAGTAAAACGAAATGCTGGTTGTCAGGGTCTTTGAGTGCATATGCCAATAGTCGAATTGTTTTGGTTCCAAGCGAAGAGTCCAGAGTTTGTAGAGAGTGTGGTGACTCGAATGATCAAACCAAATACATTGAATACATCAAACTCCAAACTCTACTCAGGAAACCAACTCGGTCTACCCCACATGTGCCGACCGCTCTAAAGGAGGTCAAGGGTTCGAAACTCTGGGGCCGAAGTAAATAAGTTGGAACGACACAAGTGGTTGGACGAACTGTATCCAGAGTATGGCGTTGTTTCAAATTCTACCACTCACTTGCCTCCCTTGGTGCACGTGTCTGGGGTTTGCCATCTATTCGATAGAACGGTGTTGCCATGCCGAACACTCTGTACGAAAAATAACGGTAAAAGTCCGAGCCATGAAAGACAGTTGGAGGGATTTGTCCCCATATCGCCAAAAAAAAAAAGGGAACCTTCTAGTGTGTGCACTTGCCGCCTAGCCAATACCATAAAATCGCCATTCTTTTCTAGCCAACTAAACAAAATTTACCATATTGGACCATCAAATTTGACAGTCTTCATAAGAATACGCAGTTAAATAAGAGCCTTAGCTCACCCAACTGCTAGGGCTCAGTATTAAATATTTGTTCAGCAGTTCTAGACTTCTAGTGTGTGCCCTTCTATATATAAATGTGCAATGTCCTTCCGAGTCAACTTAAATATACAAGCCATTTGAAAAACAAGATTACATGTGTCCATAAGCATAAATAACGTCACAATAATGAGACAAGTAAAGCAAGTTGTAAACAGGAAAAAAAAAAAAAAACTCATCAGCTCAAACAAAACAAAATTAAACAAAAAGATAATGGAGATAAATTGTGCATAGAGCGAGAGTGTACCTATGCATATTTGAACACACACAAACACAGGGCTACAAAACGACATCAACGTTCTCGTCCATCTAAGCTCCGAGTGCTAGTGATTGAATTTGGAGAGCGCTTCGAAGCCATCGATGTCAAACCCTTAGTATAAACCAAAGACTCTTGATCAACTCAAGCTTAATAATTCATACCTTCCAAGTGTTTTAGTAAAGAATATTATTGAAAAAGATAATAGCAATTGAAAAGCAATAGAAATTGTTAATCAACGGGTAAAACAACACTATAAGTCGTGTAATCGTATTTAGTTGTACTGAAGTAAAATCCAATGTAATTCAATTCAACTCAACCCTTAGAAACCTGCATCTCATTTTGTCCTAAAAAGTAGTTGCAACCACTAATCCATTCCCCACCTCCCACTTGACTGTACCATTGTTTGTAAAATCAAACTCATGTTACAATTTATAGAAAAGTAATGCTATGATTTTCAAATGTGAATTCAAAGTTTGTTTTCTAAACGCTTTGTCAATTGTAGCATATGCTATGGCAATGACAAGGCCGGCCCTTGGCACAAGCGGCTGCTTTAGGCCTCAAAAATTTTTATTTTTATTTTTATTTTCCTATACTTACCGGGCCTTCTCATTTTCTATACCTATTTTCTTCTAATTTCTATGAAACTTATCTTTTTTAGGCCTATTTTCTTCTATTTCCTTCCTAATTTCAATAAAACTTATCATTTTGAGGCCTATTCTCTTCTAATTCCTTCCCAATTTCTATGAAACTTGTCATTTTCAGGCCCATTTTCTTCTAATTCCTTCCTAATTTCTATAAAACTTATCATTTTCAGGCCTATTTTCTTCTAATTTCTTCCTAATTTCTATGAAACTTATCATTTTGAGGCCTATTTTCTTCTAATTTCTTGCTAATTTCTATGAAACTTATCATTTTTAGGCCTATTTTATTCTAATTTCTTCATAATTTCTATGAAACTTAGTATAGAGGCCTCATTTTTTAGGCCCCTTTGAAAGTTCGCTTGAGGCCTCGGACACTTTTTTTCATCTCAAGGTCGGCCCTGGGCAATGATCATGATGCCACAAACTAGTTTATGTGGTACTTCTCCCATAGCATTTGAAGTCAAGTTTTAAAAATCATAGCATTACTCTTTGTAGAAGAGGTTTACTTGAATTTTATTTCACTTCCAAAGATGTAAAAAGCCATAACATGTAACTATAAATATATGCATATAAAACTGACCCTGCGCATTTAGAGAAGAAAAGTACATGTACTACCATGCCATGTAATAATAAGGATTAAACACATACTTACATAAACACACTACATCTTTTACCCAAATCAAATGTAGTTCAACTTTGTAGATTTGATTAATGACGGTGACATGGAGAGTTGAAAGTCCATGGGTAACTATTAATATTCTAATCATGTAATGTACAAGCTAAGAAAAAACTTCTGAAATGTTGTAATTACACGCCTCTTGTTTTGTTAGAATAAAATCGATTTTTTTTCTCATTTTTTTTTATGTATTTATAGAGGCAAGGCATAGCCTAAAATCTTACTGCCAGAATCTTTGGCAAGACTCTTGAGAGACAGATTATAAGCTTTGACACTGATGAAGATAATTTGCAAATTTTTTTTCCTCGTCCATTAATTTACATGTACGAAAAAAGAAAGTAAAAAATACAGTTTCCCACCCACCAAGAAGCAAAGTTACATACAATCGTGTAACTTAGTGTTTACAATTACTTCTTTTATCTTTTGAGAGAAAAATAAACATCACACGGTAGTATCGGAAGGCAAATTTCCAGAGAAAAGGCACACCCTTTTCACCTCTCTATTCAGTATCAGAAGGCAAATTTCCAAAATGGAAGTTACATTAACAAAAAATGCATATGGGCAATAGAGTTCCATATGGACAAAAAAATGATGGTTTTTTTGTCAAGTCTTTCTTTCCTGTGAACAATATAAACAATATTATCTAAAGTTTTAATTAGGATGCTACATGAAGTTGAAACAATGGAGCCTTATCTAAGGTTTACATGTAGAGTCTGAGTCAACTTAATGCATCATAGTGTTGGGGCTTTCACCAACCAAATGTCTCTAATATACATATACCAAGGATAAAACACAAAAGTATGTCACTTGTACCTTGTGTTCTAGTTTGGAGGCATTGCCGATTTCATACTTGTAAAATTGTGTTTTGTTCCTTCACTAGTTTCTTTATTCCTCTCAGTAATATTAATTTGATGTTTAACAACATAACCAAAACTTGAAGACAACAGTTCTAAAGAATTCCCTCTAAGCTAATAAAAAAATGGTAACATCATGAGATTCAACTTAAGTAACAAATTTAGCAATTAAGAGTCTGTTTGGATTAGCTTATTTGGGACCAACAATCACTATCTGGGAGTATTTACAGATTTTAGTCCATTTGGGAAAAAAAGTAAGTAATAATCTAAAATCCCTAAAAATACAAATCCCTAAAAACACCAATATGAAATTCATAAAAAAAAACCACCAACATTTGTGGATGTTTGGCATAAACACACGCACATACCAAAAAACTCACACGAACACACACACGAACACGCAGTATATATATATATATATAGAGAGAGAGAGAGAGACCTGAAGAAAACCCAAAATAGTGCAACGAATGAGAAATTTGGGGGGCCGGCAGTGGTAGTGGTGGCAGTGGCGGAGGGAGGTAGGTAGGTGGTGTAGTGAACGAATGGGAAATTTGGGGGGGAAAAGGGGTCTTTTATTTGGCTCTAATGTGAGTCAGGCATTTCGTGTGTGTGTGTGTGTGTGTGTGTGGGGGGGGGGGGGGGGTTAGGTAGTGGATGGTCAGGGTCTCTAATTTTTATTTTTTTTTTCCTTTTTTTTTCCCTTCTTTCTTATACTAGTACTACTATATGAGCACTATTACACTCACACATTTTTTTACACATTTTTTTGACATAGTTTTAAATGCATGTACCATGTGTTGTATGAGTGGTGCACAGAAAAGTGTGAAAAATTCAAACAACACAAGGTGCATGCATTTAAAGCATATTGTGTCAAAAAGTGTGTAAAAAAGTATATATACCTAACATTATTGCTACTATATACTTCTTTCGTCCCATTTTATATATCCCTCTTAGGGAATCCAACTATTTAAGTGGACAAAAAAAATCTACAATTACTTTCCACAATTGCCCATAGTCATGCATTTTCTTTTTTTTTTTTTTTTTTTTTTGGTGTTGATTGCAAGGAAGGGTAGTTTGAAAAATTAAGTTAAATTTGCATACTAATTTAGGAAAGTGGACAATAATTTTGGGACATCCCAACAAAGAAAGAGGGACACATAAAATGGGACGGATGGAGTATATACTATATGTAATAAATATAAATTTAATCGTGTGTGTTTCATTTTATTTATATATATAAAAAAAGTTATGTCGTGCTTTCTAAAATTTGTACTGTCAATATCCTTCAATAAAATTAGGTTGATCCACACATAAATGTTACTTTATCTTTATTGTAAGGATATTATATGAAGTTATTAAGTTTTGAAGTTGACTTTCAAAAGTAGACACTTAGTTTGGGACGCAGTTTTAAAATCTGGACCGGACCGGTCGGTTGAACCGCTTGACCTGTGAACCGGTCCATGAAACTGACCAGTTTGACTAGTAACATTAAAGGCGAGCAGCGACGAGGCTAGTGGAGGTGAGCGGCGGCGACACTGGTGGTGGCGAGCGGCGCTGGTGGTGGTGGGTGTAAGAACAGTGATGGTGGGTGTGACCAGTGGTTTCTTTCTGAAAGTGTTTGAGCGGGCTGGGCTATATAGAGATGTCTATCTCCACTATTAGCAAAGTGCGCATCACAAAAAACTAGATTTGTTGTAGTGTGGTGAGGGGCTCGTGGTCGCAGCGTGATGGGAGGCTCATAGTCGAGGAGGCGGTGGTGTGGTGCTGCTTCGAGAGAGAGAGAGAGATAGAGAGAGACAGAGGGGCGCCACGGTTGTCCAAGAGGAGAGAGAGAGAGAGACAGAGACAGAGGGGCGGCGCGGTTTAGCCCTAACTTACAATAGTTTACAAACTTTCAATATTTTACAGATTTAGTTTTTTAATATTGGGCAAATTACACTTTAATCCATTAAACTATACACCTATTTTCAATTGGGTCCATAAACTTTTTTTTTTTTTTTTTTTACAATTGGGTCCTTGAACTTAAAAATTCATTCAATCAAACCCAAAATTCTGACACTATAGCTTAAATTATTCGAAATTGTCACGTACGTTGCACGTAATGCTTATCTGTCACATGTTAGGTTAAGACAAACACAAGAGACTGTGATTGGCTAAAAAATTATGTGATTTTGGGTATGATTGAATGCAATTTTGGATCTAGTTGAATGTGTTATTGAATTTGATTGAACGCGATTTTGGATCTTATTGAACACGATTTTGGATCTTATTGAACGCGATTTATGGACCCAATTGAAAGTTTAATATTAAGCCATTAACTTTTTTGTCTAAATTGTTGGTGAAAGATATTAGAACATTTATTTAGAGCAGTGCTATGCTTCCCAAATTTTCATCCCAAATGATGTTGAAATGGGATCATTGTAGAATCACTTCAACATCACAAACAATCAAAATCAATTGGGTCCACTACCACATGTGTTGAGTCCACACACATATTTATGAATTTAATTTTATTATACGCATGCCCATTAATTAAATTTACACACACATGCCTACAAATTAAATTTACACACATTATTTTATGAATTTAATTTTATCGATCATAATTAATTTTTATTATAGTCATTCCTCCTAATTTATTATAGTCATTCATTCTAATATTTCGTCGCCATAGACATCACATTAGAACTCACTTTAGGCAACAAATTTATATTTCATCGCCATAGTTATCACTTTTGGCGACGAAATATATAAACATCACATTACAACTCACTTTAGGCGACGAATTAATATTTCGTCGCTATAGGTATCACTTTTGGCGACAAAATATTATTTCGTCGCCATAAACATCACATTACAACTCACTTTAGGCAACGAATTATTAATTCGTCGCCATAGGTATCACTTTTAGCGACGAAAAAATATTTCGTCGCCATAGACATCACATTACAACTCACTTTAATTAGGCAACGAATTAATATTTCGTCGCCATAGGCATCACTTTTGGCGACAAAATATTATTTCATCGCCATAGATATCACATTATAACTCACTTTAGGCGACGAATTTATATTTCGTCGCCATAGGCATCACTTTTGGTGACAAAATATTATTTCATCGCCATAGATATCACATTATAACTCACTTTAGGCGACGAATTTATATTTCGTCGCCATAGGCATCACTTTTGGCGACCAAAGAATATTTCGTTGCCATAGACATCACATTACAACTCACTTTAGGCGACGAATTTATATTTCGTCGCCATAGGCATCACTTTTGGCGACGAAATATTATTTCGTTGCCATAGACATCACATCACAACTCACTTTAATTAGGCGACAAATTAATATTTCGTCGCCATAGGTATCACTTTCAGCGACGAAAAAATATTTCGTCGCCATAGGCATCACATTACAACTCACTTTAGGCGACGAATTAATATTTCGTCGCCATAGGCATCACATTTGGCGACAAAATATTATTTCGTCGCCATAGATATCACATTAGGCGACGAATCAATATTTCGTCGCCATAGGCATCACTTTTGGCGACGAAATATTATTTCGTCGCCATAGCCATCACATTACAACTCACTTTAGGCGACGAATTAATATTTCGTCGCCATAGGTATCACTTTTAGCGACGAAATAATAGTTCGTCGCTATAGACATCACATTACAACTCACTTTAGGCGACGAATTAATATTTCGTCGCCATAGGCATCACTTTTGGCGACAAAATATTATTTCGTCGCCATAGATATCACATTAGGCGACGAATTTATATTTCGTCGCCATAGGCATCACTTTTGGCGACGAAATAATATTTTGTCGCCAAAATTGACACCTTAGGCGACGAAACAGAATTTCGTCGCCAAATTTATGTTTTTTTCAGCCTCTTAGGCGACGAAATTTTATTTTGTCGCTAAAACTATACTTTTTGCGACGAAATTTAAATTTCGTCGCCATGTTTCGTCGCTAAAGCCCATTTTTGTTGTAGTGTTAGCCAACTCTTCTGGTAATTCCAACCGATATGCAACTGGACCAACTCTATCCAAGATCAGATAAGGCCCTACAAACCTCGGACTTAACTTGCCTCGCTTACCAAATCGTACGATACCCTTTAAAGGCGATACCTTCAAGTAAACATATTCACCTACCTCAAATTCCAACGGTCTTCTACCTATATCCGCATAGCTTTTGTAACAACTCTGTGCTATTTGTAGCCGTTGTTTAACTAACTTGATTTTGTCGGTAGTGATTTGTACAATTTCAGGCCCTATAAGTTGCTTTTCTCCAACTTCTGTCCAACACACCAGTGATCTACATTTTTGGCCATACAATGCCTCGTAAGGCGCCATACCAATACTCGTCTGAAAGCTATTATTATAAGAGAATTCTACCAATGGCAAGTGGGTCTCCCAATCTGATTTGAAATCCATAACACAACCTCGAAGCATATCTTCCAGAATCTGAATAACTCGCTCGGATTGGCCGTCTGTCTGAGGATGAAATGCTGTGCTAAAGTGCAAAGTTGTCCCCATTGCCTTTTGCAAGCCTTCCCAAAACCTAGACACAAAATCGTGTGTCTCGATATGACACAATGGATACCGGTGCCCCGTGTAGCCTGATAACTTCTCTGACATAAAGCTCTGCTAACTTTGTCGGATCACGAGTCTTGATTGGCAAGAAATGAGCTGATTTAGTCAATCGGTCAACGATCACCCAAATACTATCATTAGACTTAGGAGACCTTGGCAAACCTGACACAAATTCCATCGTGATATGCTCCCATTTCCATTCTGGTATTTCCAACGGTTGCAATTCACTAGCGGGTCGTTGATGTTCCAATTTTACTTGTTGACAAGTCGTACACTTGGCCACAAACTCGGCGACTTCCCGTTTCATACCACTCCACCAATAAACTTCCTGCAAATCTCTATACATCTTGGTACTCCCCGGATGTACGGAATACCTCGTAGTGTGCGCTTCTTTCATAATCTTGTCTTTCAATTCTTGAATATTCGGAACACATAATCGATTAATATACCTCAATACACTATTCTGAAAACTGAATTTCGGCCGTCTACCCTCAGGTAATTCTTCAACTATTTTCTTGAAATTTGGGTCCATGAGTTGACTCACCTTGATTTCTTCAATCAAGCTCGGTTGTGCCATCATAGCCGCCATTAAACCACCCTGGATTCTGGGAATTACTTCTAATTCCAGCTGTTTAAATTCTTTTACCAACTTCTCTTGGGCTGTTAAAAAATAAACCAAATTTTCTAACGACTTCCGGCGTAAAGCATCAGCAACCACGTTAGCTTTACCCGGATGATACTGGATCTTCAAATCATAATCCTTCATCAAATCAAGCCATCTCCTCTGTCTCATATTCAGTTCCCTCTGGGTAAACAAATATTTCAGACTCTTGTGATTGGTGAATATCTCACACGTTTCCCCGTATAAGTTGTGACGCCAAATCTTTAATGCAAAGATCACCGCTGCCAATTCCAGATCATGAGTCGGGTAATTCTTCTCGTGTGTCCTTAACTGCCTCAAAGCATAAGCTATAACTTTACCCTCTTGCATTAGAACACACCTGATGAAAAGCATCACTGTATATACTGAACCCTCCAGTACCCGATGGAATAGCTAATATCAGCGCTGAGGTCAACTTATCTTTCAACTTCTGAAAACAGTCTTCACATTCTTTACTCCACACAAAAGCCACATCCTTCCTCATCAATTGAGTCATCGGAGTCGCGATTCTAGAAAAGTCTTGAACGAACCTTCTATAGTAACCAGCTAACCCCAAGAAACTTCGAATTTCAGAAACATTTTTCGGTCTCGACCAATTCTTAATAGCTTCAATCTTCTATGGGTCCACAGAGACACCATCCATAGAGATCACGTGCCCAAGAAAAGTAACATTTGTCAACCAAAATTCACTTTTCTTCAACATACCAAATAGTTGCTTTTCTCTAAGTTGTTGCAAAACCAATCTCAAGTGTCGTTCATGTTCTTCTTGACTTCTAGAATATATTAAAATATCATTAATGAATACTATCACAAATTCATCTAGATAAGTCTTGAACACCCTATTCATCAGGTCCAAAAAAGCAGCTGGTGCATTCGTAACCCCAAATGGCATGACAAGAAATTCGTAGTGCCCGTACCGAGTCCTGAAAGCTGTCTTCTCAACATCTTCAGCTTTTACCTTCAATTGGTGATACCCAGATCTCAAGTCAACCTTAGAAAATACTTGTGCCCCTTACAACTGATCAAATAAGTCATCAATGCGCGGCAGTGGATATTTGTTCTTTATAGTCACCTTGTTGATTTCTCGATAGTCAATACACATTCTCATTGTTCCATCCTTCTTCTTAACAAACAAAATTGGTGCTCCCCACGGTGATACACTAGGCTGAATGAACCCCTTATCTAGTAGATCTTGCAGTTGAGTCTTCAACTCCTTCAACTCTACCGGAGCCATTCTATACGGTGTCCGTGAAATTGATTGAGTTCCTGGCATCACATCTATTCCAAACTCAATTTCCCTCTCAATCAACACACTAGGTAAGTCTTCTGGAAAAACGTCTGGGAATTCTTTTACTTACTGGTATATCCTCCAATTTCTAGTGTCAAGTATACTACACAAGAACCCCCGATATCCCTTTTTCAACAAACGACAAGCTCTGACAGCTGACACCATATAAGGCGGTGATGCTACACCTGTCCCTTGGAAACAAAATACATCCTGATTGGGCAATCAAAATGTTACTCCTTTATTTTCACAATCGATAATGGCGTGATTTGCAAATAACCAGTCCATCCCTAAAATGACATCAAAATGTTGAATAATCAATGGTACTAAGTCAACAGTCAAACTTTTACTATTCACATCAATTCCACATGCTTTAAAGACACCCGAACTTACTAGTGGAGCTCCCGATGGAAGTGAAACAGACAAATCATAATCTAGTAGTTCTAAGGGCTTATCCAAATATTTAGCAAATGGGTGTGAAACAAAAGAGTGAGTTGATCCTGAAGCCAGCAATACTCTAGCAGGTAGTGAACAAATAGAAAGTATACCCGAAACCACAGTGTCAGCGGCAGTGGTCTCCCCAGGCTTGAGCTGAAAATACCTTCCTTGTCGTTGCTCCCTCCCTTAAGATTGTTGCTGAGGTGGCCTCTGGCTTGGTGCACTTCCCACAGATGAACTAGAACTTCCTGGTGCTCTCTTTGGGCAATTACGCTCCCGATGCCCCAGGTCACCACACAAATAACACCATATTCTGCTGTCATCTACACCTTGTCTCTAAGTAATACTTTGTCTTGGTGTACTTTGCCTTGATAGATTAGGACAATCTCTTTGCCACGTGTCCTGGTCGTCGACAATTGTTGCAAATGGTAGGAGATAAATTGCACACTCCCCAATGATACTTACCACAAGTTTGACATCTAGGCTTGTTGCCCCCACTTCCCGATGAACTCCCCAAATTCTATCTCTTGGAACTACCCTGTCCCTGAAATTGACTACCTCCTGGCCTCTTGAATTGTTGACTTTGCCCTAGTGACAACACACCTCGCTCAGCAATTAAAGCCACATCTAACACTTCTGAATACGTCGATAGTCGGTGTGTATCTACTTTTTCCCTAATTTTATCACGAAGTCCTTCTTCGAATCGTCTTGCCCGAATAAACTCGTTCGGAAGTAAATCCACTGCAAATCTAGCCAAACTTGTAAATTGAGCTGCGTAGTCCCTAACACTCATATTACCTTGACTGAGATGAGAAAATTCCCGTGACTTCTGATCACTGAAAGATCAAGGAATATATTGCTTTCAGAACTCCTCTATAAACCCATTCCAGATAGTTGGTGCTCCTTGCCTTAGTACTGATGTCCACCAATTTTGTGCTTCTTCTTTTAGAGTATCTGAGGCAAACAAGACCTTCTGTTCCTCTGTACATGGCAAAGCACGAAAAATTCTCTTCATATCGGTCAACCAATGGTCAACCTTCATCGAATCAGGTTCTCCTTTAAATTGCCCTGGCTTTTGCTTGTAGAACATGGCAATAGTTGTTGATTCTGTTCTTTGTTCTGGATTTGATGAGCTCGGTCCCTCCTCGGTAACTCGAGTTTCAGCCACTTTTACCAACTTTTCCATAACTATTTCAATTCTGTCCATACGGGCCGAAGATGGGTTCTCATCTCCAGACATCCTTGCCTAGCACCCACAACAAAGTATATACATACATGTTACTTTTAAATAAATTACAATGCATGTTAAATAACATTTTAAAGCATGCTAAATAAACATGTATACATGATTGTACAACTACGTGTCATTGTGTGCACACTCACGCGTCGTCACTCGTCCCCAAGGCTCTAGCCTATTGCTCTGATACTAAAAATTATCACACCCCAACACGCCCCCGTGGGCTAGGACGCGTGTAACAAAGAAAACAAACCAAACAATCATTTTTAACGTTCCGAAAATAACATTTTAAAGTGAGATACCAGGGATAAAATAGCTTTTTATCAAATAAAATAATAAAAAGAAATAAAATATAGTTTTAAAATCATTGAATGGTACTTGGACAGAGTTCCCCCTATTACAGCACCAATTCCCCCTGTTAAACAAGAATTGCAATACCAAAATACCACCAAAACACTTAGAAAATACTTTTAAAACTTCAATCCACAATTCATATTACAAGGATTTAATAAAAACTAAAACATAAACTTATCTCCAAAATTCAAACACTAGAAATATAACCACTCATATAAGCTCATTTACATATGAACATATTAAACAAAACCATTAACCTCGAGCTATCCCAAAACCACCCACAGTTCAGCGCTTCTCACTGTGATGTTTGTCCGAACCTACGTGGTCATTAGCCACAAAAATTGAATAAGTTTTCACTTAGTGAGTACGTGGTACTAATCATGCAATTGGAGTAATTAATGAATCATAACACCAATTATGTATTCACAACAATAAATGGTCGCAGGCATGTCAAGTAATTAACCACCATCGTTCTGGACCCTTGATTCTGGGCCATTCTCACTTTTCCTGTCGCATATAGCGAAATCACACTCATTCATTTGTGACCGTAGTCAATTCGTTCATGTGGTCGTCACCACTATCCCCTTTTCTCTGAGGATTTCAACATCTCTCTGTCCCTTATATATGGGCTAACTAATGGTGATTATCATTTGAAGACCCTTTGACCCAAATAAGCACATAAGCAACTCAACATGTCAACATGGCAATTTCATCATTTTTGGACATATTTTTAAATAATAATTAATCACATGCTTTTTTACTTAATCACAATTAAGCAATTTAAGCATTCACTTACAAATAAATAACATTAAACATCCAATTTTGGGATTAGTACACTCACCTCACAAATAGGTCCAAAATAAGCTAAGAATTTCCAAATTCCTTCGCAAAACTAGCTCTAGGTATTCCCAATGATATTCCTACATATATAGGTCACATATATGTATCACCCCTCAAAATGGGTTGCAGAAAAATATTACCAAAATTGAAAAAGAAAGACATAGAAATAACCCTCTCACCTCCACGAGTCCGAATATGACTTCGGTTCGCGAAATAGAGATCGAACGGCGAAGTTACGGCGACGAACGGCGCGAAACCCCTTTTTCTTTCTTCCTCTCTTCTCTCGCAGACTCTCTGGAACTCTTCTAATTCTTGTTTCTTTTTTTTTTTCTTTTTTTTGTTTTAAGTAATGACAAGACAAACTTAAGGATGTATATCTCATCCAATTTTCTTCTATTTGCATTTACACCCCCCACTACTTTCCAAAGCTTATTATGAAATCCCCTAACAATTATATTAACTACCCAAATATATATAAGTGGGTATGTGTCTATGTCACGTATGGGTCCCAAATGTGGTCCCAAATATTTTATGAAGTTGCTAATTAACATACTGGTTATGAATCCAATTCCTATTCGTTGTCACATAGGTACCCAAACTGGTACCATAAAGGCTACAACTAACAATAAAATATTAAAAATAATTTAACAAATATTCATTTAATCACATAAATGCAACTAAATGCAATTTATCCAATCTGGAGCTCCCGTGGGTCCCACGTCATATCTATCAAACTGTGCCCTGTATCAAAGCACTTATCACATCGGGGTAACTAGAACTTACCCAAATATTACCTGCAATTAATTATATTAATTAATGCATGACAAATAAATATTACTTCCATTTTCTGGGTACGGGTATTACAACAACAAATGCACATAAATGATAAACATACTCACATTCACATCTCTACATTTCATACTAGTGTCCGGAGTCTCACATGTACATTTCATACTTCTAATCCGCGACTCCTCGCCAATAAGTCCACGCGAAAAGGTAAGACCCACGATTCTTTTCTTCAATTGTGCGACCTTAATGCCTATATCGGCTCCACAAGATGGCTTGGTAACCACGTGCTCCTTTGACCAAAATAACAACTCAACATACTCAATTCACATATCACCATGCTTTCGGTAATCGAAACATTTCTCAGTGCCATTGGGCCTACTTATCAATATAATTGCCCAATATGAACTACACAATATATATATCTATAAACTAACACATGCTTTTCATACAAAACATGAATACATGTCAAGAAATCATTCCAAAACGTATAGTTGAATCACGCACCTCCGATTTATGCTTCTAAAATATGATCCAAGAAAAACCCAAGTATAAGGACCATGCAGAAGTCCGTCTAGTACAAATCCTATCGATCAAAAATCCGATTATCAACTTTTTATGAAAATTCTAGAAAATGTCTTTTCGAAAAACTTAGCCAAGCATGGCCTAATGAGTATCAAAACGACGGCCTTACCTCGAGGAGTTCGAATGTAAATTTTTGAAGAAAATAAACGGGCAGAAGTCCGTCGTTTGTCTTCGTGAAACTCTAAGCAACCCAATCCCTCTTTTGGCCTCCTCTTGAAACTTATGTTAGAAGTTTTATAAAAATCTCAAAGTCCTCTCTATCTATATATATTCAATACTTTCGAAAATTGTGTTTACCTCACCACGAGTTCTCAAAACTCCTAATTATTCTTTAAAACTTCTTATACGCCTAATTCACCACTTCACGAGTGAAAACTAAAAATTATAAAAGTTTTCGTCTAAGTTCCATTTGGTTACTAAAACGCAAGTTTCTACATGACTTTTACGAAATTACTAATTAGCCTAACAAATTAATAGCACGTTAATTCGTCCTCACCAGGATGCTAAAATTAACAACAGAAATAAATTCTAAACTAGAAATAATACAAATAGTGAAATACACAGATAAACATTTATTTTTAGATAAACATTTAAGGTATTCCACAGTGAACGTTTGATAATTGGAGAGACTTCACAACAACAAAACACTAATTCTACACCGTCTCAAAGGGTTCTCTTACATAGATACCCAAATCAACTTGTGAGTCAAACTCACTCAAACATGTGCCACAAATGCACAACATCTCACATTATCATGCATGACAATGTAATGAAATGCAATAACACGTATACGAGTGTTATAATTCTCTTCCCCTTAAGAGAAGTTTGTCCCCAAACTTGTACCTCATGTATCGAAAAGGTGTGGATACTAAGTACGCATATCATCTTTTATTTCCCACGTCATCTCTTCCGTCGTTTGGCTATGCCATAACACTTTCACCTTCGATATCACCTTATTTCATAAGACTTGATCTTTTTGATCCAAGATCTCTATCGGGTACGCAACATACGTTAAATCATTCTGAATCTCATTTGGCGTCGTAGTCATCACTTGCTCTCTATCTTCTGTCAATTATTTCTGTACTAATGATACATGAAACAAGTTATGAACTTGAGCATACTCATTCGGCAAGTTCAATCGATACACTACGGGTCCATCTCTCCCAATAATCTCAAAAGGTCCTACATACCTTGGATTGAGTTTTCCGTATCTCCCAAATCTAGTAATCCCCTTTGAATGTGACACCTTCAAATACACCAAATCTCCCACATCAAATTCCAACGGTCGCCTACGCTTGTCGGCATAACTCTTATACTTACTCTGAGCTATCAATAACCGTTGACTAATTATTTTTATCTTATCCGTCATCTCTTGCACAATTTGTAGTCCTTCAATCATTCTTTCTCCGACTTCCGTCCAACTAATCGGTGAAATACATACACGACCATATAAAGCTTCATAAGGACCCATCCCAATACTTGACTGAAAACTGTTGTTATACGCAAACTCAATCAACACCAAGTGGTCTTTCCAATCACCTTGAAAATCGAATACATCTAAACGAAGCATGTCTTCCAAAATTTAGATTACTCTTTCCGATTGACCATCAGTTTGAGGATAAAAAGCGGTACTAAAATGTGATTTAGTACCCATTGCTTCTTGCAAAGCTCCCCAAAACTTCAATGTAAAAATATTATCTCTATCCGAAACAATAGAAACTGGTATACCATGTAGTCTCACAATCTCTTTGATATACAACTTAGCTAAACTTCGGCTTAGTTGTTCGAAGTGTTAGGAAATGCGATGATTCCGTCAAACGGTCAATAATCACCCAAATAATAATATTTGATTTCTTCGACCTCGAAAACCCACTTACAAAATCCATTGTAATGTATTCCCATTTCTATTCGGCTATCAGTAACGGTTGTAACAATCTCGAAGGTACTTGGCGTTCGGCCTTCACCTGTTGACAACTCGTACATCGTGAAACGTAGCGTGCTATTTCTCTCTTCATTCCCGACCACCAATAAACATGTCTCAAGTCTCTATACATCTTAGTGCTTCCCGGATGAACGGTGTACTTCGTATTATGTGCTTCCTCTAGGATGTTCCATTTCAACTCTTTCTCATTAGGTATACAAATTCTAACCCTCAATCTCAAAATATTATTTTCAAAAGTAAATCCCAGTTGCTTGCCCATCGAAATCTCATCACAAATCTTCTTCAAAGCTACATCTTGAAGTTGTTTCTCCGTGATCTCGTGACTCAATAGTGGTTGTGCCACAATCATTGACATCAAGGCACTGTTGATCCTTAGAATCATTTCAAGTTCCAAATTTTCCATATCTCGAATCAACTCTCTTTAAGAAGTCACGTCCAAGGTTGTGTTGGTTAGTGCTTTACGACTAAGAGCATCGGCGACTACATTCGCCTTGCCCGGATGATACTGAATTGACAAATTATAGTCCTTCATCAACTCTAACCATCTCATTTGCCTAATGTTCAAATCTCATTGTGTGAACAAGTACTTCAAACTCTTATGATCAGTATATATCTCACATTTCTCCCCGTATAGGTAATGACGCCAAATCTTCAATGCAAAAATTACAGCGGCCAATTCTAGATCATGAGTCGAATAGTTCTTCTCGTGCGGTCTAAGCTGTCTTGACGCATATGCAATGACCTTGTCACCTTGCATAAGAACACAACCGAAACCTTTATATTAAGCATCACTGTGAATGATAAACCCTTCCATTCCCGTTAGAACGGCTAAGATTGGTGCCTTCACTAGTCGACCCTTCAACTCTTGGAACCTTTCCTCACATTTTGAACTCCATACAAACGCACCATCTTTCATCATCAACTGTGTCATCGACATTGCAATACGCGAAAAGTCTTTTACAAACCTCTGATAGTAACCAGCTAATCCTAGGAAACGTCGGTCTCAACTAATTGGTAACTATTTCTATCTTCTGAGGATCTACTGAAATTCCTTTCGCAGACACCATACGTTCAAAAAAAGCAATCTCTGTCAACCAAAACTCACACTTCTTTAATTTCCTAAACAATCTCTTATCGCGTAATCGTTGTAAGGCTAATCGCAAATGATGTTTGTGATCTTCAACACTCTTGGAATATATTAGAATGTCATCTATGAATACAATAAAAAACTCACCTAAGTAGTCCTTGAAAACACTATTCATCAAATCTATGAAAGCAGCTAGTGCATTAGTTACTCTAAACGGCATGACCAGAAATTCAAAGTGACCATATCTAGTTCTGAAAGCTGTCTTCTCAACACCTTCTTCCTTGACTTTCAACTGATGGTAGCCAGATCTCAAGTCGATCTTTGAAAATACCTGAGCTCCTTGCAACTGATCAAACAAGTCATCTATTCGCTGCAACGGATACTTGTTCCTGACGGTCAACTTATTCAACTCTCGATAGTCGATGCACATACGCATTGTCCCATCCTTCTTCTTCATAAACAAGACTGGAGCTCCCCATGTCGAAATACTAGGTCAGATGAAACCCTTCTCAAGTAGCTCTTGTAACTGAACTTTCAATTCTTTAACTCTACTAGTGCCAATCGGTACGGTGCATTGGATACCGGTTGATATCCTGGTACTACTTCTATTGTGAACTCAAGTTCTCTCTCAATCATTATGTCGGGTAACTCATTGGGAAAAACATCTAAAAATTCTCGAATTACTGGAATGTCTTCTACTAGTGGTCCAAGAACTCGTGTGTCAACAATCGAACATAGAACCCCGAGCAACCTTTCTTCAACATCTTACTCGCTTAAATCGTCGATATCAAGTACGACGGTATAGTCTCACCTTATCCTGAAAAGTAAACTCTTCTCGTCCTGACAGATAGAAACTAACCCATTTCTTCTCACAATCGACCTTAGCTTGATTAACTGACAACCAATTCATGCCCAAGATAAAATTAAAGAAATCAAATCAATGCTCAAGACCTTATCGCATATCTTGATCTCACACGACTTGACTATCGAAGAAGTTACTAATGGTTTACTAGTGGGTATACGCACAAATCATATCCTAACGGCTCGGACTTAATAGTTAAATGTTTAACAAAATCACAGGACATAAATGAATGCGTTGAACCAGAATCCATGAGCATACGTGCAGGGTATGAACAAATAGGAAGAATACCTGATACGACCGTATCATCCGTATTCCTCGGCCTAAGCTGAAAATATCGCCCTTGTTGTTGCGTGACTCCTTTCCATTTATCCACTCAGGGTTCTGCCCTTGATCCACTTGGCACACTCGATGCCCTGGTACTCATTCTCGGTTGTCTCTTACTCGAACAGTTCTTCGCTATATGCCCTAGTTGTCCATACTCGAAACATTTCCCCCTCATCTTTGGGTTGTAGCTTTTGGTATTCGAGGTTGTGTTCGGTGTGATTAGATTTGTGTTCAAATGACAGTTTCTGGATATGTGCCCCAGTTGATTGCAAAGGTAGCAGGTGCTCAATAGATAGCAAATCCCCTTGTGTCGCAGGTTATATGTCGAGCATAATGGTCTCGAGTCTCCGACGAACATACTCCCTCCTTGGCTTCCCACATACGATCCTGAACTTTGCGTGAACAATTTCTTCACATTACCTTGACTCTTACCCCTATTGTCGTTTGCTCTCTTCCCTTATTGCTCTTGTCAATATCGATCGACACTCTTCTCAGCTATGCGGGCGGCTTTCTCAACTTGAGCGATGGTCGGGTGTTGCAACATGTCTACACGGCTATGGATAATCTCCCTAAGCCCTTCGTCAAACTTACGAGCTTTATCCTTATTAGTCAGAATGGTAGATTTCCCAAAATGTAGCAAAGCGATATAACGAGAAACATACTCACTCTCAGTCATGTCTCCCTGGACTAAACTCGTAAAATTATGACGTTTCTGAGTATGCGCAGATCGTGGAAAGAAACACTTGTTGAACTCATCCTTAAATGCTTCCCACGTAGTCAGATTCCCTTGTTCGAGTACATTGTTCCACCAATCCAATGCTTCGCCCATTAACGTATCGGATGAACATAAAATTTTCTCCTCATAGGTTCAGATTATCGTACGAAAATGTCTTTCCATATCCATCATCCAATGATCGGCCAAGTCTATGTCAACTTACCCATGGTACACGGTCAACTTCCATTTATGAAACTGTTCTACGATCGTGTGTTGAGGTTGTGGTACTGGTGGTGCATTTATATAGCGAATTTAGACCGGTGGAGCCTGAACATTCATCTGATCTCATTCACTTACGGATTGAACAAAATTTCCCACCATATTTACTATCTGATCCATACACGAATATGGTGACAATTCTCTTATCGGCTCATGATCAATCATGACGGATTAAGTATTCGCCCTGTTGAGTAGAATGCATAAAGACTATGCATGCTATACCACAACATACATATGCTCAGTTCGTCACAATCAATATAACAATATTATCGTCATGAACATGCACTCCACTCGACGTCACTCAGCATGTAACGTCACTCGTTCCCAAGGCTCTAAACTTAAGCTCTAATACCACTAGATGTCACAGCCTAGTCCCACAATAGTAGAATCGAAACCCGTGGTACGCCATCGACGCTCTTCCTACTATTTTAAAGTTGTAGCATCGGAAAAAGAACTTTAAAGATAACAATGAGTAGTTGCTCTTTTGAAATAATACACCTGAAGTTAGTAAAATCCGTATAAATTTGAAAACGTAATTATATTTTGAACGAAGGAATTTATATTCAAAGGGGTCCCAAAGGCGCCCTAAGAATCAATCAAAACATTTAAATAAGTTGCGGAAGGGGTATAAAATATTTTCATGCAGGGGTCATTTCGACCGGTCGAGATGTCCCGTTCGACCGGTCAAGTGACCCCTCGGCAATAATCCTTCACGGTAGAGGGCACTTCGATAGGTCGAACTGTCCCCTTCGACTGATCAAATGTCTCCTTGACAGCAATCCTTCTTGCACTAGGATATTGCCTAAGGTCAAGCGACCCTTGCAATTGTAACATACCTCAATATTAAATCAAGACATGAAGTCAACAAATAAAACATTTCAAAACGCGAACTCGAGGGTTCGGATTATCAACTTTTTTAATGAAAATTCAAGAAAATGTCTTTTCAAAAAACTTAGCCAAACATGGCCTAATGAGTATCAAAACGATGGCCTTACCTCAAGGAGTTCACATATGAATTTTGAAGAAAATAAACGGGCAGAAGTCCGTCGTTTGTCATCGTGAAGCTCTAAGCAACCAAATCCCTCTTTTGGCCTCCTCTTAAAACTTAGGTTAGAAGTTTTATAAAAATCTCAAAGTCATCTCTATTTATATATAGGCAACACTTTCGAAAATTGTGTTTACCTCACCACGAGTTCTCAAAACTCCTAAGTATTCTCCGAAACTTCTTATACGCATAATTCATCACCTCATGAGTGAAAACTAAAAATTAAAAAAGTTTTCGTCTAAGTTCTGTTTGGTTTCTAAAACGCAAGTTTCTACATGACTTTTATGAAATTGCTAATTAGCCTACCAAATTAATAGCGTGTTAATTCATGCTCACCAGGATGCTAAAATTAACAACATAAATAAATTCTAAACCAGAAATAATACACATAGTAAAATACACAGGTAAACATTTACTTTCAGATAAACATTTAAGGTATTCCACAGTGAACGTTTGATAATCGGAGAGACTCACAACAACAAAACACCCATTCTATAATGTCTCAAAGGGTTCTCTTACACAGATACCCAAATCGACTCATGAGTCAAAACTCACTCAAACATGTGCCACAAATGTACAACACCTCACATTATCATGCATGACAATGTAATGAAATGCAATAACACGTATACCGGTGTTATAATACGACTCTTAAAGCTTAGGGTACAAGGTCCCTTAGCTCAGTATAGACCTAAGTACAAGAAAACAGGAGTTTTTACCAAATTGCCTCGAATCGCTCGGGCGAATTTTATTCAAAAAGGCCATGTGGACATTTAAAACAAATTTCAGAAAAATGCACTGGTTGCGCGCGTGGGCCGCTCGCACAAGTCGTGCGCGAGCTGCAAACCAGAACTCCATTGTTGTCTTCTTCGAAGCTCTGTTACTTGACCATTTTCAAAACTTAATCAAAACAGTACTTTCAATATATGAAACTCTTCGTTTTTTCGCGTGGATTCAAAACATAAAATCAGAATTTCATGAATCGAATCATAGCTCTCGATTTAATAAAAAAATCGAAAGTCGGTAAAACTTTAAATCGACTGTTCGTCGCAACCGTAATGAATTAGCTTCTAAAATTTGAAACAAAGCCTCGTGGGATCGAGACCTTTCATTTGTTATAAAGAAATCGAGTTTTCGTTACAGTTTTTCTGCTAGCTATTTTCGGACCCTTAAATGATATATATATATATTCAATATATATTTATATCAACTGAGTTTATATAAACTGAAATCGTCTTTAAATTGGTATAGAGATCTTACCCCAAATTGAATTTCATAAAGGTAATAAGAGAATTCCAAATAACCAAGCCTTGATTTCAATTTCAAACCATGTATCACCTTGTATATATATTATAAGAGTATATATATATATATGTGTGTGTGTGTGTGTGTGTGTACAATCGAGAGAGAGAGAGAGAGAAGAGTTGAGATGAGAGAGCAAAGAGTTGCTGGGACTTGTGTTGGGGGTGGGTAGTATATATAGGAAATTGGGATACTTGGCCACCATGTGACTTGCAAAAAAATAAGATACGGGGTATTACAACTATAGTCTAAATAATGTCCATATATAGATAACACTTATATGGATTAATAGAATGCATGCTAATACAGTTACCATGCATAAGACATAAGGCACAGTATTACTGAAGTGATGTCCTTTTTTAGGAACCAATTAATTTTTATTATTGTGTCATGTTTTGATTACTAGATTAGTATTCCTGATTTGGAATAAATACTTACCACCGACCCTTGTGGCCGAGTGGCATTCCTTGCTCTATTGGAAAGAGCAGGGTTCAATCCTTGCTCCATGTAAAATCCATTGCTTATTTGTAAGGGGTAGATGTAGTTCTGCCCGTGTTGATAGAGCAGCAGGCTAGTGCTCACTCTTTTTAGGTCATGGGTTCACGCTCTGACCCTACCCCATCCCCTTAACATACTAACCACTAACCCCTACTGATGTGTATACATTTGCGAACAAAAAAAAAAAGAATAAATACTTCCATTAGCTACTTCCCAAGGGTAGAACCTAAAATTTTTACTAGAATGGGCTAAACTATAAATGTTAGACCAAACATTTAGGAGAACTAGATTACAATTAGATTAAGATTTGCATACAAGTTCATTTTTTTCAACATTTGCAATGGACGACGACAGACTGTAGCCCACCTCTAGCTCAACCTATGCTACTTCCAGGGCCGATCTTGGTAGTATGCCTTCAAGCGGGCCAGTGGCTGCATTGGGTCCAATTTTAGGCCTATATTCTTCTAATTTCTATGAAAGTTATTATTTTTAGGCCTATTTTTTTTTCTAATTTCTTCCTAATTTCTATGAAACTTATCATTTTTAGGCATATTTTCTTATATTTTCTTCCTAATTTCTATGAAACTTAGGCTTAGTTTGGCCCCCACATGGCTTTTTAAAAGGAGCTTATGAAATTTATTACTAAATTGTTTGATAATTTTATACAAGTGACACACTACTCTTCAAAAAGACATCATGAAACCAAAATGCAACCTTGAGCTTTTAAAAGCTCCATTCTAGAGCTTTTAAAAACTCCCCCCCCCCCCCCCCCCCCCCCCCCTCTCAAAAAAAAAAAAAACCCTAAGTTCAATTTTTGCAAAGCTCATAAACTAGTTACCAAATGAATTAACATGAAATTATACTTTAAAAAAGGAGAAGCACCAAAATGGGGGTCAAACTAAGCCTTAATATAGAGGCCTCATTTTTTAAGCCCCTTTAAAAGTTCACTTTAAGTCTCAAACAATATTTTTTGTCATCTCTAGGCCACCGCGCCTTGTCTACTTCCTATAAAGTTGGACAATTGTCTGAAAAAGAAATAAAAATAGTGGAAATATGTTAAAAGTATTGTTGCTTTGTACATATCTAATCGTTTTAAGGACTTGAGAAGAGTCAAGTAATCCAGAGTCCCCAATATTCCATGCTCAACTTTTTTAAGGGCGGAGTAATTGGACGGTTAGGGTTGGCTCTAGCTCTTTTTAGATTTTGAAAAATTCTTTTCTGTATGTAATGTATTGATTAATTGGCAAATTATAGTAACACCCTTAAACTATGACCGTTTTTCATTAACACTTCCTAAATTTTAAAACGGAATAAACTCACCCCTAAACTATCATTTGTTGACACCAAAACCCCTTCTTCAGGGGGTGAGTTTTTCATTTTGGATAGATCAGGGGTGAATCTGTTCAGTTTTAAAGTTTAAAGGATATTAGTGAAAAATGGTCATAGTTCAGGGGGTGGTGCTGTAATTTACCCTTGATTAATTTTGCTTTAATCCACATGTATAGCCTCTCTCTCTATTTTTTTTATCTTTCAATTTGCCCCCTCCAAATGTATATAATATATAGGTTAAATTACAGCTGCAACCCCCCCCCCCCCCAGGGATGGCAACGGGGCGGGGATGGGACGGGGTACCCCTTCCCCACCCCCGATCCCATCCCCACCCCCCCCCCCCCCCCCGCCCCGCCCCGCCTAGCCTAAGGATACGCTCACCCCGCCCCGTCCCGAACTGTGGTTGATCCCGACCCCAACCCCAACCCCGACCCCAACTAGCAGTAGCCATCCCGACCCCGCTCCGTCCCTACCCGTTTAATAACTAGTTCGAAAAAATCCCAACAAAAACTCAATCAGTGGATACAAATCAGACCCAAAATTCTAGAAAAGATCCAAGAATCACAACTACGCATGAAAACAATACCCAAAAATTGAAAGAAAATAATGAAGAAAACTGGACCTGCTTGCTGGGTTTTCATCAAATAATCATCTAATGCAATCGGTGGCCCTTCTTTTTTCGCAAGTCATGGTGGCCCATCTGATGCAACCGGAGAACCTTCGGCAACAACGACGGCCTCTGACGCCGATCTAATGCAACCGGACAAGCTTCGACAACAATGGCGGCCTCCAACGCCGATGATCGGAAAAGTCCCTACTGAAAGTCTACAATGGTCTCATATTCTCTAGAACCCTCACTTTCTCTCTCTAGCTAGTATAGCATCGTGTTTTGTGCGAGAGAGTTACAGTAAGGAAATAGGAAGAATTTGGGACTCTTCTCTCAATTGATGAACTCAGCCATTCAGGGTTTTGTGACATTTGTGAAGGAAGCTTCTAGTATGTCATTTTCTGGCCATTGGATGAGAAATGCACTTGATGGCTGCGATTAGCTCACTAAAATAGACAACCTCATGTAATAACACGAACTACTATAACATTATACATATATTGATGTATATAATCGGGGCAGTCGGGTTTTTACCGCTTGACCCCGAATCCGAACCCGAACCCGAACCCGACTCGGGGTTAAGTTGATACATCCCATACCCGCCCCTACCCCGTTTAAACTCACCCTATACCCTACCTATTAGGGGCGGGGCGGGAAACCCGGAAAACCCACCCAATTGCCATCCCTACCCCCCCTCCCAAACTGTGACCATTTTTCACTAACACCCCCTAAACTTTAAAACTGGATAGACTCACCCCTGAACTATAAAAAAAAATGAATAAATTCAACTCTGAAGAAGGGGGTGTTAGTATCAATAAAAGATAGTTCTGGGAGTGAGTTTGTTCAGTTTTAAATTTTAGAGGGTGTTAATAAAAAATAGTCATAATTTAGGGGGTGTTACTGTAATTTACCCTAATAGATATTGGCCAATTTTAATGTAACTCACACCTCATTGTCTTACTTTTCTCAAAAGAAATTTGGACTCCGCCATTAAACATATTCCAGTTTGTGGCCCTACGAAAGCACTATTGGGAAAAAAGTACACTAATACTAGTACTTAAGAGGACACTATAATGCGTAATGTTATGCTTCCCATTTCAAAAAATATTTTTCACACATGTGGTTGTAGACCTCCCTTCATAATGATAGAATCACTTTAACATCAACTAATCAAAATCAATTTGGCTCATTGCCACATATACGTGTTGGGAAGCACTTTTGAAAAAAAAAAATTTGGCAAACATAACATTACTCCACTATAATACTATCAATAATAGTAGGGGCACAAACACTTTACACAAATACTTACAAACACACTTTATCTCTCTCTTAAGTGATACTGTGAAGTCCAGATAATTTCAATAGACCCTACAGTACAATATAAGAGAGAAATAGAGTGTGTTTATAAGTATTTGTGTCCCAAATATTATCCTAATACTATAATATCAATAGTACTTGTAATGGTACTCTGAAAGGACTAGAACAAAGGGTCCCTGCGGAAAAATGACAGCTTCTTCATAAAAGATGGACCCCTCCACATGACAATGTGGAGGGCCTGGTACAATAACAGCCCAACTTTTTTCTGAGATACCGATCTGAACTTAGACGTCTTGATCTATCCTCGGCCCATTCTATGCTGATATGATTTAAGGGTCCGCTTAATAACGTATGGATTTTTCAAATTTCTTCGGTTTTTTTTTTATAACTAATACGGAGTATTAAAAAATCGAAGGTGTTTGTTGGATATTTTAATAAAAAATGTATATACAAACTTTGCTTTGAAGCTGTGTAGTTAATGCTTTTAACTAAAGCATTTTATAGCTATTCATCTCTAATATATGTTTGGTAATTCTAAGAGATTTTAAGTTTTAACATGCATTGAATCCAATTTGTATGAAAGTTTTATGGGTTATTATCCCACGGATACAACACCTATGTTAAATGATTACTTTCCAAACAGTTACAAAGTTAAAGAGAAACTGATGTTTTGTTTTAATATAATAAAAATCATTACAGGAAAACTATATGTACATATGTCTCTATGGGGTGCAGTGTTTTTTAGTCTCTATCTTGAGGTTGCAATAAACAATTTGCTTTTTATCCAGCAAGCAATATATACTACGTTCAAAAGTATTTTACTTTTCCATATGAGTATTGTTTGGGTAAAGAAGGCACTTGTGACCAAATTTTTTGTCACTTTAAATTGTGCAGACATCACTACATCATATGGGCAAATTTGTAACAGACAGATTTTATGATTTGTAATGGATATACCCATTACTAATTTGTAACGGATATATCCATTACTAATTTTGAAAAACTGTTACTAATTATCATTATTTTGGTTGCTCAGTTTTTGTAATGGGTGTATTTATTTGTAACATTTATATCCGTTACAAAATTGATTCCAAAAAATTTTTTTTTAACAAATATATTCCATCGGGCTCTTATTTGTCTTATAGTTGGGTTTTCAAAAAATTTAAAAAAAAAAAAAAAAAAAAAAGAGAGAGAGAGAGAGAGAGAGAGAGGGGAAGGAGAAAGGAGAAAGGAAAAAGGAGGGAGAAGGGGGTTGGAGCTCTAGATCTGCCGCGGACCCAACGCCGCCACTGGTCACTAGTCCTCGTGCCGCAGCCGGAAGCTGCTATGTTCGTTGTGGTTGCCCACCTTCACCTCTCTGCTGCCGCCGCTGCTCAAACATCGCAAGCCCTCCCTTTCCTTCTCCCTTTCACTATCGCGCGACCACCGCCGTCAATCGACAATGCCTTCCTCTTTGTCTTGGAGATCCAAGGTACACCCTCTATCTCTACACTTACACACACACAGACGTCTTTCTCCTCCTCTCTCAGTTCTCTCTCTGCCTTCCGCTAAAGCATACACGCAAACACACCCACACCCCACAAAGCCCTTTCTTTGAAATTTTCTGTAGATCTGAGCATTTTAATCCGTCAAACCCTAAGTTTTGCCTATGTGTTATACCCTGTATTTTCAATAAGTAGTTATGCACAGAGATTCTATATACTTCCCTTGATCATATGTAAAATTTAACCTTCGATCGATCGAAACTCTTTCGAGCGATCGAGCATTTCAAAGTTCAAGCGATCGAACCTTGTTTAATCGATCGAAACCCTACCGACCTGAATTTAATACGTGGTCCCTACTTCAATCGATCAAAGCCCTTTTCAATCAATTTAAACTGGCCGATCTGAGTTCGAGCGATTGAAGGAAGTTCAATCGATCGAGAGTGTAATCATTTGAATTCCAGGTTTCCTGTAAAACCAGCCACACACACCCCATCTCTCCCTATTTATACATTGTGTTCGTGTGTGTTTTGTGTTTGGAAAACCAGAGAGAGAACTTAAGAGAGCTAGAGAGAATTGCGTGCTTGTATTGTTTATATATATATACATATACATCCATATCCATACATATATACTCACGTATAGATATATATACAATTAGAGACAGGGAAAGACAAGCAAAAAGAGAAGAAGAAGAAGAAGAAGAAAAGAGAAGGAGGCAGAGAAAAGAGTGAGAGGCCGTTGAAGCTCGGAAGCTAAAGCTTAATCAAACGCACCCTTACGATCTTGAGGTGAGATCCAAACTCACTCAGTAGCTTAGTTGTAAGGTTTTACAAGTTTTTGTACGATTGATATGGACCCAAACGCACCTTACCAAATTCTGTACGTTCACTGCAGAATCTGGAGAAGACAAAGTTCGACCGATCGAACTGCGTTCAATCGATCGAACATCCCCGAGTCTCCATCGATCGAAATAAGTTCATTCAATCGAGACCACCTTGACTTCAATCGATCGAGAATACTTCGATCAATCGAACCGAACTTTCTTCAAGCGATCGAGAGGACTTCAATCGATCGAACATATCAAAACTTGGATGTTTCTTTTAGTTTATAATTCATAATGCGTAACTGTTTAGTTGCTATTTCCTATCCCTATTATGCGATACTATGGATTACGGAGGTAATGGTATGCAATAATGAGATTTAGATAACATAGTTAGGTTCGGAATGTTAGTATCAGTACGACGCGATAATGAGATAAGGTTTGAGTTATGTCGATAGGTAATATTGGTTAATCTTGGTGTTTAAATCAGTGAGATATTGGTGACCGTCAATATAAGTATTGTCAATATCAGAGATCAATGGTGAACACATCTGCGTGGGATGTGAGCGTTATGTATTATACTCGCAAGCGTTCTTTAAAACAGTGAACAGTAAGAGCTCTTAAAAGCGGTGAACAAGAGTAAGAATACATATTGATTGTGAACGGATGATACTCGCAAGCGTTCTTAAAAGCGGTGAACAGTAAGAGTTCTTAAAAGCGGTGAACAGGAGTATTGGTGTGTCCATAAACTAGTCGTTATATGCGTACGATGTATGATGCTCGCAAGAGTTCTTAAAAGCGGTGAATAAGAGAACTAGTATGTCGTGATGATATAATCACTTCGGTAAAGTTAGTCGGGATTGATACAGTCAATCTTAGAATTGGGAGTCAATGAGAATCGGTTAATGATGGGTTTGAATAAAGATATTATTTATCACTACTTTATATCGTTCATGATTTGTTAACTACGTTATTTCTATAAGACTGTGTTAGTTAGCTCTCACTCAGCTTTCAGTAAGCTGACGGCCTTTAATTGCCTGGACATTCCCCGTCCAGATTACCCTGTCCTTAACAATGCAGGTATTGGAATTTACGGTGATGGCTACAACCCGGGGTTGGATTATGCAGAGGATGGCCCCACTGACGTCGGTTATACTGGAAAGAAGTATTATGCTGACGACTATCCTTACGCCAGCTAAAGACTGAAGATAGTTTATCTAGTTTATGTTTAAACTTTATATTTCTGTTGAAGGTTGATAGTTAAACAGATACTTGGACATATGTTGTCTCCAGACCTGTTGTGATCCTGTGGACCATACTCTGATGTTTGTAATTAGGGGTGTACGCGGTCGGTTTCGGTCGATTTTTTGTGTATTTTAAAACCGACCAATAGGTTCGGTTTCGGTCGGTTTTGCAGTTTCGATCGGTTTTTCGATCGGTTTTAGCTTGTACATGTATTTTATAAACCGACCAATCGGTTTTTTGATCGGTCGGTTTCGGTCGATTTTCGGTTTTTGGGTTTTTTTGTTCACCCCTATTTGTAATAGTGATATTGCCTTTATATTTTCCGTTGTTTACAGTTCCTGTTTATCTTTTGAGACTAGTACTATGTGGTGCGGATTATTAGTGACTTTCACTTGTCATTCCCTATGGACCCAGAAAAAAAATTTATTTTTTTCTATTTTGCTGCACCGAGGCGTGACACTATGTTGCAAATTCATGGCTGACTCTTAGATTTTTCAGATCTTATAAGTACTCACATTTCAGGTTTGTGTTTACTGTCCTTTTTATGTATACTATATAATGTAGTAATTTAGCTTACTTGGATGGTTACTGAGAAAATCACATGTATGTTTGTGTATATACAAGTTTGGGAACCACAATTAGGAGTCAAATGAGGGAAGCATCACTTTCTTATGAAAGAGTTTTTCTGTGATCAATGTCTATCTTTAGTATTTTATTGCAATATGTTCTTTTCTTTTGTATCAGGCGCTGAATATCCCTATATTTTGCAAATCTGTAATTGTATTTGAAACACTGGTAACAACTCATCATGATGGAACAACAAACTAAACCCAAAATGTGGAACACAAAAAGTTAATGGTGCTCAAGCTGCAGATAGGTGAGTATTTGAAACCAGTTTTGTCAACACGCATTCCTTCTTTTTGTTTTTTGTTTTCTTTAGGGAATTTTTAAAATTTTGATGTTGTCTGATATTGGAATTATATCCTCTCTTTACCATGGCAGGTTGGAAACCACTTAATATGCAGAGGAATGTGACTTATCCTTTTCTAAACTATTTTTGGCTAGACATAGAGGAGGTAAGAGACACCTACCAATGGATGTTATTGTTTAAGAATCAATCTACATTGGAACTATTTTGGCCTTTGAATCAAAATTTTGTTGTTATCGTTTAGGTTCAGCTATATTAATACTTTTTAGTCCAGCAATTCCTTGCTATATAACTCTTGGTAGAATTGTTTCATGACTCAAGTAGCACACTAATTTTCAAGTTGTTCAAAACTTCTTATCACTTTTGCATGTAATATTATAAAACCTCTTATATGCCAATCTTGATACGTGAACATATCTGGAATACTTGATGAGTAGAGCAATCATCTTTATAAAGTACCAAAGTGAATCTTTATTTTGTTGTTTCTCATTATTGTTTTCTTCACGTTGTGGTAGACTGGTAGTATATGACATGTTAATTGATGAAGTTCAAATTTAAATGGGATGAAGACACTTCCAAGTTACAAAAATAGGACTGATAACTACCCAAAAGAAAAGAAATAGAACTCAAATTTTGGTGTTTGTGCTTGGTCAACTAACTATTTTAATGTCAAAATATCTATTAGATACAATTGGATTTCCTTCTATGTGTTGAAGGCTATGTTGTAATTTGAAAATCAAAATGGTGTTTTTCAAAGCCAAACCTATTTCTCTCTCTACATCTCTCTAGTGGGCGTGGTCTTGCCCAAAAGTGTGATAGGGACCCTTGTCCCACATTGCTTATGAAGAGAGAATTGGAAGGGTCTATATATGATTTGTCTTTATGGGCTTAGTAATAAGTTAGAACATATGGGCTCTCACGCGCACATGAGCCAAGCCCAAGCTAAACCCAAATCCAATAGAAATTTGGGTTTCGATCCGGAAATTGTTTAACCGGGCGCCTCACGTCTTACTCGCGCGCAGGGAGGGGTGCAAATTTCGGCCTCCAAGCCTCGCGGGCTCACCCGGTTGGGCTTAGTTTTACAGTTTATTTTTCTTAAACTTTCCTTTTAATTTTTGTTGACTTGCCAAATGTGATTTACCAAATTAACTCAATCATATGAACGTTACAGAATTTTATCCTTGATCAGATCACACGTTTGCTCTCTTTGTGGGATTTTGTTGGGTTTCTAAAGCTATATAATGGCAGTTCTCCTTCATGAATAAACACACAACAATATACAATCTTCTTTCTCTAGTTCTTCTCTATTCGTCTCTCCTCTCTGGTTCGACCACTGATATTCTTACAAGGCTGTTATGTGCCCTTTGTTCATCGAGTGCACGATAACAAAGACAAGGCTGCTTAATCCTGGAGGGTAAACCGCTAGACCTTGCTGTACCGAGACTAGAACTCTGAGGGGCGTAAATTACTCTTAAGGACAGTGTTCTCCAACACGACTCAGTCAGATTATTCGACCCGATTGATAAGTATTTTCTTTCATAGCAGTGTTTATACCCTATTAATTTACAACATTCTTAAGAGTAATTCCATGGATACTGCTATGCTAACCGCAACTAAAGCTATTCCCGATGTCACAAGAATTGAATCGTTTAACGGGAATAACTTTAAGCGCTGGTAAACCAAACTCCTACTTATTCTTGATATTGCAAAGGTTGATTTTGTTTTGACTAAACCAAAACCCGTTCAAGATTCTGAAAATTATGAAACCGAATTGCCTCTTTGGGAAAATGCAAACAAGATTTGCAAAAGTATTATTCTGAACGCCTTATCAAATGAACTTTTTGACATTTACTGTACTTTCAAATCGGCAACTGAAATTTGGGATGCTTTGGTCACCAAATATATTATCGAGGATGCCGGAATTAAAAAATATGCCATCGGAAATTTTCTCAATTTTCAAATGACCGATGACATAGATGTTTCTACCCAAATTCACAATTTTCACCTTGTGGTTTCTGAACTTAGTAATGAAGGAATGAAATTGCCCGAACCGTTTGTAACCGGTTCACTTATTGAAAAACTTCCGGAGTGTTGGAAAAATTATAAGAATATGATGAAACATAAGAGGAAGGAAATGACTTTGGAGGAAGTTGTTGTTCATATTCGCATTGAAGAAAAGAACCGTTCACTTGATCGGAATGAGAAAGCCAAAGCTATGGCTTCCAAGGCGAACCTCGTTGAGGAAAAGCCTAATCGCACCCAAGGGAATTTTCAAAGGCAGAATAACAAACCCCATTTCAATAAAACAAATTTCAACAAAAATCTCAAACCCCAAAACCAGTTTGCTAAAAAGAAAGGGGAATGTTTTGTATGTGGCAAACTGGGTCACCATGCTGATCAATGCAGACACAGGAAGAAAAACGACAAACCTGCCCCTAGAGCTAATCTAGTTGATGCAGATGTTATAGTGGCTGTCGTTTCTGAGGTCAACTTAGTGGCAGAGGAGAAAAATTGGGTGGTAGACTCTGGGGCTACCAGGCACATCTGTGGAAACAGAAGTGCTTTTACCTCCTACACACCAGTAGGGGAAGGAGAGGAACAAGTGTACATGGGGGACTCTAGGCCCTCACCTGTGATCGGGAAAGGGAAGGTAGTTCTCAAGCTAACTTCCGAAAAGATCCTCTCTCTTACCGACGTTCTCCACGTGCCTGATATTCGTTGGAACCTTGTGTCTATGTCGCTGCTTGGGAAAGTGGGGGTGAAAGTTATTTTTGATTCTGATAAAGTTATAATGACTAAAAATGGGGTGTTTGTGAGAAAAGGGTACTACAACAATGGTCTGTTTGTTTTAAATGTTCTTGATAATTTGAATGGAAATGCTACTACTTCTTCTGCTTACTTGATTGATTCTCATGATTTATGGCATGCTAGATTAGGACATGTGAACTTTTCTTATATAAAGAAAATGAAAGAATTAGGCATTCTTGAAAATGTTAGTATCACTAATAATGAGAAATGCCAAATTTGTAGTGAAGCAAAAGGTACTAAGAAACCTTGCAAACAAATAGTACAAAGAGAAACAGAACTGCTCACTTTAATTCACTCAGATTTAGGAGACATGAAATCAATTGAATCTAGAGGAGGAAAGAGATATTATGTGACATTCATAGATGATCACTCGAGATATACTAGAGTATTCTTGCTTAGAAATAAAGATGAGACAGAAGAAAAATTCATACAATACAAAGCTGAGGTTGAAAATAAGTTAGATAAAAAGATTAAAAGACTTAGGTCTGATAGAGGAGGTGAATATGAATCTAGCCCTTTAGGCCAATTCTCTGAACAACATGGTATAGTATACGAGGTAACTCCACCCTATTCACCAGAATCTAATGGAGTAGGTGAACGGAAAAATAGAACTTTAAAGGAAATGATGAATGCTATGTTAATTAGTTCAGGAGCACCTAATAATTTGTGGGGGGAAGCTATCCTCTCTGCATGTCACCTTCAAAATAGAATTATTTTTAAGAAAACAGGAAAAACCCCTTATGAGTTATGGGAAAATCATAGACCTAACTTGAAATACCTTAAAGTGTGGGGGTGTCTAGCCAAGGTTCTTCTTCGAGAACCTAAGAAAAGGAAAATAGGTTCGAAAACAGCAGACTGTTTATTCATAGGGTATGCTGAGAATAGTGCTGCATATAGATTCTTGGTTCTTAAAAGTGACGTGTTAGAGAAAAACACAATAATTGAATCGAAAAATGCAGATTTCTTTGAGAACATATTTCCTTTGAAAACAACCATTGAAAGGCCAAGGTTAGAACATACAGTTGAGTCTAATGTTGACTCAAACAAGTCTGTAGAAATTGAATTAAGACGAAGCAAACGAGATAGGAGAGAAACAAACCTAGGAGATGGGTTTTTCACGTTTTTAATAGATAATGATCCTTTGACTTATAATGAAGCTATTTCCTCTCCCGATGCTCCCTTTTGGAGAGAAGCGATTAATAGTGAGATAGAATCTATCATGGCTAATCACACTTGGAAATTGGTTGACTTACCTCCTGGTACAAAACCTATAGGATGTAAATGGATTTTCAAAAAGAAATTAAAACCTGATGGATCTATCGATAAGTTTAAAGCTAGACTTATAGCTAAGGGGTACACTCAAAAGAAAGATGTTGATTATTTTGATACTTATTCTCCTGTGGCTAGAATATCATCTATTAGAATTCTAGTAGCTCTTGCTTCCTTACATAAACTCATAATTCATCAAATGGATGTTAAAATTACGTTTCTTAATGGTAAATTAGAAGAGGAAATTTACATGGAACAACCTGAAGGTTTTGTATCTCCTGGAAACAAAAATAAAGTTTGCAAATTAGTAAAATCTTTGTATGGTTTAAAGCAAGCACCAAAACAATGGCATGAGAAATTCGATAGTGTAATGACCTCCAATGGATACATTGTGTCACGCCCCGACGTAGCATAAATAAGGAAAGCGTTTAATTTCCTTTATGGACCCATAGGTCGCAACAATTTGAAAGATCGATTCCATCCCAAACGTCGAACAACAATAAACAATAATCAGAGCAGAGCAATCAAGACTTATAAAATTTTCTAACTTAATAAATATTACAGCACTGGGTCATTTAAAGGCACAGACTGCCTTGAAACAAAACAATATCTTAGTGTCTATTACAGTCATCCTCATGAAACAAATAGTTTAAAACTTAAAACATATAACTTGAATATGCGATGATGATAACAATTCTCTTCCAAAAGCAGCCATTCTCAATTAGCATAGTCATAATGTTCCTCCTGGTTATAACCTGAAAAGCCTGAACACGAATGTCCAGGACGCATCAACGTCATTAGCTTCAAGAAGCTGATGAATATTAAAAACATAACTTTGAATGTAAAACATACCCATTTACCTTTTTCTATTTTCAATTTGCAAAAAATCAATAGTTTGACCATAGAGAGAATTTAATTTATAAACCAACGCGGAATATATTATTCAAAGTCGTTCATTCATAAAACATATGATCATGTATGAGACAATGCACCACACTCATCTTGCCGACTCTTTTCTCTCGACAGACACAACCACCCATTATCTCACTCTGGTATCTTTGAAACACTAAGATAGCCACACTTTAGCAACGGAGCGCTAGGGAGTGTCCAGTTTGCCTCACACTTTGGTCCGGGGTACCAGGGAGTGTCCATTGCCTCACACTTTGACTACCTAATCCACCATGCAAATACCGGAGCAACCTCACGCGGTATCCAGACTCGGGTATCAGGGAGTGTCTGTAGGCCACACTTTAGCACTACCATGGGTGCCAGTGAGTGTCCAAGTTCGGCGTCACACACTTTAACGCTTCCATGGGCGTCAGGGAGTGTCCATATTTGCCATCGTCGCATTTCAAAGATACCCTCGCCATAATCTCATCCACAACCACAACCAAAATCTCGACACGTCACACTTTGGTACACCATAACCAGGGAGTGTCCACCACACAATCTCAATCTCAATCTCAATACTCTTTCCACACTGACTGACACCCACATGCATGTACCTCTAACCCTACATGAATGTCATGAACTTAGACACAAAGTAAATCGCTGAATTAAAGGAACAATGTACATACAGGGATTGATAAGTCATAATACAACGTTCTATACGTTCAAACACAATCAATTAAGATCCTGTTTTAATAATTTTCCCAAACAGAACCTTAACAGTCCTTAAAAGTTAAACCAAACTGTCCCTAAATACAAAATAGACAAAAACCAAAATCTAACAGATCGCGCGCGCGGGCCGCTAGCGCGATAGGTCGCTCGAGCGGTCCGCTCGCGCGATTTGCCCATTTTTCATTTTATTTAATAAAACTTTCCAACGGCCAGAAAACACAAGGCTCGCGCGCGAGGGGTCGCTCGCGCGATCCTCGCGCGCGCGATCCTCGCGCGTGTGATTAATTGCTGAGGCTACTTCTTCTTCGTAGAAACTGCTCTGTTTCAGTTTAATGGGGTCTTTTTTGACCCATTTTTGAATCTGTTAGCATATATATCATGTTGTATATGGATCTCTCCCTTTCCTTACAAGGATTACAAATATGACATCAATTAAACATAATCAAACCATAGCTCTTGAATTTCATGAAAAATTAAAAGTTGTCAAAACTTAATTCTTAACATACTTTTTCATATGGATGAATTAAGCTCTAAAACTATGGGTATAGCATATATGACATGTAATCTATCATATTTCGTTCTACAAACGGATTTTGGTTAACTTTGAAAAATTATGATTTTCAAAACTCAAGCTCCCATGGAGGTATTAGTGATGGTGGTTACAAATACACACATATAAATAGTAAATGAACATGACTTTACATTAAGAGTGAGTTTGAAATACTCACTGAGATATAGATATGAGAAATTGGTTGAGAAAGAATAGCAATAAGAAATCCAAATGATCTCCAAGCTTCCAAGCTATTGGCTATGGAGAGAAGAGTTCTTCTTTCTAAAATTTCTGTCTATAGGAAGCTCTCACTAACTCTCTGTGATTTAGAATGCAGAAGGAGAAGGTGTGTGTGTAATGAGAGGGAGTGAAGTGTATATGCATATATAAAGAGAACACAAACTTGGGGGCCAAGATCCTTCCAATTCACTCAACAATTGGGTTTAGTTCTCAATTCCAAAAATACATAGCAATTATACATACGTATGTGTATATGCACTGATGATATGGGCTCAAGAGTTAACCAAGGGCCAAGCTAAATATGTAGGGGTCAAAATTTGGGGTGTTTGGGAAATATGGCTTATGGCACTAGCAATGCACACTCACATATGTAACAACCAAACAAGGCCTTATCCAATGATGAGTTTCCATAATTAGAAATAAAGCAATTGTCCAATCAGTCACTTCCAAAATCTGTGAAAGTTTAACACAGCGTGGACAGTTTTGAACATAAACTGGTATTTTCGGGGCGCGGTGGTCACCACAAAAATACAGGAATTTCATTTTAGTGTAAGAAGTGATTTCCTGGTTTCATGAAAATACTGATTGAGTCAAAAGGAAATATTTCTACCATTTTGAAATACAGATTTTGAAATCCACACAGGTATTACTAACTTTTGTAAAAAAAATTACAATTTGACCCCAAAAGAATTTTAATTATGAAATAAAACAAGAAATCATATTTAACATATAAGAATTGTAAATAAAAATGAGATTAACAATACAGATTAATCATGGAAATTCAAATTGAATTTAAATATGTCAAATGCAATTACAAGAAATAAAATGAAAATGCAGGTTATTACACATTGTGAATGATGCTGATAAATGTGTGTATCATAAATTTGATAATAATGTTGGTGTAATCATTTGCTTATATGTGGATGATATGTTTATTCTAGGTACCGATATGATTGTGATAAATGAAACAAAACATTTGTTATCATCTAGATTTGATACGAAAGACCTAGATGAAGCTAATGTAATACTTGGGATAAAACTAACTAAAACCAATGAGGGTTTCATGATGTCTCAAGAACACTTTGTAGAAAAGATCCTTAAAAGGTTTGGCCATTTTGATTCCAAACCAGTTAGTACTCCTCATGATATGAGCATACAATTAAAGAAAAATAATGAAACTAGTGTATCACAGTCTGAATATGCTCAAATAATTGACAGTCTTACTTATCTTATGAACTGTACTAGACCTGACATTGCTTATGAAGTTAATAGGTTGAGCAGATACACTCATAATCCTAATAAGGAACATTGGACTGCTATATGTAGAGTACTAAAATATCTCAGAGGTACTATGGATTTTGGTTTGACATACTGTGGATTTCCCGTTGTACTAGAAGGGTACAATGATGCTAACTGGATATCTGATTCAGATGAGACAAAATCCACAAGTGGGTATATATTTACCCTTGGAGGAGGTGCAGTCTTTTGGAAATCATCCAAACAGACATGCACTGCTCGGTCCACTATGGAATCCGAGTTTATCACCTTAGAGAAGGCAAGTTCTGAGGCTGAATGGCTTAGAAACCTCTTGGCAGATATCCCTTTATGGATGAGACCAGTTCCATTTGTGTCGTTACATTGTGATTGCCAGGCAGCAATAGCCCGAGTAAGAAATAAAGCCTATAATGGAAAGAGCAGGCATATTCGCCTAAGACATAACATTGTGAAGCAGCTGTTAAAAGATGGGATTATATCCCTAGACTTTGTGAGGTCAGAGATGAATTTAGCGGATCCTCTGACCAAACCATTAGCAAGAAAGTTAGTGGCAAATACATCGAGGGGGATGGGACTTATGCCCATAACAGAAGTCAATAGTAGTGGTTACCCAACCTATATGAATGGAGATCCCACAAACTAGGTTCATATGGGTAATAACAAACTACTAGTTGACTTGGTGAGACACTATCAATTATACATAATTATAGTTCATCCCTATGGTGTAGATAGTGTAGACTGCAACGTGTGAAGTTGAGTCTTAACTCTTAATGAATTCATAGTCCTTATTAGGTGGTATGTATAGTTGTAATACATACTTGATGAATTCACCTATATGAGTGTGGAAGTGGGGCCGCTTCCTATGAGAACTTAGGCAGATTCTCTAGAGCACTCATGAAATCCAGGTACGGCGCACGGCCGAAACGTGCCAAACCACGTTAACAGCCTTGTTTATCAAAGTGTACTATGGGTGATAAGTACTTTGATTCACACAAAGAAATGAGGTTCATAGAAATTTTATTTTCACCAACTTTCTGTGAATCAATTCTTATTTCCCTAGGTGTTGGTTCATAGTCCAAAAGACACCATCACTGATACAGTATTCTAAAGTGGTCAATCGTTCCTTCTCAAAATTTGTCTTTGAAAAATGTGGAGGATTGTTGTAATTTGAAAATCAAAATGGGTGTTTTTCAAAGCCAAACCTATTTCTCTCTCTACATCTCTCTAGTGGGTGTGGTCTTGCCCAAAAGTGTGATAGGGACCCTTGTCCCACATTGCTTATGAAGAGAGAATTGGAAGGGTCTATATATGATTTGTCTTTATGGGCTTAGTAATAAGTTGGAACATATGGGCTCTCACGCGCACATGAGCCAAGCCCAAGCTAAACCCAAATCCAATAGAAATTTGGGTTTCGATCCGAAAATCGTTTAACCGGGCACGTCACGTCTTATTCGCGCGCAGGGGGGGGGGGGGGTGCAAATCCCGGCCTCCAAGCCTCGCGGGCTCACCCGGTTGGGCTTAGTTTTACAGTTTATTTTTCTTAAACTTTCCTTTTAATTTTTGTTGACTTGCCAAATATGATTTACCAAATTAACTCAATCATATGAATGTTACAGAAATTTATCCTTGATCAGATCACACGTTTGCTCTCTTTGTGGGATTTTGTTGGGTTTCTAAAGCTATATAATGGCAGTTCTCCTTCATGAATAAACACACAACAATATACAATCTTCTTTCTCTAGTTCTTCTCTGTTCGTCTCTCCTCTCTGGTTCGACCACTGATATTCTTACAAGGCTGTTATGTGCCCTTTGTTCATCGAGTGCACGATAACAAAGACGAGGCTGCTTAATCCTGGAGGGTAAACCGCTGAGACCTTGCTGTACCGAGACTAGAACTCCAAGGGGCGGAAATTACTCTTAAGGACAGTGTTCTCCAACACGACTCAGTCAGATTATTCGACCCGATTGATAAGTATTTTCTTTTATAGCAGTGTCTATACCCTATTAATTTACAACAGGCTACTGGGAAACAAATATTGGCTTGGCAACAAACTAGCTACCTCCATTAGAACCTTTACTTTAGTGTAAGGTTTCAATGATCAAGAAAACTTTGTTGAAGATATGAATTAATGATAGAAGGCTAGGTTATTCGTCACTCCCTTCTATTCACCAGCTTACTTATTTCTCTTTCAGCTTTTACTTGTCGTGGGTACTTAGCTGGAGCACATAATCACCTGATGGTGGTTATGAAGATTCTGTTACTTGGTTAGTTCTCTAAATTATACCCATATTACAAGGAGATTCTAAGCAGATTCTTCCTATTACAGGTATTGGAATGCTTTTCATAATGAAGAATCTGCTTTTCATGGCAAACATGTGCTTTTGTACAATAAATGTGTTCGAATACTACATGAATGTGTAGATCTGAATGAGTAAATTTAGTGGCTGAGCAAAAGTAGAGTTGCAAGTGTTAGGCAATGATGTTGTTCTGGGGCAAATACATTACCTATATCTGCTTTTACAATGCTTTTTGTAAGGAAAAAGAAACATTTTCCCCATTTCTGACACCCAAATCTGCTTTTGTTTTGCTCTTTTTGAGGTTTTATGCAGCTGAGAATACAAAACTGCTGCCTCATCATGTATGGCAGGTAAAGGAAGAAACTAAACGAGGTTGTTTGTTATCTCAATATTTCTGACGGGGTTATTAGAGTTTTTTTTGTTCTTGATTTGTTTTGTTTTCGATTTCTCATCGCTCTGTATTTACTTAGATCTGGGAATGTTGTTCTTTCTTTTATTTATTTAAGGAGCAGCAATTCCCAAGTTCCTCCACAGCCCCTAACCCACTGAGTGTACAATTCTTATGTGAAACCCACTTGAAAACTTCGTTAATTTCGCCAATCCAAAGCACTCAAACTTCATTGGTAGATCTTTCTTTATCAAATCTATCTCTATATACATATATATATACAATCACTAATGGAGCTTACTAATATTAGACCCATTTGAAAATTCCATTAGTCCAATGTTTTTCTTCTTGATCTCTTGTTTCTCTTTCATCCTACTCTCCAAGTCCTTCTCTTTCAAGCCACTCCCGCCTTGGAAGAATGAGATGAGATTATTTTCACTATCCTTATTTTGGAAAGAGCTATCAATCTTGCTCATATTGTGGTTAGAGAAAAGTAGGATTGCTATTGGGTACTTTGAATTTTCTCTCCTCATGCCAACAATTAAGAAGGGTATTAGTTGAATTTTTTTGTTGGAATTTTTTTAGTTGTTTATGAACATGTGCATTTTGTAATGCTAACATAGATATTATTAACAAATTAATGATGTTATTTTTATTTCTTTTAAGGTGCTGAATGGCCATGTTGGATTTTTATTATCATGCTATGATGCTGAACTTGGCTATGATTCGGGCACGGACACCTTTAGGGCGAGGTATAGGAAAATTTCCCATTATTCGAAGATAACTTGTTCATTTCAATTATTGACGAAAAGAAATTCATATTTTGATAGCTGATTTCTGTGAACTATAAGCTAAAACTACTGTTGAAATTCAGACGTTACAACATTCTTGTTTTCCATACAACCTCGTTTGGATCAGCTTATTTAGGGCCAACAATTATTATCTTGGATTACTGAGAGATTTGAATTTGTTTGGCAAAAACTTCCTTTTTCAAGAATCAAAACCACTTTAAAGCCGAAAAAGGATTGATTTCCACTGGGAATTCAGTTGATATTGAGACGATGTTGTAATTTCAGGTACTCACCAAATGGGCGGAGCACAATAGAGGAGAATGTAGAGTGGAAAAGACTAGGAGCACCAGCTGTTGATACTCCTGCACATGTTCTTCATGTCTCTGACTGCTTAAGTGATTTGAAACTCAGAGATCATATTGAAATTCAGTGGCGAAGAAACAAAGAATTCCCTTACGGTGTGTCGACCATTACACACTGTCTTAATCTTAATTTGAATACTTACCTTTTTTCTCTATTGATTTGTTGATTTAAAACTTCCTTTTGTTTGGTAAAAAAGAAAACAAGGAGTAAAATAGAAAGAAAAAAAAAATCAGAAGTTTTGAATTAAGTGAGTCGCTTTCTTCTTCTTAATTTTCTTGACGTCCTACTATATTTTTGACAGTCTTTGATTTCTAATATTATTTAACCATAGAGTTAAAAAAAAAAACTAAGGAAACCCGAGGCAATCAGTTTGCTTTACCGTTTTAGTTCCCAAACCAAGTGGAGCCTAATAAACTAGGTTGTGTTCCTATCTGCGTCAAACCTGCGAAATAATGGCTTGTTTGGGAACTGCTATAGCTGATTAATTAGAACTGATACTTGGGTTTCTTTGGTTATAGAACCAATAGAGCGTTCTATATTTATTATCATAATTTGCTACTAACATGTGCTTCTATATGTATTGTAGGTTGGTGGTACCGAGCTGTTGGTCACTTGGAATCGTGTGACAGGGAGAAAAATCATTGCCAATGTCATAGTAGTGGTAAGAAGTTCATCTTATATGTCTGAATTTCACTTCAACACTGTCTTTGAATTGTAATTAATGTGCGATAGATTGGATTGAAATTCTTGACATCTTTTATATTCACAAAAATAAAATATGTTATATATCTAGATTGCTTTCCTTCTGATAGGTTTAGCCTTCTTTTATAAACAAGTATGATGGGTTTGAGTGATTGAAAATGATATGCACTTATTGCTCTTTGAGACTTTATATATAAATGCTTTTAAAAGAGGCATTAATCTCTTAATGAATCTGCTATATGTAGCTATGTGCTGCACCTTTCCTTGTCATTGGTTAATTCAGCCCAACCTTGTTCATTTTTTTTTCTATGGATGATTGATGAACTTAGAATTGTTGTGTTTATGTAGATGTTCTACCTTGCCTTTGCTATGAGCTATGCTACTATGTCATCACGTTTTAGGATTTTCCGTGTCAACGTACCCGAAAAATTGTACCATATCGTGTCTATGTTGGAGTATCCGTATCCGCGCTCTTAGATCCCTCTAATATATTGAGGGCCCCATTTTACAAGCTGGGCCCCTAACTAGAGCTCCGAACAGTCCCAAACAACCCATGTTTTGTTTTAAATGTTTAAATGAATCTTTCATCCCTTAAATGAAGATGAAAACAGCCCAATAAGCCCCAATCAACCCTTGTTTTGCTGTAATGTTTTCTAAAATTCAATATACTGTTTCCTGAATTTGTTAGTCGCAAACAGATTATGTTTTGCTGAAATGCTTTACTCAAATTCGATTTAATGTTTTTGCTAAATTTTCAGCCCTCAACAAGGGTTTTTTGTTGTAGTGCTCTCTCTCTCTCTCTCTCTCTCTCTCTCTCTCTCTCTCTCTCACACACACACACACACACACATCTATTTTATTATGTAAATTCAACTACTGCATCCATGTCATTTCTGTGTAATTATATTCATGTATATCTTTCATACCTCAAGAATATATAAAAATACGTCCTGGATTATATGAGAATGTATTTTAGTATGATCCTAGATGGAGGAGAAGAACTTGAAATCACCACACACACACACACACACACACACACACAGAGACAGAGACAGATAGAGAGGCAAAGGCTTGGTTTCAGAACTTGAACTACTAGTAACCACTATAGTGGCTGTGGAATTTCTCTAACTACCCAACTTCTACTTAACTTATTTGAGCTCAGCTTTTCTTTTGGCTTATCGGATGTGTGTTTGAACACTTCATTTCTCTAAACTCACCCTTCTTGTATCTTCCACTCTAGCCTGAGAAATCTATTAACACTTTCCATCAGAAAATGAAGGTAAGTGAGATAATGTATATTTATATGTAGTACCTAAATATCATGTTTCTTTCTCACACACAGAGGAGTTGCATTAGTATTGTATATTTCTTTCTGTTTGGTTGCATAGGTTGAGATAAGGATGTTATGTATTAAGTTGTTTTTCAATTTTAAAGTGATTTCCATTTTTGGAGCAAGTTTTGTTGATGAAGCTATACTAGAGCATGGCCGAATTATGTCACTCGCGAAGCATAGATTTTTCTTCTCTACTGCCTTTGCATTTTAAGCATTTGTTCCGAATTGTGTCACGCATAAAATCTGCATAACTCATGAATGGTTTATTTGTGTTGACAAAAGTGTGATACATAGTTGAACTATTTTTTTGAATAACAGCACATTCAAGAAGAAGGCTCCTAATGCCATATTGGAGACTAGAAAATTCGCACAAAAATCCATTGGTCGTGATAAAGGATGTGAGAGTGCATGTGAAGCTTAACAAGTACATTTGGAGCAGGGGTATCTATAGTGTACCAAGGCGGGTAAGAGTTTGCATTGCTCGTAAGAGGAATGATGATGAAGATGCGAAAGAAGAGCTCTACAAGAGCTCAAGGGCCTAGGCATCAAGGTTGTTGAAGAAGATGATTGAATGGTCAATTCCTTCTAGCACCATATGTGATATTGGGAGGAATGATACATGAGAATTTTGTTTTCTAAGTATCGAGTGTTATAAGATTGATTAGTGCTATGAAACTTCAAAAATGGTTAGGTTGGTGTAGTAAGATCTTGTTGGTTATTCATGTATGGACAATTTTCTTATTACGATTACTATAGAATAATTTTGTTATGTTCGCTATAGATTGAGCTTGTTATGTTTGTGTTTGGTATGAATTATTATGCTTGTTAATTAGGTGCAAATAAAATTTGAGGAGCATATAAATTAATTATTTTTTAAAATATTTTATTAATATTTGTAATGGGCATATCCGTTACAAAATCGGTTACTATTTTTTTTATGCATTTTGGAAAGTTGTGACGGATATAACCGTTACTAATTCATTACAAATCGCTAGTATTTTTTTTCAAAAAAGCAAAAAAAGTTGGATACCTTATCCGTTACTAAACTAATTTGTAACGGGTATAACCGTTATAAAAAATTATATTAGTACCGGGTATATCCGTTACAATTATCCGTTACTAATTAATAACGGATATATCCGTTACAAAAATCCGTTACAAATTTGCAATGCCATATTTGTAACGGATATTCCCGTTACAAATAATTTTTGTAACGGATATTCCCGTTACAAATCGGGCCATATGGTGTAGTGCTTGATCGGGTGTACGGCAAAGGTGACCGAGCTGTTGTATCCCGGAGAAGGCGTGCTATTTTCTATTGTACCGGATATTATCTGTAGAGGGAGCGTATCGTCCCAAGAGAGCGTTTCGCGCCTCATCCCAGTCACTCTCTTATTTGTTCTATTCAATGATAGAATTGTCGGTGATTCTATTACGGTGGATTCTTTTGAAGGCATTATGTATTATTCTCCAACAATTTGAGACGATGCCTACAGAGAATAATGTGATTTGGGAATATGCAACTGTGTTCGATAAGAACTCATATTTTTATTTGCAAACACTATTTCCAAGGTGAAGGTATATTATCTAAATTTGCTTTTTGAGATATAGTAGTATGTGATGGAAATAGTGGGGGTATAAACTTTCGATTATTTCAGTGGAATTTACTCTCGTGAAATTAAAGTGACAAATTGGACTACATGTTGGTGATAGAAAATTTGTGAAGTTATTTAAGAGAAATTTCCTGGTACTTTAAAAAGAGTGATTTGTCTTGACAATATACATATGAGTTTCTTACTGCTAAGTCTGTAGAACTAATATTGTTGATTTGAGTATAAATATAAATAGAGGAGGTAACCTTTCTTGAATTTTGATTATAAGAGTACAAATGGTAGATGACCACAAGTATAGTAATGATGATTTTCTAGAAGAAAAAAAAATCATGTTGTGTAATTGGAAGTCTTACTACTTAATTTGTTGTAACAGTAAGGGATTGCTTGGGAGTCCTTTGTGTTGGATTTTGGCATTTCACATAATGTTCATCATATAATTTAGTTTGATTTTTGCTAAGCTAACATGAAATCTTGCCCTTAGTGAATTTTCTCAAACAACATTCTGAAAAAATTAGCATTTTGATCACCTTTTTCTATTAAAAATGTTTGCTTGGATACTGTATTATTTTTCTCTGCAATGAATATAAAATAGGAATGGAAGGTTACAAATTCGGAAAAAATGAGAAAAAAGATTGAGTAGTAACTCTTAAATTTGACATTAAATCCATGAACAAATATACATTTTTTGTTATTGCATTTAATCATGAGATATTTAAGGGATTTGTTAATATAAGGGCAAAATTGAAACACCCGCCCCACAACCCCCCCCACCACCCCCCACCCCCCCCCCCCCCCCCCCCCCCCTCTTCTCCCAAAAAGAAAAAAAGGAAAAAAAATTAGAATGACATTTTAATATAATTATTTTGAATAATAAAATTGTTTTGAATAGGGATTTTCAACCAAGCAAGTTCTAAATTTTGGACTTATAACCAAAGGATTCAAAAAATTAAAAAATTTCCTTATAATAAATGATTGGTGCATGTGCTCATCATATCAACGTCCTCACCATCTTAATCACTCCTACAATAAATCTTATCTCCAAGGCTAATAATGCTACCTTCTTTATTTAATACGGAGAACCTTTTTGTTTCTTTGACGCGTCATATTGGCATCTTTTTTTTCTTTCTAAACGTACTTTTGATTAAACGTATTGATCACTTTGGTTCTGTCACAAAGCTCCATCATTTGATTCAACGTTCTTTTTTTTTTTTTTTTTGCTACAGTCAAAGCACCCACTGGCGCCACACACACACACGATAGACAGCCACTGGCTGAAGGGGAGTGAAACCCCCTGTTCAAAGTCCCATGAGGGGACTCGAACTCCCCACCTCCCACAAAGGAGAGGTGGTACATGACCATCTAGGCTAGAAGCCCCGGTCTTGATTCAACGTTCTTGATTTAAAGCAATTTGACAAACTAGGATAGTGCGATTGGCAACCCACCATGTGTTGGTATGATATGATGCTGGGTCCTGAAAGCCTTTTTTCGTTGTCTTTGGTCACACCAATGGGCTTTTAGAGAATAAAGTCCGTAAAGGTACAACGGATTAGGAGCTAAATGAGTTTGATGTCATTAAAGTTTAGCAAAATTCTTCAGCACATCCATGCAATTTTGGTAGCATGGTACAAATTTTATATTTTAGGGTATGTTTGATAATCTAATTAAGTGCTGAAAATGAAAAGATTCAGCACTTATTCTTTTTTAGTGAGTTTGATAACATATCACTTAATTGAAAAAGTAGCCAAAAAATCACTAAAATTTCTAAGTGAAAATTTTTTACTGAAAATAATCACTACTGAGTGCATTCTATTTCAGTAGTTGAAGCACTGTTTTCAATATTTCAAATTCAATCACTTAAAATTTTCAGTACTTAAAATCCAGCACTTAATTTTTAATTTTATCAAACGCACCCTAGTCTGTAGTAATGATGTGCCACTTATTGCAACTTGGAGATAATAAGCAGTAACTTTTGTAAAATGGTATTTGGTAGTAACAACGAGGGTGTTTGGTGTTACCTTTTTTTTTTTTTTTTTTTTTTAATACGAGGACAAATCTTTCCACTTATCCTCCGCGACTTCGGAATCGATACTTATTGTTGTTTTTATCGGTGTAGAACAAGGGGCAAATCCTGGGCACGTGCACCGACTCCACAACACACGTACCAGGTAAATCAGGAAAGCAAGCTAGCGGTATGTAGGATCGAACCACACACCAAGTTGGACATTTTTTAAAGTTCATCTTGAAGTCTATCCCTCCAACTATCTTACAAGGCCCCTAGAGATTTTTTGAATCCCTAGCATCCTTCGGAGGCCAAGAATTCTGACCACAACCAATTTTACCTATATACAGAGTTTCGAACCCTCAACCAAGAGGGTATAACACCCCTGGTTGGTGTTATGTTTGAGTCCCCCAAACTTGCGTTTACCTCTCAAAATCTAAAAAGTGAACCGTTCAGAAAAATATTTAATTATTTATTGAAGAACCCGAGACACCAAACTTGCGATCAACTAGCTTTTACGGCATGTTTGGTTCATGGATTCTTAGGGTGAATTTTGATTCCATTCAAAGATTACTAAGAATCTTAAAATTTAGGGGAAAATACCTTTTACCCCCCCTGTACTACGGGCTTGGGGGTATTAACGTCATTTCCTTTTTTTCCGTTAGAAAAGTTAATAGTCTCACGTTAATCCGTAGTACAAGGGGGTTAAGTGTTACAAAATGAACCACAAGGGGGGTTATGAGAAAATGGGTGTAACCACAGGGGGGTAAAAGGTATTTTTCCCTAAAATTTATCCTTGTTTTGGTTCATAGATCATTTATTAGATTGTGGGTCCCACTGAATTTAAAATCTACCCAAAGGTAGAAAATATGGTGGATTCCAAATCTTAGCTTGGAGGTAGTATTCTTAAATATTACTGGGGTTTTGATTTTATAATTTCATAATACCTAAACTAACCCTTGTATTTGTGTTAGGTTTATATGCTTGGTCATTAAATAATTTACATTTATGAAATAATCTTTTTTTTTATTGTTGAAAGATATTCATTAATTTATAGGAAAAATTATATGGGAATCCTAGTTTGGAAAATACAATGGTTTAAGGATAACTAATTATTTGCACTTTAATTTAGATTCCTTACCAAGCAAATATCTTTAACAAAAGGACAAAATTAAGCAAAACAGACAAAATTAACCTCGCCACACGTTCCTCCAGTCGCTCCTTACGATTTGCAATTTTGCAATTTAAGCACAAAGATATTTACAGTACAACACAACCCTGTCCTCATGACATGTGTCACACTCACACAAATGGATCAAAAATTCATCAACTAGTAGTACTCTTACACGTGTCCATGTCACATGGTGGAGATGCGCTCGCACTGTGTGATCGCACACTATAGCAGAGCCCATAACAAATTGTTTTTCAAACTTTAAACCTCCATAACTTTTGATTTATAACTCTATTTTACGCAAAATTTATATCGTTGGAATCGTGTCGTCGAGAGCTACAAAACTAGTACCATTGTTGATATAGTTTGAGCAAAAAATAATTAAAAAATTTGCATGCCTTTAACATCCTTGTTTTTGAAAATACTGGTGAAATTTCACCACTTTGATTTTTTTTTTTCATGAAATATGTGAAGGAAAAAAAAAAAAGGTGATGGTGAAAGTGATAAAATTATGATTGTAGTAAATACTTTCACAAACTTCATATGTTATCATATCCATGACTAAGACCATCTCCAACGCGGCTGCCAATTGGGTTGCCAAATTCATTTTATAGCATATCCATTGAATATGGCTGTTCCAATGCAAGACCATTTGTCATACCAAATTTTGGCATGACCAATTTTCATGCCATATTTGGCACAACGAATAGCACATGTCGTTTGTGCCACATCAGCATGTGATATTGAAATGATCTATTGAACAATTTCCTTGCTATGTTTTACAAATTTTGCATCCTAGATGGTTCCCCAATACATGTGGTAGTGGTACCACTTGATTTTGATTGAAAGATATTGAAGTGTCCCATTGCCACATGATTTTTTTTTTTTAGGCTACAAAGTTCTCCACCCACATGTATTTGAAAAGTATTTGGAATGGCATGTAGCATTGAAGTTGCTCTAAAAGTGATGAAATTTTACCACTAATTTAAAATGTACTAAAAACTGTGGTGAAATTTCCCTACTTTCAGGAACAAGGCTCTCAAGGTATGTAAAAAATAAAAATAAAATAAAAAATTTATTGTTCAAAACGTATCAACAATGGTATTATTAGTAATGAAAAAAAAATGCATGAATAGCACAAAGCATGAATACTGTTCAAAAGTGGTGAAATTTTACCACTTTTCAAGAACAAGGCTGTCAAGGTATGTAAAAAAATAAATTTTGTTTTTGGTCAAAATATATCAACAATGGTACTAATTTTGTAGCTCTTGTCGACACGATTCCAACGGTATAAAATTTTTAAAAATTAGAGTTGTAGATCAAAAGTTATGCAGGTTTAAAGTTTAAAAAACATTTTTGAAATTGGGTTTGATATGGTATAGTCACTCACACCGTGTGAGTGACCGCCATGGGATGTGCACGTGTGGCACCCGCATGTGCGGTGTTGTCAGGCGCAACTTTGAGGGAAAGAGAGAGATTATTTGGTGTGGTTGAGGGTACGTTCGTCCAAGAAAAAATTGAGGGACATAAATCAACATATTTTTTTTAAGTTATCCTTAAATCAACATATTTACATTAAATTGTCATTTTATCTAATTGACCCTAATTTATATGCATACAATATTTTTGACTCGTGTTCATGTCTTAATTTCCATAATATCTCTTTCTTCATAATGTCTAGATAATATTTTATCTTAGCCTTTATTTTCTTAATCATCCTCTAACTTTACAAGTCAAAATTTTAATTTTCGCTCATCATTTATTTTATCCTTCAAGGATATCTTAGGTATTTATCCATAATCCTACTTCATTTTCCTTGTCCCAACCAAACACTGAATTCTAATCCAGCTAGGATTCTACGAGTGAACCAAACAATTGGCATATATGATTTCAGATTCCTGGTAAAGTAATTACTGGTATAATGATTCCCGGTGATTAGAATCTACCTAAAATAATCCGTGAACCAATAGTGAAAAGCAGTTTGGTGCTTTGAACCCATTCTTTTGTTTTTTGTTTCTTTTCCTATTTTGTTCTTAAAAGTGTAATATATAAGTATGGGTTTTGTTAACATGTGCCCTTAGAACATATGTTAAGGTTGTAAAAGTATAAATAAATAAGGGGTACAGTGTGGGTTTCAGCATCCGACATAGGGTTCAGTGTTTGTCTTCCTTGTTTATTTTCACTTTTAGAACCTTAACATATGCTATAAGGGCATATGTTAACAAAACCCGATAAGTAATTATCATTTCAGTGATTAAATTAAATATTGTAACGCCAAGGTTCTTAAAAATGTATCCCAAATTTAGTTTTCAATACATGTGACACTAAGACCATATTCAATTATAGTGAAACCAATTGTGTACAGTGTAATATTATAATACTTTAAAATATTTTATGCATTACAGAAATATCATATTCTCAATTTTAATGTAAAAAAAAAAACTTGTGTATTTAAATCATTTATTGAACTATTTAAGAAATTGACAATTAATTCTTTAACAATTAGTAAGATGCTAACATATAATACGGAAACATATTGTTTAGTCCCTTAAATTACCGTTATTCTATATTATGTCCAATTAAATTGGGTTGTTATGAAATTAATCCCTTAATTGGTGTACAGTTTAGGAATTAACCTTTTTTCTAATTTTTTTGAATTTTATTTATTACCATTATACCCTTATTTTTAAATAGAAGTTAATTTTGAATTTAATTTATTTTTAGTCATTATCTTTTAATGGAAAAGTGGAGGTGTTATGGGAGAAATTATTCAGTGAGCCCGTCACGCCACGTCAGCATGTTGACGTGGTGTGACCATTTAATCTCAGTCATCCACTTGCCCCCTCCTTCTAGGGGGATCATGACAAGTGGTTATTAGATTTCAAATTTGAAAATCCACTAACCACTTGTCATGATCTCCCTAAAAGGAAGGGGTAAATGAGTGATTAATATTAAATGGTCACACCACGTCAGCATGCTGACGTGGCGTGACGGGCTCACTGAATAACTTCTCGTGTTATGGGGGTTATTGCTCCCTAAAATCATGGTAGTGGATTATGTGATGTTTTAAATGTGAAAATAAATTCAAACGTATCTTGATATAGGATAATCATAATTCAAAATTCTTGGATTGTAAAGGTTCTAACTGTAAAGTATACCAAACTTATACATTGCATAAGTACTATGTGATATATTTGTCACTGATATTTACAAATGTGATAAATTAATCTAGTTTTGTTGGGAGGATGTTTTCTCATTGCAAAGGCGATAAATTTCTCACGCACTTGTTAACCTTTGAGAATTTTGTGATTGTTTATAGTATACCAAACTTATACATTGCATAAGTACTATGTGATAAATTTGTCACTAATATTTACAAGTGTGATAAATTAATCTAGTTTTGTTGAGAGTATGTTTTCTCATTGAGAAGGTGAAAAAATATCTTGCTAATTTAATTATAGTCTATTTGCCACTTCATTTACATAATAAATGATCTATTGATTACAGTCTATACAAGTGAAAAAAATTTCTCATTAATTTAATATATATACAACGTGAAAGTAATTTCTTACAGCCTATACAAGTAAGAAATTTCTCACGTTTTTTTGATTCATTTCAAAAAGAAATTTCTCACATTTTTTTATAGAAGTTTTACAAATATAGATTTTTGGAATATCAACAAAAAAAATTACAATTGATGGGAAGAAGGAAAACAAGGGATCGAAAAAAAAATTGTGACCGTCAGGTGCAACAGCCAATCTAACCGATCGACCTTTGTCGGCTATAGCGACAACACGATCTCTTCACTTCCTTTTCCAAACTTGATGTGAAGATTGAATAGAAGGCATTGTCAAGTTCAAGGTTTTATGGGTTACTGGTACCTGTGCTATTTTTGTCACACCCGTTCCAGAATTTCATGGTTTTAAAACATGCATAATTTGAGATTTGTGAAATTATTAATGTTGTTAATAATTTGATTGAGTTGAGTTGACGTGAGTCAACGGTGAGGTGTCTAGTGGAGACACGAAGACTTAGTAACGCATGTTGCATTGGCAAGATTAAATGACATTTATATGACTTAAATGTTATATGACTTTATCTGGTATTTTGTAAATAGTAATTTTACCTGTATTGGTAAATTGTGGTAATCTTTGATATTGTTATATATCGATTTGAGCACTGTGGTAAGAACGTGAGTGCCACGTTAATTAAAAAGGTTGGTTGTGTAGAGATTTCACAGAATTTAGTTTTTCGGACGTTATTTTGGACCCAAACGAAACCTAATCGAAAACTTTTGAAATTTATAATTTTCACTTGTAAAGTTATAAAATGAACGTGTGCGAAGTTTCAGGATTTAATTAGAAGTTTGAGAAACTCGTGGGGAGGTAAATGTAATTTCCCGAAAACTTGCCTATATATAGATGAGTATGAGATTCCAAATCTCATCCACAACTCCTAAATATCTAGAGAGAGGAGAGAGAAAGGAGATTGTCTTTTTCGGGCTTTGCGACGCCGTTTGACGACTTTTCGTCTGTCAGATTTTCTCCAGATTTCAGATTTGAACTCGTGGAGGTAAGATCTACGTTTTGGTACCACTTAGGCCGTGTTTGGCCAAGTTTTTGTAAAATCTTAATTTTGGACTTTTGGGAAAAATCAGGTAAAATTTGTAGGAATCGTACCAAATTCGAAATCCGACGTTTATTTAGCCCCCTAGACGATCCTTCAAAGTTTGAAGAGATTCGCACGAGGTATGAATTCTAGATTTATGAAATATATGAATTTTCATGTTTTGGACATCACTTTTGATATTCTTGGATCCGGGCGAAATTCATGTGTTAGTTAGGCCCGTTAATTATGCACGTGAAATTATGATAAAAGCACGTATAACTGTTTATGTGAGCATGTTATGTGTCTACTTGGGCCAAAGGGGAGTTTGGTGCAAATTCATTCGGAGTAAGCTCCTCGAACCTTGAGGATTTGTAATCTTGATGGAATTGGAATTGTGGTTGTGTTTGGATTGGAGGTGGGCCCAACCAGTACACGGTACCTGGTATGGAGGAAGGCCCAACCAGTGTACGAGATGCGTGGGAGAGGTGGGCCTCCTACGGCATCGACCGGATGAATGCGTACCACTCACCCCAGAGACTATTTCTATGTGTTTTAGATGCGTAAACCATGAACTGTGATATAAGCATACATTTAGAATTGTACGCTCAGCATATAGCTGAGCAGTGGAGATGTACTCCATTGCAGGTAAGAAGAAAGACAAGAAGAATCGTGAGGAGTGAGACCGAGGAACGCCGGGGATTTCATACTTGTATATGTTTTTGTTTTAAGTCCTGAAACTTGTGTAAGGATTGGTAGTATGTTGTAATAGAACCATAGATTAGTTCTATAGTATTGTAATCTTGTAATTGAACGTCTGTAGTTATGTTTTAATACGTTAAAATCAGTTGTGGTTGTGTTTGTTGTTGGTATTGAGTAGCAGGACTTGTTAAATTTCAGCACAGGGCTGCCAGCAGGGGAGCAGTCGACTGGACCCCCTGATCAGTCGACTGGACCTCGTGGAATTGAGACACTGAAGGTATATTATAAGAGAAGCAGTCGACTAACCCCTTGGACAGTCGACTGAACACTGTAGATTTTAGCCACTGCTTCTTAAATTAGAAAAGCAGTCGACTGGTTTCCCTATAGCAGTCGACTGGACCCCTCTTGAAAATATTAAATTTTGGTTCTGCTTGACACCGTCGACTGGGCAGTCGACTGGACCCTATTCAGTCGACTGTACAGTCGACTGAACCTCTGCATCTTTCAAATAGATTCTTGTGAACATTTTCTATTGAACAAAATTCTTTTCAACTCAAATTTTCAATGGATTCGTCCACTCTGGGGGAAATGTTTCCTAAGTTTTAAACTACCAGGGTTGTTTTATAGAAGTTCTTTCCGCTGCGTATTATAAGATGGCGTTGGATGAGCCTTGGTGGCGTGCCACGTGTCCTATTTCCACGCGTAGTGGGATGGGTCGTGACAATTTTCTTCTAAACATGATTTTCCTGTCCCATCACTTGAAGGTGTTTCGGCCAAGACTCGTGGTAACATTGATCTCTGATCCTTTGGAGTCGGAAAAACCATATGTTGACTTATATACACTTTGAAACAAATTTCTCACTTTTTTAGCGATTATTGACACTTTTGATAAATCTTCTCACCTTTTTTCCCCATTGATGATCTAAAATTTCACAGGGCTAACTCTACAAAAGCTATTCATGGTGTTAGTACTAGAAGGGGTTGTCTCGACATCTCACACTTATTTTTTGCAGACGATGTCTTCTTTTCAGTAAAGCCACTGTGGAGGAATGTCAAGCTGTTATGACTTGTTTTCACTTGTGTGAGGTAGCTTCGGGTCAGAAGGTGAATGTTGTAAATCAAGTGTGGCTTTTAGCCCTAATACACCTGATGACGTTCGTGAGCAAGTGATGAATACATTAGGTGTGCATGCATTAGTCAGACATGAAAAATATCTGGGATTACCGGCCATCATTGAGCGATCAAGACGACAATTTTTTTCATTTTTTGCAGGATCGCTTACAGCATAAAACATCGGGCTGGAAGGAAAAATTGCTATCCAGAAACGGACGTGAAGTGCTAATTAAATCCATTGCCCAAGCAATTCCAACTTATGTCATGTCATGCTTCAAGCTTCCCTAATCCATTTACCATGATATCAACCGTATTGTTGCTAAATTTTGGTGGGGACAAACAGGGGAGAAAAGGAAAATTCATTGGGTCTCTTGGGATTCGCTTTGTGGACCAAAAAAGGGTGGTGGTATGGGATTTAAAGACATGGAATGTTTTAATCTTGCCTTATTGGCCAAACAAGGATGGCGACTATTGAATAATTCGACATCACTTGCCCATAAAGTCTATAAGGCATCCTACTTGCGAGATGGTGACCTTCTTAATGCGAGGCTTGGCTCCTACCCATCTTATATGTGGATAAGCATTTGGGGCACTCTTTCGGTTCTTTGAAAGAGTGTCTGATGGCGTGTTGGCAGTGGAAATAATATCCGCATTGGCTTAGATCATTGGATCCCATCACTAAGCACTTTTAAGCCTATCACTACTTTACCCGAGAATTTTTGCAATGAATATGTATAACACCCACATTTGTGTTATTGCATTTGCATTACATTGTCATGCATGATAATGTGATGTGGCGTGTCTTATGACACATGTTTGGGTGAGTTTTGACTCACGAGTTGATTTGGGTGTCTGTATTAGAGAACCCTTTGAAACTGTGGTGATTGAGGATTTGTTGTTGTGAAGTCTCTCCGAGTATGAGACGGTCACTGAGGAATACTTTAAATGTTTATCTGGAAATAAATGTTTACCTGTGTATTTCAATATCTGTATTAATTTCTGTTTTAGAATTTATTTCTGTTGTTAGTTTTAGTATCCTGGTGAGAACGAATTAACACGCTATTAATTTGGTAGGCTAATTAGCAACTTCGGAAACGTCATGTAGAAATTCGCGCTTTAGCGACCAAACGAAACTTAGTCGAAAACTTTTATAATTTCGAAGTTTCACTCGTAAAGCTATGAATAAGCTGTATAGAAAGTTTCAGAGACTAATTAGGAGTTTGGAAACTCGTGGGGGAGGTAAACGTAATTCCCAAAAGATTTGCCTATATATAGATAGAGATGGATCTTTAGATTTTTATAAAGTCTTAACCTAAATTCAAGAAAGGATGCCATAGGGAGATTTTGGGAGCTTAGAGCTTTGCGACGCCAAACGACGACCTTCCGTCAGTTTGTTTTCTCCTAGATTTCATATTCGAGCTCCTCGAGGTAAGAGCTTCGTTTTGATATATGTTAGGGCTTGTTTGGCCAAGTTTTTCGAAAAGTTATTTTCTAGAATTTTTCATAAAAGTTGATAAATGGAATTTTGATTCATAGGAATTTTACTAAACGGACTTCTGCACGTTCTTTGTGCACGGGTTTTCTTCAGATTGAATTATAGGAGCGTTATTCGGAGGTGAGTGATTCAACTATGTTTTGGAATGGTTTCTTGACATGTATTCATGTTATGTTTGAATAGCATGTATTAATTCTTAGAGATATATTGTGTAGTTCATATTGGGCATTTATATTGATAAGTAGGCTCAATTGCACGGTGATATGTTTTGATTACCGCGAGTATGGTGATATGTATTTGAGCATGTTAAGTTGCTTATTTGGGTCAGAAGGAGCACGTGGTCACCGTGCCATTTTGTGGAGCCGATATAGGCATTAAGGTCGCACGATTAAAGAGAAGAATCGTGGGTCTTACCCTTTCGCGTGGACTTATTGGCGAGGAGTCGCGGATTGGGAGTATGGACGGGCACGTGAGTCTCCGGCGACTAGTATGAAATGTAGAGATGTGAATGCGGACATGTTTATCATTCATGTACATATGTTGATTTATTCACTAAGCGTTAGCTTAAACAAATCGAATATGTATGGTTATTCAAATAACCATTTCAGGTGTAAATGCTGGCGAGGAATCGCAGAAGTGAGCACGTGGGTTTAGAGTTCGGTTTGAAGGCAACTTGAACGTTAATCTTGTAGTTTTGAGACAATAGGAATGTTGTAATAAGAATTCTTATGATTTTTAGTTATGTTTAACTTGATATGTTAGAACGAATCTAAAATGTTGCAATAGTTAGTAACATGTTGTAATTGTGCTTCGGTAATATGTTAATACAGTTAGGATTGTTTTGGAGTACTTTTGGAAGTGTGTGTTTGATCCCCGTTTGATTTCAAAAGCTTTTAAACTTAGAAAACTCTGCAGAATGTGCTGCTGCCATAAATCAGTCGACTGGTTGAGAAAATAGTCGACTGGAGCCTCTGTTTTCAGCAACTCACTGCATTGTTTCATAGGGGATCAGTCGGCTGGGTCCTCGACACAGTCGACTGGATCATGGTTTTCAAAAGTAATATTTTGTTCAGGCTAGACTTCAGTCGACCGGACAGTATCAGTTCACTGAAAATTTGAAGCCCCAGCAGTCGACTGGATGGTGTTTTAAAACCCAACTTTTTGCTGGACCAGGATCAGTCGACTAGATCCGAGGATCAGTCGACTGGACGAATAGTTTTCTTTCAAAATGACTTGTTTTATTCCGCTGCGTGTGTTCTTCAAACTAATTTTTGGGAACGTTAATGAATTGGTTTAGCCTCAGTGGCGTGCCACGGGCTCCGGTTCCGCTATTGTGGGACCGGGCTGTGACATTTAGTGGTATCAGAGCATAAGTTTAGAGCCTTGGGAACGAGTGACGTTATATATATGCTGAGTGACATCGAGTGGAGTGTGTAATTGAGAAGATAATTATTATCATTGTAGAAATGCTTCATGTGTTAGCATTTGTTGAGTGTGATGAACTGTGCACATATATCTATATTGTGGCATAGCATGCATGGTCATTATGCATTGAACTCAACAGGGGAAATATTTGAAACGTTATGGCTGATCCACCAAGAGAGTTGTCACCGCATTCGCGGATGGACCAAATAGTGAACATGGTGGGAAATTTCATACAAGCGGTAAGTGAAAGAGAACAGATGAACGTTCAGCCTCCACTGGCACCGCGACCTCAACACACAATCGTGGAACAGTTTCATAAACGGAAACCGACCTTGTATTATGGACAAGTTGACATAGACTTGGCCGATCATTGGATGATGGACATGGAAAGACATTTCCGTCAGATAATATGTACTGATGAGGAGAAAATTTTATGCGCATCCGATACGTTGATGGGCGAAGCATTAGATTGGTGGAACAACGTACTTGAACAAGGGAAGCCGACCACGTGGGAAGCATTTAAAGAAGAATTCAACAAACATTTCTTTCCGCAATCTGCTTATACTCAGAAACGCCAAGAATTTGCAAGTCTGGTTCAGGGAGACATGACTGTGAGTGAGTATGTATCCCGTTACAATGCCTTGTTACGATTTGGGAAAACTACCGTTCCGACTGATAGGGATAAAGCTCGTAAGTTCGAGGAAGGACTTAGGGAGAATATCCGTGGCCGTGTGGATATGTTACAACACCCGACCGTTTCTCTCGTTGAGGAAGCTGCTCGTATTGCTGAGAAAAGTATCGACAGATATCGACAGGGACAACAAGGGAAGAGAGCAAATGAAAGTCGGGGTAAGAGTCAAGGGAATGCGAAGAAATCATTTACGCAAGGTTCGGGATCATATATGAGTAGCCAAGGAGGGAGTACGTTCATGGGGGACTCGAGACCGTTGTGTCCAACATGTAACCTGCGACATAGAGGAACTTGCTAGCAATTGAGCACCTGTTACCTTTGCAAGCAGTTAGGACACATATCCCGAAATTGTCCTTTGAATGCAAACTCGACCACACCAAATAACTTTCCGAATACGAAGAGCTATAACCCAGAAAAGAGATGAAAATGTTTTGAGTGTGGACAACCGGGACACATAGTGAAGAATTGCCCGAGTAAGAGACAACCGGGAATGAGTACCGGGGCATCGAGTGTGCCAAACGGATCAAGTATAGAACCTCGAGTGGATAAAGGGAAAGGAGTCGTGCAACAACAAGGACGATACTTCTAGCTCAGGCCGTGGAATACAGATGATACCGTCGTATCAGGTATTCTTCCTATTTGTTCGTATCCCGCACGTATACTTATGGATTCTGGTTCAACGCATTCATTCGTATCACGTGATTTTGTTAAGCATTTAACTGTTAAGTCAGAACTGCTAGGATATGACTTGTGTGTATCATTGCCTAGTAGTGAACCGCTAGTTACTTCTTCGATATTCAAGTCATGTGAGACCAAGATAGGAGATAAAGTCTTGAGCGTTGATTTGATTCCGTTGACGGTGAATTATTTTGATGTTATCTTGGGTATGGATTGGTTGTCGGTTAATCAAGCCAGAATCGATTGTGAACAGAAACGGGTTAGTTTCTATCCGTCAGGACGAGAAGAGTTTACTTTTCAGGGTAAGGGAGTGATTGTACCGCCGTACTTGATATTGGCGATTCAAGCAAGTAAGATATTGAAGAAGGGTTGTTCGGGTTTCTTATGTTCAATTGTCGACACGTGAGTTCTTGGGCCACTAATAGAAGACATTTCAGTAGTTTGAGAATTTCCAGATGTTTTTCCCGATGAGTTACCCGACGTATTGATTGAAAGAGAACTTGAGTTCACAATAGAAGTAGTACCAGGGTCACAACCGATATCTAAAGCGCCGTACCGAATGGCACCGATAGAGTTGAAATAATTGAGGTTCAGTTACAAGAACTACTTGAGAAGGGTTTTATTCGACCGAGTGTTTCGCCGTGGGGAGCTCCAGTCTTGTTTGTGAAGAAGAAAGATGGAACAATGCGTATGTGCATCGACTACCGAGAGTTGAATAAGTTGACAGTCAAGAACAAGTATCCGTTGCCGCGAATAGATGACTTATTTAATCAATTACAAGGGGCTCAGGTATTTTCGAAGATTGACTTGAGATCCGGTTACCACCAGTTGAAAGTCAAAGAGGAAGATGTTGAGAAGACAGCTTTCAGGACTCGATATGGTCACTTTGAATTTTTGGTTATGTCATTTGGAGTGACTAATGCACCAGCTGCTTTCATGGACTTGACGAACCGTGTTTTCAAGGATTATTTAGATGAGTTTGTTATCGTGTTCATAGATGACATCCTAATCTACTCCAAAAGCGTTGAAGATCACGAGCATTATTTATGATTAGCTTTACAACGATTGCGTGAAAAGAGATTATTTGGAAAATTGAAGAAGTGTGAGTTTTGGTTGACAGAGATTGCTTTTCTTGGACATATTGTATTAGCTAAGGGAATTTCTGTAGACCCTCAGAAGATAGAAGCAGTTACCAACTGGGCGAGACCAACGAATGTGATAGACATCAGAAGTTTCCTAGGATTAGCTGGGTATTATCGGAGATTTGTAAAAGACTTTTCGCATATAGCAATGCCGATGACACAGTTAATGTCACACCCCAACCCGCCTCGGGCGAGTTGGGACACGTGTAACAAGCCCACACGTTCAAAACACCCTTAATTCATAAAGAAACACATGAATTATACCTCATAAAACAGCTCCATTGACACAAAACAGACCCAAGGGCAAAATGGTCATTAATAAAGTATAGCAAATTTTATATGGAAAGATAGCTCTTTGAGTCCCGGTTCCAACGCAAAAAACGGTGCGCGAATCCGAGTTTTGTAGAGAGAGTTATGCTTGTTTCCGTAAAAGCTGACAGTCAGTTTTCATAGGGGCGGATCGATCCGCGAAAAGGGCGGATCGATCCATTTTCCATATTTTGAGGCAGAACGTCCCCGGAAATGGGCGGAGCGATCCGCGGAAAGGCCGGATCGATCCGGCTTGTACAGAACAGTTCCCTACTGCTTAAAAACATCATTTTTCAAGTCCAAACTTGTTCCAAACTTCCCAAAACTTTGTGAAACCCTTAAAACTCATTCTCAAAGCATTTTCAAATGTTTCTAACATTAACACAACATCTCTAAAGCATGGATTGACAATCAAACACACAAATTCTTCCTTAGGATCATGAACTTACATCAAAATCCACAACTTAACTCAAAACTTGCATAACTTCTTAACCAAAAGGAAATTAAGTGTAATCTACCACCAAAGTTACCTACTACTCCAAGTTCCTTCCCAATATACATAACACGTGACTTACAAGTTCAACTTACAACATTGGGCACAATCATACTATATGTGAACTTGACATATTACAAGGATTCCCAAAACACAAGTTGTCCCCAACATTTCCAAAATACAAGGTGATCCTAACACTTTCAAAACACAAGATGTTTTTAACCCATGGATTACAAAGACTACCATTAACCAAAACTTCTATACACATGTACATATCAACATAACTTGTAACCCCCACGCCCAACCGTCGCACGGATCATTTCCTCTCGTTCTCCCGTTCGGTACCTGCGATGGTTATTCAATAACCACAACAGAAAATATATTTTCGTTTAAGCTTTCGCTTAGTGAGAGAACTAATCATGCTATTGGAATGTTTAATATGCAAATGCAACAATCACTATAAACATCAACCAATTGATCTCCGGAAAGTCAAGTAACACAAGCCACCACCCCCGGGTCCTTCTCACCCCGGAATTTCTCACTCTTTTGGCGCATATAGCACAACACACACTCTCTTGTGACCCCGAAGGCGTCACCGGCATTTCATTGTGGTCGTCACCACGTCCTACTCATTGAGGACTTCCTATCCCTTACATATGAGACCTATAAATGGTGCTCACTACTTGACTTCCCTTTGATCCACATAAGCATTTAAGCAACTTAGCATATAGGCATATAAGCATAGCAATTTCATAACTTTGACATGCTTTTTACCCAATTTCAACAACACATATAAACATAAACATGGATTAAGCATTCTAAGCCAACAATTATTACACAAACATATCTAAACACCCAATTTTGGGATTAGAGCACTCACCTCTTTGATTTATACGCAACTAAGCTTAGAATCCCCCAATTCCTTCCCAAGTTTAGCTCAATTTCTAGTTAGTGATAATCCTACACAAGTTTGGTACCAAGAACATCGTTTATTAAGAACGGCCGCCGTAAAAACGTTGCCGAAAATGAAAATAAAGGACGTGCATGTGATCCTCTTACCTCCACGAGTCCAAATCCGGTCTCGGTTCGTGAATCCGACGCCGGACGGCGAAGGAGCGGCAAGAAACGTCGTCGAGAATTCCGTCGCCGACTCAAGCTCTCGTTCTCTCTTCAATTTTAGATTCCCAGCTGTGTTTTACAAGTATGAGACACATATGCATCTCATGCATATGTGTTGTCTTGTGGTTCTTCCTTAATTCCATTTACCTCCCCCAACTTTCTATAAGTTTTATTATGAAGCCCTCAGGTTAATTACGTTAACTACCCATCTTTTCTAAAAGGATTTAATCTAAGTCCCGCGTGGGTCCCAAATGTGGTCCCACATAATTCATGAGGTTGCTATTAAACCTACCAATTATTAATTTTATTCAAATACGCCCTCACATGGGTACCCAAATTGGTCCCCTTTCCTATCATAAGACATAATAATATCAATAAGCATTTAAACAAGTAATCATATAAGCATATAATGACATCGAAATGCAAATTATTTTAATTAGACCCTCGTTGGGCCCCACTTTTATACCAGTCCTGCCTTTCACAGGACTTTCATCTGTGTCCGCATTTGAACACCTTTTCACATGTGGGTTCATAACCCCACCTTAATTCATCTCATGCATTAATTATCTTTAATTAACACATATTATTATCACATTAATCTTCTTTTCCGGGTACGGGTGTTACAGTTAATGAGGAAAGATATTGCTTTTGTTTGGAGTCTAGAATGTGAAAAAAGTTTCCAAGAGTTTAAGAGCTGACTAGTGAAAGCACCAATATTAGCAGTTCCGTCAGGGACTGAAGGATTTATTATTTACAGTGATGCTTTATATAGAGGTTTAGGTTGCGTTCTTATGCAAGGTAAAAAAGTCATTGCGTATGCATCGAGACAACTTAGACCGCACGAGAAGAATTATCCAACTCATGATCTAGAATTAGCCGCCGTGATTTTTGTATTGAAGATTTGGTGTCATTATCTATACGGAGAGAAATGTGAGATCTATACGGATCACAAGAGTTTGAAGTACCTGTTTACACAACGAGATTTGAACATGAGGCAAAGGAGATGGCTAGAGTTGATGAAGGACTATGATTTGTCGATTCAATATCATCCGGGCAAGGCGAATGTAGTCGCCGATGCTCTTAGTCGTAAGGCACCAACCAATACCGCATCAGATTTGACTTCTCAGAAAGAATTGATAAGAGATATGGAGAACTTAGAACTTGAAGTGATTCCGAGGATTGAAAGTGGTTTGATGTCGACGATGGTGGCACAACCACTCTTGATTCACGAGATCACGGAGAAACAACTTCAAGACGTGGCTTTGAAGAAGATTTATGATGAGATTCCAATGGGCAAACAACCGGGATTCACGTTTGAGAACAATGTGTTGAGATTGAGGGGTAGAATTTGTGTACCTAGTGAGAAAGAGTTGAAGCGAAACATCCTAGAGGAAGCATACAACACAAAGTATACCATTCACCTGGGAAGCACCAAGATGTATAGAGACTTGAGACATGTTTATGGGTGGCCGAGAATGAAGAGAGAAATAGCACGTTACGTTTCGCGTTGTACTAGTTGTCAACAAGTAAAGGCCGAACGCCAAGTACCCTCGGGATTGTTACAACCGTTACCGATAGCCGAGTGGAAATGGGAGCACATAATAATGGATTTTGTTAGTGGGTTTCCAAGGTCGAAGAGATCGAATACTATTATCTAGGTGATTGTTGACCGTTTGACGAAGTCGTTGCACTTTCTACCACTTCGAACAACTAAGCCAATGACGTTAGCTAAATTGTATATTCGTGAAATTGTGAGACTACATGGTATCCCAGTTTCTATCGTTTCGAATAGGGATAGTAGTTTTACATCGAAGTTTCGGAGAGCCATGCAAGAAGCAATGGGTACCAAATTGCATTTTAGTACCGCTTTTCATCCTCAAACTGATGGCCAATCAGAGAGAGTAATCCAGATTTTGGAAGATATACTTCGGTTATGTGTACTTGATTTCCAGGGGGATTGGGAAGACCACCTACCGTTAATTGAGTTCACATATAACAACAGTTTTCAGTCAAGTATTGGAATGGCTCCTTATGAAGCTTTATATGGTCGTGTATGTCGTTCACCGATTAGTTGGACGGAAGTCGGAGAAAGAATGATTGAAGGGCCGCAAATTGTACAAGAGAAGACGGATAAGATAAAGGTAATTCGACAACGGTTACTGACAGCTCAGAGTAGGTATAAGAGTTATGCTGATAAGCGTAGACGACCGTTGAAATTTGACGTGGGAGACTTAGTGTATTTGAAGGTGTCACTTTCAAAGGGAATAACCAGATTTGGTAGATACGGGAAACTCAACCCGAGGTATGTAGGACCTTTTGAGATTATTGGGAGAGTTGGACCCGTAGCTTATCGTTTGAAGACTGAAGACGTCATAGTTAGATTTAATTTCAGTTGTTCTGTTAATCTTTTGTTAACGGGTACTTGGGCATTTGTTGTCTTCAGACCTGTTGTGATCCTGTGGACCATACTCTGATAGTTTGTAATAGTTAGCACTTTGTGCTATTTTCAGTTGATTACTGTTGCTTTTCTTTTGGACTAGTACTGCGTGGTGTGGATTATTAGTGGCTTTCACCTGTCATTCCTTATGGACCCATAAAGGAAATTTATTTTTCTCTATTTATGCCGTTCCGGGGCGTGACAGGGTTTTTGGTATCAGAGCCTGAGTTTGGTACTCTAGGGGAGTGATACTGTCGTTCACCGATCATTCCACACCATCTGGTCCTAGTGTATTAAGATTCTTTGAGATGAGATATGAGTATAAGATAAGTTCGTCTTCCTGACGATAGATAGTTTCCTTTGCAGGATAGCATGGATCCGGAGTTTCACCTGTTTGTTACCGATGCTTATGGAGGACATATTATCCATGGAGATACCGTGGAGCCAGCTGACCCAGAGTTTTATCATGAGCGTGTGTGCCAGATAGCTAGTCGACATTTAGAGGAGGACATGTGGAGAGCGCTTTATGTGACCAGGAGTACTCACCCGACCCAGATGCGCATGGATGCTTACCACTTAGCGAGAGTTGGCAGAGACATTTGCCAGGAGATGTTGCGACTAGTTTTGAGTAAGCCAGAGATGGATGAGATTGAGTTGAGAGCTATTGTAGCCGGTCCGCCAGAGCCCGTAGTTGCACCAGCAGCAGCAGCAGCAGCCCCACCATCACCAGTACCTGTCCCAGAGCCAGAGCCTGAGCCGATTGAGGATGAGGAGGATCTAGAGCCTGAGGATGAGCATCCCGATGAGGACATGGACGGAGATGGAGAGGAGGAGCCGATAGATGACGAGGACCCAGTAGAGGATGAGCATGCAGACGATGCAGATGATGATGACCCTGAGGATGACCCCGAGGAGCCAGAGTTTGAGCCAGAGGATCCAGTGCCAGACCCAGAGGCTATTGAGGCAGACATAGTAGTAGATGAGGAGGATGACCCCGAGGAGATAGTTGTGCCCGAGGTACCAGTTGTGCTTCAGATACCAGCCGGACCGATTATGCATATGGCAGCCATGGCCGATATGGCAGTAGGATGGATAGCTCAGATGATAGCACAGCCAGCAGATTTTGTTATGGGAGAGGTGGCTATAGCAGGAGCTCTTGACATAGCTGACGGTTTTGCTGCAGTAGCTGTTGATGTCGCTAACCAGGCGATAGTAGACGTGATGGAGGACGATGATGCAGAGATGATAGAGGATTGGGATATAGGAGTAGTAGTCGGAGATCTTGTCGCACCAGTTGAGGATGATCCACTCGAGGAGATGGATATGGACCCAGAGGACAAGGCACCACCAGCAGGATCAGATGCTGACGACTTTTGAGTCAGGATCGGCAGGGTGTAGATTTTGTTAGTTTATATTAGGACATGTTGTCCACTAGATTTTTGGGAGCTTGAGAGATAGCTATTTGACCATAGCTTTGTATAGTATTAGCTGACTTTAGTTGTTGTAACTCTTGTCCCATATGGTACACAGTTTGATTAGTGTGTACTATACGGTACATCTTTTGATATATATATATACGAGCAGTACTTTTGGTTATTGTTTGATTATTGCGTTGTGCTGTGTTGTTTAGTAGAATTGTTAGTCTAGCTGTTTCTTATTCTATCTTGAGCTCGTTTCTACGTGAAGACTTTCAGCTGATCAATATGTCGTTTGTAGGCGATACTCGTTATCATCATGGTAGGACTCTTGAGAAATCACCAAGCATGTAATGGAGCACCTATACCGGAAGGGATGGATCCGACGGGAATTTTCGAAGCATTTATGCAGAGAATGGAGCATGTGGGGGATACTTATAATCACTCCACCCACCAGAGACCTTTTGTACCCCCGCCACCAAGACAGACTGGAGATAAGCTGTTAGCAAATTTTCGTGGGCTACGTCCCGAAAAGTTTGATGGACTAACAGAACCATGGAAGGCAGAGCAATGGATAAGAGAGATGGAGTTAATATTTGGAGCATTGGAATGCAACGAACAAGAGAAACGTCGCCTTGCTACGTTTCAGCTCACCTATGCCGCCGCAGATTGGTGGGAAGCTGAGCAAGCCACTGTTGGGATCGATGCCGCTAGAGCTATGTCGTGGGAGACATTCAAAGGCAGATTTTTGGAGAAGTATTTTCCAGAAGATGAGAGAGATCAACAGGAAAGGAACTTTCTCAATTTGATCCAAGGAGGATGGAATGTACGAGAATACACAACACAGTTCGAGCGTTTATCCAGATTTGCTCAGCACATGATAGACACGCCGCAAAAGAAGGTTAAGAGATTTCACCAAGGACTGAACCCCCACCTTAGACATATGATGGTTGGTCATCTGAACCAGTCGTATGAGGAAATTGTTAGATTTGCTACAGGATTAGAAAAGGATGCTAATCCAGTACAGCAATCACAGACAAATCGACCTCAGTCGTCACGAGGGTTTCAACAGAGGAATTTCCATAATCGACCACCGAGAAATACCCAAGGATGGAGACCTCAGGAAAATTTTCAAGGAAACAAGAGAATCTGGGAAGGAACCAGGAAACCACAGCAGAGTTATAATCGACCTCAACAATATCGCCAGCAGGGGTCACAGCCACAGGCATTACTAACAGCCCCACCCAGCAATAGTGGAGGATGTTTTAACTGTGGAAAGCCAGGACATATTGCAAGGAACTGCACAGCCCATAGATCTAATCGCAGGCCAGATATCGTCTGTCGCAACTGCAACAAACCAGGGCACGTGAGCAAGGATTGTCGTGCGCCACGAGGAGGATACTACGGGGCACCAGTGCAAGGAATTCAAGGACCTCCTGATCAGACGAGGATGAACGCTATTATTCCGGAAGGAGCAGGCTTTAATGCTGATGAGCAGCAACATTTGGAAGGTACACTTGTACTCTTTCATAGTCCAGTTAAAGCTTTATTTGATACTGGAGCCGCACGTTCTTTTATTGCTGTTAAGATTGTGCGTCAGTTGGGTTTAGAACCCCAGACACTTGAGTCAACACTGAATGCTGTGTCACCATTAGGAGTGACAGTTAAGTTGAGTAAAGTGTGTAAAGATTGCCCTTTAACTTTGGGAGATAGGAATCTGCCAGCAGACTTAGTCGTTCTGTCGATGTCAGAATTTGATGTTATCCTAGGGATGGATTGGTTAACTAAGTACAGTGCCAATTTGGATTGCCCTACTAGGACGATTGTATTTCCAATACAAGGAAAGCCGACGATCAGATTTCATTGTCAACCGACAAGCGACCTGTTTCTTACGAGTAGTTTGGCTACGATCATTAGTACAAGTACGGAGCTTACGATGGATCAAATTCCTATTGCACGAGACTTTCAGGATGTATTTCAGGATATTAAAGGACTTCCACCGAAAAGAGAAATAGACTTCTGTATGGAATTAGTACATGGTACATTGCCTATTTCTAAGACTCCATATAGGATGGCACCAACCGAGATGTTGGAATTGAAGAAGCAAGTTCAAGAACTCGAAGATTTAGGATTTGTTCGACCGAGTACGTCGCCTTGGGGAGCACCAGTTCTGTTTGTAAAGAAGAAGGACGGAACACTTCGACTCTGTATAGACTACAGGGAGTTGAACAAGGTTACGATTAAGAATAGATATCCGTTACCTCGAATAGATGATCTATTCGACCAGTTACAAGGATCTAGGATCTTTTCCAAAATCGATCTGCGTTCTGGATATCACCAGCTGTTAGTTCGATCAGAGGATGTATCGAAGACTGCATTCAGGACAAGATACGGGCATTACGAGTTTTTAGTTATGCCTTTTGGATTGACGAATGCGCCAGCAGTATTTATGGACTTGATGAATAGAGTATTCAGACTATATCTGGATAAGTTCATTATTATGTTCATTGATGATATACTGATCTACTCAAAGACAGAAGAGGATCACAAGGAGCATTTACAGGTTGCCTTGCAAACACTTCGAGATAGTAAGTTGTATGCAAAGTTCAGCAAGTGTGAGTTTTGACTACAGGAAGTCAAATTCTTGGGACACGTTATATCCCAGGAAGGTATTTTGGTAGACTCATCTAAGATTGATGCAGTCTTAAGCTGGAACAGACCGACGAATGCAACCGAAGTCAGAAGTTTCCTTGGTTTAGCAGGATATTACAGAAGATTTGTAGAAGGATTTTCCAAGATAGCAGGACCATTGACGAATTTAACAAGGAAGGAGACGAAGTATGAATGGACAGACAAGCATGAGGGTGCATTTCAGGAGTTAAAAGAAAGATTGACTTCTGCACCAGTACTCGCATTATCTAAGAGTGGAGAAAAGTACGTGATCTACAGTGATGCATCGTACCAAGGACTTGGATGTGTGCTTATGCAAGATGGAAATGTTATCGCATATGGATCAAGACAATTGAAGGTACATGAGAAGAATTATCCGACGCATGATCTGGAATTAGCAGCAATAGTGTTTGCATTGAAAATTTGGAGACACTATCTCTATGGAGAAAAGTTTGACTTATTTTCCGATCATAAGAGTCTGAAGTATTTGTTCTCTCAAAAGGAGTTGAATATGCGACAGCGGAGATGGATGGAGTTACTCAAAGACTATGACTTTTCTTTGCAATACCATCCCGGCAAAGCAAACGTAGTAGCAGATGCTTTGAGCCGTAAACCTCGATTAGTGATCGCTGCAATACTAATTAGAGAATGGAGAGCATTGGAAGAAATTGCTGAATTTGATCTTCAGCCAGTGGAGCCAATGAAAGGACAACATTTTGGATGTCTGATGGTACAACTGACTTTGATCAGTCGTATCATGGAGGCTCAACAGACAACAGAAGATTTGAAGTTATGGTTCGCCAAGATGTCAGCCAAGGAACCAGAAGTCTGGAGTATTAGTACCGACGGAGCCTTAAGATGTAAAGGTAGACTCTGTGTACCTAATGAAGGAAATCTCCGGAAGGAAATATTGGATGAAGCACATAAGTCACGAATGACTATTCATCCCGGAAGTACGAAGATGTACAAAGACTTGAAGAGAAATTTTTGGTGGGAAGGAATGAAGAGAGATGTGGCAGAGTATGTAGCTCAGTGTCTTACTTGTAAACAAGTAAAGGCAGAACATCAGAGACCACCTGGATTGTTACAGCCGTTACCTATTCCTCAATGGAAATGGGAACACATAACCATGGATTTTGTGGTAGGATTGCCGAAGTCACAGCAGAATCACGATGCTATATGGGTAATCGTGGATCGACTTACTAAGACGGCACATTTTATTGCCTATAGCATGACATACTCAGTAGAACGTTTGAGCCGAATGTATCTACAACACGTTGTACGATTACATGGAGTGCCTGTATCTATTGTGTCAGACAGAGATTCGCGCTTTACTGCAGAATTTTGGAAGAGTCTCCAGACAGCGATGGGAACGACATTGAACTTGAGTTCAGCTTTTCATCCACAGACAGATGGACAGACGGAACGAGTTAATCAAGTGATGGAAGATATGTTACGAGTTTGTGTCATTGATTTTGAGAGTACTTGGGAGATACACTTACCTTTGATTGAGTTCGCCTATAATAATAGTTATCATTCGAGTATAGATATGGCGCCATTCGAAGCTTTGTATGGAAGACCTTGCCGATCGCCGCTATGTTGGACCGAAGTCGGAGATAGTCAACTTCTTGGGCCAGAGATGGTACGAGAAACCAGTGAGAAGATTCAAGTTGTACGTGAGAAGATGAAGACAGCCCAGACCAGATACAAGAGTTATGCTGACAAGCGACGCAAAGACTTGGAGTTTGTCGTTGGAGATCACGTATTACTCAAGGTTTCACCTGTTCGAGGAATCGTCAGATTTGGTCAGAAAAGGGGCAAGTTATCGCCACGTTTCATCGGACCATTCGAGATTCTGGAGCGTGTTGGAAAAGTTGCTTATCGCCTTGCGTTGCCACCAAAGATGTCAGGAGTGCACAACGTTTTTCACATCAGTATGTTGAGGAAGTGTGTTCACAACCCAGCGCACGAGATCAACTTTGAGGATATCGAAGTCAACAGCGACGTTACGTTCAATGAAGGACCTGTTCGTATTATGGATCGAGAAATCAAGAAACTCAGGAACAAATAGATTCCGTTAGTCAAGATTCAGTGGAAACATCACGATGAAGGAGAAGCTTCGTGGGAACTAGAGTCAGAGATGCGCGAGAAGTTTTCGTTTTTGTTTTAGACCTTGTTGCTTTTGATTTCGAGGACGAAATCTTTTGTTGAGTGGTGGATGATGTAATACCCTGTATTTTGGTATTTTAATAAGACCCGGTATTTCATTTCTATATTCGTATAAACTTTCTCTTCCTTTTGGTGAATTTTGATACCAATCGATTGACATATTCCCAATCGATTGACACTTTTTGATACCAATCGATTGATAAGTTATCCCAATCGATTTACATTCTACCGACTAAAAGTGATGACGTGTCAAACTTTCCAATCGATTGCTATTCATCTCAATCGATTGACATTGTTTCCAATCGATTGACTACAAATATCTGTTGCCAATCGATTGACTGGTGTCTCAATCGATTGACATAAGCTGAGAAATGTTTTCTTCTTTCCTTCAGCTTTAAACGCGTGGCACTCCCTTATCTCTATATATATGTTTCATTTCATGGCCTTGGGGCTGTTTTTCAGACCTTGAGAGAGGGAGAGGCATACTCTTGTGAGATATATACATATATCTATATTTACATACATATATACACACCCTCACACACACTCACTGCCGTGGCAGCTGGGAGGAAGGAGAAGAAGCAGGAAGAAGAAGAAGGAAGAGATAGAGAGAGAGAAGGCCGGACAAAGAGGAAGAAGAAAGAGAAGGAAGAGAAGAAGCTTGGAGGTTTCAAAGCTTTAAACACACCCAAACGCACCCTAGGTGAGTTCTAACTCACTTGGTCCCTTTATATGAAGTTTATATAAGCTATTATGATGTTTAGATGGGTTACATGCATGTAGTGCACGTTTATATATGCTGTTTTTACAATCTGCTGGAGAAGACGTAGTTCCAATCGATTGACATAAATCTCAATCGATTGACATCAGTTGCATCCCAATCGATTGAATAGGATTCCAATCGATTGACATTATTCCAATCGATTGACATATTTCTCAATCGATTGACATAACTTTTGTTCCAATCGATTGAACTTTTGTTCCAATCGATTGACATGATCAGTACATGGATTCTTTTGCCTGTTTATTATATAAGAGGTTTAGTTGTTCGATTTCCAATTCGGGAATTCCATTATGCGATTATGGGGTAGACAGGAGTAATGTGACACCAAAGATTTATGGATAATGAATAAAAAGTAATATGAAGACGTGGGTTGACGTGTTGTTCCTGATATGAGTTCGATATCCGTTTCTTTTAATCCGAGTAGTCAAGCCACATTGGGAATTGTCATGTGTCGATGTTAGAATGGAACGTAAGTAGGTTTGGTAAGTTCCGGGAATGGTACGTGGATGGATGATTGGTCACGATATGCTCTTAAAAGCGGTGAACCGGACCATGGTTCTTAAAAGCGGTGAGCTGGACCAAGAAGTCTTAAGATAGACTGGATGATCTATGATATGCTCTTAAAAGCGGTGAACAGGACCATTGTTCTTAAAAGCGGTGAGCTGGGATCACTAGTAGATGACGTTGAGTCGTGGCAATAGATTGATATGCCTTGTTCGAAACGTTATATCCCTGAAATGCGGTGAACAGGACCATTGTTCTTAAAAGCTGGGGACAGACTGACGTGAAGTCCATGACATGCGGTGAGCTGTTCATATGCTCTTAAAAGCGATGGACAGAATAAGGGTGTATCCCTAGAGTTAAACGATTGAGTCTGTTCATGATATCAGAGTCTGTTGAGTTCGGTATTTGAGTAACAAGACGATAAGGGTCGGTTTACAAGAATGAATAGAGGAACAAGATAATGTTATTTTTTTTTTATAATAAGATGTTAACTCGTGTTTTTATAAGCTTGTGTTTACTTCAGATAACTGGTACCTCGTTAGTTTATGCTCACTCAGCTCTCAGTAAGCTGACGGCCTTTTATTGCCTGGACATTCCCCGTCCAGAATATCCTGCCCCTTGTTTTACAGGTGATGACCAGTACACTGATGAGTGTTATCCAGAGGAGGGCCCCACCGATGATGGTTACGCCAGGAAGGATTATCCTTATGCCAGTTGAAGACTGAAGACGTTATAGTTAGATTTAATTTCAGTTGTTCTGTTAATCTTTTGTTAACGGGTACTTGGGCATTTGTTGTCTTCAGACCTGTTGTGATCCTGTGGACCATACTCTGATAGTTTGTAATAGTTAGCACTTTGTGCTATTTTCAGTTGATTACTGTTGCTTTTCTTTTGGACTAGTACTGCGTGGTGTGGATTATTAGTGACTTTCACCTGTCATTCCTTATGGACCCATAAAGGAAATTTATTTTTCTCTATTTATGCCGTTCCGGGGCGTGACATCTTTAGAAATCACATGGCCAAGAAAAGTAACACTTGACAACCAAAACTCACTTTTCTTCAATTTTCCAAACAATTGCTTTTCTCGAAGACGTTGCAACGCCAATCTCAAATGTCTATCATGTTCTTCCGGACTCTGTGAGTAAATGAGAATATCATCAATAAAAACAATAACAAATTCATCAAGATACGTTTTAAAGACCCTATTCATTAAGTCCATGAACGCAGCCGGTGCATTGGTTACTCCAAATGGCATTACAAGAAACTCGTAGTGGCCGTATCGAGTTCTGAAGGCCGTCTTCTCAACATCCTCAGCTTTTACCTTTAGTTGATGATACCCCGACCTCAAATCGATCTTTGAAAACACTTGAGCTCCTTGTAACTGGTCAAATAAATCGTCGATTCGCGGCAATGGGTACTTGTTTTTGATAGTTACTTTGTTGATCTCACGATAATCTATACACATCCGCATCGTCCCATCTTTCTTTTTCACAAAAAGAACCGGTGCACCCCAAGGTGATACACTTGGCCGAATGAACCCCTTATCCAACAACTCTTGTAACTGAGTTTTCAACTCTTTCAACTCTACTGGAGCCATTCTATATGGTGCCCGCGAAATGGGTTGTGTTCCCGGTATTACATCTATACCAAATTCAACCTCCCTCTCAATCAACACACTCGGCAAATCGTCTGGAAATACATCAGAGAATTCTTTAACTACGGGTATATCTTCCAATTTTAGTTCCGTACTTCTGGTATCCAATACACTACAAAGGAAACCTTTACACCCTTTCCTCAATAAACGATAAGCTTTGATGGCGGATACGAGATATGGTGGTGACACAACACCTACTCCTTGGAAAGAGAAGATTCTATGGGTCGGTGTCTGAAATTCTACCCTTTTATTTTCACAATCAATAACCGCGTGATTAACTGACAACCAATCCATCCCCAATATGACATCAAAATGTTGGATTACTAACGGTACTAGATTCGCTGTTAACACTTCATCATTAATTTTAACTTCACAATTCCTATAAACTCCCGAACTCACCAAAGATCTTCCCAACGGAACATCAACAGACAAATCATATTCAAGAAGTTCTAAGGGTACATTCATGTTCCTAGCAAATTGATGTGATACAAACGAGTGTGTAGAACCGGAATCCATTAATACATTAGCAGGTGTTGAACAGATAGAAACTTTACCTGACACGACCGTGTTAGCAACGGTGGTCTCCCCTGGGTTAAGCTGGAAATAACGGCCCTGACGTTGTTCCCTTCCTTGTGGTTGTTGTTGAGGTGGTCGCGGTGTTGGTGCACTACTTGCGGTTGCACTAAAACCTCCTTGCCTCGGCTTAGGACAATTACGCATTCGATGTCCAAGCTCCCCACAGTTATGGCAAACCATCCCACTATCGTCGGTACGCCTCATCGGAGTATAAGTATTTGGCCTCACTCCCGGACAATTCTTTGCTACATGTCCCATTTGTCGGCAATTATTACACACCGTTGTCGGTAGATTACATACACCCCAATGAAATTTCCCGCATGTGTTACATCGTGGCTTGTTACCTCCACCACCCGAAGAACCCCCAAAACTCTGTCGCTTTGAACTCCCTTGACCGCTATATTGACTTGAACTCGGCCTTTTGTATTGTTGAGTTGTTGGTGCTTGCGAACTTTGTTGATACCCCATATCCCTTTCAGCGATTGAAGCCACATCCAATGCCTCTGCAACTCTATCCAACCGTTGCACTGATACTTGGCGTCGAATCTCATCCCTCAGCCCCGTCACAAACTTTCTAGTTCGATCCCCTTCATTCGGTACTATATTTTCAGCAAATCGTGCCAAACTTGTGAATTTGGCGGAGTACTCCCGAACTGTCATTCCCCCTTGTTTCAATTCCATGAACTCTTGAGCTTTCAAATCTTCAAAAGATTTCGGAAAGTACTGCTTCTTGAAGAGTATTACGAACTCCCCCCAAGTGTTCGGCCTTTCGAGTCCCAATTTTGTACGCCACCAATATTGCGCTTCTTCTTTTAAAGTATCAGCGGCAAATAGAACCTGTTGAGCCTCGGAACACGGAAGAACCCGGAATATCCTTTCCATGTCGGACAACCAAAAGTCAGCTCTCATTGGATCAGTCTCCCCTCGAAATAATGTCGGTTTCTGCTTGTAAAATTGTGAAATAGTGGTCACCTCCTCCCTCGGATTAGGATTCGGTTGTTCACGTCTTCCCTCTATTGTATGAGTTTCAACAACTTGTACTAATCCGGCTACAACTCTTTCCATTCTTTCCATTTACGTAGGCGGTGTCGATCTTTCACCAGACATTTTCTCTCTGGCATTCACAATACATATTCATATACACGTTACTTTTATAGTTTTCAATGCATGCTCAACATCATTCAACATGCTAAGTAAACGTGAATGCATGAACTACACATCTTTTAATCCTTTATGCTTATTACGCGTCGTAATTGTCACTCGTCCCCAAAGGCTCTAACCTATAGCTCTGATACCAAAAATTGTCACACCCCAACCCGCCTCGGGCGAGTTGGGACACGTGTAACAAGCCCACACGTTCAAAACACCCTTAATTCATAAAGAAACACATGAATTATACCTCATAAAACAGCTCCATTGACACAAAACAGACCCAAGGGCAAAATGGTCATTAATAAAGTATAGCAAATTTTATATGGAAAGATAGCTCTTTGAGTCCCGGTTCCAACGCAAAAAAACGGTGCGCGAATCCGAGTTTTGTAGAGAGAGTTATGCTTGTTTCCGTAAAAGCTGACAGTCAGTTTTCATAGGGGCGGATCGATCCGCGAAAAGGGCGGATCGATCCATTTTCCATATTTTGAGGCAGAACGTCCCCGGAAATGGGCGGAGCGATCCGCGGAAAGGCCGGATCGATCCGGCTTGTACAGAACAGTTCCCTACTGCTTAAAAACATCATTTTTCAAGTCCAAACTTGTTCCAAACTTCCCAAAACTTTGTGAAACCCTTAAAACTCATTCTCAAAGCATTTTCAAATGTTTCTAACATTAACACAACATCTCTAAAGCATGGATTGACAATCAAACACACAAATTCTTCCTTAGGATCATGAACTTACATCAAAATCCACAACTTAACTCAAAACTTGCATAACTTCTTAACCAAAAGGAAATTAAGTGTAATCTACCACCAAAGTTACCTACTACTCCAAGTTCCTTCCCAATATACATAACACGTGACTTACAAGTTCAACTTACAACATTGGGCACAATCATACTATATGTGAACTTGACATATTACAAGGATTCCCAAAACACAAGTTGTCCCCAACATTTCCAAAATACAAGGTGATCCTAACACTTTCAAAACACAAGATGTTTTTAACCCATGGATTACAAAGACTACCATTAACCAAAACTTCTATACACATGTACATATCAACATAACTTGTAACCCCCACGCCCAACCGTCGCACGGATCATTTCCTCTCGTTCTCCCGTTCGGTACCTGCGATGGTTATTCAATAACCACAACAGAAAATATATTTTCGTTTAAGCTTTCGCTTAGTGAGAGAACTAATCATGCTATTGGAATGTTTAATATGCAAATGCAACAATCACTATAAACATCAACCAATTGATCTCCGGAAAGTCAAGTAACACAAGCCACCACCCCCGGGTCCTTCTCACCCCGGAATTTCTCACTCTTTTGGCGCATATAGCACAACACACACTCTCTTGTGACCCCGAAGGCGTCACCGGCATTTCATTGTGGTCGTCACCACGTCCTACTCATTGAGGACTTCCTATCCCTTACATATGAGACCTATAAATGGTGCTCACTACTTGACTTCCCTTTGATCCACATAAGCATTTAAGCAACTTAGCATATAGGCATATAAGCATAGCAATTTCATAACTTTGACATGCTTTTTACCCAATTTCAACAACACATATAAACATAAACATGGATTAAGCATTCTAAGCCAACAATTATTACACAAACATATCTAAACACCCAATTTTGGGATTAGAGCACTCACCTCTTTGATTTATACGCAACTAAGCTTAGAATCCCCCAATTCCTTCCCAAGTTTAGCTCAATTTCTAGTTAGTGATAATCCTACACAAGTTTGGTACCAAGAACATCGTTTATTAAGAACGGCCGCCGTAAAAACATTGCCGAAAATGAAAATAAAGGACGTGCATGTGATCCTCTTACCTCCACGAGTCCAAATCCGGTCTCGGTTCGTGAATCCGACGCCGGACGGCGAAGGAGCGGCAAGAAACGTCGTCGAGAATTCCGTCGCCGACTCAAGCTCTCGTTCTCTCTTCAATTTTAGATTCCCAGCTGTGTTTTACAAGTATGAGACACATATGCATCTCATGCATATGTGTTGTCTTGTGGTTCTTCCTTAATTCCATTTACCTCCCCCAACTTTCTATAAGTTTTATTATGAAGCCCTCAGGTTAATTACGTTAACTACCCATCTTTTCTAAAAGGATTTAATCTAAGTCCCGCGTGGGTCCCAAATGTGGTCCCACATAATTCATGAGGTTGCTATTAAACCTACCAATTATTAATTTTATTCAAATACGCCCTCACATGGGTACCCAAATTGGTCCCCTTTCCTATCATAAGACATAATAATATCAATAAGCATTTAAACAAGTAATCATATAAGCATATAATGACATCGAAATGCAAATTATTTTAATTAGACCCTCGTTGGGCCCCACTTTTATACCAGTCCTGCCTTTCACAGGACTTTCATCTGTGTCCGCATTTGAACACCTTTTCACATGTGGGTTCATAACCCCACCTTAATTCATCTCATGCATTAATTATCTTTAATTAACACATATTATTATCACATTAATCTTCTTTTCCGGGTACGGGTGTTACAGTTAATGAGGAAAGATATTGCTTTTGTTTGGAGTCTAGAATGTGAAAAAAGTTTCCAAGAGTTTAAGAGCTGACTAGTGAAAGCACCAATATTAGCAGTTCCGTCAGGGACTGAAGGATTTATTATTTACAGTGATGCTTTATATAGAGGTTTAGGTTGCGTTCTTATGCAAGGTAAAAAAGTCATTGCGTATGCATCGAGACAACTTAGACCGCACGAGAAGAATTATCCAACTCATGATCTAGAATTAGCCGCCGTGATTTTTGTATTGAAGATTTGGTGTCATTATCTATACGGAGAGAAATGTGAGATCTATACGGATCACAAGAGTTTGAAGTACCTGTTTACACAACGAGATTTGAACATGAGGCAAAGGAGATGGCTAGAGTTGATGAAGGACTATGATTTGTCGATTCAATATCATCCGGGCAAGGCGAATGTAGTCGCCGATGCTCTTAGTCGTAAGGCACCAACCAATACCGCATCAGATTTGACTTCTCAGAAAGAATTGATAAGAGATATGGAGAACTTAGAACTTGAAGTGATTCCGAGGATTGAAAGTGGTTTGATGTCGACGATGGTGGCACAACCACTCTTGATTCACGAGATCACGGAGAAACAACTTCAAGACGTGGCTTTGAAGAAGATTTATGATGAGATTCCAATGGGCAAACAACCGGGATTCACGTTTGAGAACAATGTGTTGAGATTGAGGGGTAGAATTTGTGTACCTAGTGAGAAAGAGTTGAAGCGAAACATCCTAGAGGAAGCATACAACACAAAGTATACCATTCACCTGGGAAGCACCAAGATGTATAGAGACTTGAGACATGTTTATGGGTGGCCGAGAATGAAGAGAGAAATAGCACGTTACGTTTCGCGTTGTACTAGTTGTCAACAAGTAAAGGCCGAACGCCAAGTACCCTCGGGATTGTTACAACCGTTACCGATAGCCGAGTGGAAATGGGAGCACATAATAATGGATTTTGTTAGTGGGTTTCCAAGGTCGAAGAGATCGAATACTATTATCTAGGTGATTGTTGACCGTTTGACGAAGTCGTTGCACTTTCTACCACTTCGAACAACTAAGCCAATGACGTTAGCTAAATTGTATATTCGTGAAATTGTGAGACTACATGGTATCCCAGTTTCTATCGTTTCGAATAGGGATAGTAGTTTTACATCGAAGTTTCGGAGAGCCATGCAAGAAGCAATGGGTACCAAATTGCATTTTAGTACCGCTTTTCATCCTCAAACTGATGGCCAATCAGAGAGAGTAATCCAGATTTTGGAAGATATACTTCGGTTATGTGTACTTGATTTCCAGGGGGATTGGGAAGACCACCTACCGTTAATTGAGTTCACATATAACAACAGTTTTCAGTCAAGTATTGGAATGGCTCCTTATGAAGCTTTATATGGTCGTGTATGTCGTTCACCGATTAGTTGGACGGAAGTCGGAGAAAGAATGATTGAAGGGCCGCAAATTGTACAAGAGAAGACGGATAAGATAAAGGTAATTCGACAACGGTTACTGACAGCTCAGAGTAGGTATAAGAGTTATGCTGATAAGCGTAGACGACCGTTGAAATTTGACGTGGGAGACTTAGTGTATTTGAAGGTGTCACTTTCAAAGGGAATAACCAGATTTGGTAGATACGGGAAACTCAACCCGAGGTATGTAGGACCTTTTGAGATTATTGGGAGAGTTGGACCCGTAGCTTATCGTTTGAACTTGCCGAGCGAGTATGCTCAAGTTCATAACGTGTTTCATGTATCGTTGTTACGCAAACAATTAGTAGAAGATAGAGATCAAGTGATGACTTTGACATCGAATGAGATTCAGAGTGATTTAACGTATGTCACATATCCGGTAGAAATCTTAGACCGGAAGGATCAAGTCTTACGAAATAAAGTAATATCGAAAGTGAAAATGTTATGGCGTAGTCAAACTACGGAAGAGATGAAGTGGTAGATAGAAGATGAGATACGTACTCAGTATCCGCACCTTTTCGAGACATGAGGTGTCACGCCCCGGATCCACACATGTGAACCCAAGACACGTGGCACGCCACCAAGGCCTTCAAACAATAATTTACAAATGAAAAGGAGGGAAAACAAGCATGTTTACACCATTATGTTAGATAAATTAAGCCCAAGGGAAAAATGGTAATTAATAAGGTATAGCAAATTTTATACCAAAAGATAGGTTTTTGAGTCCCGGTTCCAACGCAACAAACGGTGCGTGAATTCGAGTTTTCTAGAGAGAGTTATGTCCGTTTTTGTAAAAGTCGACAGTGCAGCAAAATGACCTGCGGATCGATCCGCCCCAAAACCGGATCGATCCGGTTTTGACAGAACCTCATTTTTGGCCCTCCAGAAGTGCCGGATCGATCCGCTCAAGACCCGGATCGATCCGGATTCTGCAGCACACGTTTTGACAGCATTTTCCCCTGTTCTACAGATCCAAAACACCTCCAAAACCCATCCAAACTTCATGAAACTTTGCAAAACCATTTCAAAACCAATCCCAAATCATTTCCAAGATATGTTAACATAGTTTTAAAACATTAATCAAGATCCACCAATGCTACCATACTCAAACACTTCCAATTCTCACAAAGACAACCAAAACATATGAGTTTTGATCCAAACTCACAACTAACATATCCAAATCACAAAAACAAGAGTTTGAAAGTTACCAACATGATTTAAAACCATGAACAAGATGTACAATGCAATCTCTCCCAAATCTCCCCCAAATACTCTCCCAAATCTCTCCCAAATATCTCCCAAATACTCCCAATTCCCCCAAGATCAACCAAAACATGTTTTTTAAGCCAAACTTCCATTCAAACATGCTCCAAACTACATTAGCAAAGTATGAAAGACACCAACAACATTTTAAGCTCAGGTTACAAGATTTACATATGTCTTGGAGCAACAAAACAAGAACCCAACATAACCAACTAAGTTTAACATGCTCCCAACTTAATCCGTTCATACCCGGATTATCCCGAAACTACAAGTTTTGAACAAAAACAACTATAACACATAGAACTACAATATACAAAAGCTCCATTGCCACGACGAACCCCACGTTCATCTCCCCGAATTCTCACCACCGTGCTCACCTACAATGGTTATTCAATAACCACTACAATATATAAGCTATATGCTTAGTGAGAAATATCAATCAAGCACACGGATGACATATCAATGTTTATATTCAACTCAACAAAATAATGATCTCCGGATAAGCAAGTATTTCATTCACCACTACCCACAAGTTCGCGACTCCCCCGATAGTCCACGGCACAAGCCAATGACCCACGCCATACACGTGCGGTCTAATGACGTTGTCGGCAACAAGTGGTCGTCACCACGGAACAATCTCATGGTGGATTCATACAAGCTTTTCTTTGACCCACATAAATAACTAAACATGCTCACATAAACATATCATCATGCTTTTCACAAAATCATAGCTAAACATGAGAGATTAAGCTACATAAACATAAAATCAACATCATATGAACATAACCATGAATCTCATCCATAGGCAAGATTGAAACCACTCACCTCTTTGCAATTCGCTCCTAGTTAAGAAATTAAAGCCCAAATCTACTCTGGGTTCAAATCCTACATGAATTCGGCAAATTACGGATTACTGCTCTGAATTGGTCGTGAGAAATACGACGATTATACTCAATAAAATCAGTACCATAACACAGTACTCACCTCTACGAGTCCAAATCAGGTCTCAGAATCGAAATTAGATGTCGAACGCGCCGTCAATCGTCGTCGAGAGCGTCGTCGAATTCCGTCGTCGAGAATTTTCCGTCAATTCTCTGTAGAGGCAATTCATTGTCTTGTTGGAGATGATGACTACCTTGGGTGAGTCATGGGACACATGTCCCATGGCATGTGACCCAAGCTTTGGGTTTCTATTATAGCATCCCCCATGTTTTATAAGTTTTGCAATTATACCCCTACTAGTTATAACTCTTTAAAATTATCCCAAACTTAGATAGGTGTTTGTCTATGTCTCGCGTGGATCCCATAAGTGGTCCCACATAATTTTATGAAGTTTCTAATTAGCCTACTAATTATATAACGTGTCCATTTCGTCCTCACCAAAGTATGCTAAATGACCATATAAATGGTCTCTAACAATAAACAATAAATTCTAAACAACATATAAATATTTCACATATGCCTTAATAAACATTTAAGCACATAAGGGTGATTCCGCAACTTTGTCCCATCACAATGGAACTTTTTCAGCTCATGTCCCAATTTGAGACTGCCACATTGGCCAACATTGGGTTCCCAATTTGGACACCCACAATCAACTAGTGAGTTAAAACTCACTTAAACATGTGTTAATAAACACCAATTAATTATGCTAATGCATACTAAATCATGATTAACAATTAATCGCGGAAGCGGGTGTTACATCTCTCCCCTCCTTAAAAGAAGTTTGTCCCCAAACTTAAAGTACCTCAAGTTTCGAATAGGAATGGATACTTCTCACGTATCTCATCTTCCCGTTCCCACGTAGCCTCTTCAACGGAGTGATTCCGCCACAAAACCATAACCAATGGGATAGACTTGGTTCTTAGAACTTGAACTTTTGCATCAAGAATTCTCACTGGATGTTCTATGTAAGTCAAGTCTTCTCGAATTTCCAACGGTTCTGGCGTAATGATATGACGTGAATCTGACACACAACGTCGCAACATTGATACGTGAAACACATTATGAACGTTCTCCATTTCCTGTGGTAGCTCTAACCGGTATGCTACTGGTCCAACTCTACCAATGATTTCAAACGGTCCAACGTACCTCGGATTCAATTTTCCATGTTTTCCAAACCTCACAATCCCTTTGATCAGTGACACCTTCAGAAACACATAATCACCAACTTCAAATTCTATTTGTCTCCTTTTCAAATCCGCGTAGCTTTTGTAACGACTTTGAGCTGTTTGCAATCGTTGCTATATCACCTTAACTTTCTCTGTGGTCTGCTGAACTATCTCAGGTCCCAATAGTTTCCGTTCTCCTACCTCAGCCCAACAAATCGGCGAACGACATCTACGCCCATATAAAGCCTCAAAAGGTGCCATCCCAATACTGGATTGAAAACTATTATTATAAGTAAATTCAGCCAATGACAAGTGTTGTTCCCAATCACCTTTGAAATCAAGAACACATAATCTAAGCATATCTTCCAATATCTGGATTACCCGTTCTGATTGTCCGTCAGTCTGCGGATGGAAAGTTGTGCTAAAATTCAACTTTATGCCCATAGCCTCTTGTAAACCCCTCCAAAATCTTAATGTAAATCTACTATCCCTATCAGAGATAATAGACACTGGAACTCCATGAAGTCTTACAATTTCTTGAACATATAACTCTGCCAACTTCATCGGATCATTCGTCTTAATCGCTAGGAAATGCGCAGACTTGGTTAATCGGTCAACAATTACCCAAATACTATCATTTGATCTTCTAGATTTCGGTAAACCTGCTACAAAATCCATCGTGATGTTCTCCCATTTCCATTCCGGTACTGGTAATGGTTGCAATAATCCCGCTGATCTTTGATGTTCTGCTTTTACCCGTTGACACACCAAACACTTTGCCACGTATTCGGCTATTTCTCGCTTCATTCCAAACCACCAATAATTCTCTCGTAGATCACGATACATTTTAGTACTTCCCGGATGAATGGAATATTTGGTATTGTGCGCCTCCTCTAGAATCGTCTCTTTAATCCCGTTAACATCGGGTACACAAATTCGATTTCTATATTTCAATACACCATCCACATAAGTGAAATCCGGTTGCTTTCCCTTAGGTATTCCGTCACAAATTTTCCTCAAGTTTGGGTCTTGAAGCTATTTCTTTCTAATCTCATCCACAAGTGTTGGTTGTGCTATAATAGCTGCCATCAAAGCTCTCTCAGTTCTTGGAATTACTTCAAGTTTCAATTGCTCCATTTCACGAATCAGCTTCTCTTGAGAAGTTACAACATAAGCTAAATTTCCAATTGACTTTCGGCTCAATGCATCGGCCACCACATTGGCCTTTCCCGGGTGATATTGAATCGACAAATCGTAATCTTTCATCAACTCTAACCACCGTCTCTGTCTCATATTCAAGTCTCTCTGAGTGAATATATACTTTAGGCTTTTGTGATCCGTGTAAATTTCACACCGTTCCCCGTATAGATAATGCCTCCAAATCTTCAAGGCAAAGATCACCGCTGCCAATTCCAAGTCGTGTGTTGGATAGTTGGTTTCATGTGGTCTCAGTTGTCGTGAAGCATATGCAATTACTTTTCCATTCTGCATTAGAACACATCCCAAACCTCGATATGAAGCATCGCTGAATACAACAAACCCCTCAGTCCCCGACGGAATAGTCAATATCGGTGTTGTCATAAGCCTAGTCTTCAATTCCTTGAAACTTTTCTCACATTCGGAACTCCAAACAAAAGGAACATCTTTTCTCATTAGCTGAGTCATAGGCATCGCAATTCTTGAGAAGTTTTCTACAAACCTTCGGTAATACCCGGCCAAACCCAAGAAACTTCGAACCTCTGACACATTTTTTGGTGGGTTCCAATTGGCTACTGCTTCAATCTTCTGTGGATCCACTGAAACACCTGCTTTAGAAATCACATGTCCCAAAAATGCTATCTCCGTAAGCCAAAACTCACATTTCTTCAATTTACCAAATAATTTCTTCTCGCGAAGTCGTTGCAACACCAATCGTAAATGCTTCTCGTGATCTTCAACACTTTTAGAGTAGACCAAAATATCATCAATAAAGATAATTACAAATTCATCTAAGTATTCCTTGAATATCCGGTTCATCAAATCCATAAAAGCTGCGGGCGCGTTGGTAACTCCGAATGGCATAACCATAAACTCATAATGTCCATATCGAGTCCTGAATGCTGTCTTCTCTACATCCTCCTCTTTAACTTTCAGTTGATGGTAGCCTGATCTCAAATCGATCTTTGAGAAAACTTGTGCTCCTTGAAGCTGATCGAACAAATCATCAATCCTCGGTAATGGGTACTTATTTTTAATAGTCAACTTGTTCAGCTCCCGATAATCAATACACATTCGCATGGTTCCGTCTTTCTTCTTGACAAATAAAACCGGTGCTCCCCACGGAGAAACACTAGGTCGAATAAATCCCTTGTCAAGCAACTCTTGTAACTGATTCTTTAGCTCTTTCAGTTCCATGGGTGCCATTCTATATGGTGTCTTTGATACTGGTTGTGATCCAGGTGCTACCTCAATAGTAAACTCAATCTCCCGCTCAATTAGTATGTTTGGTAGATCCTCAGGAAATACATCCGAAAACTCCCGTACTATCGAAATATCTTCTACTCGAGTCCCCGTGACTCGTGTATCAATTACACTACATAGGAATCCTTGACAACCCTTTTTCAACAACTTTCCAGCCTGAATTACTAATATCATATATGGTGGCGCTGCTACACCAACCCCTTGGAGGTAAACTCTTTTTGCCCTGGTAATTGAAAATTAACCCTTTTCTGTTCACAATTTATTGTAGCCTGATTTGTAGACAACCAATCCATGCCCAAGATTACGTCAAAGTAGTTGAAGGTTAACGGAATCAAATCAACAGACAATATCTTATCACCTACTCTGATTTCACATGCTTTGAACACAGATGAGGTTACTAATGGTTTACTTAGAGGTAATGATACGGATAGATCATACCCTAAGGGTTCTGACATGCTATTCAAATGTTTGACAAATTCATGTGAGACAAACGAATGTGTTGATCCTGAATCTATCAAAATTCGTGTAGGATGTGAACAGATATGAAGTATACCTGACACCACGGAGTCTGTAGCTGACATGTTCCCCGGTGCGAGTTGAAAAGACTTCCCTTGCCTCTGTTCCATGCCTTTTCCTTTATCAGTGGGTGGTCCCGACCTTGCTCCGCTGGACGCCATAGAACTTGCCCCTTGTTGTCGCTTCTTTGGACAATCCTTAGAAAAGTGTCCTGGCTGCCCACAATCAAAGCATTTGCCCCTCATATCCGGAATTGAGCTCACAGAACTAGGCGGTCGTGTTCTGGATTGCGGACAATTCTTGGATATGTGCCCCACTTGCTTACAAATGTTACACGTGCTTATCAAATAACAAACTCCCCCGTGTCGGCGATTACATGTAGGACACAACGGTCGAACTCCCTCAGTAAATGAACTTCCACCTTGACTACCTGAACCTGACCCAGGTCCTCGTTAAAATGGTTTCTTGAAGAAGCCTTGCCCCTTCCCTTTATCTTCTCCTTGTCGCTTTCCTTGTTGTCCCTGCTTATACTTGTTAATATCTCGTTCGGCTATGAGAGCTGCATTCTGGACTTGAGCAACGGTTCCAAATTCATGAGTATCCACCCTACATTGGATGTTATCCCTCAACCCCTCTTCAAACTTTCGAGCTTTATCTTCCTCGGTTATCACTGTATCCTTCGCAAATCGAAGCAATTCACTGTACTTGGAGATGTATTCGTTCACCGTCATATCTCCTTGTTGGAGATTCATGAATTCCCGATGCTTCTGTGCTTTAGCCGCTTGAGGAAAATATCGTTTGTAAAACTCTTCTACAAACTTATCCCAAGTGGTCGGTCTACCTTGATCAAGTAAACCCACCCACCAATTCTGAGCACCTTCCTTCAGAGTATCAGTGGAAAACGTAATCTTTTGCTCTTCAGTACATTCTATAGCACGGAATATTCGTTTCATATCCGATACCGAATGAATAGCTGTCATCGGATCCGGTCCCCCATCAAACATAGTCGGTTTTCTCTTATAAAATTGCTCAATCGTAATACGGTCCACCCTTGGTTCAGGATTTGGATTTGCATGCCTTTCATTTACTGGTGGTACTCGATCACCAATAGCACCAATGAAATTAGTTACCAAGTCCACCAAACGATCCATTCTTGCATCGAAGTCTCGGTTTTGGTCCATTTTTCACCAAATTCTTGCCTGCCAGTTACATATGCATGAATACTATGCATACTATGCCATATATCATATGATATAAATGATTCAACTATCATAACATAGCATCAATAATCATATGCATACATGTGATGCAACGACATGCTCAATATCTAGGCGTTACACTCAAGTCGTCGTCTCTCGTCCCAAAGTTTCTAAGCCTATTGCTCTGATACCACTAAATGTCACGCCCCGGATCCACACATGTGAACCCAAGACTCGTGGCACGCCACCAAGGCCTTCAAACAATAATTTACAAATGAAAAGGAGGGAAAACAAGCATGTTTACACCATTATGTTAGATAAATTAAGCCCAAGGGAAAAATGGTAATTAATAAGGTATAGCAAATTTTATACAAAAAGATAGGTTTTTGAGTCCCGGTTCCAACGCAACAAACGGTGCGCGAATCCGAGTTTTCTAGAGAGAGTTATGTCCGTTTCCGTAAAAGCCGACAGTGCAGCAAAATGACCTGCGGATCGATCCGCCCCAAAACCGGATCGATCCGATTTTGACAGAACCTCATTTTTGGCCCTCCAGAAGTGCCGGATCGATCCGCTCAAGACCCGGATCGATCCGGATTCTGCAGCACACGTTTTGACAGCATTTTCCCCTGTTCTACAGATCCAAAACACCTCCAAACCCCATCCAAACTTCATGAAACTTTGCAAAACCATTTCAAAACCAATCCCAAATCATTTCAAATCATTTCCAAGATATGTTAACATAGTTTTAAAACATTAATCAAGATCCACCAATGCTACCATACTCAAACACTTCCAATTCTCACAAAGACAACCAAAACATATGAGTTTTGATCCAAACTCACAACTAACATATCCAAATCACAAAAACAAGAGTTTGAAAGTTACCAACATGATTTAAAACCATGAACAAGATGTACAATGCAATCTCTCCCAAATCTCCCCCAAATACTCTCCCAAATATCTCCCAAATCTCTCCCAAATACTCCCAATTCCCCCAAGATCAACCAAAACATGTTTCTTAAGCCAAACTTCCATTCAAACATGCTCCAAACTACATTAGCAAAGTATGAAAGACACCAACAACTTCTTAAGCTCAGGTTACAAGATTTACATATGTCTTGGAGCAACAAAACAAGAACCCAACATAACCAACTAAGTTTAACATGCTCCCAACTTAATCCGTTCATACCCGGATTATCCCGAAACAACAAGTTTTGAACAAAAACAACTATAACACATAGAACTACAATATACAAAAGCTCCATTGCCACGACGAACCCCACGTTTATCTCCCCGGATTCTCGCCACCGTGCTCACCTACAATGGTTATTCAATAACCACTACAATATATAAGCTATATGCTTAGTGAGAAATATCAATCAAGCACACGGATGACATATCAATGTTTATATTCAACTCAATAAAATAATGATCTCCGGATAAGCAAGTATTTCATCCACCACTACCCGCAAGTCCGCGACTCCCCCGATAGTCCACGGCACAAGCCAATGACCCACGCCACACACGTGCGGTCTAATGCCGTTGTCGGCAACAAGTGGTCGTCACCACGGAACAATCTCATAGTGGATTCATACAAGCTTTCCTTTGACCCACATAAACAACTAAACATGCTCACATAAACATATCATCATGCTTTTTACAAAATCATAGCTAAACATGAGAGATTAAGCTACATAAACATAAAATCAACATCATATCAACATAACCATGAATCTCATCCATAGGCAAGATTGAACCACTCACATCTTTGCAATTCGCTCCTAGTTAAGAAATTAAAGCCCAAATCTACTCCGGGTTCAAATCCTACATGAATTCGGCAAATTACGGATTACCGCTCTGAATTGGTCGTGAGAAATACGACGATTATACTCAATAAAATCAGTACCATAACGTAGTACTCACCTCTACGAGTCCAAATCCGGTCTCGGAATCGAAATTGGATGTCGAACGCGCCGTCAATCGTCGTCGAGAATTTTCCGTCAATTCTCTGTAGAGGCAATTCATTGTCTTGTTGGAGATGATGACTACCTTGGGTGAGTCATGGGACACATGTCCCATGGCATGTGACCCAAGCTTTGGGTTTCTATTATAGCATCCCCCATGTTTTATAAGTTTTGCAATTATACCCCTGCTAGTTATAACTCTTTAAAATTATCCCAAACTTAGATAGGTGTTTGTCTATGTCTCGCGTGGATCCCATAAGTGGTCCCACATAATTTTATGAAGTTTCTAATTAGCTTACTAATTATATAACGTGTCCATTTCGTCCTCACCAAAGTATGCTAAATGACCATATAAATGGTCTCTAACAATAAACAATAAATTCTAAACAACATATAAATATTTCACATATGCCTTAATAAACATTTAAGCACATAAGGGTGATTCCACAACTTTGTCCCATCACAATGGAACTTTTTCAGCTCATGTCCCAATTTGGGACTGCCACATTGGCCAACATTGGGTTCCCAATTTGGACACCCACAATCAACTAGTGAGTTAAAACTCACTTAAACATGTGTTAATAAACACCAATTAATTATGCTAATGCATACTAAATCATGATTAACAATTAATCGCGGAAGCGGGTGTTACATGAGGTATAAGTTTGGGGACAAACTTCTTTTAAGGGGGAGAGTATTATAACACCCACATTTGTGTTATTGCTTTTGCATTTCATTATCATGCATGATAATGTGCTGTGGCGTGTCTTATGACACATGTTTGGGTGAGTTTTGACTCACGAGTTGATTTGGGTGTCTGTATTAGAGAACCCTTTGAGACTGTAGTGATTGAGTGTTATGACGTTATGAAGTCTCTCCGAGTATGAGATGGTTATTGTGGAGCACTTTAAATGTTTATCTGGAAATAAATGTTTACCTGTGTATTTCAATATCTGTATTAATTTCTGTTTTAGAATTTATTTCTGTTGTTAGTTTTAGTATCCTGGTGAGAACGAATTAACACGCTATTAATTTGGTAGGCTAATTAGCAACTTCGGAAACGTCATGTAGAAATTCGCGCTTTAGCGACCAAACGAAACTTAGTCGAAAACTTTTATAATTTCGAAGTTTCACTCGTAAAGCTATGAATAAGCTGTATAGAAAGTTTCAGAGACTAATTAGGAGTTTGGAAACTCGTGGGGGAGGTAAACGTAATTCCCAAAAGAGTTGCCTATATATAGATAGAGATGGATCTTTAGATTTTTATAAAGTCTTAACCTAAATTCAAGAAAGGAGGCCATAGGGAGATTTTGGGAGCTTAGAGCTTTGCGACGCCAAACGACGACCTTCCGTCAGTTTGTTTTCTCCTAGATTTCATGTTCGAGCTCCTCGAGGTAAGAGCTTCGTTTTGATATATATTAGGGCTTGTTTGGCCAAGTTTTTCGAAAAGTTATTTTCTAGAATTTTTCATAAAAGTTGATAAATGGAATTTTGATTCATAGGAATTTTATTAAACGGACTTCTGCACGTTCTTTGTGCACGGGTTTTCTTCAGATTGAATTATAGGAGCATTATTCAGAGGTGAGTGATTCAACTATGTTTTGGAATGGTTTCTTGACATGTATTCATGTTATGTTTGAATAGCATGTATTAATTCTTAGAGATATATTGTGTAGTTCATATTGGGCATTTATATTGATAAGTAGGCTCAATTGCACGGTGATATGTTTTGATTACCGCGAGTATGGTGATATGTATTTGAGCATGTTAAGTTGCTTATTTGGGTCAGAAGGAGCACGTGGTCACCGTGCCATTTTGTGGAGCCGATATAGGCATTAAGGTCGCACGATTGAAGAGAAGAATCGTGGGTCTTACCTTTTCGCGTGGACTTATTGGCGAGGAGTCGCGGATTGGGAGTATGGACGGGCACGTGAGTCTCCGGCGACTAGTATGAAATGTAGAGATGTGAATGCGGACATGTTTATCATTCATGTACATATGTTGATTTATTCACTAAGCGTTAGCTTAAACAAATCGAATATGTGTGGTTATTCAAATAACCATTTCAGGTGTAAATGCTGGCGAGGAATCGCAGAAGTGAGCACGTGGGTTTAGAGTTCGGTTTGAAGGCAACTTGAACGTTAATCTTGTAGTTTTGAGACAATAGGAATGTTGTAATAAGAATTCTTATGATTTTTAGTTATGTTTAACTTGGTATGTTAGAACGAATCTAAAATGTTGCAATAGTTAGTAACATGTTGTAATTGTGCTTCGGTAATATGTTAATACAGTTAGGATTGTTTTGGAGTACTTTTGAAAGTGTGTGTTTGATCCCCGTTTGATTTCAAAAGCTTTTAAACTTAGAAAACTCTGCAGAATGTGCTGCTGCCATAAATCAGTCGACTGGTTGAGAAAACAGTCGACTGGAGCCTCTGTTTTCAGCAACTCACTGCATTGTTTCATAGGGGATCAGTCGACTGGGTCCTCGACACAGTTGACTGGATCATGGTTTTCAAAAGTAATATTTTGTTCAGGCTAGACTTCAGTCGACAAGACAGTATCAGTCCACTGAAAATTTGAAGCCCCAGCAGTCGACTGGGTGTAGAAAGCAGTCGACTGGATGGTGTTTTAAAACCCAACTTTTTGCTAGACCAAGATCAGTCGACTGGATCCGAGGATCAGTTGACTGGACGAATAGTTTTCTTTCAAAATGACTTGTTTTATTCCGTTGTGTGTGTTCTTCAAACTAATTTTTGGGAACATTAATGAATTGGTTTAGCCTCGGTGGCGTGCCACGGGCTCCGGTTCCTCTATTGTGGGACTGGGATGTGACAATATGTCAGCTACTTAATGGACTCCAACCTCAGAAGATGGAATTATGCCTTTATTAACCAATTTTTTTTTGAAAAATGAAACGGAGTTGATTAAAAGCATCCCCCTTACCAGAATCATGAGGATTCGTGGATGTGGCACTGGGACTCCAAAGGCCAATTCACAGTTGAATTGGCTTATCACCTAACTGTGAGTTTGAAAAAATAGAGGCAATGTGTTGGCTTAGCTTCCAGCTCGGTTAATGTTTTCAATTGGAAGAAGATTTGGGACATGCCATTACCAAACAAAATAAAAAATTTTGTTTGACTAGCTTATAGGGATGTTATTGCGTGTAACACGAATCACGTGAAACGGGGTATTGGGGTCCAGAATCGCTGCGTGCTTTGCGGGGGAGTTGCTGAAACAGCTACATATTCTCTCATGTTATGTATATGGGCTTCCGATGTGTAGAGAGTGGGAAGTCCGGCGGAGTTTGGTCATTTCAAACTTGGAATGGGATTTGTAGATTGGTTTGAATCAATAGTGACAGAGGTCCCAACTCTGACTTGGTTAAGTGTGCTGTTATAGTTTTGTTTATTTGGAACAATCGGAACGCTTTTATCTTTGAAGGGATAAGGTATAATCGTGAGAGGACAGTTCGTCACGCTCATCCCAGAAAGTTAATTGTTAAAATGCATAAATTGTTTCGTTGAGAATTATTAATGTGGATTAATAATTGTGATTGAGGTTGACCGTGGGTCAACGGTGGGTGTTAATTGAAGACACGGAGATCTGGAGATCCATGAGGAATTGACATGACTAAATGACATTTATATGATTTAAATGTTATTTGACTTTATCTGGTAATTATGAACAGTGATTTTATTTGTGTAGCATACTTTTTGGTAGTTTAGATCTTGTTTAAGATCGTTTGGAATGTTATGGTGAGAGCGTAGGTGATACGTTGCATAAAAGATAGGATATATAGAAATTCCACGAAAATAGTTTCGGGACGTAAGTACTGACCCAAACGGAACTTAGATGAAAATTTTTATGAATCAATAACTTAGACGTGTAAGACGTCTTGAAAGATAATTGAAAGTTTTGAAAATTCGTGGGGAGGTAAACACAATTTTTAAAAGTTATGTCTTGAGTTGAGATATTTTCACAAATATCTCAAAACCTAAATATCTAAGGAGAGAGTGAGTTAGGGAGATTTTGAAGTTTCGATCTTCCCGGCGCCAAACTACGAACTTACGATTGTCAGTTTTTCTCCAAATTTTATATTCGTACTCCTTAAGGTAAGAGCTACGTTTTGGTACCTCTTAGGCCATGTTTGGTAAACTTTTTAGAAAATCTTAATTTTGAAAATTTGGGAAAACCACATTAATACTTGTAGGAATCGCTTGTAATCAGAGATCCGACGTAGAATCGGACTTCTAGTGCTTCCTTTGAAATTGTAGAATCGTAGCTCGAGGTATGAATTCTTGACTTATGATATATATAAGGGATTTTGGATGTTTTAGTTATCATGTATGATATTGTGATCTGAGAAAAACTCATGTGTTAATCTACTACGAGTACATATGAAAAGCATGCTTGTATGACTCTATAAGCATGTTAAATGACTATGTGGGTCAAAGGGGAGTTTGGTACAAGTTCATGCCAGGGTATGCCTCTCGATGTTTGAGAGTTGTAGTAGCGACGACTACTTGCTTGGTTTAGGAACCATCTCTACCAAAGCAGTTGGGTGTAATGGTTTATAGACTTTGGGTTTGCCATTGGCATCACGGTTGATAGACTTTGGGCTTGCCGATATACTGGATGAATTCCTGTCTCTCTCCCTAGAGACTATTTTGATGTGTTGTCACGCCCCAAAACCCAATTGGTGGATTTAAGGTGCGTGACTGGCCACCAAGGCCTCATAACTTGTTCAGAGACTAGCGGAAGCAACATAATTAAATTTTATTACAATATAGGTCATGAAGACCATAATATTACAAGTCATTTCAAATTTATTACATAATACTATGATTGGCTAACTTAAGCCTTTAAATATTGCCTTTGAGAATTCCATTGGAATTACTCATATTATTTAACTAGGTAGCTAGTATTTTAAGTTCTTCTTCTATATGTCTTCCTCAACCAGGTTATCTTCCACCTTCTTATACTTTTCATCACCTGAAAGGGGTTAGAAAGATTTGGAGAGTGTGAGTAGAAGACTCAGTGAAATAATCGTAATCCTGGATGATGAACATAAAGAGAAATCTATATATCAACGGTAAATAAGATAAACATAACAATCGATATATCAAGAGAGTAGAATATCATCAGGACAGGTATAACGAATACATTTGGGCTCTAAAATTAATGGTAAAAGTCATTTCTTCAAAGTTTACAAAATTAGTATCTAAATACTCTAAATATTCTATTGGTCACAACGGTACTGACCATTTATTTTTCTTTGGAGTTGTACAAGATTTTACAAGTAATTTTTACAGTTAATAACTCATATTCTTTAGTCATTTTATAAACTTGGAATTCAATTAAATACTGAATGATGTTCATAGCACACCAAATTTTAGGAAATAACAGAAAATAATTTACAAGGAATTTACAAACTTTTGACATACCAATTTGTACATATCCTAAATTTAAATCAACTTTAAAAACTTTAATCCGACGTTAATGATGATTCGGGGTCTATTTGGCCTTGCTCGAGCTTTAAGCTTAGGGAAGGTCTTTTAAGGATCTAATGCAGATGATAAAAATACATATGGAATGTACATATTATAAAATGCATGAGAAAATTTTGGAAAAGAAATTTACCCACTGATTGACGATAGAGGTTGGAATTTGTAGTTTGGCTCACACTTCCTTCGCCAATGGATAGTAGTCTAGTAGTTTATGCCAAACGACCCTCTGAGAGAGTAGACAATAATATATCCCAACACTTTCTCTAACTCTCTGGCTCTCTTTCTCTCTCTCCTAAAACTCTATCTTTCTCTTTATTGAACTATTGCTTCCCTTTTTTTTTTTCTTTCTTGTAATGAGTTAGTGTATGTATGTATTTCTTTTATAGGTGAAGTAAAATAAGTTTCTTTTGTATTTAATTACAATAGTCTTAAATGGGGGTGTTAGAAACTAAAAGAAAACAAAAACCTACATGCACGTGATAGAGAGAGAATAGAGTTTAGCGTAGGAATTTTCATCGGAAAAGAAATAATGAGAGTAAATACAGTAACTCTCAAGTGTTTTTATTTGTGTATGTGTATTTACTGTGTTGAAACATTTGTATCCAAAGGAAGAAATGTTTATGTTAACATGTAGTAATTGTATATCATTTTAACTTAGTTTATTATGCAAGTGTGTATTAACACGTTATGAGTTATATGTAAAATGGGTAAGGTTCAATAATATTATTTGGGTGATAAATTTGGTACATTTGTGTTAGGTAGAAGTCTCACAATTAGGTGATTTGCTGAGGTTATACGTAGGTTAGTTTGTTAGGTGAAATACCAATAGAGTTTTAACACGTGTCCAGAGTTGATTGGTTAAAGCTAAAAATATGATGATATTTTACGAATTTTTTAATACTGAAAATTTGGGTCTTGACATTCTCCCCTACTTGAGAAAGTTTGGTCCCCAAACTTAACTTACCTTATTAATTGAAAAGTTGTGGGTATTTGGTTCGCATTTCATCTTCTCTTTCCCACATAGCTTCTTCTACTGCGTGATTTCGCCAAAGGACCTTAACTAATGGAATGACCTTAGTTCTCAGAACTTGGTCACGATGATCTAGAATTTGAACCGGTTGTTCCACGTAGGTAAGATCTTCTCGCACATCCAAAGGTTCGTAGGATAATACATGACTGGGATCTGATATATAACGACGAAGCATAGACACATGAAATACGTTATGGACGTTTGACAGATCCGGAGGTAACGCCAAACGATAAGCTACAGCTCCAACTCGATCTAAGATCTCAACCGGTCCAATATAACGAGGATTGAGTTTACCCTTCCTACCAAAACGAACTATGCCCTTTGAAGGTGAAACTTTGAGAAACACATGATCACCTTTCTCAAACTCTAGATTTCTTCTATGTGTATCTGCATAACTCTTGTGCCTGCTTTGTGCTGTCTAAAGTCGTTGACGAATGAGTTGAATCTTTTCTGTCGTTAGCTGAACAATCTCTAGTCCCAAAATTTTTCTTTCACCAACCTCGGTCCAACATATAGGAGATCGACACTTCCTTCCATAAAGTGCTTCATACGGTGCCATGCCAATGCTAGCCTGAAAACTATTATTATACGCAAATTCTACTAAAGATAGGTGTTCTTCCCAGCTACCTCTGAAATCTAGAACACTAAGTCGAAGCATATCCTCCAAAATTTGAATTACACGCTCAGATTGTCCATCTGTTTGAGGGTGAAAAGCGGTGCTGAAATTAAGAGTAGTTCCCAAAGCTCTTTGTAAGCTCTTCCAAAATCGTGATACGAATCTTGGATCTCTATCAGAAACTATAGTAATCGGTGTACCATGAAGCCTGATAATCTCATTAATATATAATGATGCTAACTTCTTTAGTGAATGAGTGACTTTGACTGGTAGAAAATGTGCTGATTTTGTCAATCTATCAACAATTACCCAAATAACGTCATTTTGCTTCGAAGATCGTGGTAATCCAACTACAAAGTCCATGATGATATGCTCCCATTTCTACTCTGGGATAGGAAGTGATTGAAGAACTCCACCCGGTCGTTGATGCTCTGCCTTAACTTGTTGACAATGCAGACAACGTGATACAAAGTCAGCGATCTCTCTTTTCATGTTGAGCCACCATAAGTATTTTTTCATATCTTGGTACATTTTAGTACTGCCTGGGTATACTGCAAATCTAGAAGAATGTGCTTCTTCCATTACTCTTCTCTTAATCTCAGGAAGGTTTGGTACACAGATACGGTCCTGATACAGTAGAATATCATCTCGTGATATAAATTCAGGTCTTTTCCCTTCTGGTATCTCCTTAGAAATCTTGTTTAGGTAGTCATCTTGCATTTGAGCTTCTTTCACCTCATCGATGACGGTTGGTTTTGCAACAAGAGCTGCTAATATACCATTGCAATGACGGGAGGTAACTTCAATTTCTAATCTTATAAAGTCTTCAATCAATTATTGTTGTGTAGTGAGCAAGTAAGCCAGATTTCCTGAAGATTTTCGACTTAAAGCATCAGCTACAACATTAGCCTTGCCGGGATGATATTGGATATCAAGATCGTAGTCTTTCATTAACTCAAGCCATCTTCTTTGCCTCATATTCAGTTCCTTCTGAGAGAATAGATACTTTAAACTCTTGTGATCGGTAAAAATCTCACATCTTTCACCATATAGGTAATGACGCCAAATTTTTAAGGCGAACACCACTGCGGCTAGTTCTAAGTCATGAGTAGGGTAGTTCTTTTCATGAATTTTGAGCTGTCGGGATGCATATGCAATAACTTTACCATGTTGCATTAGAACACATCTCAACCCTCGATGGGAAGCATCACTATAGATCACGAACCCACCTTGTCCAGTAGGTATGCTTAAAATTGGTGCAGAAACTAATCTGTTTTTCAACTCTTGGAAACATTGCTCACGATCATCAGTCCATTCAAAATGTATGCCCTTCTGCGTCAATTGAGTCATTGGCCCGGCTATCTTGGAGAAGTCTTTGACAAATCTCCGGTAATATCCCGCCAAACCTAGGAAACTACGTACTTCTGTCACAGTTGTTGGTCTCGGCCAAGACATGATTGCCACCACCTTTTGTGGGTCAACTGATACGCTTTCTTTTGAGATCACATGCCCCAAGAAAGAAATCTTTGGAAGCCAGAACTCACATTTCTTGAATTTGGTAAATAATTGACGATCTCTCAATATCTGTAGTACTGTCCTCAAATGACGGTCATGTTCCTCAAGACTCTTAGAATAGATAAGGATATCATCGATGAATACTATTACAAAATCATCAAGATGGGGTTTAAACACTCGATTCATCAAATCCATGAATGCAGCAGGAGCATTAGTAACACCAAAAGGCATTACTAGGAATTCGTAATGACCATATCGAGTTCGAAAAGCCGTCTTTTCTACATCTTCTATTTTAATCTTCAATTGATGGTAACCTGATCTCAGATCAATCTTTAAGAACACTTGTGCTCCTTGTAATTGATCGAATAGATCGTCAATTCTTGGAAGAGGATATCGATTCTTTATCGTTACCTTATTCAACTCGCGGTAATCGATACATAACCTCGTAGTCCCATCTTTCTTTTTCACAAATAGAACAGGTGCACCCCAGGGAGAAGTGCTAGGGCTAATAAAACCTTTATCCAACAATTCTTGTAATTGTGTCTTTAACTCTGTCAGTTCCATTGGAGCCATACGATAAGGGGTCTTCGATATTGGTTGGGTATTTGGAACGAGATCAATAGTGAATTTAATTTCTCTATCGATCAGAATGTTGCGTAAGTCATCTGGAAAGACGTCTGGAAATTCCCTTACCACCTGGATATCTTCCAAAGTTACTTCTACAGGCAAATCTTCTAGAATGGCACAGAGATAACCTTGACACCCTTTCCTAAGTAATTCATTGGCTTTCATCGAGGAGATAAGACACGTGGGAGGTAACATTGCACCCTTTCCTTCAAAAGAGAAGTCTGGTCGATCAGGAATTTGGAAAATGACTCTCTTTGAAATGCAATCGATGGTAGCATATACCGAAGATAACCAATCCATACCTAAGATGACATCAAAACCTTGAATCTCTAAAGGTATCAGGTCTACAAGTAATGGCACATTACTTATTATGATGTTGCAGGATCAATACACTAAGGTACCAATCAAAGAATTTCCAAAGGGAGTAACGACGGATAGGTCATAACCTAAATGCTCTGGTGACTTACTGAATTTTGAGGCAAAGTGTGGTGATACAAATGAATGAGTAGATCCTAAGTCCATAAGCGTACGAGCATCAATTCCACAAATAGAAATAGTACCTGCCACCACAGTATCAATTGTAGCCTCGCCACTTGGGACTAAGGCAAAAACACGTCCCTGGCGTTGCTGATTCTTCCTTTGGTTCCCTTGATTTTGAGCCGGACGTTGGTTGGTTGGAGTGGCAACTGGGACAACTTCCTTCCCAATCTTCCATGTTGGGCAGTCTAAGATCATATGACCCATTTCCCCACACTTGTAGCATGCTTCTGTACTCAGTCGACAGATACCCTAATGCATCTTCCCATATGTTTTGCATGGAGATATGGTTCCACCCTGTGGTCTACTCTTGTTCTGAGAGTTAGAACCTACACTAGACGTTCCCGTGAACTGTCTCTTGGTATTTCCTTGCCCCTTTCCCTGGTTACTTGATTGCCGTTTAAAATTGTCTCGATTTTTCTGAAGTTCCAAGCTTGTTCTTTCAGCCACGAGAGCACGGTCCAGCACCTCCTTGTATAACTTGAGTTTGAACATCTCTACCTTGCTGCGTATGTGGATTTGCAGACCATCTTCAAATTTCTTTGCCTTTTTCTCTTCTGTAGGGATTAGATACGTGGCAAAACGGGATAGGGTAGAGAACTCCGTAGCATATTGGAGCACCGTCATGTTTCCCTGCTTTAGGTTCATGAAATCCTTAGCCTTCTGTTCCTTCATAGAGTATGGGAAGTACATGCCGTAAAATACCTCCAAGAATCGCTGCCAGCTCATCTCGGGCTCGCTTTCCTCCATTGCAGTCCACCAATGATCTGCCTCCCCTACAAAGGTAAAGGTGGCATACTTCACTTTTTCTTCCTCGGGACAGGGAAAAACTTTGAAAATCTTTTCCATTCGATGGACCCATGCTTCAGCCTTAGCAGGGTCTGCACTGCCATCAAAAGTTGGTGGTCGTAGTTTCTGAAATTGCTCCACCGTTATCTGCATTCCCCGCTGTCCATTATTTTTACTTCCATTACCACTGTCCTCAGAATTAGTTACTCTATCTTGGACAGCGTAAGCTAGTCCTTCGATGATTTGTTCGACACGTTCAAATCTAGCATTCGCTGCTTCATCCATGTTGGTTGAGCTTACTCCTTGTTAGTACTTCTTTGACTACATAATAATAATGTAATTAGTAGTATTTTTTTTATTTTTACCTTATATTTATACCCAAATAGAAATTACCATACGTAAGTATAAGTATTTAGCGTATGGTCCTACTAAATAGTTGAAGCTTTCTAACGGCCCTAGAACTATTGCTCTGATACCAAGCTTGTCACGCCCCAAAACCCAATTGGTGGATTTAAGGTGCGTGACTGGCCACCAAGGCCTCATAACTTGTTCAGAGACTAGCGAAAGCAACATAATTAAATTTTATTACAATATAGGTCATGAAGACCATAATATTACAAGTCATTTCAAATTTATTACATAATACTATGATTGGCTAACTTAAGCCTTTAAATATTGCCTTTGAGAATTCCATTGGAATTACTCATATTATTTAACTAGGTAGCTAGTATTTTAAGTTCTTCTTCTATATGTCTTCCTCAACCAGGTTATCTCCCACCTTCTTATACTTTTCATCACCTGAAAGGGGTTAGAAAGATTTAGAGAGTGTGAGTAGAAGACTCAGTGAAATAATCGTAATCCTGGATGATGAACATAAAGAGAAATCTGTATATCAACGGTAAATAAGATAAATATAACAATCGATATATCAAGAGAGTAGAATATCATCAGGACAGGTATAACGAATACATTTTTAGAAGGTCAGATTACCAACCACCCATTCACGTACTCATACATATACATATACTGCAATAGCAAACTGATCAGAAGCACTCGTAGACCCAATAAGGAGGGTCGGCCAACGTTGGGCCACTCGTAAATCCAATATGGATCATCCCACATAGGGGCTCGTAGATTCTTAATAGAACCATTATATAATCACGTAGAATGGTGGTAATTGACATTGGAATCAATGAAATATGGAACTTACAATAATTCAAATACGATAACCTCTTTCAGTGGAACGAATCGAAGTGTTCCAGAACAAATGTAAGAACAACGATTTCATAATTAAACAAAACTTGTTCAAATAATAGGACAAGATTCACCCGTGAGGAGTTGAATCAGTAAAAAGGAAATACGATCACTCACCTTGGTAGTTTAGGTTACCAAAGAACTTCTTTTGTAGGTAAGTTGTCCTCAAGCCCTATGCAATGCATTTGATAAAAACGGGAATATGTTTAGTCTAAGTTCAAGTATAGGGGTAAAGTTGTATATATAACTTCTTAGGGGTATTTAGTAAATTTATGAAAATAGAGTTTTTCTTTCACTAATTGATTCTTATATTATTACAATATTAATATCATTGACTAGGGTCGATTCCGACTTGTTACAATATTCAATGAGAAATATATAGCGTTTATTTAGCAATTTGGGCTCTAAAATTAATGGTAAAAGTCATTTCTTCAAAGTTTACAAAATTAGTATCTAAATACTCTAAATATTCTATTGGTCACAACGGTACTGACCATTTATTTTTCTTTGGAGTTGTACAAGATTTTACAAGTAATTTTTACAGTTAATAACTCATATTCTTTAGTCATTTTATAAACTTGAAATTCAATTAAATACTGAATGATGTTCATAGCACACCAAATTTTAGGAAATGACAGAAAATAATTTACAAGGAATTTACAAACTTTTGACATACCAATTTGTATATATCCTAAATTTAAATCAACTTTAAAAACTTTAATCCGACATTAATGATGATTCGGGGTCTATTTGGCCTTGCTCGAGCTTTAAGCTTAGGGAAGGTCTTTTAAGGATCTAATGCAGATGATAAAAATACATATGGAATGTACATATTATAAAATGCATGAGAAAATTTTGGAAAAGAAATTTACCCACTGATTGACGATAGAGGTTGGAATTTGTAGTTTGGCTCACACTTCCTTCGCCAATGGATAGTAGTCTAGTAGTTTATGCCAAACGACCCTCTGAGAGAGTAGACAATAATATATCCCAACACTTTCTCTAACTCTCTGGCTCCCTTTCTCTCTCTCATAAAACTCTATCTTTCTCTTTATTGAACTATTGCTTCCCTTTTTTTTTTCTTTCTTGTAATGAGTTAGTGTATGTATGTATTTCTTTTATAGGTGAAGTAAAATAAGTTTCTTTTGTATTTAATTACAATAGTCTTAAATGGGGGTGTTAGAAACTAAAAGAAAACAAAAACCTACATGCACGTGATAGAGAGAGAATAGAGTTTAGCGTAGGAATTTTCATCGGAAAAGAAATAATGAGAGTAAATACAGTAACTCTCAAGTGTTTTTATTTGTGTATGTGTATTTACTGTGTTGAAACATTTGTATCCAAAGGAAGAAATGTTTATGTTAACATGTAGTAATTGTATATCATTTTAACTTAGTTTATTATGCAAGTGTGTATTAACACATTATGAGTTATATGTAAAATGGGTAAGGTTCAATAATATTATTTGGGTGATAAATTTGGTACATTTGTGTTAGGTAGAAGTCTCACAATTAGATGATTTGCTGAGGTTATACGTAAGTTAGTTTGTTAGGTGAAATACCAATAGAGTTTTAACACGTGTCCAGAGTTGATTGGTTAAAGCTAAAAATATGATGATATTTTACGAATTTTTTAATACTGAAAATTTGGGTCTTGACATGTGTCTTAGATGTTTAAAGCATGAATGGCCATATATGCATATGTTTATAATTGTACACTCAACATATAGCTGAGCAATGGAGACTTACTCCATTGCAGATGAAAAGAATAAATGAAAGAAGAAACGAAAAGAGTGAGTCCGACAAGATGCTTGGGACGTCTCTTATTATACTTTTGTTTTCCATTCCAAATTGTAATGGGAGTTTTGGGAGAAGTCAAAACCATGTGTTTAACTTGAGCTTCAGAATGGATTTGTAGTATTGTTACTCTTGTAATTTTACTTTAATGATGTTGTAATACAGTTAGAACCCCACTAGAATGAGTTGATGTGTGTACTTTAATCCCTGTTTGAGTTTGGATAACCTTAAACTGAATTTATGCAGACTATGCTGCAGTGGGGGAAAACAGTCGACTAGTCCTATCACACCCCAACCCGCCACGGGCGGATTAGGACACGTGTAACAATGCCACCGAAGCACGGCCCCATTGGATATAATATAAATAAAGTCTAAACTATCTTTTAAACTCCTTATAAAACTCATTAGCATGTAACCAACTCCAAGGGTAAAATGGTCATTTTAAAATTTTTGTCGAGTTTCCATCTCAAAAGGTAGCTTTTCAAATAAGTAACCCAACGTTGAAAATGGCGTGTGGATACGAACCTCTTGGGCCAAGTTATGTTCATTTTTATCTTGAATTTGACTATACTCAAGCACAAGAACATTCTGCCAAGAGTTGGATCAATCTAACTTTCTTTGTGCTTGATCCAACTTCCTCCAAAATGAATTCTGCCCAGAGTTGGATCAATCCAACTTTTTGCAGAACATAGTTTACTCAATCCAACTTTCTGCAAAATATATTCTGCCCATAGTTTGCTCAATCCATCCAGAGTTTGCTCAGTCCAACTTTCTGCAGCAAGTATTTTGCTGGTGCTAAAAATTCTTGATGCTAAAAACTAACTTGCAAGTTTTAACACAATCCCAAAACATGTGGTTTGCTATCAAAATCTAACCAAACATCAAATGAATCTCTAGGACTCACTTCTAAACCCTTGCAAGTGTACTCAATCACCAAATCCATGAGAAACCATGAATCACAAAAGAAGAACAAAAACATGCATCATTTCCCAACATTAAGCTTAACATGAGTAAAATCTGTCAAAACTTGACTAAACTTCCCCAACTCCTTCCATAGAAGATTCATTTGAAAACCAATTATACCCATAACATTTATAGTACTTAAAGAAAGTGAGAAACAAGTTTTCAACAAGATTCATGGGTTCAACAACCATCCACAACCAAAATACAAACTCCAAATATAACTTGCTCTCCTAACAAAAACTATTTACAACCACAACTTTACAAGCATAAGTCTCAGCTCCACTAAGACTAACATAATTACAAGTCTATGAACATATAAACAAAATGACCCATCACCCGAACCTGCGATCACTTCCTTCCCTCGTCACGATCCGTACCTACGGTGGTTATTCAATAACCACACAGAAAATAATTTTGTTTTAAGCTTACGCTTAGTGAATACTTTAACCGTGCCATTGGAGTATGAAATGTGCATATGCAATATTCAGCAACACAACAACAAAACTAGTCACCGGTATGTCAAGTAACTAATCACCATCGCATTGGACCCAATATTCCAGGCCTTTTCTCACTTTAACGTTGCATATAGCGAAAACACACACTCTCACGTGAGCGTAGTCAAATCGTTGTGGTCGTCACCGCCGTCCCCTTTTTCTTGAAGAAAACATCGTCCAGTTAATACGGGCTAAATAATGGTGATTATCACTTAACATCCATTGACCCAATTAAGCACATAAGCATGTCAAAGATATCACATAGTAATTTCCATAAAATTGACATGTTAAGCTCTAATTAACACATGCTTTATCTATTAGTTCAAGAACAAAGCATTCAAACATACTCAATATCACATAAACATCATTTAACACCCAATTTAGGATTAGAGTACTCACCTTACAAATTGCTCCAATTAAAGCCTAGAACCCCAAATTCCTTGTAGATTTTAGCTCTAATTAACTCCAATGATAATCCTACATACAAATATAATATATATGTATCGTCACCTCAAAGAGGATCGCGGAAAAACATCAATGAAACCGAAAAAGAAAGATATAGAGACGATTCTCTCACCTCCACGAGTCCGAATACGGTCTCGGTTCGCGAAACGGTGTACCGACAGCGACGGAACGGTGAGGAAACGGTGTCGAGACGGTGGAGCTTTTCCTGTATTGGTCGAAACTCCTTCTCCTGCAACTATTATCTTGTTTTGATACAAGAAGAAGATGAGTCATGATTGAGGTGTCAACCCCTTGGACTTCCTAGCTTAACTTTGGTTTATTTTCATTTACACCCCCAACATTTCTTTAAGCTCTATTATGAAATTCCCTAAATAATTGTATTAACTACCCAATATCTAAGTGGGTATTTGTCTATGTCACGCGTAGGTCCCAAACGTGGTCCCACATATTTTGTAAAGTTGGTAATTAACCTACTAGTTATAAATCTGGCTCCAATTCACTCTCACACGGGTACTCAAACTGGCACCATAAAAGATTGCTACTAAACAATAAAATACTAAGGCAATTGAACAAATAAACATTTCATTATATAAATGCAATTTATTTAATCTGGACCTCCCATGGCTCTCACTTCATATTCGTCCAACTGTGCCCTTTTATTAAGCACTTAACACGTCGGGGAAACTGGAACTTACCCAAATTATCACACGCTATGAATTATACTAATTAATGCATGTAAAGCAGATATTAACTCATTTCTCCGGGTACGGGTATTACAAGTCCAGAGTCTAGTCGACTGGAAACCTATTTAGACAAAATATCTTTTCAGTTTTCAAAGGAAATCAGTCGACTGGGTGTAGAAAACATTCGACTAGAAAGTGTTTTGAAATTTGACATTCTGGTGGATCCATTCCAGTGACCCTAGTCGACTGGACAGGAAGGGCAGTCGACTGGACTGGACGGCCAAACTATTATGCTTTCTGTAACTTCCAAAGTAGTCGATTGGGCTCCCGACACAGTCGACTGGATTGCTGTTTTCAAAATGAGTTATTTCTATAAGTGCTTTGAACGAGGAAAACTTTTTAAAATTCTGGAAACATGATTTCTACTTATGCTTATTCCGCTACTATTACGTTAATTGAATTGGATGAGCCTTGGTAGCATGTCATGTGTCCTATTTCCGTGCGTAGCAGGATGGGTCGTGACATAGTTGCTCGTATTACTGATTATATGGAAGAAATAGACCATGCAAGTGCCTCGAGGGTGCTGAGTCGGGTGGAAACGGTTGTGACCTCCTCGGTGCACTGGACACCACCACCACCACCACCAATGGGATTGTTGAAGCTTATGTTGATGGATCAATTTTTGCTGACTTGAATGCTTCTGGAGCAGGGATTGTTTTGAGGAATTCTGATGGCTAAGTGATAATGGCATATATGGAGCTCTTTCCTGGTGTTTTTCATGCTACCACGGTGGAAGCATTTGCTTTAATGAGGGCGCTGGAGGTGACGGGTTTTGCACGCATTGTTGTGGAGGTTGATTCAGCTACTATTGTCGACGGCACCAACTCAGACGCTTATGACTTGTCCAGCTATGGCAATTGCCTAATGGTTATTAAAAGATTGATACAGAGCACTGGAGTTCAATCATGCAAACATGTTAAACGTGATGCAAATATGGTCGCTCACCATATTGCTAGGAATGCTGAATATTGTGTTGATGTTAATGTTTGGTTGGATAACTTCCCAACTTGTATCTCACGTTTTGTTGCTCAGGATACCCTTTCTTCTTAGTGAATAGTTTAGCTCAACCAAATTATTTTACCATATTTTCAAGCTTTACAAATTACAATCGGCACTTAATAGAAAAAAAAAATGATAACTTGCATACAAGGGCATAGTTACAAATAGACGCAGAAAATTTTGTCTCGGGGGTGCTACTCCTAAACCCTCGTATGATTCTATGCCTTTGTACAAACACGACCCCCCATAACCACTATTCTTGGATCTGACACTGTGTGTATGTATGATACAACCAAATTGCTTGATTGTATCCAAGAAGGTCTAGTAAGTTTATTGCATGTTAGGATACCTAATACAGTCCTTTCATCCACTAACCAAGGGTTGTACCGGCAAGGGCGGATGTACATGAAGGCTCAGCTGGATGTAGCCTCACCTAATTTTTTTTTAAAAAAATTTATATGTAACATGTGTAATTAGTCCCTCCTGAATTTTTTTTTTAAAAATAGTTTATGTGAAATATATTGGCCCAATTTTAATTAAACTCAGCTTAAATATTTGTCCCGTCACCTTTTTTTTTATCACTTCTCAATTTAATTCAATCCAAATTATTTTACCATCAGTCAAGCTAAACAAATTATAATAAGCGATCAAGCGTTAATATTATTTGAAAGAGTGATATACATAAAAACTTACCAAAAAAATATGAATAAATAGGCCCAAAAAAATTAGTCTCATCCCGAACCCCCCTTATAAATCCATTCATGTGTGCTAGGTCTGTAAACGGATCGGATTTCTACAAACCGAATCCGGAAAAAAAAAAATAAAAAATAAAAAAATAAAAAAATAAAAAATCCGCTAAGAAAATCCGAATCCGATTAAAAAAAATCTAAATCTGAATTGTTGGGATTCGGATATCCGAACCCGAAATCCGAATCCGAAAAATGATTCACATAATAAATCGGACAAAGAACTAAATCCTAAATCGCACAAAGTACCCAAAATGTTTTATACTCAAAATCACATTTCATTTTAAAAATAAAAATAAATAAATAAATAAGAAAACTTTGGATTTGGATCCTTATCGGATCGGATCGAATTCGTTAAGTATGCATATATTTGGAGTCGGATATTTACTATCGGATTCAGATCGGATCGGATCCGATCCATTTACAAGCCTAATGTGTGCACATTCATCCAATCCCAACCCCTTAATTGAAAATTCCGACTCCGTCCTTGTGCACCGATGAGTGCAAGTAGGAGAGAGTGATATGTGAAGCAAGTGATAGGAGTGAGTGCACTAGGTCATTAGATTTTGTTTTACTCATAAACAATTTTTTGTATAGAAATATTTTAATTTATCTGTAAATATTGTTGTCGGAAAAGAAAATCGGTGCCTTTCCATTCCATTTCAATCAGTATAGAAGTTTCCTCTACGGCTCCTACTAACCATCTATTGTATATATATATATATATGTGTGTGTGTGTGTGTGTGAATATATCTTCCTAAAAGTACCATAGTAATTAGGATTTAGGAGTGACCGACCACCAACTTTCTAATTAATTCGAGCATAATTTCCTCTCACTTAAGAGAAGGCGTATGATTCGAATTCAAGTTTAAGAACGTGAAAAGGAAAGGGAAAAAAAAAAACACTTAAAATCACGGTTGAATGTTAGTCAATTCATCTAGAATTGATCTATTGGAGTAGAATCTCTCTTACCAGAAATGAAGTGATATATGAGGGGCAGCACTTCAGTGCTGTTAAAACAGTGCTGTTTGTGCTGTTCCTCTCACATAGTGAACAGTAAAACTGGGCAGTTTTTGAAAAACTGCTTATGCAAAAGCAGTTTTACTGTTCATTTTGTGAGAGGAACAGCACAAACAACACTGTTTTAACAGCACTGAAGTGCAGTCCATGTATGAGAGAGAGAGAGAGAGAGCTGTTTTAACTTTTAACCTTATGGTCCTTTTCTATTTTTCCACAGATTGTGTAGTCACTGTAGTGTTAGGAAAACTAAGGGTCGTTTGACAAATCCTATACTTTGGCGACTGGAATTGGTCAAATTCTACTTTGCCAATTGCAATTGCAATTGCAAAATCGCGATTGGTCAAAAGTTGCAAGGCACAACTGCAATTGCAAAGTACCGAGCTATAAGCCGGTGCTAGTTTCGGGCTAAAAAAATATTAGAAAATGTTTAGAATGAAAACTTCTATATGAATTCTTACCAATTATAATTGTATAATCATATTTATTAATAACTTATTGTAAAGATCGATGCAATTTTTACTTTTTTCACAAAAATAAATCTTACTTGCTTTTTTTGCTTTTAAGTTGGATATGGAGAGTTTCACAAACAAAGATACGACTTTGAAGTTTCCAAACCACTCAACTTCTATATAAATATTAATGCATGTACTTCGAAAAAAATAAAAAATAAATAAAAATAAATCAAATAAATCACTTTTGTAACAAACATACCCTAACACCTGAGAAAATATCAGAGTTACTATCATCATAAAAAGTGACTTCTAATTCTCTCTTACACCTTTGAAAATATTTTCAATTGACAAGAGACGCTTCTGTTTTTTTTGCTGACCACATTTGTTTCTATTATCACAAAATGAACCCTCCCACCGTCTCCTTTGGATTATTCCATTGAAATAAGACTCCAAAATGCTGTGTTAAATAACAAGGAAAAAAGAAAGAAAAAAAAAAAACAACCCGTCTTGCACGCTTTCTTGAATGGACAACCTTGTCATTTTGACACCGGAAAATTCTCCCTTACATCCTAATGGTTTAGTTTGCACCATACAATCCTATTTTTTGGTCCTAACATGCATGTTGTGATTAGGTCCTAATAGGGGTGTCATTTGGAATAGAAATTCTAATTTCGATCTAAAAAATTCTGATTTTGGCACCAAAAATTGAATTCTGATTTCTGAAATTCCGAATTCCAAAAATTTCAACAAAAAAAAAAATCGGATGGGAATCGGAATTTTTTTTAGAATTTCGAAAATTCCAAAAATATATTTTCCGAAAAAATCCGAATTTTTTCCAAAAATTTGAAAGAATGTGGCATCTCATGTGGTACCTATGTGGCAGAGTTAAATGTGGTGGGTCTTATTGCCACAAAGGTGTCATATGGGATGCCACATCCTTTTATGAACATTTCCTTGTGACTCTAACATTACTCAAATATTAATGCATATGTACTTTGATAAAAAATAAAAAAAAAAATCAAATAAATCACTTTTGTACCAAACATACCCTTACACCCGAGAAAATATCAAAGTTACTATCATCATAAAAAGTGACTTCTAATTCTCTCTTACACCTTTGAAAATATTTTCAATTGACAAGAGACCCTTCATTTGTTTCTATTATCAACAGAACCTCCAACCGAGTCTCCTTTGGATTATTCCATTGAAATAGGACTCCTAAACGCTGTGTTAAATAACAAGGAAAAAAAAAAAATTCAACCCATCTTGCACGCTTTCTTGAATGGACAACCTTGTCATTTTGACACCGGAAAATTCTCCCTTACATCCTAATGGTTTAGTTTGCACCATACAATCCTATTTTTTGGTCCTAACATGCATGTTGTGATTAGGTCCTAATAGGGGTGTCATTTGTAACGGAAATTCCGATTCCAACCGATTTCGATCTGAAAAATTCCGATTTTGGCACCAAAAAAATAAATTCTGATTTTCGAAATTCCAAATTCCAAAAATTCAGAAAAAAAAAATCGGATCGAAATTGAAATTTTTTTGAGAATTCTAAAAATTCCAAAAATATGTTTTTCGAAAATTTTTCGAAATAATTTTTGAAAAAATCCGAATATTTTCCAAAAATTTGAAAGAATGTGGACTTATTTGTCCCACATCGAATAAGAAAAGAAAGGAGAGAGTAGGGGACTCTTTATAAGAAGCATGACTTACACTTTCAACAGTATTTGAATTCCTAAAATTCCAAAAATTATGAAAAAATTCGATTCCAATTCCGAAAAAAAAATTCTGAAAATTTTCGAAGAATTCCGATTCCGAAAATTCCAGAATTTCAAAATCGGAAAGAAAAATGAAATTCCAAAATAATCAAAAGGGAAATCGGAACACCTATTTAATTTCTGAGATTTTTGGAATTTTTTTCGAAATAGGGTATTCTGATCTGTTCCGGCCGAAACACACCCCTAGGTCCTAATATGTTGTGATTGGCAAAATATTGTAATTTTGAAAACCAAAGTGGTTCAAAATAACAACATATTGGGACCTAATCAACATATCAAAAATTGGAATGTATGGTACAACTCAAACCACTAGAATACGGTCAAAGGTCCCTTTAATTGACACAAATTAAGTTAGTGTAATTTTTTTTCTAATGTTCCGTTTCTCTTGTTTAAATTTCTCTTTCTTCAATTTTTGTTATTAGTAGGGGTACGTATCAATAAAATCGATTGGTTCGGTCGGTTTTTATCAAAATATTACAGTATAAAAATCAGGAAAAAAAATACCCCTAAAACAGATAAAATCAATCGAACCAAAACCGATTGATCGGTTTTGAAACCTCCCCAAAACCGACCGAACCAAATCAATGACACCCCTAGTATATATCTGTTTATTTTGATCCAACTTTATATAAATCGACATCAATTAACGTATAAGATGGAAATTATGGTAATTTAAAATTTTAAAATTCAACGACCCGTCATAGTGATTTTGGTTGTATTAGACATCTTGATTATGTTGGTCTCAAAATGTTGTAACGTGATCTTAACATGTAATAATTTTGAAAAAGCACTTTTATTTTAAATACTAAAGTGGTTTACAAAATTACATATTGAGACCCATTTGTGACCTCTTGGAACCAAATTACTATACGTTGACACTAAATAGAATTGTATGATACAACCAAAATCACTAGACTTTAAAAACAAGGGTTAATATCACCTAGACCCCTTGAGATTTGCTCTAATCACACTTAGACCCCTTCACGTTTCAGTAATATCACTTACATCTCCTGAGGTTTAAAGCGGGTATCACCTAGACCCCCCTCTATCAATTCACTATTAAAAAAGTGACAGATTGACATAAATAAATACAAAAAATACCCCTAAAAGTTTAGTCCTTATGTTATTGTAGTCTCTGTAGTTTCAATTGGGTCAACTTGGTCCCTACAATTTTAAATTAAAACAATTTGATCTAAATGACCCATTCTGTGAAAAAAATTGATATAATTTGCCAACTATTATGCACAATTACGCTAGTAAGCGGGTTGGGAGATTGGTAATGTTTTATTTTTGCCCTTAAAAAGTGTGACAATGCATAGTATGTGAGCAAATTCTATCAATTTTTCTCACAAAATTAAACATTTGGATCAAATTGCTTCAATTTATAACTTCAGGGCCAAATTGATCCAATTGAAACTACAGGGACTAAAATGACACAAGGACCAAAATTTTAGGGGTATTTTTTATATTTATTTATGTCAATCTGTCACTTTTTTAACAGTGAATTGACAGAAGGGGTCTAAGTGATACCCGCTTCAAACCTTAAGTGATGTAGGTGATATTACAGAAACGTGAGGGGGTCTAAGTGTGATTAGAGCAAACCTCAGGGGATCTAGGTGATATTTACCCTAAAAACAATTATAAAGTTTCACGCATAGATTGGCATAACTCAAGTGACAAAAAGTTTAGCATATATAAGTCCCCTCTAATTCAAAATTTGAACATTATCCCCTCCCCATAAAAAAAAATAATAATAATAATAATAATAATAAATAAATAAATAAATAAGTTTGAAGTTCCACCCAGCAAGTGATTCATAAAGACCTTGATAAAGATGGATAATTAAAAACAACAATTAAATGAGTTACAACTATTCAAACAAACTATTTGAAAAAAAAAAAAAAACCCTATCAATTAAAATCCCGACTGTCGTTATTAGTTAGTATTAATTTTCTTCCCAACATTTGTGACAATAAAATTATTTGAAATATGCAATTTTTATTAAAATTTATTTGGTCTCACGTTATTCATATGAGGGGTCAAGCTCTCTAGTGTACTGAGTAAGTGCACTAGACTTTTAAGCTTAAAAAATCCGCGGAGCTACGGAAACAAGACATGTGTTAGCGATGTGGCCCGCAAATTTTTAGACTTAAAAGTCAATACACTCGCCCAATATACTTACTCAGTGCACGGAAGAGTCTTTCCCAGATCTTAAAAAAACTAAATAGTAGATAGAAATTTAGAATCTATAACATTATTATAAAAAAAACACACACACACAATAATTCAATAGATGTCTTCAAATAATAGATATGAATGGTTGACCCAAAATTATACAAATGTTGAACTGAAATTTTGGGTCAACCATGAGCACGGTAGCCAAGGATTGTACATAAATTGAAGAAAAATTAGTCATCCAAACAAACTCTATGCATTTATTTCATTTTTCACGAATTTTTTTGTACAAGGGATTAATCACAAAGTAAACTTCTAAATTTTTTTAAAAAAAAAAACTTATCTCTGCAAATCCGACAAGTTTTATTCAATCAATTTACAAGGGCAGGAGAAAAACTGACTCACTCACAAAAGTGTACTATCTAACTCGCCTACTTTACCCACTTTCCTCTAACTCGAACTCAGGTCGACTCGGTCGAGTTGTAACCATAGATTTGCCATCTCCCTCAAGGGCGGATACACATAGGAGCAAGAGTAAGAGTGTGAACGGTTTGGTTCGGTGCATTTTTTGGTGAAATCAGTTGGGTTCGATTCAATTTGGAGTGTGTAATTTTTTGATGTAGTTTTGATTTTACACTGCATACATTCAAAGAAAACCGACCGAATCGATTGGTTCAGTGGTTCGATTTGTTTCGATTTTCTTTCACCCTTAGGCAAGAGGGGGCAGTTGTCCCCCTCAACTTTTCAAAATTACTTTTTTACCTTATAAAAATTCAAGCATTATTTATTTTTGCCCCCTTAATTGTCCCTGAACTTTTCAAAAACACTCTTTTACCTTATATATATTTTATACATTAGTCATATTTGCCCCTTAATTGCCCTCAACTGTTCAAAATATTTCTTTTATCTTATATATTTTATATTTTATTCATTTTACCTCTTAATTGCCCCCTCAATTTTTTAAAATAATTTTTTGACCTTATATATTTCATACTTTATTCATTTTTATCCCTCAACTTTTAAAAAAAAAAAACTTTTTTAAATTTAAAAAAATCGAATCGAGATCACTTTCCCATTATACAAAACTCCTAGATCCGCCCCAATCTCCTTCCCAAAAAAACTCACTAAGTTACTAGTCATAGGAAAAATGGAAAAGAATAAAGAATACAAACCCACTCTAATGCTATATATAATATAAACAGTTAGATATACTTATTTGATACTATGGTTAGCCCCCGCAACTAGGTCAGGCCCGAGTCGAATCGGATTGACTCGCTTCGGAACGGGGTGGCTGAGTTTCTTAACAGATCGATTTATCAGCGAGACCATGGAGCAACGGCTGTAATTCTCCCACGTGGCAGCATCTCTGAAAATCCTCGAGATTAGCAAACCGGGTCGAGTTTCCCAGGTCGGGTCTCGAAACGAATCGGAGGATATCTTCGAATGCCGACTCGTCACATGGTATGAGGAGAGGGCCTCGGTTGGTGAAGCCGTACTCTTCTTCGGCCTGAACCAACAGCTTCTTGAAAACGGGGTGGTTCAGGTACGTCGCGTGCACGACGAACCTTTTACAACTGGTGCCCACGCAGATCGCCACGTGTCCCGCTGGAACATCGGACGGTGGACAACCGGCGGTGATGCGGTTGGACGCTGATAGCGCCGCCTTCTTGCGCCATTTTCGGAGCATCTGCCGGATTCTGACAATGTGGCCGATTTTATTGCATTTTTCGATCCCCGACGCCATTTTTAGAGAGAGAGAGAGAGAGTGTGTGTGGGAGTGGGAGTGGGAGTGGTTTTTTGTTTCAATGCGTTGGTAGAGAAAGTCCCAGTTTATAAGAGCACTAGAGTGGAAATGCCCTTTCTTTCACAGATATTTACGAGATTTCATCTCTTCTTGTTCTAAAGCTTTGTCAACACCATGTGATGGAAACTATATATATATATATATATATATATACTAGTTGGAGGCCAGCCCGGGCGAGAAATTTAATTATGTCATTTTGTGTGGTTAAGTGATTGTTAAAAGTGTATAATAAGATGTTAAACAATTAAATAGGAAAATTATAAATGTAGTTATTTTATCTAAAATTTTCATACGGAAAAAGTTGATAATTCTGACTATCGTGTAAATGAGTAGTAAAACTACCTAATAAAGCACCACTAAAAAAATATGACACAAGTAGAGTATTTCTCCTAAAAAAATGACATGAATGTGTTGGTAGACCTTAATTGATATTCGAATACAATCTATAAATCCTAAATTTCAGGGAAGAAGTTGACCAAAATGTAAATATTAGTAACCAATTCAGAATAGCCACTAAAATAGCTGCTTTATTTGACATTTTTTGAAGTGAAGTATAAATATCTCAGAACTTAAATTTTAGAGAAGAAGTTGACCAAAATGTGAATGTTAGTGACCAATTCCTAAATAGCCACTAAGATAGCCACTTTTTTTTAAGTGAATAATAAATATCTCAAAACTTGCTGACCCAAATGCAATTACACATGTTACAATGTATGAATCCTAAATTTGAGAGAAGAAATTGACCAAATTGCAAATATTAGTGACCAATTCCTAAATAGCCACTTTTTTTTAATTTTTTTAAGTAAATAATAAATATCCCAAAAATTGTTGACCCAAATGTAATTAGACACAAGATTGTTGGTTCAAACATCATTTGAGACAAGAAGTTGACCAAATTGTAAATATAAGTGACCAATTCCTAAATAGCCACTAAAATAGCCACTTTTTTATTTACTTTTTTTTATGTGAATAATAAATATTCCAAAAATTATTGACCCAGATGTAATTAGACACAAGATTGTTGATTGAAACCTCATTATTATATTAAATAAAATTTCAAAAGCTGACTTGAATGTACTTATTTATTTAAAATGACAGATTTACCCTCATACAAATCAATACATTCTTACGACGTATAGATAGATGTATGAGTAATTATGGTGTAGTGAAGGGCAAAAGAGGAAGTTCATAACGGACCAGTTCAAGGGTTTTTTGGTATTTCAAGGGTTTACATTTTCAACCAAGGGTATAATCGAGAAATACAAATATTGGGCATGGACAATTTTGAAAATTCATAAAATTTGACATGCTTGCTTATGCAAGCGCGCTCTCTCTCTCTCTCTCTCTCTCTCTCTCATAAAGAGACAAAATACTGTAGGGTGTAAAAACACAAAGGAAGAGGGGTATGATGGTAACTTCACCTTATAGCAAGAAATAAACAAAATACTATAGGGTGTAAAAAAACACAAGGAAGGAAGGGCATGATGGTAACTTCACCCTATAGAAAAGAGGCAATATAGGAACTTCATAAGTTTTGACATGCTAGCTTAAAGGGCCATCTTCTTATTATATAGTAGTAGATATGGCTAGACTCTAGAGAGAACATGGTAGAGTGAACACACCCAATGAATTTTTTTTTTTTTTGGCCGGGTCTCTAACCATTTAACTGACATATTGGTCATCAACAGGAAACAATAAACCATTTTCCTGCTCACAACATACAACTTTGAAGAGGAAAACAGAGACTACACTCCACACACAAATCTCACGTGCGAAATTATAAAAGATCTTGTCGACCGAGTACACTCATAAACATCTTCAATTCATTATGAATTCAAATGAGGTACACTTACATATCAATTTCTGGCATTCTATATATGTTGTTTCTTATATATACACACCCCCACCTTACTGATACAAAATAGAGATTTCATGTGTTCTATGCCTTGTTATTTGCATTATGTCATTCATTGAATTTTAGATGCTTTAGCTTTTATTATAACACAATGATCAATCTTATGCTCATTTATTTTTTATTTTATATAAGACCCAATTTGTACCTTTAATCCACACCATCTATACCTTAATAAGAAATTTAAAAGAGAGAGAGAGAGTAAGAGAGAGAGACAGAGAGATAGAGAGAGTAAAAATTCCTAATCTGGGTTTTGCATACAATGGTGTAAAATGCAAATTAAAGAACAACGCATTCTACACGCAACGCGTGTGCCCGGGGGTAGGGGTGGCAATCAGGTCGTGTCGGATCATTATCGTGTCGGGTCATAATCGTGTCATTCTTAACGTATAATAATCGTGTCGGGTCATACACGGGTCACCCGTTTAACCCGTCTAACCCGTTTAGGGCGTCATCGGTTCGGTTCAGTTCAGTTCAGTTCGGTTCGAAATTTTTATTTTTTTTTTTAATTCGCTTTTTTTCATGTTTTGAAACCAACCGAAGGTCCAAAGTGGTCAGTTTGGTTGTTTTTTCGCATTTTGGTCGATTTTGCCAATTTGAGCGGTCGAATAGTTGTAGGCAATTTTAAGAAAATCGACCAGTTAGCTCGGTTCGATTACTCGAAAAAAGCCTATAGTTCTACTAAAACACAAACAAGTTTTCCATCAAATGTATCAATTATTAACTCGTACATCTTAAATACCAAAATACTACAAATATAACAATATCCAACTATTATAATCTTAACACCCAAGCACATCCAAACAAAATGAATAAGAAGAAATATTGTTTTTACTAATTGTATAAAGAAATTTCTTCACTTGTCATCCATCAAGAATCAAGATTAACAGGTGTATTTATCTAATTGACTAATTTGTCTCCCTTTCAATCCAGCAATCCTGGCGAGCTTCCTCCCTTTTTTTAATTTTAATTTTATTTTATTAATATTTTTTTATGCAATGCTTGATGCATGAATGCTTTCAAACTCCTGCTTCCTCCCTCCCTTCGTAGTTATAAATTTTTATTTTTTTATTATATTAGTTATTAATTATTATATATTAATTTACTTGTTTGGTAAGTTGGTAACTACTCTTTTTTTTTTTGTGAGCAAAAAAAAAAATTTGTTTATATATATTTTAAATATTTTTTTTAAAAAAAATTAATTTTTTTAATTCTTATTTATATTATTTGCATTTTAGACTTTCATATTATTAAAAATTATTTTTAGAAGTAAGAAAAAAATGCCCTAACTGCACTTAAATACTTAATCGGGTTAGATGGGTTGACCCACTTCAACCCGTTTATTAATCGTGTCAAACGGATCGACTCATTTACGACCCATGCCCTTATACGGCTCACCCAAACCCGTTTATTTTCGTGTCGGGCCAAGTAGGGTTGCCGTGTCGGATCGAAAATTGTCACCTCTACCCAGGGGGCTATATATATATATGAAAGCCAAAGCTTTCCATTGTGCCAAGTGGCAGCTTTTGTGAATTTTAGTATTTTACATATTTTGTTAGATAAAAAAATAACTTTTAATTTTTAAATAGTGTTTAAGCGATATTATGAGAATTTTTGGTACGATTTGTTTTCCTATTCAAACCTCATATTATCTCCAAGTCAAAGCTTTTATTGGATAGATTTATAACTTAAATTTGATATTAGTATAATTTATAATCAAATACCATTACAGCAAAATTTTAAATAAATAAAAACTCATCTCCTATTGTAATGCTACTTTTGAATTTCAAAAAGAGAGGTCCATAATAAATAGTAATTAGGTTGCATTATAACATTAATATAATGTAGTAACCCGTATTTTTATGTTTAAATTGACGATTTAGACTTCGTGTGCGATTTTAGCGAAAATTGGTCACAGGGGTATTTTGGTCTTTTTTCCAATTTTGTAAGTCATGAGCTGAAAATATAATTTTTTGAAAAAGTTGCGTGTGGTTAAATGATTTGCTATTGGTATTGGAAGTTTAGAGTTTTCGATCTCTATTTAGAAGACATCTCGATTTTAGTCATTTTGAGAAAATATCTGTTTTTGTATTTATACGACTTTTTAATTATATTATTTAATAAAATAATTACACGAATAATAATTTTAATGAAAGATAATATTTTCCTAGCTAGATTTCCTAAACTATACTACCCTACCCATATGCATTTGTGAGGCGTCTTGTGAGGTGTCTTGTGTGCTTGAGTGCTTGTGAGGTGTCATGTGAGGTGTCTTGTGTCACGCCCCGACGTAGCATAATACAGGAAAGCATTTAATTTCCTTTATGGACTCGTAGGTCGTGACAAGTGAGTATGACCAATTGTCCCTGCAACAAATAACTTAACAACATTTCTAGAGCAAAGGATACTAACAAAACATAACCTCCATAATTAAAACTTACTAACTATTACAGCAGTCATAAACTTAGGCACAAAACGCTTTATTCAAATGTCTAAAGCTAGTTTATTACAAACCCAAATTAAAAGACATAGGAAATATAAAGCAGCCTCCTGAAAAGTCTCCTGACTCTAAGTAGCATGGTCAAAGTACCCTGGCTGCTCCTGACCCTGAAAATCTGGACATACAGTCCAGGACGCATCAACGCCGTCAGCTTATGAAAGCTGGTGAGCAAAATAAACAAGTGCTCGCAATGTAGATATAAGCATATAAACAACGGTGCAATTTAACTTTTAAAAACAATAAAATTCAAGGTTCCAATTCCAACATAAGCCACGGGGGAAATAAAGAAAGCAATAAATATGCGACCATGCATGAACAATGTAATATCTCATCTTTCTGACTCTTTTCTCTCAACAAAACTCAACACAACCAAACCATTATCTCAGATACCAGGAATACTATCCGATCGATATCCAAAACAGCACACCAAACTATCGCTTCAGATACCAGGAATAATATCCGATCGATATCTAAGCTACACTCAATACCATCATTTCGGATACCAGGAATAATATCCGATCAATATCCGAAACAAGCGCCTTAGATACCAGGAATACTATCCGGTCGATATCTAAGCCGTACACCACACTATCACCATCGCTTCGGATATCAGGAATACTATCCGATCAATATCCGAAACGCGCTCCTTAGATACCAGGAATACTATCCGATCGATATCTAAGTCGTACACAACACTGTCGCCTCCAATACCAGGAATACTATCCGATCGATATTGAGGTCGCACACCAGACCGCCACCCTTTACTCTTTTCACGCTTTCTCACACACATGCATGTTGACACAACCTCAACCCTAATATGTATGTCAATGTTTCATATATAACACCATTAATAAATCACAAAGCCGGATAATCGTACGAGCATAAATTTCTGCCTAAGTTGTTCTTGTTTCGTACAATTCTTTAAACATAGACTTTTAAAACAATATATTTGCCAAACAGTTCTTTAAAAACTTTTAAAACATTTTCCAAACAGTCCCTAATAAGAAAAACATAGAAACTGCTCAAACTGTCTAGTCGCGCGAGCGGGTCGCGCGAGCGAGGTAGAGGTGATGTCGCGCGCGCGGGTCGCGCGAGCGAAGGGGAAGGTCAGATCGCGCGAGCGGGTCGCGCGAGCGGGGGAGCTGGACAGGTCGCGCGAGCGGATCGCGCGCGCGAAAGGGGGAAATGGTCCGCGCGAGCGGGCCGCGCGCGCGAGTTCTTGCAGAATGTCATCTTCTTCGTTTTCTCCCCTGTTTCTGGTTTTGGACTGAAATTTACCCATTTTCAGAATCTGTTCGTACTAGGACATGTGATATATGGTTCTCCTCGGTTTTCCGCGTAGATTAAGAATACGCGATCAATTTTAACTAATACGGATTATATCACTAGATATTCGCGATTAAAGTGAGGGTGTCAAAACTTTAAATCAACGGTACGTCGCGATACGGGTAAATTACTGTATAGGATTCGAACCACAGCTTATCGGGATCAATATCTTCCATTCCCAATTTACAGAATCGATTTTGGTTACGATTTCTAAAACTCCAATTCTCAAGCTTCAATGGTGTTTTCATATATATACATATATACACACTTATATACACTGAAAAATACATATATAGACATTGAGAGTGAGTTTAAATTACTCACCGAGGCTAATTAGACCGAGAATTTGAGACCGAGAAATCCGCCGTAATATCCGTCGTCCAAACTCTAATTCTCCGTTCTTGATTTATATATATGTATATATGGAGCTATGTATGTGTGTATCTATATATCTATAAACTGTATGTGTGTGTTGTTTAATGTTCTTGAGAGAGTTGAGAGATTGAGAGAATTGAGAGAGAAATTGAGATACTGAGAGAGAGTTGTGAGGGAGAGAAGGCAACTGTGATATACATATACATAGAAATTATTTGGGCTCCAAGAAAGACAAAGAAATTCTCCGGTGTGGTTGAGCTCACGTGCTCTCACACCCACGACGCGGCATAGACGCAGATTAAAACATAAACTGGTATTTTACGGTTAAAATAAAAATACAGAAAATTATATTAATGTAGGAATTAAATTCCTGGTTATACAAAATTATAGATATCGATTTTGAAACCATAGAAAATATTTTCTATATTTTCAAATATTACGGTTTGGCCCCAGATAAATATTTATAAATAGAAATTAAAACAGATGCTCATGGAAATGAAATGCCGTATTTATTTATTAATGATAATAAAATACAGGGCGTTACACCCTACCCACCTTAACAGAGATTTCGCCCCGAAATCTGAGCTAACTAATCCTGAAACAACTCGGGGTATCTAGTCCTCATGTCTGACTCTAACTCCCACGACGCTTCTCCTTCGTCATGATGCCTCCACTGAACCTTAACCAAAGGAACGTCTCTTCTCCTCAGCCTCTTGATACTCTGGTCGAGAATCCTCACAGGTCTATCCTTGTAGACAACATCCTGACTTGTCTCAATATCATCGAAATTAACCACATGTGAAGGATCCCGTATGTATTTCCTTAACATACAGACATGGAACACATTATGAACACCAGACATCTTTGGTGGCAACGCGAGTCGATAAGCCACTTTCCCAACATGCTCCAAAATCTCGAACGGTCCGATAAAACGAGGTGCCAACTTCTCTCTCTCTGACCAAAACGCACTACTCCCCGAACAGGTGAAACCTTTAGGAGTACGTGATCACCGATACTGAACTCCAAGTCCTTTCGTCGTCGATCCGCATAACTCTTGTGTCTACTCTGTGCAGTTTTCATCCTTTCCTTGACCAGTGAAATCTTCTCATTGGTCTCTCTCACCAAATCTGGTCCCAAAAGTTCTGTGTCTCCCACTTCAGCCCAACACAACGGAGATCGACAAGGTCGTCCGTACAAAGCTTCGAACGGCGCCATTCCAATACTTGAGTGATAACTGTTGTTATAAGCAAATTCGACCAACGGTAAGTGCGTCTCCCAAGACTCTTCAAAGTCAATTGCACAAGCTCTGAGCATATCTTCCATAATCTGATTAACACGCTCGGTCTGCCCATCGGTCTGAGGATGGAATGCAGTACTCATCTTGAGCGAAGTTCCCATAGCCTTCTGCAGACTTTCCCAAAATCCCGAGGTAAAACGTGCATCGCGGTCTGATACAATCGACACAGGCGCACCGTGCAGTCGCACCACTTGCTGTAGGTACATTCGACTCATCCTTTCTACTGGGTAAGTCATATTGTACGCGATAAAGTGTGCAGACTTCGTCAGACGATCCACAATTACCCAAATCGCGTCATGATTCTGTTGTGACCGGGGTAATCCAACCACGAAATCCATAGTTATGTGCTCCCACTTCCAACCTGGAACAGGTAAGGGTTGCAACAATCCTGAGGGTCTCTGATGTTCGGCTTTCACTTGTTGGCAAGTCAAACATTTAGACACAAACTCGGCTACTTCTCACTTCATCCCTTCCCACCAGAAATTTCTCTTCAGGTCTTTATACATCTTCGTTCCTCCTGGGTGTACTGTCAGTCTCGATTTATGTGCTTCTTCGAGAATATCTTTTCTCAAATCTCCTAAATCTGGCACACACAATCTATCTCGACATCTGTACCCTCCATCGGCCCCAACCTTCCATTCTGTCGGGTCCTTCTCTGACATCTTGGCGAACCATGCTTGAAATTTCTCATCTTCCTTCTGGGCTTCGATGATTCGACTCACAAGTGTTGGTTGTACTACGAGGCATCCAAAGTGATGTCCGTCACTTCCTTCAGAAATCTGCATATCAAATTCTGCGATTGTCTCTAAAGCTTTCCATTCCCTCAACATCAATGAAGCAATCATTCCTCGAGGCTTCCGACTTAGGGCGTCAGCGACTACGTTAGCCTTACCAGGGTGGTACTCTAATGTGAAGTCATAGTCCTTAATCAGCTCCATCCACCTACGTTGCCTCATGTTCAACTCCTTCTGAGTAAACAAATACTTAAGGCTCTTGTGGTCTGAGAACAAATCAAACTTCTCCCCATAGAGGTAGTGTCTCCAGATCTTAAGCGCAAACACTACTGCTGCCAGCTCTAAATCATGAGTTGGGTAGTTCAATTCATTCGGCTTCAACTGTCGTAAACCATAGGTGATAACCTTTCCGTCTTGCATAAGGACACATCCCAATCCTTGATACGAGGCGTCACTAAAAATAGTGAACTTCTCACCATCCCTTGGTATCGCAAGCACTGGCGCTGTTGTCAATCTTTCTTTCAATTCCAGAAAAGCGCGTTCATGCTTATCAGTCCATTCAAACTTCAAATCTTTCTTAGTCAAACCAGTTAACGGGGCTGCTATCTTTGAGAAACCCTCTACAAATCTCCGATAGTAACCAGCTAGTCCCAGAAAACTTCTGACTTCTGTAGCATTGGTCGGTCGAGTCCAATTTGCCACTGCATCGGTCTTTGATGAGTCAACCGCGATTCCTTGTTGAGAGATCACATGCCCGAGAAACTTAACTTCCTGAAGCCAGAATTCACACTTGCTGAATTTAGCATACAGGCGGTGATCCTTGAGAGTCTGCAACGCGATCCTCAGGTGTTGTTCATGCTCTTCCTCTGACTTGGAATAGATCAAAATATCATCAATAAAGACAATAACGAACTGATCTAAGTATGGCTTGAATACTCTGCTCATCAAGTCCATAAACACAGCCGGAGCATTCGTCATCCCAAACGGCATCACTAAGAACTCGTAGTGTCCGTATCTCGTCCTGAAAGCAGTCTTAGGTATGTCCTCCTTCCGCACCCTCAACTGGTGATACCCTGACCGTAGATCAATCTTAGAAAAGGTCGTGGCTCCTTGCAACTGATCAAACAGATCGTCTATCCGAGGTAAAGGATACTTATTCTTGATAGTAACCTTATTCAGTTCTCGGTAGTCAATACACAACCGCATTGACCCATCCTTCTTCTTCACAAACAACACTGGTGCTCCCCAGAGTGAAGTACTTGGACGAACAAAACCCAATTTCTCAAGTTCTTGAACTTGTTCCTTCAGCTCCAACAACTCTGTAGGGGCCATCCTGTAGGGAACCTTGGTTATAGGTCGAGTACCTAGCACCAATTCCACACAGAATTCTATGTCCCTTTCCGGCGGTAATCCTGAAATATCTCGGAATACTTCCTCGAACTCTTTGATTACCGGTATAGATGATACTGTCACCTCTGCACTGACAACCTCAATGTTTGCTAGGCATCTAGTGAGGAACATATCACCCGAAGGGTTACATTGGAAATCGAAGAGTTGATTCCCCTTGTCCGCAAATGTGATCTTCTTCCTTGCACAATCCAACTTCGCATGATTCTTCTCGAGCCAATCCATTCCCAGGATTATATCGAACTCCTTCATCGACAGAACCACCAATCTTGCCAAAAGTTCGCGGTCTCCTAACCGAAGAGGACAATCCTTACACACATGTAATAACTTGACTGTGGTCCCTAAGGGTGAGACAGCACTCAAAGCTTCCTCTAAACGTTGCGGTACTATTCCCAACTTCTGAACAATCTTAACAAATATAAAAGAATGTGTAGCACCCGTGTCGAATAAAACTTTAACATGAGAGTTAAACAAAGTTAGAGTACCTTCCACTGCTCGTTGCTCAGGCAATCCTTCCTCATAAGCACCTCCTTCATACCATGTTTCTTCATAACCAACAGCCTTGGGAATAACAGCATTCAGGCGGGCTTGTCCTTGCTGACCATAGTTGCCTTTCCTAGGAGCCTTGCATTCCGGACTTATGTGACCTGGCATGCCACAATTATAGCACACAATTCCTGGACGATCAGCACGCCTAGTCTGTCTGCAATCCTTAGCTCGGTGACCGGGATTACCACAATTGAAGCAGTTGTTGTTTTTGGCCCCTTCTATTGCTAGAGGCTGATACTGCTGAACTGCTTGTGCCTGCTGTGGTTTCTTTCCTCCATCCCAGGTCCTTTTCTGTCCTTGAGGGTACCCAGGTTTCTGGCCGGGATAACCCTTCTGCGGAGGTCGATTTCCAAACGGCTTCGAATTCTGACACCCATCATTCTCTAACCCCGTAGCCAATCTCACCAGAGCTTCAAATGACTGGCCCAGATGCCCCATAGTCAAATGTCTGAGAGACAGGTTGAGACCTCGGTGATACTTCTTGATTTTCCTCTGGGGTGTGTCCACCATATGTGGAGCAAAGCGAGACAGACGCTCAAATCGGGTAGTGTACTCTCGGACAGTCAGATTCCCTTGAGTCAACTCCATAAACTCTTTCTCTCTCTTGTCCTTCTCTTCTTCAGGAAAATACTTTTCGAGAAATCTTTCCTTGAACACCACCCACGGCATTCTCCTTGCAGCTTCTTCCCCTATGGTCGCCTTTTCTGCATCCCACCAATCAGCCGCTGCATAAGACAGCTGAAAGATAGCCAGACGCTTCTTCTCCAGATCAGTGCACTCTATGGTCTCAAAGATACGCTCCATCTGACGTAGCCACTGTTCCGCTTGCCAGGGTTCATCAGTCCCCGCAAAATACTCAGGTCGCAGGGCGCGAAACTCCTTGAGAAGCTTGTCTCCAGTCTGGTGAGCTTGCCTTCCATTCCCGTTGTAATTCTCATTCTGATTATTGTTCCTCGCATTTTGATCACTAACCCTCTCCAATCTTCTTACAAAAGCCTCGAACATTCCGGTTGGATCTATTACCGGGGGTGCATCTTCAATAGCGGGACGATTCCTGAGATTTCTTCCAGCCATATGATCGAGAGAATGGTACCTATCCATCAATCAACGGAATACGGTCAAACTCTCGGAAAGAAAGAAAATTCTAAACGATAGACAGCGACTAAACACGGAATGAAGTCGAACTCTCTTATCTCAATTCTATCTTAACGGCAGATCCTAGGTGTTCTGGACAATTGGTCGAGCCATAACCTGGCTCTGATACCAAAAAGCCTTGTCACGCCCCGACGTAGCATAATACAGGAAAGCATTTAATTTCCTTTATGGACTCGTAGGTCGTGACAAGTGAGTATGACCAATTGTCCCTGCAACAAATAACTTAACAACATTTCTAGAGCAAAGGATACTAACAAAACATAACCTCCATAATTAAAACTTACTAACTATTACAGCAGTCATAAACTTAGGCACAAAACGCCTTATTCAAATGTCTAAAGCTAGTTTATTACAAACCCAAATTAAAAGACATAGGAAATATAAAGCAGCCTCCTGAAAAGTCTCCTGACTCTAAGTAGCATAGTCAAAGTACCCTGGCTGCTCCTGACCCTGAAAATCTGGACATACAGTCCAGGACGCATCAACGCCGTCAGCTTATGAAAGCTGGTGAGCAAAATAAACAAGTGCTCGCAATGTAGATATAAGCATATAAACAACGGTGCAATTTAACTTTTAAAAACAATAAAATTCAAGGTTCCAATTCCAACATAAGCCACGGGGGAAATAAAGAAAGCAATAAATATGCGACCATGCATGAACAATGTAATATCTCATCTTTCTGACTCTTTTCTCTCAACAAAACTCAACACAACCAAACCATTATCTCAGATACCAGGAATACTATCCGATCGATATCCAAAACAGCACACCAAACTATCGCTTCAGATACCAGGAATAATATCCGATCGATATCTAAGCTACACTCAATACCATCATTTCGGATACCAGGAATAATATCCGATCAATATCCGAAACAAGCGCCTTAGATACCAGGAATACTATCCGATCGATATCTAAGCCGTACACCACACTATCACCATCGCTTCGGATATCAGGAATACTATCCGATCAATATCCGAAACGCGCTCCTTAGATACCAGGAATACTATCCGATCGATATCTAAGTCGTACACAACACTGTCGCCTCCAATACCAGGAATACTATCCGATCGATATTGAGGTCGCACACCAGACCGCCACCCTTTACTCTTTTCACGCTTTCTCACACACATGCATGTTGACACAACCTCAACCCTAATATGTATGTCAATGTTTCATATATAACACCATTAATAAATCACAAAGCCGGATAATCGTACGAGCATAAATTTCTGCCTAAGTTGTTCTTGTTTCGTACAATTCTTTAAACATAGACTTTTAAAACAATATATTTGCCAAACAGTTCTTTAAAAACTTTTAAAACATTTTCCAAACAGTCCCTAATAAGAAAAACATAGAAACTGCTCAAACTGTCTAGTCGCGCGAGCGGGTCGCGCGAGCGAGGTAGAGGTGATGTCGCGCGCGCGGGTCGCGCGAGCGAAGGGGAAGGTCAGATCGCGCGAGCGGGTCGCGCGAGCGGGGGAGCTGGACAGGTCGCGCGAGCGGATCGCGCGCGCGAAAGGGGGAAATGGTCTGCGCGAGCGGGCCGCGCGCGCGAGTTCTTGCAGAATGTCATCTTCTTCGTTTTCTCCCCTGTTTCTGGTTTTGGACTGAAATTTACCCATTTTCAGAATCTGTTCGTACTAGGACATGTGATATATGGTTCTCCTCGGTTTTCCGCGTAGATTAAGAATACGCGATCAATTTTAACTAATACGGATTATATCACTAGATATTCGCGATTAAAGTGAGGGTGTCAAAACTTTAAATCAACGGTACGTCGCGATACGGGTAAATTACTGTGTAGGATTCGAACCACAGCTTATCGGGATCAATATCTTCCATTCCCAATTTACAGAATCGATTTTGGTTACGATTTCTAAAACTCCAATTCTCAAGCTTCAATGGTGTTTTCATATATATACATATATACACACTTATATACACTGAAAAATACATATATAGACATTGAGAGTGAGTTTAAATTACTCACCGAGGCTAATTAGACCGAGAATTTGAGACCGAGAAATCCGCCGTAATATCCGTCGTCCAAACTCTAATTCTCCGTTCTTGATTTATATATATGTATATATGGAGCTATGTATGTGTGTATCTATATATCTATAAACTGTATGTGTGTGTTGTTTAATGTTCTTGAGAGAGTTGAGAGATTGAGAGAATTGAGAGAGAAATTGAGATACTGAGAGAGAGTTGTGAGGGAGAGAAGGCAACTGTGATATACATATACATAGAAATTATTTGGGCTCCAAGAAAGACAAAGAAATTCTCCGGTGTGGTTGAGCTCACGTGCTCTCACACCCACGACGCGGCATAGACGCAGATTAAAACATAAACTGGTATTTTACGGTTAAAATAAAAATACAGAAAATTATATTAATGTAGGAATTAAATTCCTGGTTATACAAAATTATAGATATCGATTTTGAAACCATAGAAAATATTTTCTATATTTTCAAATATTACGGTTTGGCCCCAGATAAATATTTATAAATAGAAATTAAAACAGATGCTCATGGAAATGAAATGCCGTATTTATTTATTAATGATAATAAAATACAGGGCGTTACATCTTGTGTGCTTGAGTGCTTGTAAGATGTCTTGTGAGGTGTCATGTGAGGTGTCTTGTGTGCTTGAGTGCTTATGAGATGTTGTGTATTACATATATACATATTAGTGGCCCTCTCCCTTTCCCCTATAAAATCTCCTCACTCTCATTCTTTGGCAAGAAAAGAAAATAGAGAAAGAAAGAGTTAGGCCGAGAGAGAAAAGAAAGAAGAAGAGAAGTGTTTTGAGAGTTGCTCAACATCATTTATAGATGCAGGTAGTGCCGGTAACCGAAGCCTGGAAGGGAGATAAGGCTAAGGATGATACAGGAGATCCGTAGAGAATATGAACCTGTTGGGAGTTTTAAAGAAATATTGTACTTTAATTTTAAAGAATCAAAGTGTAATTCTTTTTATTTTTCAATGGAAATACACTTTATTTTGCAGGGCGTCATATATAATCATGAAACAAAAAGTTTAACTACTTAAATGGAAAGTTCTTAGTTCAGGAACAGATCTGAGTCCAAATGGAATTAGAGAATTCAAGCCAGTAGTTTGTGATCCATTTTACATTTGCGAAGCTTTTAAATTTAAGGATTTATATTCATATCTTGCCATTTTTATTGGTTATAACTCCTCAGGAGATAAGTTAGTTGTTCTGCCATTGTATACAAACGTGTAAATATGAATATGCATACACATATGTAATTTGTGTTCATATTGCATCATTTCAAGATTAGTTTGAGTCCATCACTTGGATCATCTCATCATTCTCGTATATCTTACTTATGACTTTTGATTTCTCTTCATGACAGGCATAGCATACTACTTCAAATTAGGATCTTATGTCCGAGATACCAAAATAAAATTTTGCACTTATACATTCTTTTTGAATTTTTTTATCTTTTTTTTATGGGTTATATTATATTATATTTTTTTAGCATAAATATAAAAATATAATTGAAGTTTTAGTTTTACTCATAATATATATACTACTATACAGATATTATTACAGTTAGTATGAAATGATATTAATTTAATAGAGATTCTTGGGAAATCAGAGTACCTTAATACTACTTGATGATGCCATAAATTGGTAAGAGTAAAGTAGAGCAATTTTAGGAGAGAGAGAGTGAGAGACTATTTTTTGTATGTGGTTCGGCCCTGTTAATGAAGGTACCTACGTCCACGGGTGTGTCTGAGCACGTTCACTAGCAGATCACCGGCGGGCCTGGTGAGCCAACAAAGAGGGGCGGCACTACCAGTAATACCTGTCGGGTGTATACGTATAATGGTGAATTTTATAGAGGTGCTGTGTAGACTAAAGAGTTGGCCCCCTCAATGGGGGGTGAGTGGTCTCTTTTATAGATGTAAGAGACCTACTCGTACATGGATAATGAAACATAATCCAATTAATATAGATTGGCATTAATTGTGGGGGTTTCCTAATTGGATTAGGAAATAGCTTGCACTTTCCATTAGTCTTCTAGCTTGAGTAGGAAACTGCCCGTAATGCTCGGGATCACGTCTGTGATGCTCGGGATCATGCCTCTGGGCCCGGATGGGCTATTCCCACGGTGGGATGTGCCTGTGCGGTTTTCCCGACCTGTTGGCCAGGTCGTGGATGAACTGCTCGGTCATAGGATAAAGCCAGATTTTGGTGTATCAGCTGCCCCCCATTTCCAAGGTTGGCCAGATGCTACATCGGGGCAAGTTTGGAAATCAGTTTGATGTTACTTGCCACTGTCTAAGTGCTTGGAGAAGCTGCCTCGGGGCTTCTGAGCCGGGTGAGTCCTCAGGAACTGGCTGAGAGTTGAGACCCAGCCTAGCTCGGGACCTTTAGGTGCTCGGGAACTGATCGGGAGTTGAGACCCAGCCTAATTTGGAGTCTTTGAATGCTCGAGAAGTGACCGAGAGTTGAGACTCGGCTTACTTCGGAGTCTTTTTTTTTTTTTTTAGTTAGTTCCTAGGATGGTTATCTTCTGCCCATAAACCTTCGTCAAGGCTGTGGGTAGAAGGATTTTACCATGTTGGAAAAGCCGACCTAAAGCGTATTGCTCTAGGGTCCTTTTTTATGTTAACTCCCCAGGATGGTTGTCTTCCGCCCAATTAGCCTTCGTCAATACTGTTAGGGAGAAGAGCTTGACCATGTTGGCGAAGTCGACCTAAATCAGGTCGCTTTAGGGTCTTTTTGCTCCTCTATCGTCGGCCAACCTAAGAGATTTAGTCACCTCTATCGTCGGTCTGGACCTAAGTGGAGTTAATGCCTCTGAGTACTATAGGTGCTCGGGTTGTCCAAGATTTTGACTTGGTTATCCGCGAGGCCTGTAGATACTCGGTGTGATTACCTGTTTAGTTAACTGCGTCGTCTTGCCCCCCAAGCTTTCGCTAAGACGAGGGTCTTGCAGAGGCTATGAACTGTAGGTAACCGACCTGGAATATGGTGGTTGCAGGGTCTTTTGAAGCTTGCCATCATCAGCCACCTAGGGGGTTTGCCCCCATCGTCGGTTGGACCTAAGCCAAACCGGTGCCTCAGGCATGACCCCGAGGTCTTTAGTGCCTGGGTTCGGAGCCCGAGGTCGTTTGAGTGCCTGAGTTCGGAGCTCGAGGTCTTCGGAGCTCGAGGTCTTCTTTGTGCCTCGGGGTTAGGCCCGAGGTCTTTGTATGCCTCGGGGTTAGGCCCGAGGTCTTTGTATGAGTTATCTGACAATCGGTGGAGTCTCATGTGGTGATCAAGCAAGTACCACTGTAGTCGGGCTCTTCTAGACCGATAGAGATAGGAGGTCGGATCAGGATCGTCGGGCTTCTGACTTCTCTGTGCTGGAGGCAAAGTCGGAACTGTTTGATCCTGACCGATGTGAACTGGAGATCGGGCCGGGGCTGTCGGACTCAGACCGCTGCTAACTGGAGGTCGGGCTGGAACTGCCAGACCCTGCCTGCTGTGAGCTGAAGGAACTGTCAGAACTCCCGGGCTGATCTCGCTTTCGCTTATTTCTGGAAGACTCATTGCTTTCTTGCCCGGTGTCTTTGGTCTTCAGAAACTCTTCAGTGTCAATGTATTTTCCAACCCTCTCAGAGAGCTCGACCAAAGTTTCTGGTCGGTTTCTGTGGAACGACGCGGTGCACTTGGTGTGTTGAACTCCCGAGGAGAAGGCTATGATGGCGATAGTCTCGTTCAAATTTCGGTTTTGAAGCTTCTGTTGGTTGAACCGGTCGGTGAACTCCTTGAGGGACCCATTATTCCGTTGTCTGACTGTCAGTAGCTGCATGTCTAGTTTTGGACGTTAATGCATGCCGGCGAACTGGTTGATGAACTGCTTGCTCAGTTGTTTGAAACTGCAGACCGATCGGGACTCCATGGAGTAGAACCAGTGGGCAGCCGGGCCTTTCAAAGTAGGGGTGTACGCGGTCGGTTTCGGTCGGTTTTTTGTGTATTTTAAAACCGACCAATAGGTTCGGTTTCGGTCGGTTTTGCGGTTTCGGTCGGTTTTTCGGTCGGTTTTAGCTTGTACATGTATTTTATAAACCGACCAATCGGTTTTTTGGTCGGTCGGTTTCGGTCGGTTTTCGGTTTTTCGGTTTTTTTGTTCACCCCTATTTCAAAGTGCTAGGGAAGGCTAGGCAGTGTAGTTCATCGGAGTTGGTGGCTAGGGCCATCTGAGCCTTGTAGGTCCGGACGTGGTCGACCGGGCTCCCCGAGCCGTTATATGAATCTAGCCGAGGCTGCTTAAATTTGCGCGGGATGGCAAACCTCATGATCTGGCTGGAGAACGGTGACTCTGTCTCGGTATTGGCTTGATTCGAAACACGATTTTGACCAAGCTTTTTGGCCACTCCGTCGATTTGCTTCTGTAAGTCCTTGATTCGGGCTTCCACTCCTTCCTGACCGGTACCCGAGGGGTTGTCGGGTCGGTGGAAGAGGCTTCTTCATGGCGGGGTGCTGTCCTCTGGGATCGGGTTCGGCTATGACTCCGGGTAACCGTGTCCCCAGGGACGACTCGGCTCTTGACCGAGTGACCCTGGACTGATTCCCGAGCCATATACTCCCGCCTTTCCTCTCGGGTAGCACGCCCACTGTTGATGTCTCTGCCCTCCTCAACACGGGACAAGTTAGTTCGGGCACGTTGTCTGGTCCAGATTGGTTCCCGACCGTACGCAACGTTCCCGGGTCGTTTCCCGGTCCCTAGAGGACTGCTTTGCTGGCTAGCAGGGCTTCGATCTATTGCTGGATTTGACGCTGGCCCTCCAGGAGTTGTGTGAGGGTCGCGGTGATCTGCTCAGATGTCATGACTGCCGCAGCCGGTGCCGGTGCCGGGGCCGAAGGAACATCCCGGTCGAACTGCTGATCAGCCTTCTTACCCTTCTTCGGTGGCATGATGATCAGTCAAGAGATTTGTTCATGAGAAGACTTGTCGGTTCCCACAGACGGCACCAAACTGATGATGCCAGAAATTGGTAAGAGTAAAGTAGAGCAATTTTAGGAGAGAGAGAGTGAGAGACTATTTTTTGTATGTGGTTCGGCCCTGTTAATGAAGGTACCTACGTCCACGGGTGTGTCTGAGCACGTTCACTAGCAGATCACCGGCGGGGCTGGTGAGCCAACAAAGAGGGGCGGCACTACCAGTAATACCGGCCGGGTGTATGAGTATAATGGTGAATTTTATAGAGGTGTTGTGTAGACTAAAGAGTTGGTCCCCTCAATGGGGGGTGAGTGGTCTCTTTTATAGATGTAAGAGACCTACTCGTACATGGATAATGAAACATAATCCAATTAATATAGATTGGCATTAATTGTGGGGGTTTCCTAATTGGATTAGGAAATAGCTTGCACTTTCCATTAGTCTTCTGGCTTGAGTAGAAAACTGCCCGTAATGCTCGGGATCACGTCTGTGATGCTCGGGATCATGCCTGTGGGCCCGAATGGGCTGTTCCCGCGGTGGGATGTGCCTGTGCGGTTTTCCCGACCTGTTGGCCGGGTCGTGGATGAACCGCTCGGTCATAGGATAGAGCCAGATTTGGGTGTATCATTACTTTTTTTTTTAATAGCATAGTACCTTAATACTATTTGGAGGAGATAGAGAGAATAAATCATCTACACTAAGATACATGGAGCATATTATTAGGTTAAAGCTAAAAAAACTCAGCTTTTATTTGCTTGCTTTTTATTTTGTGATTGGTTGGTTTTATTTCCTTATGTGTTTTGAATTACCTATTAAGAGCTAATTTAATTTATTGTGAGTATATCTATAGAACCAATACTACCATGATTTTGGTTTATTAAAAAAAAAGAAGAAGAAGAAGAAGAAGAAGAGCGATGCATGTGATAAATACGAAAAAAGATTAAAGAAATAGAAAATGAAAATGAAAAGCTTGCATATATTTGATGTGCATAAATAATAAATAGTAAGTTATAAAATACTAATTAAAGTTGCTAATTATTTTTAAGGAATTAAAATCAATCGGTCATTTCTTGAAGTTAAGGGAAACCGGTGGATAGTTTAGGTGCACAAAACTGTTGTACATTACATTTTCCTTATATGAACTAGTTTCACATTAAGAATAGGATAAATTGCAAATTACACCCCTGTAGTTTAAGGGTTGTTATAGTTTGGTCCTTGTGGTTTCAATTTTGGCAATTTACACCCTATAGTTTAAAAATTGTGCAAAATTCACACAATTACACAAAAAGCAAGGATACAATGGGAATGTGACATTGTTTTCAGCCAAAAATGGCCCCATGTGCCCAGACCTAGGAGTGTAATTCAATGGGAGCAGAAGCTTATACAGGGGTTCTAGGGAATAACAGTTTATTATTTATTGTTATTTTTTTATGGATAGAAATAATATAATTTTATGTGAATTTTTTTGTACAAACCAATATATCCCATAAATAACTTATAATCTTTTAAACAATTTGATACACTTAAAGCTTATAATATGATAATAGCTTATAGTCTATTAAACCGTCTGTTAATATCTTATAATCTTTAAACAATATGATACATTTCAAACTGGACACGCACTGCCACACAAATATCAAAGTGATAAATATAAATAACTAATTAAGCTTATAATACAATTTTTTTGTGAAAGAATTATAGGATAGATTAGTTTGTACAAAAAAAAAAAACACCCTCTTAGAATTATACTATTTCTACAAAAAAAAAAAAAAAGCAGGTCGGGGTGCTGCTCCTGAACACCTATAGAAGCTCTTGCTCTCACTGAACTACACTCCTAAGTCTGCTCCTGCACATGTGATCATTTTTGGCTGAAAATAATGTGACATTCCCATTGTGCCCTTGCTTTTTTGTAATTGGGTGGATTTTGCACAATTTTCAAACTATAGGGTGTAAATTGTCAAAATTGAAACCACAAGGACCAAATTGTCATAACCTCAAACTATAGGGGTGTAATTTGCAATTTACCCTTAAGAATATTATAAGAAAATAGTGAATTTCTAAGAAAATTTCCCAAACTGTTTGGAGATAGAAAGTATTGGAATGAAAAATTTTGCAAGTACGAAGGGTCTTTGCTAGGTTCATTAACGAAACACTGGAGAAATTCACAAAAGTTTGGGATTAGTCAATATTCCAAAAGAAAAAAAAAAATTGCTTTATTGGCTTTTTCCAAAAACAATTCTATGGAGCATATAGTCTTATTGGCTTCTTCTTTTTTTCCATACTATTGAAGGAAAAAAGAAAAGAAAAAATAGATGTAATTTGGTGACTTCTCTAAAAAATCATATTAATTTAAGAGTAATAATGTGAAAGATAGAGTGTGGGTGTGGGTGTGAGTGTTAGTGAGATCTGTTAGTGCCCCTAGCATTGTTGTTATTTTAAATATTTTTAAACTTTTTAGCTGAACAAATATCTCTCTTTTATGAGACATTTACGCACGTCATTAATAAATATATAATTTTTATCGTTTAAAATCACTTGCAATATCTTTCTTCTATTTTTTTAGTTTAAAACTATTTTTTGTCATGTGATACTTTGTCTTGCTAACTATTTCGTGCATTGCACGGGGTCATTACTAGTTAGATATTAACTGTGAACGCAATATCACGTCATATTACTAACGTAGTGGGATACACAAATTATCTTAATATAGGTATAAAATTTTGGGCCATAAACTTGATATTTAACATGTGGAATCACAAATGTGCATTAAGGCTGGTTCTAAGATTTATATACATATATTAGGGGTGGCAATTTTCGACCCGACACGACCCGACACGAAAATAAACGGGTTTGGGTGACCCGTATAAGGACACGGTTCATAAACGAGTCAACTCGTTCGACACGATTAATAAACGGGTTTAAGCGGGTCAACCCGTTTGACCCGATTAAGTAATTATGTGCAGTTGAGGTATTTTTTTTTAGTTCTAAAAATAATTTTTAATAATCTGTAAATCTAAAATACAAATAATATAAATAAGAATTAAAAAAATTTATTATTTTTAAAAATATATATAAACTAAAAAAAAAAATTTGCTCCAAAAAAAAAAAGAGTAATTACCAACTTACTGATTTATCACATATTTTGCTTGAATATGGATTTATAAGTACACAAAATACCGCTCCCGGAGCTTATAAGTACATTATTTACGCACTTTTCTCGCATAACCCTCATTTCTACTATTTACATCCTTTACACGGGTTATTTTTGTGTTTTGTAGGTCTTTTTGACAGTCCAAGTCGGGAGGCAAAGCCTCGGCTGAAGATCACTTCCATTATAGCCTCGTCGAGCTCAATTTCGGATTCCAAAACCTCGTCTTGGAAGAGTGTTCCTAACTTGATAAAGATAGCCCTGCGAGTCTTCTCCGCGTGACCGCAAATTGCACCTCAATCGGAGGCCGGAGCGAGGAGTTATGGCAATGTCAGTGATCAGTGTGCAAACTTGCTGTGAAGCTGTAAAGATTCCAGGCAAAGGGGCATTCGACTGGTCGAATTGCCCCATTCGATCGGTCCACCCTTTTGTGTTCTTTTCAATCATCCTGCAGAGGGGCATTCGACCAGTCGAATGGCCCCGCTTGACCGGTCGAATGACCCTGTTTCTGCATCCTTTGTTTTACAAGTTTGCCACTCCGAGGATTTTGTATAAATACCTCATTATAACTCGTTTTTGGGGGCTGAAACCTAATTTATTACAGTGGTATAGATTCTCCCTGTTAACCCTCTTGTATCTCTCTAGGATTTCTTGTTATTTTAGTTAGATTTAGGGCTTGTAAGTGAGATTTTGGGAGATTCTACAACTTGCAAGCTTGATTTCTTCTTTGGAGCATTTATTGAAGATATCTATTGGGTTCTCCCTTTCTTAAAGTAGTTGTTTGCATTTATGGTGATGTTTCTCTACTCCCTTAATGTTTGTATTAATGTTTGTTTAGTTAAATCCATGTGTAGCTAGTTTTCTAGGTTAGGGGTCATGAACCCACCTATGGATCCTTGTGTTTCTTGAAAGTCCAAAGGTTTTGGATCTTCTTGAAGTGATTGAAGAGTGTTGGGTTTGTAATATGTTTGTTTCTTTACCTCCATTGTCATGCAATGGGGGTTATTGAATCTATATTACCAATCCAACATTTGCCCTTAATTTCCTCAAGCTTTCATCTTTCATAGTGGGGTTGACAACCCACATGTTTGATTGTTGACTTCCAAGGAACTTTGTTCACTTGAGAAGTTCCTTCCAAATCCCTAAGACTTATCCTTGTATGATCCAGGGTTGGTAGCATGACCCCTAGCCCTTCTCCTCTTTAGTAAATCAACTCTTTGTTCTAGCTTGCTTGTTACAGTTAATTTTCACTCGCCGTTTAATTAGTTAACTTAATTAGTTATCGTTGTCACCTTAGTTTTACTCGTATGTTAGTTTTAGATTTAGAGCTAGATACCCCCAATTCAACCATCTTTTCTTTCTTTTTGGTTACGATAGTAGTGTATTCGCGTCTTGAAACTTTAATCTTCCGGTCTAGCCCCCGTGGAAATCGACCTCATACCTACCCGAGTATTACTTGTTACAATTGATTTGCACTTGAATCATACATATCCCGAGAGCGAACACTTACCAAACAAGTAAATCTATATATAATAATTAATACCAAATGTAATAAAAATATAATTAATAACTAATAAGTTTATAGTAGATTATAATAGTTGGATATTGTTATATTTGTAGTATTTTGGTATTTAAGATGATATGTAATACGTGTTAATAATTGATACATTTGATGGGAAGACTTGTTTGTGTTCTTAGTTGGGTTGTAAGCTTTTTTTGAATAACCAAACTGAGCTAACCGGTCAGTTTTCTTAAAATTACCTACAACTAAAAAACCGATCTGACCGCCCAAATTGGCAAAATCGACCAAAAGTTGAAAAAATTGACCGAACCGACCACTTCGGTTGGTTTTCAAAACATGAAAATAAATAATAATAATAATAATAATAATTCGAACTGATGACACCCTAAACGGGTTAAACGGGTGACCCGTGTATGACCCGGCACAATTGTGACCCGACACGATTATGACACGATAATGACCCGACAAGATTATAACCCGACATGAGAATGACTCGACACGATTACGACACGACACGACACGACCCGACTGCCACCCCTAACATATATAGAGGAAATTAAGCATTTTCCTTTGTTTACTTAATAAGGAAAACGAAGAGGAAAATGGAAAAGAAAATAGAATAAATTGATAAATAAATTAAATATTTTGAATGTTGTGAGTTATTCCCGTCCCCTCCCCCCCCCCCCCCCCCTCTTTTTTATTTATGACAATTATATCTTAGAAATTTAAGTTTTTAGCGTTATATAATCATGAAGAAAAATACGAGGGAATTAGTTTTTCTTCTTGTTTTCCTTTCCCTTTTCAAGACCCATTTTTTCATATTTTCCGATAGAATTTCTATATCAAATAATTCTAGTGTTCCTCCATGAGCGTGGTTTTTTTTTTTGTTATGAAAGTTGAGAGGTTTGGTGCTTGTAATATTCTTTGCTTTTACGATCTTGATCTACCTTGTTGAAATCTATGACTAAAAATTGATGGTTAAAGATAGATTTGGTTACAATTAGTGGTGTAATTAATATGTATATTTACTTAGACTATTAAGTAAAAATTAAATATTTAGAAGGATAGTGTAAATTAATTTCATTTGCAGTGGCCAATATGCAGACTACCTATAATTTTCAAAAAAATTGTAAGCAAAATTAGAATTCTTACAATAATTCTTGGGGAGTCATAGCCCCCTCTTATGTTCTGCCTCGGTAGCAGTAGGACCATCTAAAACACTATTTAGGGGGTCTATATCTAGGGAGTCTATATCTAAAACATATAAAATATTACATATAAGTATAGAATTTTCAAAAGTACAAGGGGGCATGTGTCTAAAACTTGTAAAATATTACATGTAAGTTTAGAATTTTAAGAAGTTCAGGGGGGCCTGTGTAAAATTTAAGAGAACCTATTTCTAAAATATATAAACTATTATGTATAACTTTGTAATTTCTTAAAATCCGGGGAGACATGTAACAACCCTAACTTACACTTGGATCCGCGAGTAATAATTATATATAGTGGTCATCCCTACTCGAATTTGAAAGGTAAACCTGTAAATACTAACAAGTAACAATCACCTGTTAGCAACCAAATATTAAATAAAACAATCTGACAATGTGATCATCATAAGAAATCAAACTCATAACGTATCGATTTACGGTTTGCCTCAAAACGATCATTTCTACTGAACTATCCTATCAGATTATCATACAAATTTTTAATATAACGTTTTCGAAAGATCCATATTCTGAAAAGGATTAAATAATAATAAAAATTATTATTATTATTATATTTATTTATAATGATATAAATAAATTAATTCATTTCAAATTTCAACATCTTTCTTGGACGATGACGGTTCTTTTCTGAGCTTTTTTTTTTTTTTTTTCCTCTTAATTTTCACCTCCTCTCGTTTAGTCTAGTATCTGTATGGTGTTTTAGACATATTTCACGGTAATTCCAGCGTTACATAAAACGTTTGGTTGAGAATAATGTGACATTACCTTTAATTTAATCCATTAACTTCATTTTTAAGCAAGATTTGAGATTAACTTCCATTCGTGTCACCCTTCTATCTATCACCTAAGCCAGCACTTAAAACTTAGAAATGTTTTAGCTTAGTGGCTATAGTACTCCGACAAAGCATCCAATGCATATTTCCAACTAAGGGTCCGTTTGATAAAATTGAAAATTAAGTACTGAAAATTAAGTGTTGAATTTTAAGTACTGAAAATTTTAAGCGATTGAATTTGTAATATTGAAAACAGTATTTCAAGTACTGAAATAGACTGTACTCAGTGATTATTTTCAGTAAAAAATTCACTTAAAGTTTTTAATAATTTATTCGCTGCTTTTTTAATTAAGTGGTACATTATCAAATGCACTGGAAAAAATAAGTGCTGAATTTTCATTTTTAACACTTAATTGGATTATCAAACACATTCTAACAGTAAGAAAAGACTCACAAGTACAAAACAATGAATGGTTTTTAATATGAACTCTTTTTAATTAAAGAATTATCTTTATATGGCCCAAAAAAAAAAAAGGCCATAGGGATGATTAAACATATGGGAGCATTAAAACAAACTGTACACTCAATTTAATGGTTATAAACAGCATTAGCTATTGTTCAATAGTATTATTGATCAATGCGCTACCAAACAAAGAGATTAAAGGTTCATAACCGTTTTTCAAAGTTATATTATCTCACCCCATCTTGTCCCCGTGTCTTTATAATATAGTAATCTTGATTAAAATAGAAAATTTGTAAGATTTAGGGAATATATGCGGGGGCCTACTTAATGACCTCAATTAGACTGGGTAATTGGATCCATGGGTACTTCTGGAACATAAAATATACATATATATATATATATGTTATACACACACACACACATATCTATACTACTATAGAAAGGGAGAAGCAAGGGTACCATGAAAATGAAGTCTATGACTCATAATTACAATTATACCATAAAATTTTATACTAACAAAATACAATAGTAGGGGTAAAATAAAGTAATTATTCAAAAAAAAAAAAAAAAAAAACTGTTCAGAATTTAAAAAAAAAAAAAAAAAAAAAACTGCCTGTTCAGAATTTAAAAAAAAAAAACTGCTGTAGAAAAAAACTGCCCAAAAAGTGATTCAAAGAAGGGGAAAAAAAAATCTTTAAAAAAAATTTCAAAATTTACACTCACAAAGTGAGTGGCACCCCACTAGTATTTAGAGAGAGAGAGAGAGATTATTGTAACAGTAATCAAAATGCATTTGAAAGTACTGAATCAATGAATAGGTAACCCATCGAGCATTTGCAGCAGGGATCCTAAGTAAACTTGTCAACCATGGCCCAAAGCATTACATCCATGTAAAGAGCCCAGATTTTAAAAAATAAATACTATATATATATATATATATATAAACCGGAAATGTAAAGAGCCCAAACCGATCAAATAAATTGGACCCAAGCAAAAGGCTCAAAATACCCTTATACTGGAATTGGTAACTATGTTCAGACGTGGAAACGATCTGTTTGCTCTTAAGAAAGCTCCAGATATGCGGTGCAGTAGATATCAATTTTTAAAATTTTACTATATATGTATATTTTGATATTTATACAAATATCCGCACAATTGACGAATCTCTCAGCACCTCCATTGCTATACTTCCCAAAGTAGGGAAAAATGCTGCGGGAGCAATACCATTTGGTGCACGAGCATGTGATACCATAGCATTCTTCTTGAGCAAATATGTTTTTGTATTACTCCTATATAGCTGTGTCCTTGTTTCTATCAGAATAGATATGAATGGATAACCCAGCTCAACAATGTAAAAAATAAAAAATAAAAAATAAAAAAAATAAAAAAATAAAAAAAATCATTTTGCTGATGTATCAGTTGACTAGAGTGCTAAAGCATTAATAAGATTACTCTTACTGGCAACTATCCAAGCCAAATAAAAAAAAACGAGATATAGTATGGTCGAAATAGTTTTGAACATGTGCCTCACTCGGAGGCTCAATTGAAAAAACTATATACAACATCAAGCAGAACAAATGTTTAAAATCCATACATCTCAACTGAGAATTTCTGACCCAAAAAAATTACTGAGAATTGGAGTATAATTGCTTGCAACATTAAACTCTGAAGCAATCTGCTCAGTATCTCTGTGACTGATAAAAACTCTGTAGTTTGTACCTGATATATATGGAGTATATATTTATACACCCAGGCTCTAAAGCCCACTGGGATTTTAAGTCCAAAAAAACTGCGGGCTGCCCACTGACCCACGCCCCGTCTCACTACCCCGCTGATCCGCAGTTTTTTTAGACTTAAAAACTCAATGCGCTTTAAAGTCTGACTGTATATTTATACACACACACACACACACACATACATATATATATATATATGTGTCTATCTATATATATTTTCTGTGACAAGGGAAGGAAATTCATTAATCATATCAGGAACACCATTCAATTCTTTCGTACAATTTGTTACATTAATGTCCGTGGATACTAAAAAGCACTTGTAGCTAAGAACTCATCTACATGTGGAAAGATGATGGATTCATCCAAAATGAAGAATGCATGCAAATTGGATATGAGGTCCTATACAAATAATTTCACATGCTTTGGCATCATTTTTTTCAAAGATGAAGCAATATAAAAAAGGACAGTTGAGTGGAGAATAGCTTCATTTAACAAAGAGAAGAGCATGCAATTATAGTATGTGGCATAAAACCTGAACGATCCACTAATGTGGGATATAATCTTCCCGATTCCCCACTTTTTTCACACAGAAATGAAAATGAATTGCCACTGTGATCACAGACGTCAGAATTAAGTAAACAATTCTCAACAAAATTGCAGAGGTATGAATGCATAGAACCATGGTCCAAATACTTCTGGCCAAAATAAAACATTGGTAAAGTTCTATCATCATGCATTATTTCTATCAAATCCCAAAAAAAGGAGACTCGCTCCTTCAGTGATGTGCTTTAGCTTCAGCCATTTGATGAGATTTAGCCTTGGCCTGGATATCCCAAAAAAAAAGAGGATAAATGGTAAGTATTTGAAGATATTCTTCGAAGGGTGTGTTATCTCTGTGTGCATACATACATTTTGGAGTAGAACTTCTGTTGATAGTTATATTACAAAGATTTGGACTGTTAATGGATCCAATTCAGCATGGATCTGGTTCGATCCAAATTTGAAACACTTTTATGATTGATATTGGATATCACATAGTGCAAAGTAAATGATGCGATAAATACATCCAAGAATTCCTAATTTGATTCAAGCGGATGGAGGGCACCAACTGCTGGCTGTCCACAGTGACGAAGGTATACTTCTGCATGGTAGTTGTAACTTGTATCCATATGGAGAACTCATACTTATGAACACATCTCAATATTCACAAAATATTCACAAAATATGCCCATTGTAGGTAATGGTTGACAACTCACGTAGTTTGACCATCACATGTCACCAACGACTCCACGTGTATCAATATCGCCACCAATTATGGGCTCCACCTATATGCTTACCACAGACCCAGTCCAAGACTGGGCATGCCTACCCCACCGCAGAGAAGCCCACTCTAGAGTACTCACTCTGAAGCCCACTCTAGAGTACCCACTCCGAAGACCACTTCAGAGTACTCACTCCGAAATCCACTTCAGAGTACCCAATTTGAAGCCCACTCCAGAGTATTCACTCGGAAGCCAACTCCAAAGTACCCACGCTAGAGCCCACCTCAAAGTATTCACTCCGAAGCCCACCTCAGAGTACACACTCCGAAGCCCACGTCGGAGTACTCACTCCGAAGCCCACCTTAGAGTACTCACTCTGAAGCCCACGTCAGAATACCCACTCCGAAGCCCATGTCGGAGTACTCACTCTGAAGCCCACCTCAGAGTACCCACTCCGAAGCCCACTTCAGAGCAACCACAAACGAAGCCCATTGCAAAGGAGCCCACCCCAAAGCAAATTGTTCTCCATTCTCACCTACTTGTTCCAATCACGTGACACTTTAACTATACACACTCACCACTCGGACACCACCCTTGGTTAGGAAGTAGTACCTAAGGGTGGCCATGTCCATTCGGACCTCGAGAGTCTATGACTTGGTGGCTAGAGCGAGAGGCATCTCTCTAGCTAATGCCTCCTAGGCAAAACTAGAGTTGGTTCCAAATAGAGAGAGAGACACGTGACTACTTTCACGTACCCTGCCCCTCCAACCTCACAACCAATGAGAGAGTCCCATGACCGCAAGGCCAGGTGAAACCTTTGACTCTCGTGTTGCCTAGTCACTACTTCGACATTGCTGAATATTCTGCACCAATAGCAAAGCCTTAATATTTTCCACCGTTTAAACCTTTGCACCAATAGCAAGGCCTCGATATTCTCCCTCACTTAAACCCCTGCACCAATAGCAAGGCCAAGATACTTTCCCTCGATTAAACCACTGCACCAATGTTAGGCCAACTCTCTTCGAATCACTTGCAGTATTAAAAGACAACACTTCAGACCCATCGCTGCTTGACCTCCTTCTTGGTCAAATCCCATTTAATGCCCCAACTACCTTAAATATGCAGACCACTCCAAAGGTGACAGCTCAGCCCCTTCCAACTGTACCAAAGACCTCACAACCCCTGTAAAAATACCAATCTTACTCAATACATCCGAGGACTAGATCTTAAGCTTTAATCCAGTCCAACTCGATTTAAACCAATAATAACTCAATCTAAATCTGCACTTCAGACATTTACTCCCATCCTTAAACTCCCCAAAAAGACCCTTGGTCTTCACCAACTACCTTCAGACCTTCCACAACCTACCTTAAACTCTCCAAGACTCCACTAAACTCTCCAAGACTCCACAAGAGTCTTACCACATACTACTACCTCCATTTAAGACCTCGACGCTTACAGTTTTCTCTCTCCCTCATTTGGGGCTACCTGGGTTCTCACTCAAGCCACATCCTCTCTGAGTCCCATTTCTCTACTACATGTTATACATTATTAAATTAATCTACTACACTTTCTGCATTATTTTATCATATTTTATTTGTTGTTCCACCTATACTAATCTGCTTACGTCTTATACCCATCCATATATCTCATACACATCACATTAGAACCTACCACACCCATTATTAGACCACATTAATTTTTAGCACAAACCCAATATATTTCGAGTACAGCATGACACGTACTCCTCTCACCTTCAACAATGAGATGTGAATGTATTTAGTAAAGCAATAACTAGGCCTGGCAATCCCAAGCCGGCATAAGCTAGAAGTATATTGTAATTGGATTGGGAAGATTTTAATAAATGGGCTATAAAAATGGGTTAGCTAGGTGAAACGGTTTTAAAATTGGGTTTGAGCGGGCCCAACATAACCCGTTTAAAACACGTAAAAGCCTGACAAAGGCAAACCTAACTCTAAAACATTTACCTTCTCTCTTATCCCTCTCCTCAGCCGCCACACAGTAAAAGAATGAAGAAGACCTTGACCTTTTTTTTTTGGTCAAAGAAGACGACCTTGATGACTTGGTGATGTTATGTCTGCCTTCAACCCACAACAAACTCTCTCTCTCTCTCTCTCTCTCTCTCTCTCTCTCTCTCTGCAGTTTTTGGTTTCAAGTATTCTATTTTTTTATCGTATTTAAATAAATTAATAAGTAGCTTTACCGTGGCATTCTTTTCTTGATGACATTGTGAAAAAAATGATCTGGATTAGTGGGTTTTAATGTTAGACTTGTTTCTATGAGATTGATTGGGTTTATTCTTGGCTTAATGTCTAGGTATTGTTTGTTCAATTTTTGATCATATTGTATATTTTCATTTGTATGTGGTTCAATTTACATATTGATTGAGTTATCTTGAGGAAGATGGCAGCAGTGTTCTAAAAATCCTTAGGCGGTAGGCGGGCCGCGAGGGGGGGCCTAGGGCCCTAGGCGGAGGCCTAGTATTTTAAAGCAAAATAAATAATACAGAAACAATTCTAATAGACTCAAACTAAGCTTCCAACTCTTCTTCTCCATATTGCTCCAACACTCTCTCTCCATCAGACTCAAACTCATACTCCTCATCACCCTCTTCCTCTGTATCCTCATCAGATACAAAATCGACTTCATGAAGTTCTCGTGACTCGTGAGTCGTCTTCAGTCTCTCTCTCTCTCTCTCTCTCTCTCTCTCTCTCTCTCTCTCTCTCTTAATCTTGGTAGTCAATTGAATGAACGACTGTGGTGTGGTGGCTTAGGGGATTATTAGGGCTTGCCCTTGTTATTATTTCAAGAAAATGACAATTCCACCCCTAAGCCTCCGAGGCCGCCTAGGCCTAGGCGGCCTCTTGGGTTGGCCTAGGAGGCCTAGGCCGGGTCTAGACCAGGCCTAAATCCCTGTGGGATTTTTACAAGGATTAGGTGAAAATCCAGGCGGTTGGGCAAGGCCTAGGGTCTAGGCGGAGGCCTAGGAGGATTTTTAGAACACTGGATGGCAGAGAAGGGATGAAGTAGAAAGAGCAAAAAAAAAATTGTTGATAGCTCTCTTGCTTGATCTAAAATCATCATCTTATTCAAATTACACTCTACGACATATAACCTTAGGACCTCAACCGACACCAATTTTGGACCTTACCAAATCTACTAGTGTATTACCCTTGCCATTCAACGCGAACACTTATTTCAACGCGAACACTTATTTTCCTTACCAGTGCATTCGTTGTTATTCATTTTTACGTCCCCACAGGGCCACAACTTCGTTGATTTTCTCTTATTTTATACTCCCTCCGTCCCATAATAAGTGTCCACATTTCCTTTTTTGGATGTACCACAATAAGTGTCCACTTTCCTAAATTGGCATATAGCTTTTACTTACTTTCCAAAACTACCCTTATAATAAAGACAAAGTAGCATTTATTTGTGGTCTCAAAACAAACAAAAAGTCAAACAGCCATCACATCTAAGGGTAAACTTGGAAAGTGACCATTTAATGAACTAAAAAAATTAATATAATACAACTTTCTTAAACATTGTGCAAAAAGGAAGTGGACACTTATTATGGGACGGAGGGAGTATGAAATACGTGTTACTTCTGGACTATCACACTACAGATGGTTTCAGATCTATCCTACCCTTCCATTAGTTCAAATTTTACAACATCCATCTCAAAATTCGCATTCAACTTTACATTTGTGAATATGTCATGGTTGTGTCCTAATCACCCAATATTTTGTCTATAGAAAACAAACCACCCCCCCACCCTCTTTAATGTCAGAGGTAGACGATGATTCCACAATTGCCAGAAACTCTCCTCCAACATATGTCGACCTTTGATGTAAACCAGCAATACTACGAGATTCATTTCTTTCTCCTAAAATTGTAATAACTATTGCCACAAATCCAATCCCCACCATACATCTCCTACAAAGTTTAGCAAAGGTTTTACGCTAGATCGTAGATGTCAGCTAACTACAATGCATCCCTCTGTTGTTATCCAGGTTTCGAATGGGATGTATGGAAGTAAGAGAGCAAGGGCGACAAATGCAAAGTTTTAGTTAAACATCACCGTATAATTACGAACTTAACAAGAGAGAGTATTGTTGGGTAAGAAAAAACAAGTATTCAAATTATGGAGCATTAATAGAAAATAACTTGTTGAAATAAGAGTATATCACGTCAAATTTTGTTTTACAAATCCAGGTCATAGCAAATTACCCTCGATTTTTTAATGCAAACAATATTTAGTTAGCGAACCAAAAAATTGGTAGATACATAACCTATTGCTTTTCAGATTTTACATGACAGCCAAATAGCTTTATGTTTCCTGCATACATGATATATGTGTCTGTGACATACTATCATTAATTAATTCTACAAAAATACAGTAAATACATGTATTGTATTTGCTGCCACGACTTGGTTCTCTCTAATCCTAATCTTTTTAGTATTTCCCATATCAGAAACTGTCTTCTCATTTATGTACCCTAAATCCCAATCCACATATCGTAACACATGAGATCACCTGATTGGAAAAAGAAACTTTCCATCAGTTGCTTAGCATCATCAAATTCCCTTCAATGAGATTTTGGAGTAGCTCGTTTTAGGGGAAAACTCAAAGTCAGAAGTCCTTAAATCTCTCAGGAACCACAAGTCCATGATGGGCAAAAATAGTAGACAATTATAACCTATAGATACTAGGAGAAAATTATAACCTATTGTTACGAGGAAAAACATTCATTAAATGGAATGATCAATAGGTTCCAATGGATTCACCTCACAGAAAATATGCATTCAATATAGTATACGTTTGAATTTACAACTACTACTGGTAGTGAAGGATCCCTGCTAGTGTCAAATGAACAAACCTTCCCAAAGAACAAACACATAACAACACATAATTTGGACATCCTCACAAACTAAATTAAGTGACCATCGTATTGGGGGAAAAAAAACAAAACAAATACCCACTTGACTTATATAAATAGCCAAGCAATACCTGTAAAGAAAAGTGTTGCATTTCAACATAAACCCTAAAAAAATTTAACACAATCCAAAATGAAGTTTAAACACACAAGGCAAAATGGCGATGGACAGTCACAGTACCTTGAGATATTTGAGCTTCATGCTTCCATAAACTATACCCACAGTGAAGGCGGAAATACGAGCCACCTGTATTCAACGATCAGCAAAAAAAAAAAAAAAAAAAAACGTAGCATTCATATATTCCATATATACACAATATATATATATATATATATATACACATATACATAGACGAATACAGTTGAGAATTAGAGATGAGCTAGGGCATACGGTACAGAGGGTATTCTTTCCAGTAAAAGGTCCATGAAATGTGAATTTATTCGCTGAAGAGCTCTCCATGACTTTGCCTGCGAGATTGCCCCTTGTGTGATTGAAGAAGATGAGAGAGAAACAGCAAGGAGCTCCCTTCAGATCTTTAATTTAAAACCCTACAATTTGTTCTGTTTTTCTGTCCATACACAAAATATATGTTAGGTAATGCTGTGATTGAGTAGGCTCGAGTGCATTATAATTAGAGTGTGTCCACTATTTTTGTGCCGCCGGTTAACAGTTTTCTTTTTGTTCAAGAAATGGAAATTCCCCTAAAAATATGAGGGATAATTACAGTTACATCCCCTAGAGTATTTATAATTGCAGATTGTTCCTGTTGTTTTTTTGGGAATTATATTATACAAACTTCAGATTTACTTAAAAGTTTAGACGATTATAGCCTTGTGGTTTGAGCATCTCCGATATAAAAAACTATTTTGCATCTTTTAAATCTATATTTTACCAATACTATAGTGTCAAAAATCTATAATTTGACAATTATGCTCCAATGGAATAAGTCATCCAAATTGTCATTTTTTGACACAAAAAACTTATTAATCTAGTACATTGGGCAGTGTGTTTTGTACACTAGTTTTGCCACAACTAATAAAAAATGATATTTTTTTTATACAAAAGCAATTAGTGTTGTACATTGGATTGTTGTTGAGCACTAGGAATAAAAAATAAGGAAAAAGTAAAATGGTCAAAATTTAGCAAAACCCAAATCCTATGTTATATTTGAGATAAAAAAAAATGACTTTCTCAAATTTTGGCAACACAAATGGCCTTGCATTGGAGCACATATTTTGTATAACTTTCTCAATTTTAGCTTTGATAATGAATTTGACTCTAGCATTGGAGATGCTCCTAGGTTCCCTTTTTTTTCAATAGTTCGACAATTAACTCCCTTTAGTTGTGTGTTAAGTGCAAATTGTTAATTTTTTTATTTGAAATGACAAATAATATGCTAGTAAGAGTAATGCTATGCTTCCAAAATTTTTATCCCAAAAGTGCATCCCAAATGATGCAGCAGTTGTTTGCACCCAAAAACCGACAAGGGTTTTTGAGCTAGAATGAATTGGGATGGCCTTGGATCGGACTAGCCCAGAATCTATTGGGACTTTCTGGCCCGAGGCTGCGAAGGGCGATCGGGCTCAAGGGGTCAACATCACGTAGGTCAGGAGGATAAGGCATAAAGTCAAGTCTGGCGAAGCCCGATAGGTGATAAAAGTAAAACTCCCAGCAATCAGGCATCGCATTTGGAAGAAACAGTAACGGCAAAGTATTGGAGCCCGATTGGTCAGAAGGAGGCATATAGTCGCCATCGGACTCACACACTTCTGAAGGCACGGTGGGTGGTGAAGGAAGAACAGCCTGATAGGAAGAAAGGCATGGACTATGGTTTTGAGGGCCGATGGATGAATGGGTCTCCTTAATTATCATGGCAACTATCATCCTGGAATTATGGAAGCAGCTTCCGCTTAGGAATGGATCTGGTCAGATCCAGCTGGATTTGGAGAGTCAATCCCTAAGATTTTGGAATTATTTCAATCAAGGAAAGGATAAGGAAAAAGTTGAAATTAGGAAGGGTTCTGCCATCTATATCTTGCTTGAGGCACAATTCAAGGAATCCTTACCGTATCAGAATTTTCTAAAGGTTGGTATAAATACAAAGGCTGGCCAACCATGCAGGAAACTCCGCGTCATTCTCGAAACAGCATCCAAACAGCATTCAGAGCATTTAATTTAACCCTGCGTTCTTGTGTTCTTAGCTTTATTAGCAATAGGTTTGTCCTCTTTGTTATTTTATATTTTCATCTTTCCTGTTGAGCAATCAGAGTCTATTCTGATTATGTTCTTTGGTTTTTCTCTGTTAATGTTTTTCCAAACACATTCAATAAAATATCTTCGTATTTTATTAATAGTTTGTGATTGTTTAACTAGTAAACTTTTCACGAATTGGCTTATACACTTCAGTGTTGCCATAGAACTTTTGGTGAGGGTACTTTCCTACTCACCTCACACAATCATCCTGTTAGAAGTCAGATCTCTAAGCCTTGTGTATCACTCACACAAGCATATAGGAAATTAGTTTACACACACCGAGCCCGTTTGGCTCTGGCATGCCCGAACCACAAAATATAGCAATCAGCAGTGAGCTAGGTAAATAACTTCCAATCAAAATTCAATTGGTGCCACTGTATTAGACCTGACTCCACTACCACATCATTTGGGAAGCATTTTTTGGATAGAAATTTGTGAAGCATAGCATTACTCTACTAGTAATTTCAGTCGCAAACATATGTGAGTTAAGTGTCAATTTTAGAACTATAGAAAGCAACGTGAAAATAAGTCTAATCACAAGAGAATAAAATGTATTTAACTCAAATTTTAATGCTACCAATATAACTGTACAACCTCTTAACTTCATTTTTTGTCCTCACAACTCTTGGTAGAAGCTTACCCTCGGGCAAGGGCAGAGCCAGGATTCTATGTTAGGGGAGGCAAAAATGTATATGGTGTTTGGGGCAGTGCCACAATACAAATTTTTTTGATAAAGATATTATAAATTTTTTTTCCAGGGTTTTAAAACTTGTGTGATTGTTCCACTCATTTCACATACAAATGGGCTGAAGAGCACGAAACATAATCAGTCAAAGACAAACTAATCTATTCATAACTTTTTCAGAAAAATATGTGTTCATATGCTTAATTTTTATTATTTTTTACTAGTTTTCTTTGTAAAATAAATAATCCTTACTATAAGGGGTATCTAAAAGGGCTTAAATACTTGAAGCTAATTGAGTGCATAAGATGTTAATTTTGGTGAAAGGTGACAAAATTTAAGGATCAGGGTGACATTTCTGAATAAACAAGGGTTTATAACAAAATTTTTAAATGGAGCACAAGTACATATAATACAAAATACATAGGATAAAAATATAAATTCAAAAAGTTGAGGGGAGCCGCTGCCCCCTGGCCCTACATTGGCTCTGCCCCCATGCCCTCAGGCTATTGACCATTTGTCCTACTGCGACTAAGGTGGACAGGGATTGGATGCACATTGGTCAGGCTCGAATTGAGCTTTAGCTAGAGGCCTCATAAACTTAGTTCACGTACGCACTCTTTAGAGTCTGACTTCTATGTTGGCCGTCAAATCATATTTTTATTAATGAAAGTTTATCATTTTACAGTTTTTAAATATGATTTGACGGCCAAAACAAAGGCTCTCCCTTTAATAAAAAAAGGACGCCCTTTATAGAGAATTTTTATATATATGTATATATATATACAGTCAGGCTATGGAGAGGGCGTCCTCTTTTTAATAAGGAGAGGGTCTTTATTTTGACCGTCAGATCGTGTTTTCATTAAAGGCAATTTTATCATTGTATAATTTTTAAACATGATCTGACGACTAAAATAGAAATCCTCCTTTTATTAAAAAGAGGACACCCTACCCCATAGCATTTTCGCATATATTCATGTACAATCTTTGGTCCAATCATTCTATCGTCATCCCTAGACCTGTTTCAATTTTATTCATTAGTTGTTCAAACAAGATATGTAAATAAAATTGATTTTTTTTATAAAAAAAAATGGCGCAAAATATTCGTACAACATAAAAATGATAATGCATTTCAAATAGTAAATATATATATATATATATACAAAGATTCTCTAAAGAGGGCTACCTCTCTTTATTAAAGGGAGGACCTTTGTTTTGACCGTCAGATTGTGTTTAAAAACTGTGAAATGACAAAACTGCCATTAATGAAAACACAATCTGACGGCTAAAACAGAAGTCCTCTCTTTATTAAAGAAAGAGCGCCCTCTTTAGAGCCTGACTGTATATGTATATATATATAGGTTTTTTTCCCTGCAAAGAACATCTGTAGATATTCATAGATCTATACATGGTTCCGCACTTGGACTCGATTGGTTTGGTTTCTTTAATTTCTGTACAACCCCAAACCAAGCTCAAATTGGGCTTGTGATTTATATTATGAGTTTATAAAGATTTTTTCCAACCCACATCTAATCATCAGGTTGGGCTTGCCCGCTTGGACTAGTTTGACCGAGTTACAGTCCTAAACATTGACAATTAGATGCTGGAGTCTTTCAGGTTGTGTTCCACTGTGTACTTTAATGTCCCACATTGGTTAACTAATGAGTGACTTATAATAACACCACCAGGTTACTACTACTGACTTAAGTTTAAGCATTTTAGACCATGAGTTGAATTATTTCTTCAGGTTATTGGGTTAGAAGTTTTGGGGCATTACAAATATTTCTTAGCTAGTCATGAGTGTTTAAATAGACGTATTTGGACTCTTTTGGAAGAGTAAGTGCTATGATTTTCAAATTTTTATCTTAAAAATGATTTTCAAATGATGTGGCAAAAGGGTCAGATTTAATAGGGGGCAGTTGAATTTTGATTAAAAGTTATTTACCTGACTTCATTACCATATCATTTAAAAAGTATTTTTACAATAAAAATTTAAAAAACATAACATTACTCATTTCGGAGACGTTGTTTTCCCCCTTGTTTGTTAGTCTAGCGATGCTATGAAACATTAATCTGGCAGAGGTTGGGGTATGGTTACAAAACAAAGATCACAGTGCTTGGACTTGAGGGTGTTTGGGTATATCCTTTCTTGTCCTTACATTTATTAGCCATTTCTCTTGGCAAATTAGAGTTCAGGGCTCCCTTTCAAAGACCAAAAAATGCAAGAAGATTTGTGATGTGGGTGTGAATCAATAGAGAAAGAATAATGCATGCACAAAATATAAATTATAACACAAATTACAACCATGTTTTAAATGCATATATTTTGTGCTTCCCCAAAAAAGTGAGTCAAAAATTCACAATACATGCATTTAAAGCATGTATTTTGTGATTGGTATTGTGTGTCTAGCATTATTGATTGAGAAATTAATCATCTCTTCTAGATTCCACCTTGTTAAAGCTTGATTCCTTTTTTTTTTTTTGATAACTAGTAAAGCTTGATTCTGGTCTCTTCCTTTTTCTTTTTCTTTTTCTTTTTTCAAATCTTCAACTCTTCAATTTCTCATCAAATTCAGGGTAAATTTGGAATAAGGACAATCACTTGCAAACTCTTAAGTCTGGGCAAGACCGACACTGAGGTTTTATGAGCACTAAGAAAACTCTAAAACTGGGGCCCTTTTATATGTTAGCACTTCTTATCGGATGTGCACTTCTTATAGGCTGTGTTTTGCACTGGGATGCCAAGCAATAGCTAGGGATTCGACGCCTTTAGGTTTTAACACTCTGATTGGATTGAGATAAGTGGAGAAAAGATAAGATAAACTCGTTAAGAGAAGAGAAAAGAAAAGAAAGTTGTGCTGCCAAACGTGCTATTTCTGAAGCAGCCCGGTTGAAGCTCAGCAACATTATCGTTGAAGGTGATTCTCTGACGGTTTGCTTCCCACTCTCAAATTGGGAGTTCACCCCTGATTGGGAGCTTGAATCTGCTTTTGTGGAAAGCATGAGTGTTGAATGACTCCTTTTCATGTTGGAATGTTTATAAGATTCCTAGAGTTGCTAATTTTGTTATGCATAATATCGCTCAATGGGTTGCTCATTGTAATTTCGATGGTCCAATTCCTATTGATAACATCTCCCGCTATTTTTGTGGAGTGTCATCAACAGGGAATTGAGTCAATTGACAACCATCCTTTTGTTGTTTTCTAATTTTTGGATGTATGATGATTGAATCTTTTCTTAGCTAAGAGAGAGAGAGAGAGAGAGTTGAGTTTTCTCCACTATATTTGAATAGACAACAGAGAAGAGAAGAGAAATCTTACTTTCTCACATTTGGTTAGGTTTCATACGAGAAAAGAAAATAAAATATTTAGAACTAATTTACTCTTTTATCCTTCATTAGGGATGTATGTCGAAATGAATTGTACCCCTAACATTACTCGTGTTGGAATAAACCAAAATATATTGGTACTTTTTTTTTTATGACATAGGTGAGGGGAAGGTTCGAACTTAAGAGGTTTTTGTTGATTCTCTCCCTATTCCCGAGCAACCCATGTCATCCCGGCAAAAGAATAAGGAAGCGAAAATGCAATTTAGTGGTAGTCGCCCTAAGGGCCGCCACAGATCTTGATTGGATCTTTTGTGTCCTCTTTTGTTTTCATCTTTGTATTGTTTTGACCTTTCTGTTGATTGGGAGGGGTGTCTCTCTATGTTTCAGATAGATTCACATCTCATGTTTTGCCTTGGCTTTGTTGCTCCTTTTGAGCATGTTTTTTGAACTTACTGTATTATCCTGGGGGATGCCCCTTGTACTTTGTACATCTTTTTTGAATTTATTTACTCTTTTTCCGGAAAAAAAAAAAAGGTTCGAACTTCGAATCAATACCTTAAAAGTGAATTAAATATCAAGCTCTATGTCACTTGAGTTATACCTCACTTGGTGACATATTGGTGTTTTAGAAAGTATTTTATTTTGTTTCTTTTCTCTACTCTTCGGAATCTCTCAATTTTAGAAAGAAATATAAGTGCTCTCTTTTCTTTCTACTTTATCTTCATAAATGGAGACTGTGTTTTTTCTCTCATTCTTGTTTTTGCTCAATATAGGCGTGATGATGTAATGTGACGGTTAAATAATTTTTTACATTGTTTCAAAACTCCAACCAATCAAATATTCCCGTGAGACCTGTCCCTCACGGCCAGTGCTTTTATCAAAACTCCGCTTTCCTCAAGCCACAAAAGGACCAAAACCTAGACGAACCACTTCGGCTATTCATAGTCCATACAACCCTCTGCGTATCTCTGTTCTTCTTCTTCACTCCACCATTCGAATCAACCATGGCCGCCACAACCACCACCACCAATCTCACTCCTCTCTCAACACCCCATGAAAAACCCTACTCTCTCTCTAAAAAAACCCAATCTCCATATCCCTTCCCTCTCGTCCCCAAAACCCTACCAAAACCCCCCTCCTCCTCACACACCCACAAAACCCGCCTCACAGCCGCCTCCAAAAACCCAATTTCCGACATTATTTCATCAAATAAATCGGACCCAGATGGCCATTCTATGATTTTCGACGATGACGATAAGCCTAGGGAAGAGTGTGGCGTTGTCGGAATCTACGGCGACCCGGAAGCCTCTCGCCTCTGTTACCTCGCTCTCCACGCGCTTCAACACCGCGGCCAAGAAGGCGCTGGAATCGTCGCTGTCAACGACAACGTCCTCCAATCGGTCACCGGCGTGGGGCTCGTTTCCGAAGTCTTCAACGAATCGAAGCTCGATAAACTTCCCGGTGACATCGCAATCGGCCATGTCCGATACTCAACGGCCGGGTCCTCCATGCTAAAAAATGTCCAGCCTTTTGTTGCGGGTTACCGGTTCGGGTCGGTCGGAGTCGCCCATAATGGTAATTTGGTTAATTATCAGTCTCTTCGTGCTATGCTTGAAGAAAATGGTTCAATTTTCAATACTAGTTCTGATACAGAGGTTGTTCTTCACCTTATTGCTATATCAAAGGCACGACCTTTTTTTATGAGAATTGTTGAGGCTTGTGAGAAGCTCGAGGGCGCTTATTCAATGGTGTTTTTAACTGAAGATAAATTGGTTGCAGTTCGAGACCCGTATGGATTTCGGCCATTAGTTATGGGTAGGAGAAGTAATGGTGCTGTAGTGTTTGCCTCTGAGACTTGTGCTCTTGATCTCATTGAGGCCACATATGAGAGAGAGGTCTATCCTGGTGAAGTTTTAGTTGTGGACAAAGATGGGGTTCAATCACTTTGTTTAATGCAACACCCAGAACCCAAATCTTGTATATTTGAACATATATACTTTGCTCTGCCTAATTCAGTGGTTTTCGGTAGGTCCGTGTATGAGTCACGCCGGGCATTTGGTGAAATACTTGCAATCGAGGCCCCAGTTGATTGTGATGTTGTGATAGCTGTTCCAGATTCTGGGGTTGTGGCTGCACTTGGCTATGCAGCCAAGGCAGGGGTCCCATTTCAACAGGGTTTGATAAGGTCACACTATGTGGGTAGGACTTTTATTGAGCCATCTCAGAAGATTAGGGACTTTGGTGTGAAGCTCAAGCTCTCGCCGGTTCGAGCTGTATTGGAAGGAAAAAGGGTCGTGGTGGTTGATGACTCGATTGTGAGAGGGACAACTTCTTCGAAAATTGTTAGGTTGATAAAGGAATCGGGAGCTAAAGAAGTTCATATGAGGATTGCGAGTCCCCCGATTATTGCGTCTTGCTATTATGGTGTGGACACTCCTAGTCCAGATGAGTTGATTTCTAATAGGATGAGTGTGGAGGAGATTAGAGAGTTTATTGGGTCGGATTCACTTGCTTTCTTGTCATTCGATAGCTTGAAGAAAATGTTAGGTAGTGATCACCCCAACTATTGTTACGCTTGCTTTTCTGGGAAGTACCCAGTTGAGCCAACGGGTAAAGTGAAACGGCTTGGGGATTTTGTGGATGATGGGTTGAATGGAAGTATAGGATCCATTGATGGGGGTTGGGTTCAGGGAACTAGAAATCAGAAAGAGGGGATCGATAGAAATTCAGAACAGAAAGAGGAGGAGAGAGTTTCACTGTAGTCGTTATCAACTTATCATTACAGAAAGAGGAGGAGAGGAGAGTTTCACTGTAGTTGTTATCATACATTTAACTACATTGCCGAGAAATGCTAGATGCACTCCCAAATGCACAACCCTGATTAAAAATATTGGACCTCTTGCTGAAAAGTTTGTACACAAAAAAGGGGGTGTGTAAGGTGTGCAAGCTTTTCAGCACGAAATCCAACATTTTTAAGCAGGGTTGTGCATTTGGTTGTGCATTTAAGAGTGCATCTAGCATTACTGCTACATTGCCAGCTGTGCCTCCGGTTCACAATTTAGTACTGTAGCTTTTGTGGCGGACACAGCAGAATTTTAAGGGCTCTCTGTGAGCAAAACACATCTTTGATGATCTCAGAGAATAGAAACATTGGGCAGTGTTAAAGCTTAAGCTTTTATTACATTTTTTGTTTTCTCTGCCTCTGTGTTCAAGGTAATCTTACAGTCGTCCCAGTTTTTATTCTTTTTCATGATAATAGAAATAGATAGTGGGTTCTGTACTTGTGGATTTATTTCCATTTTCGTCGTTTAGTTGAATCAATTTACAGTTGGATTTTCTGTGTCGCAGCTCGAGCGTTTCATGGTCTTGTCGTGTGGATTGTGCAAGTTATTTTCAACCATGTTTGGAGCTTTTAAGTACCATCTACTTTGTTCACTTCATAATTCAGATACTCTTATGCCCATACCTTGGTATAAACATTTTTGAGATTTATGTGAATTGGGCGTCCAAAATAGTTACGTGGAGTGTTTTGGATGAAATCATGAAATTGAAGCCAGAAGAGGAGAAGATGAATTGTGGGCTGGTTTTGAGGGAGGACTTTGTTTCAATGGGAGATATGGTCTGTAAGTCCCTCAATGAACATAGATTCTTGTCACCGTTACAGTCGCTAAAAAATAGTCGCTGGTTATAAGCCTAGGGAGTATTGATGGTTGCCTCACAGTAGTAGTGTGCGTACATTGCAAATGCAATGTACCAACTTGAGAGCCCTAAATTCACTAGTATCATTGGTTTGAATTTCTACCGGCAGTTGGACATCAATGTCCATTGGGTTGCCATTGATAAGTGCATCAATAGTTGTGATACACCAATTTTTCTTACAATATTAAAATGTCTTTTGACTGCCATATGGGGTACGAGTGCATCTTAAGGTGAAGAGGAGTTATAAACACTACTCAAATTGATAATGTTATATTTGAGGGTGACTCGCTCCTTGTTCGCATGGTTGCAGAGGACACACCCGAGTGGGCTTACACAAAGCTGCTATCCCGGAGGGTAGAAGAACTTTAAGTAACTCCTTTTCTTTCTGGAATGTTTCCGAGATCTCATCCGCTAATTTTGTTGCACACAATTTCGCTCAATGGTCAGCCTTCTGTAATTTGGATGGTCTAATTCCAATTGATGACATCCCTTCTTCTGTTCTTTTGGATTTGGATTTGGATTGTCATCAAGAGGGAATTGGTAACCATTCCTTTTTGTTCCCAATTTAATGCAATTTCTCTTTTAGCCAAAAAATATATATATATACGTTGCTTAAATGGTATTTTGGCAATTAAAATCCCAACGCTAAAATGCTCACAAAGCTGCCAAAGCATTTTTAGGAACCAGTCATGAGATTAATGAGAAGTTCTAAGGAATCAACTTTCTCTCCTGATCAGACAGACAGCAGCGAACAGAAAGTTTTCGGTTTTGGATTCTCGGCCACAGCTGCTGGGATGTCAGCCCAGCAGCACTAACAAGGCATTGACAGCACTTGGGGTGGGTTTGCTGTCGATGCCTTTTTAGTGCTATTAGGATGGCACTCAAAAGTTCTCCTTAAGAAAAGGAGAAACAAACAAACAAATTCAACATGCCACAAAAACAACTGTGAGATGTGCAGCAGCAAATTAGATTACTACAACCAAAACAGAGTGGTGCCTCAAATCACTGATGTAGCGCCTACTCAAAAAGGCAGATTAGAAGCATTATACTCTTGTCATCATCCTCTATAAGAGATGTTAAAAGGAATGCATGCCTCAGTGATTAATTATTAAATCGAAGGTAGCAAGCTTATAGATTCGTAAAAATCTCACTACGAAGTTCACTGAAACTTTCGCAATAGAGTGATTATACGCCTGGACTGTCCAAATATACTTTCGCAATAGAGTGATTATATGCCTCGACTGTCCAAATATTTGCATCTTTACGGTCGAAACAAGATTTGAGGTCCAGTCAAACCAATGCCCTCGGCATAAAAAACATTGGTGCCAATAAGTCGTGTTAAATAACCGTTTGCTTCACTTTTGGAGCACAAAACAAGCCGCATGCTAACCCTCCTCACGCATCAGCATACACGCATGTACCATTGGAAAGACCAAGCAAAAGCAAAAGAAATGTTTTCTTGGCAGCAGAAGCCACTATCATGTTTAACCATGACCATCTTCACCGCTTCAATCATCCATTTTCTGCCGTGTCATAAGCATTGGATTTATGCTTTGGTGTAAATGTAAAGCCTGGCGGAACCTTGCCAAGTAAGATTTCAGAGATCCTAACCTGCACAACAAAGGACAGATGAAAAAAATAACAAGATCTGCTTAATTGAAATTATAGCTGAGAAAATTTGTTTTCAGTTTGAAAGTAGCTTTTAATAATCCCGGGAAAACATAAATGCATACCCAGTCAGCCGCAGAATCAGAGGCCATTAGTGTCTCAAGGTCATCTCGTCCAAAGTATGAAGGTGGCCTCCAGTTCAACCGCTGTGGGATAACATCTAAAAGACCAACTGGGACATATCTATACGTGTAACTAAGCCACTCCAGCAAGAAATGTCGAGTTGTCTCTACTCCTGCATCCACAAGAGACTAAAATCAGAATACCCAGAATAACAATTAAGAAGACAATTTATTTGGTAGAATAACTAAGCAAACTTGTCAAAATGCAATTAGTCAAAAGTTTCATCATTCAACTCTTGGCAGAACAAAGCACAATTATTTGACTCCATATAACAAACAATATATATATATATATATATATATTTTTTGGGTTAATTACAGAAACACCCCCTGTGGTTAGGCTTTATATCAGTTATCCCCCTATACTTTAAATTTTATCACTAATACCCCCTGTGGTCTGGACTAAAGTGAAATAGTCACTTTTTCCGTTAAAGTTAATGGAAAATGGGTAAAAATACGAAATTACCCCTATTACATGCTAATAAGAACACCCTTATATGCTTAGATGTTTATTTAGGCATATGTGGTATACTATTATATTATTTTGATATTATATTTGTTGTTAGAGACCATTCTGTAGTCACTTTGAGGTACATTCATGAGAGCACATTTATTTAATTTTTTATTTTATTTTTGATCTACCCTTGGACACACACACGCACACCACACACAGTCTTGGCGATATATTTTTTTATTTTTTATTATCTACTCTTAAACACATACAATCTTGGTGATATGTTAGGTTTTTTTTTTTTTTAATCTACTCTTGACCACACACAGAGTGAAATCCAGTGTAGTGATGTACTAAGATCTAAAAAAAAAAATTATCCCCAAAATTGTGTGTCAAATTCGCTCTCACAAAGGTACTCCTAAGTGACCACATAATGGTCTTTTAACAACAAATATAATATCAAAATAATATAATAATGTACGACTTATGCCTAATGATATATTTAAGCATATAAGGGTGTTTTTATTAGCATGTAATAGAGGTAATTTTGTACTTTTATCAATTTTCCTTTAACTTTAATGGAAAAGTGACTGTTTCACTTTAGTCCAAACCACAGGGGGTATTAGTGATAAAATTTAAAGTACAGGGGGTATTTGATAAAAGGCCTAACCACAGGGGGTGTTTCTGTAATTAATCCTTTTTTTTATAGGTAATAGCAATGTATTACATCTTCAAGATGGGACAAAAAATACGTAAAAAAAACTGGGAGACAACAAAAGGAAAACAACAAAAAGCAAGCAGCCTGATCTCCAATAAACAGAACATCTACACAGGCAGGAGCTCAAAAAAACAACCGTAGGTTCAACCAAACCCCGCAAAAGCAAGCCACCAAAAAAACTTCACTACCTACAAAGGCCCAAACAAACTTTCCAATTTGTACAAAACAGCCAACCAACAGGGAAAAAACCCTCTTAGCCGAAACCCCTCCAGCCAGTCCAAGCAAAGCAAGACAACAACTGCCAGGTACTAAGCACCACCGACATGGACATGGACACGAATACGACGCGACGCAAATACGTAGACACGATATTTCTCAAAAAAGCAGGATACGAATACGTTGGGGATACGTTGACTTTTTTCTATTTTTTTAATTATATATTTTAACATGTCTAATCAAAGTTGGCACAATGACACATAATCACAATAATATCATTATCAATAATAACAAAGCCAATGAATGAAATTCAATAACATCTTTGTAAATCAACATTCATCAACCAAGTTTCGAAGTCCATTTGCTAACTACTAAATAGCTTACGTACTTGTCCCCAAAAAATGTCAATACTATGAATGAAAATCAAGTCTTCTGCACGTTTTGGTGTCATCTTATTCCTTCTCATCTAGTGCCCAAAGGAGTATGAACTCCAATTCCTCTCACAACATGACGAAGAAGAAGGGTGCACAAGTAGCCTCAAAGATAGGGTTTGAAGCAAAGTGCACATGCACCATAGGTTGCCCACCAATAGTGAATGGAATCAACATATGCAAACTTTTCCGACGTACTCGAGTATCCGACACATGTCCAAAGAGTGTCTGTTAAAGAAAAACTCATAAAAAATTAGGACACTGTTTTGAGTATCGAACACATGTCGACAGAGTGTCGGTGTCGGATACGCTGCTGACACTGAATATGAGGGGCAAAAAAGAGTGTCGATGCTTCATAGGGCTCCAGCGACATCAAAAGCAAGAGAGTCGAAGACATCCTCAAAAGGCCAAAAAGGAACCTTTGCTAGGGACCTGCAAAGACACACCAACCAAAGCCTTCCAAGAGAAACCAACAGCAGATACATTGCACATGCAAAGCACAAACACACAAGCACAAAACAAACTAGGCAATGAAAGAGTCCAAAAACAGAAGCATGGACGGGTTGGGAATGGGGGTGAAGGCATAAGTCCAAGAAAGAAGAAGACATAAGAAACGATACTTCCAACACGGATATGGGAATTTCTGTTTTCAAAGACTCTGCTATTCCTCTCTCGAAATGCTCCACCAGAGACATAGGGGAACCAGGTTCCAAGTTTCAGCAATCTCCTTGCGCACACGCACACCTCTCCAAGCAAGTATAAGACCCAACGGATGATCCGACAAAACCCAATTCATACCAAGCAAACCAAACATCATGCACCAAACATCCCTCGCCACAAAACAATGGATCAACAAATGGCTAATCGCTTCCTTTGATCTTTTGCATGACACACCAATTAACCACGACATGAGTCACGTGACCCCATTTTTTAAGATTGTCCAGAGCTAAAATGTTCTCCAACACGGCAGTCCAACAAAAGAAAGCAACCTTCACGGGAGCTTTGGAACGCCAAATGGCCTTCCAAGGGAAAGCACCAAAATCTTGGTCTTTCAGAATATTGTAAAAAGATTTTACACTGATGCACCCCTTCCTATTCTTGTTCCATCTAAGATCTAATTGAGTCAACATTTCTACCGTTGAGACTAAGATCATACAACATGGCCAAAAGCGAGCTAAAGGACTCCACCTCCCAATCCTAAAGCTGTCTAGAGAACTGAATATCCCACCAAATGCCATTCTCATCCAAATTCATCAAATTGCCAACCATAGCCTGAGAGTTTGCAACAATCCTGAAAAGAGCCGGATAAGAATAAGCCAGGGAATCCTTACCGCAACTATTATCAGTCCAAATCCTAAACCTCCTTCCCGAGCCACCAACCAATTGATTATTCTTGAAAATCTCCCATCCATTCCTAATGTTTCTCCACAACCCCACCTCATACGTTGACCTTCTAACTTTCGTGCACCATTCTCCTTCATCTCGCTCATACTTCCCACAAATAACCCTCCTCCGTAGGTGATCCACCTCCACACAATAATGCCATAACCATTTCCCAAAAAGAGCCTGGTTGAACAGTTTGAGCTTTTAAAAGCCAATCCCCCATCCTTAATGTTATTACAAATTCTATCTCACCGGACCAAGTGATATTTGAAATCATCCCCATACCTCCCCACAAAAGTTTCTATGAAGCTTTTCTATTCTTCTCTCTACTTTGCTTGGCATAGTGAACATGGAAAGGAAGTAAGTTGAACGGTTGGCTGGGGTACTGCTGATCAATGTTAGCTGCCTTCCTTCAGAAAGATCATGTTTCCTCCAACCTGCAAGTATCCTCTCAATCTTTTCCACCACCAGATTATGGATATCCTTACTTCTAGAATTCGCCCCCAAAGGAAGCCAAAGATAGGAAGAAGGAAGCCTTCCTACATTACACCCCAAAATATCTGCTAGGTTGTAAAAATTTTCAACATCGCCTATCAGAATAAGCTCACTCTTCCTTGCATTAATTTTAAGACCTGAAACTGCCTGAAAGCAAAGCAAAACGCATTTCAAGTTAACCATTTGCTCTTCCTCGGCACCACAAAAGACAATTGTATCATCTGCAAAGAGAAGATGATCCATCATAACTAATTAATGTCCACTACTACCCAGCTCAAAACCCTTAACCAACCCAAACCCCACTGCTCTATTTGTAATATCCCAACAATTTGATATGTGATAATATTATCTTAAAATGTGCATTATACGGTAATGACATGAATATTTATGTGATTTACATACTTAATCTTATTATTAAGTGATGGAAGGAAATTAAGGGTTGATAAACTGCTGTTATGTATTACGCATGGCAATCTATTTGGCATTTGCATATTTTAAAAGACATGGAATTATTTCATGCCTTGCATTAGATACATATTTGATGTTAAATGTTGAATTGCCAGACAAGGGCATAAATGATAGGTGTAAAAGGAAATACAATTTCCTAACTAGTAGGTGAATTAGCAATTCACGAGAACTAGAGGAGCTATTGTGTAATTAGTAAGAAATATAGTAGGTGAAAGTGTAATTTAGGAGACTTGATCTCTAGAATTTGGCATAATTTTTCTAATCAAGATTAATTAGTCTAATTGAGATTAATTAGCTTAATGATGATTAATTAGCCTAATCAAGGTGCTAGCTTACATTACCTAAGCTAGTAGGTGGTCAAGTAGGAGGTGTTGGGCTATACTTGGCTAAGTCCATGTGTATTCAAGTGGGCAAGAGAGAGAAATGAAAGAATAACTAGTTAAATAAGATGTACATCTTTTTGAGGTGCTTGTCTCTACACAAGCAAGTATGTGCAAAGAAGAAAAGGAAAAACAAGAGAGAAAAGAAGGAAACCCAAAGGAAAAAGGGTGCTAGGGAGATTTCTATCTCAAATTGTAGCTAGACTTGAGAAGCTAAGGGTAAGAAGATTCTTTCTGTGATTTAATTTCATTTCCATAGAGTTTTGATGAATTAATTAGAACAATTCATATTGATATACTATGAAATCTTATATGACTTGTAGGAGTTTGGAAGTGGGCATTATATCTTGTTAATTCTATATCTAGAGCAAGGTGAGTAACGTCTATCCTTGAGGAAACTTTTCAAGTAATGAATTATGGCATATAAATGATTTACTTTCAATTCATGAATTATGAGCATGCGCGTATATCATGATTGACTATATGTACAAGAGATAGAAAGGATTATGTGTTGGAAATATGTTTTTGTGATTATGTGGTTGAAGAAGCAATTGGCTTATCACTACAAAGAGAAAGCTCCAAAAGGGAGTGTAGAATAGCCTTCTAAGGCTTGAGTGTTCAATACGCGTTGTATAGGGTATTGGATAGCTCGGAACAAGGATAAAGGGTGCCATTACGGGCACGAGGTAGTGAGAAGAACAAGAAGCTTTGGAGATAAATACTTACTTAGTTGTGATTCATTATGTTACATTCAATTGCATATCACGTGTTTAAATGATATAAACAAATTTATGTCAAAACATGTTATTCATTGAACTTCAGCTCATATGGTTATTGTATAACCATTTCAGGTGAAAGAAAAGAGAAGGAGAAAGAGAAAGAGAAATAGAGGAAGAAAGAGGAGAGCAAGTGTTTAATGTGCATATTGTATATATATGGCGTAGTTGTTGTAGTAGTTTGAAACTAAAGGACTTGTAAATGATGTTGTGTTAAGAGAGCATGTGTAGGACTTGATGTATAGTCTCCTTGTCTCAATCTCCTGGAACTTCTAAAAAAATCAGGACTTCCATTGAAAAGAACCGAGAAAGTCACAATAGAGGTGCAAAACTTTACCCAACTAATCATTTTCTCCCCAAAACCCATTCTTCTCAAAATGTAGTACAAGAATCCCCAATCCACATGATCATAAGCCTTCTCTACATCCAACATGCAAACCACCCCTCTCCCCTTCATTCTCAGCCTTGAATCTACTCTCATACTCTCATTAGCAATCAACAAATACAGCTCAGTTTCACCATTGTTTCTCTTAGGTCACAGATAATAAAACTTCCGTTTTTCAGCACATGAAAAAAGGAAATCCACAACAGCTAGAAAATAAGCTAACAGTCAGCAATAGTCGTAATCTCATTTGGCAATCTCTCTTTACACATTCACATTAATATAAAGACCCATATCTGTAAAAGGAACAACATTAAAATGAGTGTACCACAGATGCAAATGCTAAGATGTATGTGTTGCAACATGACAATTGCAAACGAAATCACTCTTGACATGGTAGATAAATAAGAGAAAACCAATAAAGATGGTTGGACATGTACACTGAAGATCAAGAAGATAGATAGCACTCATATTTAGGGTAATGCTAGAGGTAGGGAATTGACCAAATTTTACATAGGTTGAGGTTGTAAAGAAAGATTTGATAGTCTATATTTTAAAAGAGGCATATAGTTCAAACAAAGTAGAATGGATAAATATTATTCATGCAGCAGACCCTAAAAAGTTCAGGATGAGGCTTATACGGTGTTATATTAGCATTTACTATATGCCATTTAAACTAGGGGAATCTTAGGTGAAAATGAATGACTTCAACCAGCAGGAAAAACAAGATAAGTGTTCAGGACGAGGAAAGAATATTGTGTCCAATCACCATAATTACTCTAGCATAGTTGCCATTGCAACATATTTTCGACATTGAATTCGTAAGGCATTGCTAAGACCAACCAAAGCATGACCAAGTAATTAAACCAAGTACAAGTCTTTTGACTCAATGTGTTCACGCCAATGAGCCATACAAAGATTACATGAAAGCCAGCAAGTTCTTGGGAAGCTAACGAGTATGGCATTCCCCATGACTATAACATAGTTTAACAAATGAATCCAGCATACCTTTCGAGTCAGAACCCCAGTGTTCAAGGCCAAAACGCACATAATCCTTTAGAATATTCAACCTCTCCCCTGAACTGATGTCCCAGTGCCTCTGTTCCTTGATTTCAGCGAATATCCAAGGCTGCAAAACAGCAGACAATATTCACATCTAACAAACACAGGCCTCAAGAGAACTGCAAGGGTACAATTTAGAAGCGCACACAAGGATATACATTATTCTGATCACCTATACTAAGAAAAAAAAATTCATGTCAAGCCAAATCTCCGAAAAACAAACCTTAACCAGCGCCCCTCGAGCAGCCATGCACGTAGAAAGCTCAGGACAGTCAGACTTGTGCTTGTTCCAGTCTAAATAGGAGAAGACATCACCATTTCCCAAGACTTGTAAACCATCAGGGGCTACTCTTGTACATTGATAGATATACTCCCAATCAGCAAGCTTGCTATAGCGTTGCTGACGAGATCGACCATGTATTGTCACGGCACTCGCTCCCCAAACACCAATATCTGCAATTATTGAATCAATACGGTTTCTCCCCTCTAGATAACCTGTTCGCACCTAGAGCAAAAGGAAAAACACAGCATGATGCATTTTAAAGAAGCTCAATGAGGACGAATACTACATTAAAAAAAGGGGGGGGGGGGGGGGGGGGGGGGGGGGGGGGGGGGGGGGGAGGGAAGTTGAACGAAATCATATATGGGGATTGAAATTGCAGTCAGAACTGGATGGTCTTAACGCCCATAACAATTCACAAGATGTCACATTCCAAAATACCAGAGACAAAGCTCAAAGATCAATGCATTTTTCTTTTAAACTTGCACAGCCTTGCAGATAACTTTATCTATGAGTGGGTTTAGTCAAGTTATTTGCAAGTACCTTGACAGTAATAGGTTTGTCCACTGTGCCACAAGCTGCTTGTATAATGTTTTTCATCCGCATTGGTTTTGTAAGAAGAGCCGATCCAGCACCCTTATTAACAACAATATCAATTGGGCACCCCATATTGATGTCAACAAAGTCCACTGTACACTCCTGATCAATAAGTTCAACAGTTCGAGCAACCGTGTCTGGATATGCACCACATATCTGAACGCCAAACAAATCTTCAGATGAATGACGTCTCAGCAGCGCCCATTCGGAAGCTTGACCCTGTTCTCATGTCAGACAGTAGTTTAATATACGTTGAACTCCAAATTGAATAGAAATGACCACCAGACACACACTGGCATTCAGAGAGAATAAAGAAAGAGATAAACAAATTTTAGTGCCAAAATCCATATCTATTTGTATTAAAATACGTTTTCACTTTTCAGTGAGTGCAGTGTCAAGTTTTAGATAAAATGGTCAGTAATAAAGCATCAATTTTTTTTGCGCAAGTAAACTTTCCAACCCCAGAACTTTGCACAAGACTAATGTATCTCATGGTGAGTGATCTCACCGGATTTGATCTGCCAACCTCAAGGGACCTTTTGTAAGACTTTCCCCACTTGGTCTACACCGTGAGGTTTCAGTATTAGAGCATTCATTAGTCATTCATTACTTATATCTGATACTCAGATCTCATGTTAGAAGACCCATGGATTTACATCCATGGCATATAGCAGAATCAAATGGAATATTAGGAATAGTAGAAAGAAATAAGAATTGTGCATAACGGTTCATACAACTCGTGAAAACATGGGGAATAAAAGAACATGAAGTAGTAAACTGTAGACTATAAGTTCACTTCCTCAGGTACTTTCATAATCCAGGCAATCTTATATGAGAGCATCATAGTTCTAAGAAGTGCTGAGCGAAAAGTTATTAGAAGCCTATAAGCCTATTACTCTTTGTTTGGGGGAAGGGGATGTGACAGGGAGAGTAGTTTACTGAACCTGCAAAAGATTTGTGCACATTGCCATTTCGCCACATGTTACATCAGCTCCTAATCCCTTGCAAATCCTTCGGTAAGGAAGATTTCCAACTGTAGTCAAAGGTGCAAGATAGAGCTTTTCTCTAAAATCAATAAGCTTCTTTTCGCGTGGGTGCAATTTTATGCTTCTATCAGTTTCTAGGGGAATATGATCAGCCGTAATTTCTTCGGGGGGAATATGATCAGTTGTAACTTCTGATTCAGTTTCAGGGGGAATATGAACAGCTGTAATTACTGATTCAGATTCGGGGGGAATATGATCAGTTGTAACTTCTAATTCAGTTTCGGGGGGAATATGATCAGTTGTAATTTCTGATTCAGTTTCTGTACAGCCTTTTTCCATATTGTTCCCTGGAACACTCACACCGGCTGCAATATAACCAAGGTAAGTAGTTTATTTCTTTGATGAACAACAACATTATATGCACTTATCATATATCAATATCAATACACGCATCTGAAACTAAATGAACCTTTATTTGATTCATGAGAAGAACTTTCATCTATTGAGGATTTTGCTTTTTTCAGGGGTCTAAGTTCATCGGTTGCAAATGTGCCATCTATATGGTCATCTGCTTCTGATGCTTTTAGAGAGCACTCCACTTTATTGACTGAGTCGCCAACCATTTCAGTAAAGCCATTTCCATCAGTAGCATGAGCCCCATTTGAAGCAGTTTGACCACTTTCCTCCTTGTCTGCCAACGTTTTCGCCTTTGAGTTTGCCTTCCCCTGCTGTTAGAGCATTAATTAAAGAAAGAAATGGACTCCACAGAGAAGGACTTTTATACTCCTTGACACAAGTATATCAGCAGAATCAGACATAATTATTTGAAGCACAGAACGAATATGGAGAAAAATTTAGCAGCCAATTCATGAATTATATAGATATCAAGTGGATACTGCTCTCAACACAATTTGACCTTTTGTGTCTAAAAGCTGCTTAACAGATTTAAAAATTTTAAAGCCCATCTGGGTTAGCTTTTAAATAATCACTTTCTGAGATAAGATTTTTAACAAATGAAGCTTTTTTTGTTGGTAGGTGTACAAATTGAGGTCTTTAGAAAAGGTTTCTTTAAGCTTACTATTTGTATATGTATATTAGAACTCCTTTCAGGTTTTTTAAAAAGCTTATCCAAATGTTCGCGAATTTTTAAGCAATATTTATAAGTGAAAATTGGCCCCGAACTAACTAACCCAAACGGCTCTTATTTGCTCTCAGCCTCTTACACTTTTGAAGGGCTTAAAATCATAATGATGACGAGGCACCATATGTAACACTATTCAATGTTTATTTTCAAAATACTATAATGGGAATTAACATATAGGCACCAGCAAAATCACCCCAAGTCCCCGCAAGAGTATAAGAGGTGGTTGGAGGAGATTGGAGGAATTAGATGTGAAGAAAAATACGATTATGTCCACTCATACCAGAAGCCCAAGAAGTTTGAGCTTAGCATCTGCTTTGGGGAATTTCATTTTGTTTTTCCATAGAAGCCTCTGAACGTCTTTGCCCAACCCATTCATTTCAGATATTTTCTTCTGAACACTGAGGGTTCCAGCAGTAACACTATCTGTATGTGTATTTGAAAATCTACATGCCAACCCATAAGGGCATGGCCCTTCAGTGCTCAGGAAAGGGCAGTTTCCCTCTAAATCAGCTGGTTTCTGCATTTGAGAAACATCAAGTCCCCGTCAATATAGTTGAATGAGTTACATCATAGGCTAACCATAGAAGCATTTCGTGTGGGGCGGGAGAGACAGAGAGAGAGGCATGTATTACATTTACCTCAGACTTAAAACCTTCCAAGTCGTGGCTGAAGCGACAGTTGTTGTTGTACCGACACGAACTAACATCTCCACTTTTTGCAACCTCAGGACAGATATGTAATACAGATTTTTGTTCCTGTAATGATACAAAGGAACTCTTATTATTACATTGTAACTGAGATGTTGCCTAATAGTAAGATACCTAATCATAATATACATCGCAGATTTCAATGAAAATATATCCGTTAGAAGCACAACCGCTTAGCAGACAGGCAATATGGTATTGTGCAATAGACTTTCCAGCGAAAAAAAGTGTCTTATGGCCTTAGAGGCTTAAAAAAAAAAAAAAAAAAGAACTCCAATATGAAACTAAGAATTGCAAATATAATTTAAGCATAGCGAGGTTACAACATGAAACTAAGAAACATACACTTTCTTCAGCACTAATGCAAGTATAATTTAGATGCTCTTATACTTCAATAAATATCACTTTTCTTGGTTCTCCAAGCAAAATATCCTCCTGGCAAGTCATGTAAAATCACTGCCAACAGCGACTCCTCCCTCCCCCACCCCCAAACCCCACACACAATCCCAAGTTCCCAACCTCCCCCAAAAAAAAAAAGTAAAAATTGAAAAACCCAAAAGAAAAGGCGCTCAAATCCAGCTAATCATCTACTCAATAAATTTTTTCGAAGTGGCAAAAGTTTACCAGCTCACCTGCGTCGAATCTGGGATGTGAACCTACAACGCAAGGGCGGAGCCAGATTAGGGTGGGCTAAATTGAAATTAAGAAGAAGAAATGTAGTCTGGATCAAAGTTGGCAATATATTTGGGAGGGCTAAAGTGAAAAATAAGAAGAGAGGTCGTGATCTGAATTAATATTGGACAATATATCACATTAAGAATAAACAAATCCCAAAATATATAGGAGGGGGGGAGAGGGAGAGCTAGAGTCCACCCTAGCCCCCTCATTGGTCTGCCCTTGCTTCAACTCTCCTGATGTCACTTCGAAGGTAGCAAGAGGTACCACTCTGATATAACTTGTAACTTTCAAGTTTCCAACTACAGTCAAACTTGGTGTCATTACGCCGGGATACTGTACGTCTCTATATACATTTCCATTTCTCAGCTCCCCATACCTTCTATTATTCTTCCTTTTCTTGTCCTTACTCTACCAGGCCATGCTTACTTTTGAGCCCCACAAACAAACTTCTTTGAGGGTTAGAACGTAACTGCAACAGCATAAGCATAATAAATCTTACTCTTCTGGTTTTTTTTTTTTTCTGAAATAATAATAAATCTTAACCGTCAAATAATAAAGTCTTTTTTCCTTTTTCCCCCTCATCCTTCATGTTATACACTCTGATGCTGCAATGCTGGTTTTACGCCAAACCCAACTATAAAACACTGAAGACCCCCTGTTGTCCTGAAGATTCTAGCCTACAACCAACCTAAACCCAGCAAAATCCAAACCCTTAGTCCATTTCCAATAATAAACATTGATATCAGCTTTCTTAGGTTTTAAAATTATCATAACCTTGAATGACCAAGATCATTTTGTCTTGGAATTAGTTTACTTGATCAGCTCAATTTCACTGAATTTTTTCAAGTTCCTCCGACTCTACGGACATTTAAGTTTTGTTAACAAGACAAAAAGTAAGTTCAATGTTCTTTAATTCTTTGTAATGAAAATATGCCTATAACAGCATTCATCAATCATGTTGATCAAAAATCCGTTAACAAAGTCCAAAAGAGTACATAAAATTCACACCATTTTAATTATACTTCTCATTCCAGAGATGACATAGAATGGTCATTCTTGGTCTAACTATGCATATAATTTTAAAGAAAAGATATGAAATACAAATATAAAATATATACAGAGAGGGGGTGGGGGGGACCTGAAGGCGCTCTCTTTTGAGCTGCCTCTTAGACTTCTTGTCCTTGCGAAGGTTTGAAGGAGCGACCTTGTTCTCTGAAACGCCATCGTCGCGGTCGTTGTTGGAAGGTCTGATAGGCGGAGGACGAAGGAACTCCCTCTTCACCGGAGCTATGGCTTTGGCCACCAGCTCTTCCGGTGTTTGGTGGGCCACTCCGCCACCGCAGCCTAAAGGCGGTACTTCCGGAAGTTTCGGTTCTTCGACGACGGCCGTCAAAGACTCGTCCATGTCCGACATTGCGTTTATGTGTATCAGTAAGAATTATCAGTGTTCAGTGTTTTTTTGTAGTTTATAAAAGACTTTTTAGGGTTTGGTTATGACTTCAAAGCAGATAAGTGAAGCCGTCTGTATAAACGACAGCGTTTAACGTGCACAAGTTTTACACAGTTTCTACAACTTATAACTGCAGTTTGCCAATAGCAAAAAAATAATAATAGAGTAGTGCTACATACACACACTTTTTGACACCCAGCTTTGAATGTATATACCATGTGCTATGTAAGTGGTGCACAGAAGAGTGTGAAAAATTCAAACAACACAAAGTAAATGTGTTTAAAGCATAATGTGTCAAAAAGTGTGTGCCAATCACTTCTCATAATAATAAACTGCAGTTTGGCATAAACTTCTGTAGTACTTTTTCTTTTCTTTTCTTTTTTTTTTTTTTTTTGCAATTCTCGCAGAAAAATATTTGTAGCAGAAGTTATTCCTAGCTTTTTTTCTGTTTTTTTTTTTTTTTGGATGGAATTCCTAGCTATTGGTCAATGGCAAAGTTGATATGCAGCTAAATCGCCTAAGTTGATCTGCCAAATACTCACTTTAGTTTTTGGAGATAATCACTTACGAGCTTTAAAAGTAGCCAAAGCGGCCAAATTTTTTGGTTTGCAAATTGCAAGGCAGGAATGAGAATGGAAAGTCTAAATACTCCTCTTTACAATTTTCATTCTGACAAATTTCTCTACAAAGTTGATGCACTATTTTTTTATTTTTTTTAATACAGTAACATATTCCATATAATTTCTCAACTTAAAAATGATTACATAAAAATTTTCATGAAAATACTGCAATCTAACAACTATAGGACTCCTGAAGTGGCCTTTGATTGATAGAAGAAATTATTTGCCTTTTATCATATTTTTTTTTTCAAAACAATATGTGAGCTCCACCAATATCCATTTTCTTGTAAGACTTTTTTCTATCTAAAATCATTCCGCACAAAATGCAAGATTTTGCATTGCCAAATACTACTACACATTTTCCTGCAAAGTTTCTTACGTAAGTGATTTTCAAGAAAGGTAAAGAAAGTTAAAAAATAATGAATGAAAAGCCATTCCTTCATTCTTTTTTGGGGCAACTTTCTTTAACCTTTCCTGAAAATCACTTGTCCGTGTAGATGTTTATGTACTTTATTTCTAGTAATGTTACTAAAACATTTATATTGTTCTCATCGAGGACACAGCCTGTTTAGTTGATGGTTTTGTGGATACCAAGTTTGTGCATATCAAACGTTATGGTAATGTAGTGGTGCATGAATTAGCTAAGCTTGCAAAGATTTTCAAATGTTTTAAAGTCTGGCTTGAGGAATATCCTCCCCCAAGTCGAAAACTTTATAATGTTTGATTCCACTCCTTCGTAATAATATTACTCCTTTGCAGATAAAACATATATATATATATATATATATAAATACACATTGTCCGTTACTAGTGAATAAATTTGTAATTTGTAGTTATTGTTATTACAATCAAGGCATCAAGATTAAAGATGCCAAATTACTTTTGAAATAATATTAGTAGTCCCAATGGGAGAGGGGTAATGGTATGCTTCTCAATTTTTGTATTTCAAAAGATGGTCCAACACATGTTCAATAACGGTGAAGTCACTTCAACATCTTCCAATAAAAATAAACAAACTCAGCCGAGTGCCACATGTGTTAAGGAATCACATTTAGAATACAAACTTGAGAAGCTATGCATTTTCAATGGGAACAAAATTATTTATACATCACACAAGTAGACCAGTAGCATATTAGGATAAAACAAAAGGCAACTAAGAAAATGTGCTGATGGGTTGTCAACTTTGTCAGACAACGATATACCCTATACCCTTTTCATTGCTCGAGCAATTTTCACTCCAAAGTTTCCACAAATGACAAAACAATCAAGAACATAAATAACCCACGCTAAACCACCAGTACACCTTTCCAAATTGCAACTTCTCAAGTCTAAACAAGTTTCATTCTAAAGTTTTCAATAGCACCAAGGCAAACAATTGCAATCTTGAGCCAACCCATGACTAGAAACATCACATCTAACACAACTGATAACTGTGTACATCGAACTAAAATAAACTAAGCATGAAGTACAAGAGATCATAATAAAATAATCAATGGTTTCTCAAAGAAACAAAAACAAACTGCAGAAAAGTTTGAGGTTTAACTCTCCAACAGTCACAACAAAATATGTCCACATGACCTTCAATACAACATAGTTCCCTAGCAAGCACACAGGTAAACGATATAAATATTCGGGTTTGTATAGGACCTAAATAAACAGGTGCGGACGGACATGAAAGACGGGTTGAACTTATAATTACCATACCTTAAACTCTGTTTGGGTAGAGATGCAAAACTAATGAACGAATGCATTGAATAACCTACTGCTGAGTATAAATGACCATAGACAATAAAACAAACAACCAATGCTTCTATGCCATATTGTACTTCACAACCTACTGGTTGGAGTCATGCTTTGAGTTCGAGCCGCCATTCTGCTGCTGTGGCTGCGACTCTGATTGAGACTGCTGATGGTGCTGCAACTGGAACATCTGGGGGTTGATGGAAAGCTGCTGAAATTTGGAAGACTCAGCACTCAGCTCCGTAGTAGCAAGCTTCAACCGCTGAACCTCCGCACTCAAAGCCTCATTTAGAGCTGTCATAATTGCCAAAATTAAGCAAGCATTTTTGTTTTACACCATTCTACACAGATCCAGCAGAGAGAGAGAGAGAGAGAGAGAGAGAGCAAATTACTCATTCAATATGGATACAACACTTATTGTCCGCATGCATGAAAGTGAAGCCGGAAACATGAAAGTATAAACGCAACTTTTATTTTACTCATTCATTACTTGCCATGAGATAAAAGAAAGTCCATATTTCCCCATCGTTATTAATGGATGTCTAGACATCAACAGATGATCACATCCACTACCTAAGAATTTTATTCTAGCCTCATTCATCAATTTATTACAATCTCAACAATTTATTACAACCTCGACAAAAAGGTTTCCATAGACCATTGAGAGTGTTTGGTATCAATCTGTATGAGCCCTGCCTTACTAACTTCAAGGACAACCTGAACTCACCATTCTGACTTAGCAATAACTACAGATCCTTCCAGTTAAAAAAGGTTAAGTGCATACATTACATATTCATATGCCATATGTATTCAAAACAAAAATTTGTATGCATGATATGGATAGCCACATGACTTGTGTGGATACCAGATCGATTGTATAACTTTCCTGCAAACAATGAGGATGAAATTACAAATATTTCACATACTTATGGTCCCACTTGATTTTCTCCATCTTAATTTAAAAATCTCCAAAGAAGCCTCCTAACAAACCCCTTGGTTAGTCAGCAGGTAAAGATCTCTTTCCCACTAAAATCCACCGCTAATAACAAAAGTACAAAACATTATCGGGGTTCCACCATATCACCCTCTTGGTTGCCAAGGTAAAGTAAGTTAAGCTAATCTCCTTCACCACATTTTACCCCAACTTTCATTCAATATTTCCTCATTTTGTTGCTTTGTTTACGATGAGGATTCGATTGACCTATTCATTTCAATAGCAATTCTTGTTCAATTGAGTCTGTTCTCGAAGTTCTTCTAGCCCTCAATTGGTGGGATTTTGTAGTTCAGCTTAGATCAGGGGGGCTTAGGCTACAACCAAGAGCGGATACAGGATGGTCATCGAGGGTAGTCATCTAGGGTGGACTGGGATTGAATGGATGACTGTGTCGTAAAAATACGGGGGCGCTGTCCCCGAATATTATTTTGTTCAAACTAAATATCTAAAGAAAAATAAGTGTTAAGGTCTAATATTTAGAATGAACTCTATTACAATTGGGCCAAATAGTATGTATATATAAAGTACAGCACTTAGTAATAGAGAAAAATATTATTGGGACACAAGGATTGGTTTGGTTTGGTTAATAATAGATTAACATATGATACTATCACTATTATAATTCATTGAGAAATATGTGTAACAAATAAATAATGCTTGTAAAATTGCTTAACATTTCAGAAGCTAGATCAGTGGTTAGACTCTTGTTATTCTGGCCAAGAGGTCTTGGGTTCGACTCTTTTTAGCCGCCATAAAAGGATTTTTTTTTTTTTCAGCAAGGGCTGGGCTGTGGTGGGCTGTGCTTAAAAAAATTTGTCCCACAAAACTTGCACTGGGCTACAGCCCAGCTGAGCCTAGTGCCAGGTCCGCCACTGGCTACAAGCAATAGGATGCATTCACGTTGACCCCAGTAGACCTGACAGAACCTAACACCCGCCCAAGTTGAAGTCTTATAGGCACAGGATAGAAGATGCCATAGATGAACCTATCAACGAAGTCTTGAAATTCATTTTTGTGCCACTATGGCTGGCATAATTTAGTTTTAACACAATGCTATTCAAAACTAGGGGCTCCATTTGTCCGCCAACTGTTGTTGCAAGAGTTTGCAAAAATAGGTCCTCTTGCCTCCAATTCACGTAATATACACACAACTTACAAATTTACAATAGACAGGACTGCATTTCCTTATTACTTTATACAATTTCTGCCAATTATAACAGCTCCACTTGGAAGGATATGTTTATGTAGCAGCAAATTCATACTAGCAATTGTCAAAGCCACGTTGAGCATACAAAAACCCAAGTTATAATATTTTGTGCCATGTTAACGATATAATACGGAAAGAGCAATATCAAATTAGATGAAAAAAAATTATACCATCTCGGAGTTGTGCTTGTTGTTCCATGGCTTGTAAGCGGAATTTCAACTCATTGTTCTGGGTAGTGAGCCCAGCAGAATCTCTCTGGAAAAAAAAAAGCAGGGAAAAATACAAAAATGAGGCATTAGAAGGGAAAAAGAACAATTGGATGTGAAACAGATTCCTGGTGCTCCAAATTCAACCTGTAAAAGTGTAAGTTGGGCAGATAATGTGGTGGCTTCCGACTGCAATGTTTGAACCTTGTGTTCCAACTCTGAAATATATCGCATCTTCCTTTCTTTGGAACGAGCAGCCGATTGACGATTAGCCAGAATCCTTAAAATGGACAACGATCAGTTTATGTACTACGCATCAGTTAACCACAGTGGGTCAGCAGAAATTGAAGAATAAATTACCTTTTGGCCCTCTTGGGGTCTGCCATTGCTATCTCAGCAAGTTTCTCATTTGCCATAATTTTCTTGAGTTCTGCCCCACTAAATTCACCATTCCCAAATTCCAAACTAAAGGCATTTGAATTACCATCCAATGAATCATTAGGTGACAGCTGTCCAGGGTGTATCCCTGGAGAAGGGGGCAGTTTCGGCGATTCATCACCAAAGTTCATCTTTCCCATGAAGCTATCCATGGAAATACTTCTGTAGTGTCTGGTGGTTGGAGTAATATCTCCCCCTGCATTCCTTTTAAGCCCTTCCCTCTTCTCAGTCAAAGAACCGGTCCCAGGTCTCTGCAAGCTGTTGCCACTTTCGTTTATACTGCTTGTCGCTTCATTGTCACTACTATCGCCTCCGTTTGTCTTTGTACCACTGGCTCTACTATCCAAATCCTCACGATTCTCATTACAGGGTTTGTCATCAGTGCCGGAAGAGTTCAAAGTATCGATATTGTCTAAATTCATATAAGCAGAAAACAAGTCATCTACAACTTCTCCCTCAGACTTTCTCTCCCCCATCCCTTCTCCATTGCTCTCACCACTTTTGTCCCAACACGTTTCCCGTTTAACCAACTGAATCGGCTGAGCCCCAGAACTGTCTCTGGCACCCGAACCACGTAATGGAATGAGGGGTGGTGAAGATTGCATCACAGTAGAGAACCCGAACGGAATATCACTATTAGAACGCCTGTGTGCTTTCCGAGGAGGAAGACTCTCCCCCGCCCTTAAAGAATTGCCCCTCGTGAAGGGTGAGGGCGGCAATAAAGTGTGCAGGCTTGAATCTCTATCATCCATTGGCACATCAGCTGATACTGGGTCTGAAACGGATGTTGATGGAGAGTCCTTATACGGTGACGGGCTCAACGGGGGCAAGGAATCGAGCGAGAAAAATGCAGGCTGCGATAAAGATCGCGAATGCGATGGAACCGGGCAAAAATTCTGGGACCCCGGTCGGGACACAGGGATTTGCGAATACGGTGAAATGGGAGGGATTTGGGGATGGGATGGTGGCATACCAACTCTCTTAGTACTATCAACACCAAAATTTGGGGAGAATTGTCGAATCGGAGCACGAAAAAGTGAGTTATTGAGTTGAGGTATATCCAAATGGTTTACCGAAATGGGTTTCTTTGGGACAGAAGATGATGAAGTCCCAAATGAAGATTGCAATCTTTGCATCATATCAATACTAGCCTCCTCGGTATCACCCATTTGCTTAGCTCTCAGATACACCACCACTTATATAATTAAATTAAATAATGTTCGTTGAAAATCCCTAAGTTCTCAGTCCACGCCCACGTGAATCATACAGCTAAGAACCCTCAATCGAGCTCGTTTACACTAACCAATAGAAAATACATATAAAATAGGAATCAACCGACCATGAAACACTAACGATGAATGAGAACCCTAGAATCTGGAACTGATAACAATAATCTAAAAAAATATATATTTGTAAACAATATAATCGATATTATTTACTGACAGTTCGGAGAAAACAAATTTGTAAATCAACAGTACCTTGCGGAGCGAATCGACCATTTTTTTGAGCCGACAGGCGCAAGATAGCCAGTGTATCTCTATATCCGCCACATTTGGAGGCAGACGATGTGAAGTTAAACGTAAGTGTACAAATGGTGTGTATAGAAAGCTATTTCCTCCTTTTTTAATGGCGGACAAATCGAAGGACGCAGGCTGAGAAAGGTTTCTCTTTCTCTCTCTCTCTCTCTCGACGACGATGACGAACACTACTACTACTACAATGGAATGGACTACTACTACAATTACGCGTGAATTTAATATGAATTTCATTTGAATTTGTCACGCATTTCAATTTCATTCCGACCACATTTTGATTTCACAAATCTTTCCCCCTCTATCACCGCAATAAATCTCTCTTTGATTACATTACTCCCCAAAATAAGAAATGTGGAGTACCATTTAGCTTTATATTCACGTTACACGTCCATTTAAGCGCGTGTATTACACTACCAGGTACAATGTTACCTACGATTGGAATTGGATGTATCTCATTAGTATATGCAACAATTTAATCTTGGTAATTATAGATTTTTTGTTTTTTTTTAAAAAAAAAATAATTATAGATTCTTGTAACCCCAAAAATTTCAATTTTGTTCTCACACTATAAGGCACAAATAGGGTGTACTTTTGACAGAACGAATCGGAATATCCTCTTTTGGAAAAAATAAATAAATAAAATAAAATTTTAAAAACAAAAATTTAATGAAAAATCTCATTCTACCTAGGTTTGTTGTAATAGACTCACCAATTGGTACTTCCCAATGATAAACCCTATAATTATAAATGTTGTTAGAGATTAGTCCAAATTTTCCTATTATATAAATATTAGATGTTTTTTCTACCCCTAACCTATATATACAAAACCGTGTATATATATACATATACATATATTTAATTCAGATTTATTGATTGAATCAGTTACCAAATCTGACCAAATCTTATCAAATCCCAATTGATATTGGTTACAATATATATAGAAATTTTATCCTAATATTTTAGGATATTACTTTACAAAACGGTTACAAACGAATTTCACCATTTCTAATTCACAGTGTATTGCTTATTCAATCTAGATATCACATCATAAACTCTTTCAGCGGGTATTGAATTTTACACTGCAAATAGATTATTTTTATATTGTAACTGGTTTATTAGTGTGAAATTTTACACTGCAACTGCTTTATTATTGAAATTTTACACTGCAAAATTTCACTGCTTTCATGAAATCTGATTTTGACTTGTCATATATACACATTAATTCTGGTAGTTATGATAGCATTTTGACTTGCCAATATCTCATTTTGAATTAATATCTCATAATTATAGTGCTTTCCGTTTTTTGTGTTTGTGCCATAAATCATGTTAGGTTTTGAAAAAAAAAATATTTGTTTCCCTATTTCTAATTCACTGTGTATTGGATATTCAATCTAGATATCACATCATAAATGAGTCTTTTTGCGAGTATTGAATTTTACACTGCAAATAGTTCATTGTTATACTGTAACTGGTTTATTAGTGTGAAATTTTACACTGCAACAGGTTTTATTAGTGAAATTTTACACTGCAAAATTTCACTGCTTTCATTAAATCTGATTTTGACTTGCCATATATACACATTAATTCTGTTAGTTATGGTAGGATTTTGACTCGCTAATATCTCATTTTGAATTAATATCCCATAATTATAGTGCTTTCCATTTTTTGTGTTTCTGCCATAAATCACGTTAAGTTTTGAAAAAAAAATTTGTTGAAAAATCTGATCTCCTATCCCTTTAATTTTGGATATCTAATAAATGAAAATAAAATCTCAGGATTTTTCGTATCTACATTATGGGTTTGTCACATCTTGCTAATGCCATCCATGGGTTTTCTGTTCTACCAATAATCATTCATCCATGGGTTTTCTGTTCTACCAATAATCATTCATGACAATATGTATTATATTGCATTCGTGAGAGTTTTAAGATTGAAGGAGATAACAATAGATCGAGGAGAAGATATCAACTTAATTGGAATAAATGAAAGAATGTTTTATTGAGTAGTGTGAAATTTCACACTGCTGAATAATGTTTAGGTTAAATTTTTCACTGTGACTAGTATGAAATTTCAAACTGATACTACAAAAACCCTATTAAGATCAAAATGTTTTACATACTGCCACAAATCAAATTTGTTTCTCTAAAACAGAAAGATTAATAACAAATTAACCCAAGAGCTACTCTCAAATATCAGTTAAGAGCACAAGACAAACTATTTGACAAAACACCTTGCATGCATCCAAAAGGACCACGCTAATCCACCCCAACCACATTCAAAAATAAAACCAATACATAGAAGGCAAACAAATTTAATAAAAAGAAAAAACCATCAATCCCACAATGAAACTACAGCAGATAACTCCATTTCAAAAGCACCACTATGAAGCCATCACATCCCTGCGAATGTTGTAAAGCCTCCAACACGTCCAATAGAGAAAAGTAAAAACAAAGCTCTGCCGAAAAAAGTTGACAAATCTGTGTTGGTGATCTTCTCCAAGATAGCTGCTTCTTTTTTGGTCTTCATCAAAACCATGCTGCGAAAGAGCAATGGTGTGAAATTTAATACATTTGCAATGTTAAATTTTGCACTACGGAATGAACGATCCATCAAAGTCAATTATTGTTGGGGAATTTTCATACCACCGAAAGTTCTTGTGGAATTTTACAAATTTTCTAAACATGTAATAGTGAGTGCTAAATTCCAGACTGCAGTCACACTCAAAAACTAATTTTTTCCCAAATCTTGTCTTCAATCCCACAATGATTAATCCATTAAAATCTTACATCAACATGTTATAACAAAATTTCACACGACTGGAAAAAAAATCTCACATTTTCTCCCCATTGTCGTTACTCGTCGGAGTCGTACGGCCGGAGTCTCACCGTCACACTTTTTGAACGCCTAGGAAGTTTTTTAGCTTGCAATTGAATATAGAACCCTATATGTTCTTGGAAGGAGGTGGACAAGCAACTGATATATAGTACATTTTTTTAGAGAGAGAGAGAGAGGGTATGAAACGTTGGAGAAGATGACATATATATTATCTATATTTAGTGTTTAAAATTTAAAAACCCTTGATTTTGGGTGAGTTTAAATGGGAATGATTCTTTTGATGAGTCATAGGAGTAGTTTGGTCACTAAATAAACATATGGACCTATCATTAAAATGTTGTATGGGTTGGGTTAATTACAACATGCTTAGAGTAGATTGGATTTATTACTAATTAACTCTTTTTAAAATTTCAGAAATTAAATAGATATTCCAATTTTCGTTCCATTTTTTAGGAATTTCATTTTCTTTTTTGATTTCGGAATATTTTCAAAATTCGGATTTCAATATTTGGTGTCAAAATCAGAATTTTTCGGATCGGAATCATAATTTTCGTTCTAATTGGCATCCCTAGGCACAAACAATTTTGTGAACTTCTTTATCTATACTATTATAAAGGGAAAGGGAATGGTACTAATATTATTTTATAAGTTCTCTATAATTACAGTTAAATCATTACATTTTATCTTTTTAAAAAATATTAGAAGGGTATTAAAATGTCCAATCAATTAAAAAAACTACTTCAACAAATAGGAAAAAACTGCCTAAAACAGTTTGTTTAAAAAAAAAAAAGCAGTCTAAAAAATAAACAAACTAGCGCGCACACACGAAGTGTGTGGCCTGTTCTAGTTTTAGTAAAGTTGATGTGTTTATAGGTTATGTGACACTGTCTCTAATTGGGCAACTCAGGCGGGTTCACCCGTGCCCAGCCCGGGTTCGGGCCGAAAATTATCGGGTTTGGGCCCGCGATATTTTCACCGTGGGCGAGCTTGGGCAGAAAAATACAAGCCCAAATTCAATTTGGGCTGGGCTTGGGCAGAATTTTGCTAGCCCATAGAACCCGAGCCCAAGCTCAAATTCTATATATGTGTTTGGTTCATGGATTCTTAGGCTAGATTTTGATTCCACCCTGAGATTACTAGTAATCTTAAAATATATCATTCTTTGGTTCATAGAATATTCATTGAATAGTGGGTCCCACTGGATTTAGAATCCACCCAAAGGTGAAAAATATAGTGGATTCTAAATCCTAGCTTGGAGGTGGTAGTCTAAAAGATTACTAGGGTTTTGGTTTTCTAATTTTATACTTATATCTATGGAAGGTATAAGTTAGGTTATTAAACTATTTTAACTTGGGGTATAAATCTATTGTTTTCTTCATTTTGTCAACAATTTTTTTTCTTCCTTTTTTATATTGCCAATGGTTGACTATGTCTTCATTAAATGATTTGGTTGCAATTTGACTTCATATAAGTGATTAAATAGACTTTCAAATATGTTGTGAATTAAATCTTTGAAACTTTCTTGTACAATATTAAAACGTAAGACTTTTTTTTTCCTCAGAACCATCAAAATGGTGTTTTTCTACTGTCCGCATGAATTTAATATTGCCAATTTGTAGATTCAAACCATCATATTCTAAATAATCCTCCAACTTTAGAGGTATAACGTACAATTTAAAATTTAGCTCGTAATTTGTTTCAGCCCTCAAGGGTAGCTTAGGTATTTAATAACTTTCCTATTTCATTTTCCTTAACCCAACCACATACTGAATTCTAGATCCAACTAGGATTCCACTCGTAAACCAACACTTTGTAGAGATTTAAATTCCTGGTAAATTGATTACTAGTATTATGATTTCTGATAATCAAAATCCACCTAAAATAATCAATGAACCAAACGGGCTATAAACACCCTAATTTCGACCAACCGTTGAATTTAGGGGATGATTACCTCTGAAGCCGATGATGGCAATGTCCAGCAGAATTTGAAGTCTTTTAAGGTGATTCAAGCTCTTCGACCTAAAAAAAAGGGTAATAATAAAAATTTTCGAAAAGAGAAAGGAAAGACCAGGTGTTCAAGAAATTTCGGGTAAAAATACATGGAAGAAAATTGAAAAAAAATGTACGTGTGTGCATTTTCAAAATATAAATAATTATACGTACAGATGTTTCCTTTAAGAAAAAAGAAGTTTGTTTAAAGAGAATTTGAAAGAAAATAATAGAAAAAAATAATAATAAAATAGGAGAACTTATTTGAAAGAAAATAAAAGAAAATTTGAAAAAGAACAGAAAACAAAAAAAAAAACATATATATATATATATATATATTCTATATATATAAATAAAGAGGACGAGGCGGCACACGATGAAGCTGGCAGCAGTCCGTGAGTGCTGGACCAACATTCACTGAGTGCCATTATCGCCCGCTTTAACAGTTTGTTTTTTTACAAATACGTATTGAACAAACAAAGATGCCATTACACATGGGTTTTTACTCCGAATTTACTAATTTAACCTCTCGAGATTGGTCTATATAAGGAGATGTTTATCTCCATTAGAGATAGAGAGAGAAAGAGAGAGAGAGAGAGAGAAAGAGAGAGAGAGAGAGAGAACAATTTGGCTATATAAGAGATATAATTGGGAGATTTTAGAGAGAGAATCAAGAGAGAATTGAAGAAGAAACTATTGAAGGCTTGAAGAAGACTTGAAGAACCTTAAAGATTTTCATTAAAACAAGAAGAATCTGAGCATATTTGGAGGTAATCCTCTAATTCTAATTAGTTTTTAGTCTAAATTCAATCACAATTCATAAAATTCTAGGATCTTTTACACAATTTTCAAAAAGTCTTATCCCACCTCATTTCATCACACACCACTTGAATTGTGATTGAATTCTCATCTATTTGTTGATTTGGATCTAGTTGATCATGGATTGAGTTTTGAAATAAGCTTCTTAAAAGAAAATTTGCTTTGGAACATCTTTAGTTTGAATTGTATCTCTCTTTGTTCAAACTCTGCTCCTTTTGTTCATAATCTTCTTTTGAGAGTCAATGAGATTTTCAATATCTTATTTGATTTCCTTGAGTTTGGTCTCTTAATTTTTTTGTAAATTAGTGATTTACATATGGGTTAAAGATGATTGATTATAATTAGGGTCAATTATTAGATTCAAGTCTTGTATTCATGGCTTGGGTCTATTGATTTGAAGGTTTCATAGAATGCTCTTCGTATTCTATTGAAACATATGAAGGTTTAGTGTCTTTAATCTCGAAGGACCATTGATTTGGGAGGAGAATCAAGCAAAATAAATCTCAATTCTTCAAGAACCATCCATTTGAGAGAAGAATTGCATCTAAAACAAACCAATTGTCATGGTTTGATAGTTAGATCCAAATAAGTCTAAGTGTTTGAGGGTTCATTATAAGAGGCCTCTATGGAGGTTTCTTCAAGGGTGAATTCATGAAAGTCTTAACATTTGTTTAATTATCTTGAATGGTAATATCAAATATTGGTCAAGTTCTCTCTAGAATTTTCGACCAAGTTGAGTTTAAATAAGAGATAACAATTCAATAATGGTGCAGTGATTCCAATGGCGACCTGTAATCAAAGATTTTTAGTTAAATCATGATTCGTTGAATTTGGCTGAGACCAATTGGAATTCGTTCTTAACTCATATATATATCACTGTAATTTTTGTTTTGATGAGATTTTATGGTTAACATGGCTTGGTCATGGGTTTTGCAACCCAATTACTCTCTGTCCAAAATTCCAGAATAGTAGGTCAGTTTTAAATTGATTAAATTAGAGCCTTAAACAAGCATTTTGAGCTTCAAATAATTTTTTTCCCATGAAATTAAATGTGTTAATAAGATCCCCTAAAAAGATTTAAGTAATTCAGATTCGTTTATTATTTTTATAAAATTACACAAAATCTCTGGATAGAGAGTTAATAAATTTTGAGTAGTGTCTGGTCATGGTCCAATTCTTAGAGATTGGACCATTTGATCTATGATTTTCTTTTTGGGTTAGACACTAGACTCACAAAGGCACCTTGTGTCCAAAAATCATTAAGGTCAATCATGAGAACCATGAGTTTCTTATTTTTGAATATCTGATTCCTTCTTTGTAATTCCTGAAATTCTGTGATAGATTTGATAAACTTTGTAAATGATGATCCAAATGACTTTTCTATGACCTAAGACTTAAACTATATTTTGAACAAGGTTAATTAAGCTTAAATTCAAAGGCTAAATGACCCAAATCAAAGAATGATTCTTAGCTTGTTCATGTTCATGCATTCATCATCATCACATATGCATTGATTCTTGTAATTTAGGACATTGTTTTGTAATGTGATAAGCTATAATTGGTTGAGTTTAGTCATGGATTCCTTTTAATCATGTTGAGATTATATAATCTCTATATGGACATTACACTTGCTCATAATTGAGACTTGTATATCTATAGGGATGTTATGGTGGTTCCAACAAATTGGAACGAATTCATGATTTTATCAACTTTCTCCATTTTTGTTAGATTTAAGTTAGGAGTTTGGTATAATATTTAGAATTTGATATAATATTATGCTCAAGACATATGGACTAACATTTGTTTTGTGCCGCTATTAAGGTATGGCTTCTTGAACCATATTTATTTTATTTTATTTTATTTTATTTTATTTTATTGATTTTCGATTTCATGTGTGATACCTTAGATTAAGATTTGTCTTATGTGTATGTATGTATTAGAGACATTTTCTAGGTTTTTTCTTTTTATTTGTATTTCTTTCGTAGCTAGATCACGGGTAAGTTCCTTTGTTCCCTATTGCATATCATTTCGCTTGCTATTTGAGCTATATAGTTTTGTATGCCGTTTTATCGTTGACAATCTTGCACCCCTTTCGACATGTTTTGGAATGTGTGTATATGTATATATGTATTAGTTGAGTGCATGCTTAGATTAATAATTCTATTAAAAATGATGTTGAGTAGAGGCCTATTACGAGATAGGATCAGAGGGGTTGTTTTAGTCTGTCGGGCTCCTTCCCTCTCATTCCATAATCCCTGAACCTAGAAATTTCTGATTTCCAAAAGATTAGTTTGCTTTTCAAAATGGTTTCTTAATTTTCCTTTAAAAAATTATGTGGCGACTTGTATTTGAATTTGAAAAAGTTAAAACATGACTAACCTGCGATATCTAGACGGGCCGATAGTGTTTTTTAGTGACAAGAATGCACTATTAAAAAAGTAAATAATAAATCAATAAATAAATAATAATAAAAAAAGGATTTGATAGCCTACATATTGTTATTTACATACTAAAATTGGTATGTACACAAAAAAATTTGCAATTCGGGCTTGGTCTCGGGTTTTAATACTAAATCACAAGCTTGAGTTGAAAAGTTCGGGTTTATGTCGGGTTCGAGCTTGGGCAGCCTACTTGAATTCGGGCTTGGGCTTGAGCAGAGCTAAAATCCTTTGGATCCCGCCCGAGTTGCACCAACTTTTTTGCTAAATACACAACCATGTAATATTAAAATATAAGAATTTTGTGAGTAAATATGGTGTATTTAGCCCCACCCTAATATTTTTTAAAATGTTTCCTCTTGGGTGCTTCTAGGTGTTCACTACACATTTCTTTTCCAAAAAAAGAAAACTTTCTTTGAACATGCCATTCACTCTACTTTAAAAAATTATAGAGAAAATATAGAAAATCAGATATAATTCCTTACTCTCTCTTAGGGTGCGTTTGATAAAACTGAAAATTAAGCACTGAAAATTAAGTGCTGAATTTTAAGTACTGAAAATTTTAAGCGATTGAATTTACATTACTAAAAATAATTTTTCAAATACTAAAATAAATTGCATTCAGTGATTATTTTCAGTAGAAATTTTTCACTTAAAGTTTTCAGTCATTTTTTGATTGCTTTTTCAATTAAGTGATACGTTATCAAACGCACTGAAACAAAATAATTACTGAATGTTTTCATTTTCACCACTTAATTGAGTTATCAAACACACCATCTCTCTTAGTCTTCTTGCAAATTAAGCTTGTTATTTAAGATTTTTTTTTTCCTTTTTTATAACGATTTAGAGCACTTTTTTCTCATTTGGGGAAATTCTACCATTGAGTCTTTACCTTATCTTCCTTTGACTTGTATATGAAAAGTATCGAAAAGATAATTCATAAAGGATACAAGTGAAGTTAATGCCATTTGTTTATAACTTATACCATTACAAAAACATAATGTTAGAGTATCTCTGACCATATTGTTTCAATTTTCTCTAATTTTTAGTTAAAATAGCTAGAAAGCTATCTTTGCTGATCATTTTTTAGTCCCCAACTCCAACCATGTTTTCTATTATAGGGAGATTTACACTATTATATAGAACTTACGATTTGGTCCCTAAATATGGATTTAATATAGATTTGGTCCATCCGATTTTGTAAGAATATAAATTAATCCTTTATATCACTAAATATTAAGATTTAGTCATTTTCCCTAAATTTGTAGGTAATTTCTAGACGTATATACCATTGATGAATATTTTAAGTTGATTTTTAATAGATATGTTTGGTTATATTTAGATAAGGTAACTGCAACCTAAATTTAGGAGTTATGGGTTTATGGAGTTATGGTTGCTAAAATCATGGAGTTGCGTAAATTTGTGGTTGACGACATCCTAATGACACATTTTCTTATCACACCCAAGTGTAGGTGATCGTACAAGTAATAAAGTTCTGGAAGTCCAGATCAAAACCACAGGGAACGGGAAACAAAGATAGACGATAACTACTTTGTCGCTGTCACGCCCCGGAGCAGCATAAATAGAGAAAAATAAATTTCCTTTATGGGTCCATAGGGAATGACAAGTGAAAGTCACTAATAATCCACACCACGCAGTACTAGTCCAAAAGAAAAGCAACAGTAAGCAACTGAAAATAGCACACAGTGCTAACTATTACAAAATATCAGAGTATGGTCCACAGGATCACAACAGGTCTGAAGACAACAAATGCCCAAGTACCCGTTAACAAAAGATTAAACTGAACAACTGAAATTAAATCTAATTATAACATCTTCAGTCTTCAACTGGCATAAGGATAATCCTTCCTGGCGTAACTGTCATCGGTAGGGCCCTCCTCTGGATAATAGTCATTAGTGTACTGGTCCTTACCTGCAGAATAAGGGGCAGGATATTCTGGACGGGGAATGTCCAGGCAATAAAAGGCCGTCAGCTTACTGAGAGCTGAGTGAGCATAAACTAACGAAGTACCAGTTATCTGAAATAAACACAAGCTTATGAAAACACGAGTTAACATCTTATTATAACCATATCTTGTTTCTCTATTCATTCTTGTAAACCGACCCTTAACGTCTTGTTACTCGAATACTGAACTCAACATATTCTGATCTTTCCTGAACAGACTCAATCGTTTAACTCTAGGGATACACCCTTATTCTGTCCATCGCTTTTAAGAGCATATGAACAGCTCACCGCATGTCATGGACTCCACGTCAGTCTGTCCCCAGCTTTTAAGAACAATGGTCCTGTTCACCGCATTTCAGGGATATAACGTTTCGAACAAGGCATATCAATCTTATTGCCACGACTCAACGTCATCTACTAGTGATCCCAGCTCACCGCTTTTAAGAACAATGGTCCTGTTCACCGCTTTTAAGAGCATATCATAGATCATCCAGTCTATCTTAGGACTATTTGGTCCAGCTCACCGCTTTTAAGAGCATATGCACAGCTCACCGCTTTTAAGAGCATATCATGACCGAACGTCCATCCACGTACCATTCCCAGAACTTACCAAACCTACTTACGTTCCATTCTATATCGACACATGACAAACTCCCAATGTGGCCTGACTACTTGGATTAAAAGAAATCGGACATCAAACTCATATCAGAATCAACACGTCACCCATGTCTTCATATTCTTTTTATTCATTAACCGTTAATCTTTGGTGTCACATTACTCCTGTCTACCCCATAGTCGCATAAGGGAATCCGAATCAGGAATCGATCAACTAAACCTCTTATATAATAAACAGGCAAAAGAATCCATGTCCTGATCATGTCAATCGATTGGAACATAGGTTCAATCGATTGGAGCAAAAGTTATGTCAATCGATTGATAAACATGTCAATCAATTGGAATAACGTCAATCGATTGAAAATCCTATTCAATCGATTGGGATGCAACTGATGTCAATCGATTGAGATCATGTCAATCGATTGGTACTACGTCTTCTCCAGCAGATTGTAAAAACAGCATATATAAACGTACACAACATGCATGTAACCCATCTAAACATCATAATAGCTTATATAAACTTCATATAAAGGGACCAAGTGAGTTAGGACTCACTTAGGGTGCGTTTGGCTTGTGTTTAAGCTTGAAACCTCCAAGCTTTCTCTCTCTTCTTCTTCTCTGTCTCTGCCTTCTTTCTCTCTGTCTCCTTCTTTCTTCTTTCTTCTTCTTTCTTCTCTCTTCTCTTCTTCTCCCAGCTGCCAAGGTAGTGAGTGTGTGTATAGAGTGTGTATATATAGATATATGTATATATCTCAAGAGTATGTCTCTCTCTCTCTCAAGGTCTGAAAAACAGCCCCAAGGCCATGAAATGAAACATATATATAGTGGTAAGGGAGTGCCACGCGTTTAAAGCTGAAGGAAAGAAGAAAACATTTCTCAGGTTATGTCAATCGATTGAGACACCAGTCAATCGATTGGTAACAGATATTTGCAGTCAATCGATTGGAAACAATGTCAATCGATTGGGATGAATGGCAATCGATTGGAAATGTTGACACGTAATCACTTTTAGTCGGTTGAATGTAAATCGATTGGGATAACTTATCAATCGATTGGTATCAGAAAAGTGTCAATCGATTGGGAATATGTCAATCGATTGGTATCAAAAATCACCAGAAGGAAGAGAAAGTTTATACGAGTATAGAAATGAAATACCAGGTTTTATTAATATACCAAAATACAGGGTATTACATCATCCACCACTCAACAAAAGATTTCGTCCTCGAAATCAAAAGCAACAAGGTCTAAAACAAAAACGAAAACTTCTCGCGCATCTCTGACTCTAGCTCCCACGAAGCTTCTCCTTCATCATGATGTTTCCACTGAATTTTGACTAGCGGAATCTCCTTGTTCCTGAGTTTCTTGATTCCTCGATCCAGAATACGAACAGGTCCTTCGTCGAACGTAACGTTGCTATTGACTTCGATATCCTCAAAGTTGATCTCGTGCGTTGGGTTGTGAACACACTTCCTCAGCATACTGATATGAAAAACGTTGTGCACTCCTGACATCTTTGGTGGCAACGCAAGGCGATAAGCAACTTTTCCAACACGCTCCAGAATCTCGAATGGTCCGATGAAACGCGGCGATAATTTGCCCCTTTTCTGACCAAATCTAACGATTCCTCGAACAGGTGAAACCTTGAGTAATACGTGATCTCCAATGGCAAACTCCAAGTCTTTGCGTCGCTTGTCAGCATAACTCTTGTATCTGGTCTGGGCTGTTTTCATCTTCTCACGTACGACTTGAATCTTCTTGCTGGTTTCTCGTACTATCTCTGGCCCAAGAAGTTGACTATCTCCGACTTCGGTCCAACATAGCGGCGATCGGCACGGTCTTCCGTACAAAGCTTCAAATGGCGCCATATCTATACTCGAATGATAACTATTATTATAGGCGAACTCAATCAGAGGTAAGTGTATCTCCCAAGTACTTTCAAAATCAATGACACAAGCTCATAACATATCTTCCATCACTTGATTCACTCGTTCCGTCTGTCCATCTGTCTGCGGATGAAAAGCTGAACTCAAGTTCAATGTCGTTCCCATTGCTGTCTGGAGACTCTTCCAGAATTCTGCAGTAAAGCGCGAATCTCGGTCTGACACAATAGATACAGGCACTCCATGTAATCGTACAACGTGTTGTAGATACATCCGGCTCAAACGTTCTACTGAGTATGTCATGCTATAGGCAATAAAATGTGCCGTCTTAGTAAGTCGATCCACGATTACCCATATAGCATCGTGATTCTGCTGTGACTTCGGCAATCCTACCACGAAATCCATGGTTATGTGTTCCCATTTCCATTGAGGAATAGGTAACGGCTGTAGCAATCCAGGTGGTTTATGATGTTCTGCCTTTACTTGTTTACAAGTAAGACACTGAGAAACATACTCTGCCACATCTCTCTTCATTCCTTCCCACCAAAAATTTCTCTTCAGATCCTTGTACATCTTCGTACTTCCGGGATGAATAGTCATTCGTGACTTATGTGCTTCATCCAATATTTTTTTCCGAAGATTTCCTTCGTCAGGTACACAGAGTCTACCCTTACATCGTAAAGCTCCGTCGGTACTAATACTCCAGACTTCTGGTTCCTTGGCTGACATCTTGGCGAACCATAACTTCAAATCCTCTGTTGTCTGTTGAGCCTCTTTGATACGACTGATCAAAGTTGGTTGTACCATAAGACATCCAAAATGTTGTCCTTTCATTGGTTCCACTGGCTGAAGATCAAATTCAACAATTTCTTCTAATGCTCTCCATTCTCTAATTAGTAATGTAGCGATCACTAATCGAGGTTTACGGCTCAAAGCATCTGCTACTACGTTTGCTTTGCCAGGATGGTATTGCAAAGAAAAGTCATAGTCCTTGAGTAACTCCATCCATCTCCGCTGTCGCATGTTCAACTCCTTTTGAGAGAACAAAAACTTCAGACTCTTATGATCGGAAAACAAGTCAAACTTTTCTCCGTAGAGATAGTGTCTCCAAATTTTCAATGCAAACACTATTGCTGCTAATTCCAGATCATGCGTAGGATAATTTTTCTCATGTACCTTCAATTGTCTTGATCCATACGCGATAACATTTCCATCTTGCATAAGCACACATCCAAGTCCTTGGTACGATGCATCACTGTAGATCACGTACTTTTCTCCACTCTTAGGTAATGCGAGTACTGGTGCAGAAGTCAATCTTTCTTTTAACTCCTGAAATGCACCCTCATGCTTGTCTGTCCATTCATACTTCGTCTCTTTCCTTGTTAAATTCGTCAAGGGTCCTGCTATTTTGGAAAATCCTTCTACGAATCTTCTGTAATATCCTGCTAAACCCAGAAAACTTCTGACTTCGGTCGCATTCGTCGGTCTGTTCCAGCTTAAGACTGCATCAATCTTAGATGAGTCTACCGAAATACCGTCCTGAGATATAACATGTCCCAAGAATTTGACTTCCTGTAGCCAAAACTCACACTTGCTGAACTTTGCATACAACTTGCTATCTCGAAGTGTCTGCAAGGCAACCTGTAAATGCTCCTTGTGATCCTCTTCTGTCTTTGAGTAGATCAGTATATCATCAATGAACACAATAATGAATTTATCCAGATATAGTCTGAATACTCCATTCATCAAGTCCATAAATACTGCTGGCGCATTCGTCAATCCAAAAGGCATAACTAAAAACTCGTAATGCCCGTATCTTGTCCTGAATGCAGTCTTCGATACATCCTCTGATCGAACTAACAGCTGGTGATATCCAGAACGCAGATCGATTTTGGAAAAGATCCTTGATCCTTGTAACTGGTCGAATAGATCATCTATCCGAGGTAACGGATATCTATTCTTAATCGTAACCTTGTTCAACTCCCTGTAGTCTATACAGAGTCGAAGTGTTCCGTCCTTCTTCTTTACAAACAGAACTGGTGCTCCCCAAGGTGACGTACTCGGTCGAACAAATCCTAGATCTTCAAGCTCTTGAACTTGCTTCTTCAGTTCTAACATCTCAGTTGGTGCCATCCTATATGGAGTTTTAGAAATAGGCAATGTACCAGGTACTAATTCCACGCAGAAGTCTATTTCTCTTTTCGGTGGAAGTCCTTTAATATCCTGAAATACATCTAGAAAGTCTCGTACAATAGGAATTTGATCCATAGTAAGCTCCGTACTCGTACTAATGATCGTAGCTAAACCATTCGTAAGGAACAGGTCGCTTGTCAGTTGACACTGAAATCTGATCGTCGGCTTTCCTCGTATTGGAAATACAATCGTTCTAGTAGGGCAATCCAGATTGGCATTGTACTTAGTTAACCAATCCATCCCTAGGATAACATCGAATTCTGACATCGACAGAACGACTAAGTCTGCTGGCAGATTCCTATCTCCCAAAGTCAAAGGGCAATCTTTACACACTTTACTCAACTTAACTGTCACTCCCAAAGGTGACACAGCATTCAGTGTTGACTCAAGTGTCTGGGGTTCTAAACCCAACTGACGCACAATCTTAACAGCAATAAAAGAACGTGCGGCTCCAGTATCAAATAAAGCTTTAACTGGACTATGAAAAAGTACAAGTGTACCTTCCAAATGTTGCTGCTCATCAGCATTAAAGCCTGCTCCTTCCGGAATAATAGCATTCATTCTCGTCTGATCAGGAGGTCATTGAATTCCTTGTACTGGTGCTCCGTAGTATCCTCCTTGTGGCGCACGACAATCCTTGCTCAAGTGTCCTGGTTTGTTGCAGTTGCGGCAGACAATATCCGGCCTGCGATTAGATCTATGGGTAGTGCAGTTTCTTGCAATATGTCCTGGCTTTCCACAGTTAAAACATCATCCACTATTGCTGGATGGGGCTGTTAGTAATGCCTGTGGCTGTGACCCCTGCTGGCGATATTGTTGAGGTCGATTATAACTCTGCTGCGGTTTCCTGGTTCCTTCCCAGGTTCTCTTGTTTCCTTGAAAATTTTCCTGAGGTCTCCATCCTTGGGTATTTCTCGGTGGTCGATTATGGAAATTCCTCTGTTGAAACCCTCGTGACGACTGAGGTCGATTCGTCTGTGATTGTTGTACTGGATTAGCATCATTTTCTAATCCTGTAGCAAATCTAACAATTTCCTCATACGACTGGTTCAGATGACCAACCATCATATGTCTGAGGTGGGGGTTCAGTCCTTGGTGAAATCTCTTCACCTTCTTCTGCGGCGTGTCTATCATATGCTGAGCAAATCTGGATAGACGCTCGAACTGTGTTGTGTATTCCCGTACATTCCATCCTCCTTGGATTAAATTGAGAAAGTTCCTTTCCTGTTGATCTCTCTCATCCTCTGGAAAATACTTCTCCAAAAATCTGCCTTTGAATGTCTCCCACGTCATAGCTCTAGCGGCATTGATCCCAATAGTGGCTTGCTCAGCTTCCCACCAATCTGCGGCGGCATAAGTGAGCTGAAACGTAGCAAGGCGACGTTTTTCTTGTTCGCTGCATTCCAATGCTTCAAATATTAACTCCATCTCTCTTATCCATTGTTCTGCTTTCCATGGTTCTGTTAGTCCATCGAACTTTTCGGGACGTAACCCACGAAAATTTGCTAACAACTTATCTCCAGTCTGTCTTGGTGGCGGGGGTGCAAAAGGTCTCTGGTGGGTGGAGTGATTATATGTATCTCCCACATGCTCCATTCTCTGCATAAATGCTTCGAATATTCCCGTCGGATCCATCCCTTCCGAAATAGGTGCTCCATTACGTGCTTGGTGATTTCTCAAGGGTCCTACCATGATGATAACGAGTATCGCCTACAAGAGACATATGGATCAGCTGAAAGTCTTCACGTAGAAACGAACTCAAGATAGAATAAGAAACAGCTAGACTAACAATTCTACTAAACAACACAGCACAACGCAATAATCAAACAATAACCAAAAGTACTGCTCGTATATATATTATCAAAAGATGTACCGTATAGTACACACTAGTCAAACTGTGTACCATATGGGACAAGAGTTACAACAACTAAAGTCAGCTAATACTATACAAAGCTATGGTCAAATAGCTATCTCTCAAGCTCCCAAAATCTGGTGGACAACATGTCCTGGTAAAACTAACAAAACTAAGCCCTGCAGGTCCTGACTCAAAAGTCGTCAGCATCTGATCCTGATGGTGGTGCCTCGTCCTCTGGGTCAATATCCATCTCCTCGAGTGGATCATCCTCAACTGGTGCGACAAGATCTCCGACTACTACCCCTATATCCCAATCTTCTATCATCTCTGCATCATCGTCTTCCATCACATCTGCTATCGCCTGGTTAGCGACATCAACAGCTACTGCGGCAAAACCATCAGCTATGTCAAGAGCTCCTGCTATAGCCACCTCTCCTATAACAAAATCTGCTGGCTGTGCTATCATCTGAGCTATCCATCCTACTGCCATATCGGCCATGGCTGCCATATGCATAATCGGTCCGGCTGGTATCTGAAGCACAACGGGTGCCTCTGGCACAACTACCTCCTCGTCGGGCGCATCCTCATCTACTACAATGTCTGGCTCAATAGCCTCTGGGTCTGGTACTGGATCCTCTGGCTCAAACTCTGGCTCCTCGGGGTCATCCTCAGGTTCATCATCTGCATCGTCTACATGCTCATCCTCTACTGGGTCCTCGTCATCTATCGGATCCTCCTCTCCATCTCCATCCATGTCCTCATCGGGATGCTCATCCTCAGGCTCTAGATCCTCCTCATCCTCAATCGGCTCAGGCTCTGGCTCTGGGACAGGTACTGGTGATGGTGGGGCTGCTGCTGCTGCTGCTGGTGCAACTACGGGCTCTGGTGGACCGGCTACAATAGCTCTCAACTCAATCTCATCCATCTCTGGCTTACTCAAAACTAGTCGTAACATCTCCTGGCAAATGTCTCTACCGACCCTCGCAGTATGGTAAGCATCCATGCGCATCTGTGTCGGGTGAGTACTCCCGGTCACATAAAGCGCTCTCCACATGTCCTCCTCTAAATGTCTACTAGCTATCTGGCACACACGCTCACGATAAAACTCTGGGTCAGCTGGCTCCACGGTATCTCCATGGATAATATGTCCTCCATAAGCATCAGTCACAAACTGGTGAAACTCCGGATCCATGCTATCCTGCAAAGGAAACTATCTATCGTCAGGAAGACGAACTTATCTTATACTCATATCTCATCTCAAAGAATCTTAACAACACTAGGACTAGATGGTGTGGAATGATCGGTGAACGACAGTATCACCCCCTAGAGTACCAAACTCAGGCTCTGATACCAAAAAAACCTGTCACGCCCCGGAGCAGCATAAATAGAGAAAAATAAATTTCCTTTATGGGTCCATAGGGAATGACAAGTGAAAGTCACTAATAATCCACACCACGCAGTACTAGTCCAAAAGAAAAGCAACAGTAAGCAACTGAAAATAGCACACAGTGCTAACTATTACAAAATATCAGAGTATGGTCCACAGGATCACAACAGGTCTGAAGACAACAAATGCCCAAGTACCCGTTAACAAAAGATTAAACTGAACAACTGAAATTAAATCTAATTATAACATCTTCAGTCTTCAACTGGCATAAGGATAATCCTTCCTGGCGTAACTGTCATCGGTAGGGCCCTCCTCTGGATAATAGTCATTAGTGTACTGGTCCTTACCTGCAGAATAAGGGGCAGGATATTCTGGACGGGGAATGTCCAGGCAATAAAAGGCCGTCAGCTTACTGAGAGCTGAGTGAGCATAAACTAACGAAGTACCAGTTATCTGAAATAAACACAAGCTTATGAAAACACGAGTTAACATCTTATTATAACCATATCTTGTTTCTCTATTCATTCTTGTAAACCGACCCTTAACGTCTTGTTACTCGAATACTGAACTCAACATATTCTGATCTTTCCTGAACAGACTCAATCGTTTAACTCTAGGGATACACCCTTATTCTGTCCATCGCTTTTAAGAGCATATGAACAGCTCACCGCATGTCATGGACTCCACGTCAGTCTGTCCCCAGCTTTTAAGAACAATGGTCCTGTTCACCGCATTTCAGGGATATAACGTTTCGAACAAGGCATATCAATCTTATTGCCACGACTCAACGTCATCTACTAGTGATCCCAGCTCACCGCTTTTAAGAACAATGGTCCTGTTCACCGCTTTTAAGAGCATATCATAGATCATCCAGTCTATCTTAGGACTATTTGGTCCAGCTCACCGCTTTTAAGAGCATATGCACAGCTCACCGCTTTTAAGAGCATATCATGACCGAACGTCCATCCACGTACCATTCCCAGAACTTACCAAACCTACTTACGTTCCATTCTATATCGACACATGACAAACTCCCAATGTGGCCTGACTACTTGGATTAAAAGAAATCGGACATCAAACTCATATCAGAATCAACACGTCACCCATGTCTTCATATTCTTTTTATTCATTAACCGTTAATCTTTGGTGTCACATTACTCCTGTCTACCCCATAGTCGCATAAGGGAATCCGAATCAGGAATCGATCAACTAAACCTCTTATATAATAAACAGGCAAAAGAATCCATGTCCTGATCATGTCAATCGATTGGAACATAGGTTCAATCGATTGGAGCAAAAGTTATGTCAATCGATTGATAAACATGTCAATCGATTGGAATAACGTCAATCGATTGAAAATCCTATTCAATCGATTGGGATGCAACTGATGTCAATCGATTGAGATCATGTCAATCGATTGGTACTACGTCTTCTCCAGCAGATTGTAAAAACAACATATATAAACGTACACAACATGCATGTAACCCATCTAAACATCATAATAGCTTATATAAACTTCATATAAAGGGACCAAGTGAGTTAGGACTCACTTAGGGTGCGTTTGGCTTGTGTTTAAGCTTGAAACCTCCAAGCTTTCTCTCTCTTCTTCTTCTCTGTCTCTGCCTTCTTTCTCTCTGTCTCCTTCTTTCTTCTTTCTTCTTCTTTCTTCTCTCTTCTCTTCTTCTCCCAGCTGCCAAGGTAGTGAGTGTGTGTATAGAGTGTGTATATATAGATATATGTATATATCTCAAGAGTATGTCTCTCCCTCTCTCAAGGTCTGAAAAACAGCCCCAAGGCCATGAAATGAAACATATATATAGTGGTAAGGGAGTGCCACGCGTTTAAAGCTGAAGGAAAGAAGAAAACATTTCTCAGGTTATGTCAATCGATTGAGACACCAGTCAATCGATTGGTAACAGATATTTGCAGTCAATCGATTGGAAACAATGTCAATCGATTGGGATGAATGGCAATCGATTGGAAATGTTGACACGTAATCACTTTTAGTCGGTTGAATGTAAATCGATTGGGATAACTTATCAATCGATTGGTATCAGAAAAGTGTCAATCGATTGGGAATATGTCAATCGATTGGTATCAAAAATCACCAGAAGGAAGAGAAAGTTTATACGAGTATAGAAATGAAATACCAGGTTTTATTAATATACCAAAATACAGGGTATTACAGTCGCTAAAAAGAAAATAAAAGATAATGGATTTTTGTGGAGTTTTACTAAACTACTAATTTTTATATTTTTTTGCAATAAAACTAATTAAAAACTATTTTCTTAATAATTGTTTATGGTAAAGATTTTAACAGTGAAAAATAAATTAACTAAGATAATAGTAAGAAAAGAAAGAAAAAAGAAATAAAAGCTAAATTTACATTAAATGACTTTATGGATATTATTATAGTGAAAGATATAAACAATACAAATATTTAAGCAAAACTATTAAAAATAAGAAATATTAATTAACTTGAGAGAAATGATTCAAAGGAATTGGGAATATGAAAACCAACACTAGATTCCACAACTTTTGTGCATTTTAAAAGGATTTGACATTTAAGACCGCAGAGTCATTCTTTGTTTGAAAATAAACTTTCACTAGTCAGGGTCATATCAAGTGTGTCGGGTTTGATATGAAACGACGTCGTTTGGTTTAAAGAAAAATAAAAAGGCAATTGGGCAGTAGCCATGTTCTAATCGTGACCCGCCGCGGATGTGGGTTATTCGGCGCCCAATCCCCACCACTCTGCCACTACACAATTGCATGTCCATTATTGGATAGAAATATATATAAACACATATTTGAAATATAAATTTTGTCATATGAATCGTTTGAGTATGCTAGGTGTTTATTATGACAAAAGGCATAGTTTGACAATCCACATAATTAGATTATTATTTCAAATATGTAATCTCTTAAGCCCAATATAGCCATAGTATATAAACATGTTTAAATGATCATAAGCTATAGATACATAGAAATTTTTGGCCATAATGGAAAAACAACCCATTTAGATAAATTTGCCCATTTAAGATTAAGTGCACAGAAGCTGTGGTTTCTAAATTTTTTTTTATTGCATATCCCCAATTAAAGTTTTAGCCTACCATTTTGGAATTGAAACTGTCTTCCAAATAATCTTTTAAAGAAAGATTAAATAGATATACACAGTGACTGCCCAATTAAAATTAAAGTTATAAAACTAAGATAATTGTGAAATAAAATATTAATATATTTTTTTCCTCACTTAACATGAGTTAGGGTTGAATTTGTGTAATCTGCAAAATAACAAAGTTTAGCACAACTAGGCTAATAAAACATAAACAAATGGAAATACTGAATTAATAATAAAATACTAAACCTTTGACTTTGGATTCTTATGGGGTCACAGTGGTTGAACTTCAAGAACACAAGCAAGGCCAAACCAAATCCTGATCTAATTTGGGAGTGAGATATGGATATGGTGTGCTTAGGACTTTAGTAGGTGATTATAACAACTACATGGCTAAGAAATTTGGCATTTACTTGCAAAATCTGTCTTCTAGTATATGAAAATATTGCTATAAAAACTAAAAATTTGGGATTTCAAACTATTTTAGGGGACAACTACAACTACTACTAGACTAAAAATACTAAATTTAAATTTTAAATAGGAATATTTTACTACTACAAAGTGACAAAGGTTGTACAAGAAAACAAAATATTTTATTTTAAGAAATACAGTACACAAAGTTTTGCTACATATTTTTGAACATGAAATCATCAATTACATAAAAGTAAATTTTTACAACTAATAGAACTAGAAAAGGTAAAGAAAAACTAAAGCTTTCTATTTCTAGAGACAAATAAAGTGCTCACATGATATCCTCCCTAAACTATTTTCTCCCTATCAGTGTGTGTTGTTGTGAAGTTGTGCTTCATTGCAGCTTGTGATGCCCTTCAATTGTGATTGTTCGTCTCTTTTTATAGACGAAGAATTGGTAAACATTCGTCACTGAGATCGTCATTTTGAACAGGAGTTTGGCAGTTTATTCTTCTCTTCTTCTCTTTTTTTCAAACTCAGTGTCAGTCCTGCTTTGATTTATTTGAAGAGAGAGAGAGAGAGAGAGAGAGAGAGAGAGAGAGAGACAATAATACATACGTATATATCATTGTTAAGGCAGTTTGCCTTGACAGCGTAACCAACATCATCTTTTTTTTTTTTTTTGGTTTTGGATTCTTTTTAGAAGCTTTACGGGGCCAATTTTGACTAACAAGATATATGAGAAATGTTTTAGTGTGGTTGCTATTTCTTTCATTCCCATTAATTCACTTCATTTTCACCTAAACATATAAAATATGTAAAAATACATAATTACATGCATTTGAGTGACATCACCCTGAAATTATACTAATTCAAATATGCATGTAAATCTAGAGATTTGGGGGATTAAATAAGCATTATGTCTATTATATTGACACATTAATATGCAATATTCATTGTTTGTCAATGGTTTCCTAATTTAATTAAAATTATTTAAAAGAAGGAATCATGTACATGTCAATTGTTTATATATTTTTGTTTGTTTGTTTGGTATCCATTACAATTGATTAGCATGATATGTTTTGCTAAAATCATGCCTATATTACTTTTTTTTTTCAATAAAAAAGGGATAAATTTATCACTTCGTCAGTTTTATATTAGGAAATTTCTTTGTTAAACAGTGAAAAATTTCTCACTTTGACAAATTTTAACAATCATAAAGCAAAGTGTGAGAAATTTCACACTTTTGACTATAGAAAAAAGTTTCTCAATTTTATGATTTCATGTCCATAGCCTGAGTACAAGAAATCGTGTACATCATCATCAAATCATTGGATTTTTTACGTATCATATTGATTTGTAGAGTTCTTAATAAATGTGAGAATTTCTCATTTTTTTAATGAAGTTATTGTGATAAAATGAGAAATTCTCACTTAAAGACAATAAGAAATTCATATAACAGAATGTGAGAAATTCTCACTAAAGATCAGAAAATGATAAATTCATATAACAGAAAGTGAGAAATTTACATGCACAACAAAAATTTCACGCTTTATTCACAGAAATACTAAAAGTGAGAATTACTCATTGTTAACCCAAGTACATGCATACAAACATAGGGTATTTAGTGAGAAATTTCTCACCTTTTTATTTGGTTCATTTAAAAAAAAAATAAAAAATTCTCACATTTTTTTAAAAAATATTTTACAAATACAGATTTTTGGAATAACAACAAAAAAATTTACAATTGATGGGGAAAAAAAGGCAAGCACTGTTTGGAAAGCATTTGTCGGGGCATGTCACCGCGGTGTATGCTTCGTCGGAGCATGTCTCGTCTGCGATGGAGGTCGTCGATCGTGCGGAGACTGTCATCAATGGTGGGGAGACAACGATCGGTTGTACGATGGCGACGCTTGGTAGAGACGCTGGTGCATGGTTGGTCGTGATCCGATGGATCTATGGGATGAGGTAGAGAGAGAAACTTAAGGGAGACGATCTGTAACTTGATCGTTGTGCGTTGAGAGAGAGAGAGAGAGAGAGAGAGAGAGAGATTTGGAGGAAGAAGTGATTTGTGAGATTTGAATGACAGTTACCACACACACACACACACACACACACACACACATATATATTTCTATAATATGGGGGTAATTTGGTCCTCAAAATATGTGATAGACTAATTCTTTAGTTGTGTTATAATAGAGACCAATTTCTAAAAATAGTAGCTATAATGGACTATATATTAAGTATTCCTATTATATATTGTATCAGTTTTTATACAAAAGTTGAAAATATAAATGCATTCTCTCTCCTCAAATGAATATGATATGTATTATTCTTCATTATTTTACTTTTGGGTAATTACCCATATTCACACACTATCTCCTTAAATGTGGAGAATTAAAAAGGGATTCCCCAAAATGGTGCTCCAAAAATGCACTTTAATTCTCCAAAATAGCTAAAAAGTGACTATAGATAATGTGGTTGGAGTTGCTTAAAGAAGCCAAATGACAATACAATGGACAATTTAAGATTTTCAGAAGTGTTTTGTGCTTTGTATGGTGTGATTAGATTAGCCAAACAATATTACTTACTTTCGTGTATTGTGTGAATTATTGGCTCACAAACTATTCTAATTATTTACATAATCAAGAGGTGAGTTAGATTAGAACCAAAGTAAAACCACTTTTTTTTGTTTTTTTTTTTTTGAGAGAGAGTAAAACCATTTTTTTTTGTTTTTTTTTTTTTTTTTGAGAGAGTAAAACCACTTTTTTTTATATCAAAGTAATGCCAAAACAAAATAATAAGGACTAATAAATTACTTTGTTTGGTAGCCCATTTTTGCAACATAATCAATATGGTTGCTCGTTCGCCCTGCTTTGATTTTTTTAGACTACTTATTTTTTAAGTCAAACATTTTTTTTTAATCGCAAACATGCAACATTCATCATTTCATGTCAACAGACAAACGGATTCTAACTGGAACCAGCACAACAACAGAAGAAAGAAAAAACAACAAATAAGCAAAGAAACAACAAAGAACAGTAGAAACAAGAAAACAAACACAAAAAAAAAATCTTCGGAAGCCGCACTGCAGTCGTCCATGTCCAAAGATATCTCGAATTGTGACACTGCTACTAAGCCGGGGTTGAGGCGAAACTTCCAAACAAACACCCACCAACGAGGATCACCCCAAAAGTATCAACATCGTAACAAGAACCCACTCAATCTCCAAATCAAACGTAAAAACGGTAGTCATAAAGTGAATTAAACTAGCATTCCACTCAATTAAAAAAATGGGTAAATTACACTAACCTCCCCTGAGGTTTGACGTAATTACACGGACCTCCCCTCTAGTTTGTAAAATTACACAAACCTCCCTCGAGGTTTGTAATTCGGTAACAAAATGCCCCCTCCACTAACGTTCCGTTAGTTTTTTTTACATTTGCCTCCCCTGAAAATTATAATTAGCCCCCCTATACTATAAAATTGTCATACTAAGCCCCCTTTCTCTTATATTTTTGTTTTAATTATAAAATCCCTCCTCCCTCCTACGTTTTTGGGTTAATTTTTTTAGCATTAATTTATATCTACACAAAATACATATAAATAAGTCCAAATTTTTTTTTTCCAAGAACAAACCTCTGTCAAGTCCCCCTGTATTAATTTTCTAGATCCGCCCCTGCCCTTATGCTTCAAAAGTGGACACTTAACCCCCTGTGATTGTGGACTAAAATGGAACTGTTATGATTTCACTCAAAACTGACGAAAATTCTAAAATTGGTTAAAAATATAAACACTTAACCCATTTTGTGATGTTAATTTTGGGGTTAACGCTCTTTGAGTGAAATTTATAGCGAGGAGAACGAACTCCTTACCACTTGGCCAACAGGTCATTGGTAACATTAATTTATATCATCTACACAAAATATACACAAAATATATATAAATAGGTCCAAAAATTTTTTTTCCAAGAACAAACCTCTATCAAACCCCCCTGTATTAATTTTCTAAATCCGCCCCTGCCCTTATGCTTCAAAAGTGGACACTTAACCCCCTGTGATTGTGGACTAAAATGGAACTGTTATGATTTCACTCAAAACTGACGAACATTCTAAAATTGGTTAAAAATATAAACACTTAACCCATTTTGTGATGTTAATTTTGGGGTTAACGCTCTTTGAGTGAAATTTATAGCGAGGAGAATGAACTCCTTACCACTTGGCCAACAGGTCATTGGTAACATTAATTTATATCATCTACACAAAATATACACAAAATATATATAAATAGGTCCAAAAAATTTTTTTTCAAGAACAAACCTCTATCAAACCCCCCTGTATTAATTTTCTAAATCCGCCCCTGCCCTTATGCTTCAAAAGTGGACACTTAACCCCCTGTGATTGTGGACTAAAATGGAACTGTTATGATTTCACTCAAAACTGACGAACATTCTAAAATTGGTTAAAAATATAAACACTTAACCCATTTTGTGATGTTAATTTTGGGGTTAACGCTCTTTGAGTGAAATCATAAATGGGTTAAGTGTTTATATTTTTAACCAATTTTAGAATTTTCGTCAGTTTTGAGTGAAAACATAACAGTTCCATTTTAGTCCACAATCACAGGGGTTTTAAGTGTCCATTTTTGAAGCATAAGGGCAGGGGCGGATCTAGAAAATTAATACAGGGGGACTTGACAGAGGTTTGTTCTTGGAAAAAAAAATTTTGGACCTATTTATATGTATTTTGTGTATATTTTGTGTAGATATAAATTAATGCTAAAAAAATTAACCCAAAAACGTAGGAGGGAGGAGGGATTTTATAATTAGAACAAAAATATAAGAGAAAGGGGGCTTAGTATGACAATTTTATAGTATAGGGGGGCTAATTATAATTTTCAGGGGAGGCAAATGTAAAAAAAACTAACGGAACGTTAGTGGAGGGGGCATTTTGTTACCGAATTACAAACCTCGAGGGAGGTTTGTGTAATTTTGCAAACTAGAGGGGAGGTCCGTGTAATTACGTCAAATCTCAGGGGAGGTTAGTGTAATTTACCCTAAAAAAATTTATGAGTCATAAAGTGAACAGACTTAAACTCAGACATTATGGGGGGAAAAGTGCCATAAGTAAATTTACCTACCACAACTAGTAGTAGTTTTGTATATAAATTTTTTAACAATGGCTAACTAGCAAATAGCAAGTCACCATTTGGGTGGTTACATACTTGAATGAATACTGCAGGAAGGTTCAGGATCGTCCGCTGCAGGTGGGTGGTTGTTGCCTGTTGGATGGATGAGCAGCACTTACGTGTTACTGACTGTAACACAAAATTTATTTATTTATTTATTTTTGCATTTTTTTAAAATGCAAAAAATAAAAAATATATATAATTATTTGTATGGTCTTGTCAGTGGAGAAATTATTCAGTGAGCCCGTCACGCCACGTCAGCATGCTAACGTGGTGTGACCATTTAATCTCAGCCATCCACTTGCCTCCTCCTCCTTCTAAGGGGATCATGACAAGTGGTTATCAGATTTCAAATTTGAAATTCCACTAACCACTTGTCATGATCTCCCTAAAAGGAAGGAGCAAGTGGGTGGTTAGGATTAAATGGTCACACCACGTCAGCATGCTGACGTGGCGTGACGGGCTCACTGAATAACTTCTCCAGGTGCCATGTGAGTGCCATTTGTGTGGCCTTGCCAATACCCAAATTCGAAGACACTAAATGAACTGGAGCCATTTGGTTGATTTTAAAACCTCCCAATAACTAATTGAACCGAACCGATGATACCCCCTATGTGGACATCCAATGTTCGAGTCGTACACTTAAGAAACCCTCAGGGGTCTGTTTTGAATGTTAAAAAAGCAAGCATCATTTTTATTTGGTATATATGAAATCAAGTATTATGTTGGTTGAACAAAAAAACATTTTATTGGAGCATTTTCAAAGCAGACAGGGACTCCTATATAACTTAAAGCAATTACACATACACGTAACTGCTGAAAATTGGTTCTTCTCAAAATGATGTGCAATTCCTACAGGTGTGTGATCGTACATATGAAGTTTGTTCTTCCAATTAGCAACCAAAAAAGTAGAATGGAAATGTATTTCTTTTTGTCTTTTTTTATCATTTGGTCTAGTGCGAGAGTACAGAAGTGTCAGAGCACAGAAGAGAGAGGCAAGGTTTGATCCCTTGTATGTGGCATTTGAAGTATGTTCTTCCAATTAGCCACCCAAAAAAGTAGAAAGGAAATGTATTTTACTAATAATTATTGAATCCTTGGAGGGTAAATATGCAAAGTCCAAATTCAATCTTGATAAGAATGCTAATTTGTTAGCGCAGAACATTAATTAAGAATATAATTTACCTTTGTCTCACTTTAATTTTGTTAGTCAAATCAACTTTTGATTGATGGAAGATTAGCCTTTATTACAATTAATCTTTCACTTACCCCACCCTTCCTTTACTTTTACCAGTGGATTACCCCAAATAAAAACACATGGACCCCTCATTGTGTCACGTGAATAATCTAGGTTTTAGTAAGGTTGCATCAATTCATGGCCAAATTGAGATACAATAAGCATTAATAATAAAATAAAATAAAATAGAAGAAAAAAAAAACCACTTTTTAACCAAAAAGTTCCATTTTTTTTGTGAAATTACCACTAGAAATTGTAGGCCATTTCCCATTCCCATTGATGTTTGTGGGTTTGTTACAGTGATTTTGACGATTTTCTTTTTGGAGCCTATAAGTGATATGAAATTATCTTTTCATTCATATTAACAATCAACTTGATCTAAAGCCCAATTCAATTTTGAGTCCTTTGTACCCAAAATTTTTAATAGAAATTTGGGGCAAAATTCTTAGAAGTAAATGTCAAGAGTCTAAAGTCTAATTTATTTTTTAGTTTATTAACAAGTAACTGAAAGAAAAAATTCACTTAATACCCATGCACAAACCATAAAATTTCATTCTATATTCATGTGGGGATGATCTTTCCCTAATCAGAATTCTTAGTTGTCTTAAACTATGTAAAATGGCATCATGGAGTTGCAATAAAAATCGCCCATTTTTAAAATTTTTAAATCACTCGGAGAATAGATGATGGCAGATATATACAATTCGTACAGAAGTGGCAATTTTATGTTTTAAAATTTCCTCTCAAAATGGTTCCTAGGACCATGTACAGTGCAACGACAATTTGGTGAAATAGCACCACCAAAAGGTACATATAGCATATTAAGAACCACCATATCACACACACTATTCAATGTATGCCCTGTTCAATGTATGGATGGTAAAAACAAGAATGGGAATGGTTTTATGAAGAAGAAACCAAAAAAAAAAAAAAAATCTTAAAATTGGCCCCGACTTCTACAAATATATGTAGAAAACTTGAAAATGTGAAACGGTCTAACTGTATTCATCATTAAATTAATGATGACATGTTTCTAGTGATGACAATTAAGGATCTATTTACTTTAACTTGCTCGTAAATTTTTTTTTTTTTTTTACACTGTGTTTGGATTGAGAGAATCAAATAGAAAAGAAGAGATCATTATTAAGAGAATAGAAGAGAAGAGAAGAAAAGAGAAAATATGATTGTTTGGATGGAGAGAAGAAAAACATAAGCTTTTGTTTGTTTAGCTTTCATAAGTGAAGATAAGAGAAGAGAAGAGAAAGAATTTAAAATCTATTTAATCATTCACCCTCTATTAAATAATGATAATAAATTATAATAGGATTAAACATTGAGGATATATTGGTCATTTTATTAATATTTTATTATGATTCTCTTCTCTTCTCTACTTAGTTTCTCCGATTTGGAGAGAATCAAAATTGGGTTCTTTTTCTCCTCACGTTCTCTTCTCTTCCAACTTAACTATCCAAACGAGAGAACTGGAAAGAAAGTGGTTCCCTTCCTCTTCTCTCCGATTCTCTCAATTCAAATAAAGTGTTAAAAATTTTCCATTTTGCACTTGTTAACCCATTTTCTTTGGACTTTAAACCATTCTAATCAAGGTTTGCTCGAATCAATCCTGCCTCTAAATCTCACCCTTTTTTTTAAACTAAGATTTAAGTAGTGGTATAATTAGCTATCAAAAAAAGCATTGGTATAATTATTGCTTTGTTGGCACATAGATGGGTTTCATATAGCATTTAAGTGATCATTTGAAAGTCAAAATCTCGTGTTTTCATGTTTGTCCGAAGATTCTTCGAATAAATAGACAGCATCATGGCTTAGATTGTGCTTTTTTATTTGGAAGAAAATAAGATAGAAAGACTAGAAATATTGAAAAAGGTAGGGAGACTAGAAGGAGAATTTTCGAATTTTTCTTCCACATGTTGGTGGAGCATAAGGAAGGGGGAAGAGAATATTATTAGGTTTTCACACCTTCACTTGGTGGGGTTAGGGATGGTAATGGGGTGAGTTTTTCGGGTTTTCAGCCCTGCCTCGTCCCGCCCCAAAAATCGAAACAAACCGAAAAAATCAAGACTTTTCAGTCGGTTTATTTATTTATTTTTTTTCCTTTCAAATATACTATAAACCAAAAACCAAACCGAATTGAGAAAAATCGAGCAAAACCTCCCTAACCAAGCATAGTCGGTCGGTTTTTTTTAGTGCAAAAAAACCGGAAAAACCGAACCGTTTCACCCCTAGGTATGGGGGTGATTCAATAGGGTTAGAGACGGGTGTGAGATGAAAAACTATAACCCGAGTTGGGCTCGGGGTCGGGGTGAGGGCTGATTTTTTCGAACTCGCGCCTGGATATGTTTGTATTTTACATTTTTATCTGCTTTCAGTTCTTATATTATATAAATGACTGTATGTATAACTCTACTCAAGCTAGGGCTTTGTATTTCTAGTTAGCCGCAAGCCCACATTCCCCACTTTGCGCTGATCAGACACTCTCTCTCTCTCTCTCTCTCTCTCTCTCTCTCTCTCTCAACCTTGCGTTGTCGGCGACCATTCACAATGATTCACTAGCGTTGTCCAAGGCCCCTTCCCCCACTTCGTGTTTCTCATTTAGGCATGTACGTGTGTCTGTGATTCTTGCGTGTGTGTGTTTTAGTGTGTGCATTTCATGTGTTTGTGTGTGTGTATGATTCGTGTGTGTTTTTGTGGATTTCATTCTTAATTTTCAATTGCATAAATTGATTTTCACCCATATTTCTATAAACTATATGCTCTGATTTTTCCCCATTCTTGTGTATTCTTCTTATTCTTATTTGGATTCTTGTTTTGTTCTTGTGTATCCGTATGTATATATATATGTGTGTGTGTGTATATATATATATGCGTGTGTGTGTTTCCTTTTATTTTGCTAAAACCAAACTCATTCCGTGATTCAAGCTGTAAGCTGTGACTTGAATCAAGTCTTTATTTTGTTTGTTTGTTTGTTTTTTTTTTTTTTTTTTTTTGGGGGGGGGGGGGGGAGCAAAAAACAGTCTATGTGTACAGGTGACTTGAATCAAGTCTGAGTTTTCACTCTTGTGACTTGAATAGAGTATGTGTTCCTAAAAAAAAATCAAGTCTATGTTTTGTGATTAGAGCTCTATCTAGGGTGTTTCGACAGGGCGGGGACGGTTTCCCAAGCATTAATCAGGGTTGGGGTTGGGATCAATTCCCCTCGAGGCGGGACGGGGAGGGGTCTCCGTCCCATACCCGCCCCGTTGCCACCCGAAGGAAAAATAAGTTTCACACCTTCACTTGGTGTTTCTCTCCCCAATCTTTCTTCTTTTGTGATAGGAGTATATATTTTCCAAGCTGGAAGAAAGAAATCTTGAAATAGTTTTCTTTCCCACACCTTTCCGCCTTTGGCTTTCTCCAAAAACTTGACAAAGGACAATTTGAATGGACAATTTGAATGCTTTGAGAGTTGTCAAATTGAAAAGCATAAAGTGTGAGGCCGGTACATCGTCGTAGTGATATATACTAGTGGCAGTAGCCTAAATAAATACTTAACCTATTAGCCAAAATAACTAACCATAGGCTTATTTTTTACTTTTTAATCGGAGTGACTCGGGTAAATATTAGTCAAACTAATGAGAGAGTCAAAATACTAAAAGAAAGGCTCTCAATTGAAATAGCTGTGGTGAAAAAAACATTGGGGTGATAATTCGGGTTCGATGTGTCATAATCAGATCATAAATGGGTTGTGTGATTTTGGGTTATTTTTTAGTTTTGAGTACTATTTAAGTAAAAAATATGAACTTTTTAAATTTAATCTTATCGTGTCATAATCGAATTGTCTTAGTAAAACGTGTTATCGTGTTAAAATTTGTCACCCCTAAAAAAATGCACAAAACTAGTCCAATTTACCTAACTGACTTGAGTAAGGCTCCGTTTGATAAAACTGAATATTAAGTACCGAAAATTTTAAACAATTGAATTTGTAATACTGAAAATAGTATTTCAAATAGTCAAATAAAATGCATTCAGTGATTATTTTCAATAGAATTTTTTCACTTAAAGTTTTTAGTAGGTGTTTTGATGTCTTTTCAATTAAGTGGTATATTATCAAATGCACTGAAAATAAATTAGTGCTGAAATTTTAATTTTCAACACTTAATTGGGTTATCAAACACACCCTAAGGGCCCGTTTGATAAAACTGAAAATTAAGCGCTGAAAATTAAGTGTCGAATTTTAAGTACTGAAAATTTTAAGCTTTTGGTTTTACAATACTAAAAACAATGTTTTAAGTACTGAAATAGACTGCATTTAGTGATTACTTTCAGTAAAAAAATTTCACTTAAAGTTTTCAGTAAATTTTTAACTGCTTTTTCAATTAAGTGGTACATTATCAAACGCATTAAAATAAATTAAGTGCTGAAAATTTTTATTTTCTCCACTTAATTGAGTTATCAAACACCCCTAAGTAAACATAAAATATGCTCAAATCATAAGCTCGAAACTCTTGTCCTTAATTTTTTGAGGGAAATATTATATATTTTATTATTTTTTAAATATGCTCAAATCATAAACTAAAAACTCTTGGGTATTTTTCTTTTTGGACCAATTTACTTGAACACAAACATCTCAAATGTTCTCAATTTTATCTTTCCCATCTCTCTTCTCTAAAAAAAAAAAGCATGAACCAAACAAACCCTTAGTCTAATTGATTTGAACGATGCCAAGTTATGTTCATCTATCCAAACATTAATAAATTAATATTCAATTGAAAATCTATTACCAACCATAATCTAAAATTTTGGTATCTTCGATGCTTTGAACTAAAAAATAGTACTCTAAAGTCTCATTTAATAGTCAGGATTTTATCATATCTTACGTTTGGTGTCGCCATCGAACAGAATAAAATAGTCATGAATTAGGTTTTTATCCCATGAAGAATGGGATAACTCTAACTCAGAGAGAGAGAGAGAGAGAGAGAAGCGAGAGTTTGCCCACCAAGCAGAGAGAGAGAGAGAGAATTCTTGGTGGGCAAACACTCGCTTCTCTCTCTCTCTCTCTCTCTCTCTCTCTCTCTCTGCTTTTTTATTATTATTTTATCTACAAATATGCTTATTCAAGATCAGCAATTTTTTTTTGGTGTGATTCAAACGCCATGGTTTTTTTGTGTGTTAAAAATTTAATAATTTAGTTATTATCCGGAACTTATATCCAGACACAACCAAACACATGATTAGAATTGGGTGTGGTTCAAACCCCCTTTTTGTGTAAAAAAATTCAATAATTTAGTTGTTATCCAGAACTTATATCCGGACACGACCAAACACTGGATTAGGATATAACAATCTGACAGTTTTATCCAGCATGTTCCAAACACAAGATAGCATTGCCGCGCCCCGAAAATATCTCACATAAAAGTTTAAAGATTGCGAGTTCTTTTAAAAGACGGCGACGGGTTTTGAAAAGTTGAAAATTGGAAAGGGCCTTTGGAAGATTGAAGAGTCGCCACCTAACAGGAGTTTAAAGATGTGTTAGGTCATCTTAACAAAGGGGTCTTCTAAAAAAATTGCGTGTTACAAAAATAATTTGAAAATTGAAGTGAAAAGGCCCGTTTGAAAGTGAATGACTCTATGAAAATGTTTGCTTTACCAAAGATTGGGTTCGGAGGCTCGATTATGCCAGGGGAAGGGGTTAGGCACCCCTGAACATTCCTGTAAAGGGTTACCACACAACTTGATGTCATTCCGGCTATTTTGAATTGGGCAGGTGTTTTATTTTTGAAAAAGATATCCCCAATTTCTCTGTCATGTCTCAATTGATTTAAGACTCGGGGGTCAGGTGGTTTTGAAAAATAGGTATGGTTTAAAGCTGATTTAAAAGATGGATGATGATATTGCCTGACTTGATTTTCACCAGTTACGGGAGAATAGTGTTTATAGAGCCATATTCAACCTAGTTCGATGACTAGAGTTGGATTTGAAATTTTGGATTAAAAAAAAAAAAGGATTGATTTATTGGTGCCACCGAACCAGATGCGGGCTGCCTATGTATCCTAGCCTTCAAACCAAGAATCAAGTCTGATGTAGTTTCCCCCCTAAAAGAGGAGGTGGATGATGAAGTCCCAGAATTTGGCCAGGGAAGATGATGGAATGGTGTAGCCGGGTTGTAATCCCGAACTTTAACCAAGGATGTTTGGACTTAGTCCCAAGTGATTTGGAGACACATGACTTAGTTCTGAGTAATTTGAAAGCGTGAGACTTGGTCCCAAGTGATTTGAAAGTGTGGGACTTGGTCCCATGTGATTTGAAAGTGTGGGATTTGGTCCCAAGTTATTTGAAAATGTGGGACTTGGTCCCAAATGATTTCAAAATGTGGGACTTGGTCCCAAGTGATTTGAAAATGGATACAGAACCCCGACTTCATCGGGAAAAAGGTGAGGGAATCTCAAGTACATAGAGAACAAGATTGGGAACCCGAGTCTATCGGGAAATGGGTATGGAGATCCCGAGCCTATCGAGAAAGAAATAGTAAGCCTGAGTCTGTCGGGAAATGGGTATGGAGATCCCGAGTCTATCGGGAAAGAAATAGTAAGCCTGAGTCTATCGGGGGAATGGATATGGAAAATCCCGAGGCTATCAGGAAAGGTAGAAATTCCAAGTCTATCGAAAGCGATATAGGAGACCTGAGTCTATCGGGAATGGATATTGAAAATCTCGAGTCTATCGGGAGAGGATTGGAGACCCGAGTCTATCGGGAAATGAAAATGGAAACCCGAGTTTATCGGGAAAATATTATAAACCCAAGTTCATCAGGCAAGGGCTCTGGGCCCTCTAATTGATTTGGAAAGGGGTTTTGAACCCCTATTGAAATAGAAAGGGTTCCGAGGTTCTGGGATTGGTTTGGAAAGGTGTTTTAAACCCCGATTGAATTGGAAAGGGATCCCGACCTTAGGATTGGTTTGGAAAGGTGGTATAGATGTTTGGGATTGGCTCGAAAGGGGTCAAGAATCCCGATTTTGACTTAAAAGGGGGATGAGGCCCCGGGGCTTTGAAAAGCATAAGAGATTGAAAAACAACTTTGACGGATGGATTTTGAATATGGGATGAATTTGAGAATGAGATTTTGAAAAGATATGATTTTGAAAAGAGACTTTGAAAATAAAAAGGTTTTTTAAAGTGAATTTTGAAAGAGATGTGTTCTTAAGAAAAGAGATTTGAAAAGGGGCAGATTCCCAACTTTATTTTGAAAAATGATGGGACTTCGAGGTCTCGGAATGAACATGTCCCCTTTGGTCCCATTGTGAGGGATATGGTAGTTTTGGCATTGTAACGGCTAGATGAGGGCAAGAAGGACCGATATCTTGTTCACCCATCATCATCGCTGATCACAGAAACGGTTACCGTATGACTGTGATCAGGAGCAAATTACAGCGGGATTCGGAGAATCGATTTTATGGTTCAAGGTGATCCTACAAAATGGTTGTCAAATGGTGGTGCTAGATGTTGGCAGAAGATTGAGGTGATGGTTGTGGTACTGGGTGAAGGAGAGAGAGAGAGAGAGAGAAAGAGAGAGTGTGTGTGAGTTGATCATGGTTGGGAGGGCGTGCTTGGATAGAGAGAGAGTGGGTGAGTTGATCATGATTGGGAGAGAATGCTTGGATAGAGAGAGAATGAGTGTAGCTGATCGTTTCCTCTTTCTTCTTTTGGAGCTCGGAGTGTGTATTTGTAGGGTGAGGAGGCATGGGTACATCCTAAAAACTAGAGAAGTGACCACACACTACATTTGCATAAGTGTAATGTGTGTGTGGCTTTTGATCTGTTTTGCAGACCCATCCTCTAAATTGAGACAATGGAAGTTATACGATGTGGCAAGGCCACACGAAGCTATTGACTTTTTTGACCCATCAAACTTTAATTTGCTATTTAAAAAAAAAATTGCATTCGGGTCAAATTGGGATTATTTAAAAAAAAAAAACTGTGAAGTCATGCTAACAAACACTTTATTCCGAAATGGATTGGATCATGCCCTTTTCGTGACCCAAAAATGATGGTTTAAATGACTCGTTAATATTTCCCACATTCTGAATCGAAATTTAGAAAATTGATTTTTCAATAAACCCAAGCATGGAGAAAATTGTGATTTAGACTTCCAAAATTCATTCTGCATTTTTTGAAATCAATTTCTATTTTTTTGTATTTTTCTTTTTTTTGTATTTTTTTATTATTGATTTTTTTAAAATGAGTTGGGCAAAAATGGAGTGTCTACAAATATAATAATTATCTGACAGGATTACTATCCTATTCGATACTGTCTTATCTGACAGTTTTCTCTAACCTGTCAAACGAAGCCTTATAGTGACGGTAAGACTGTAAGAGGCAAGATGGTAGGCAAAATGGGTATTGGTGGATTGACAATCCATAGTTTGTAGTCACCAAAGAGAGAAAAATAGACATCCAATTTTGAAAAGAATATTTGAACCATTGAATTATCATTAATAAATTTATTCTTGAGATTAATTTAATAGTAAATAAAAACACCATATTGCCTACTCAGATTTAAATAAAGTAATGTTATATTTTTCAAGTTTGTATTTTAAATGTAGTTTTCAGAAGTTGAACCAATTTAAAATGAGTTTTGTTAACATGTGTCCTTAGGGCATATGTATATGTTTAGTTTCTAAAAGTATAAATAAATAAGGGGTATAGTGTAAATTTTAGTATCTAGTGTGAAATTCAGTGTTTGTTTTCATTATTTATTTTTACTTTTAGAATCTTAACATATGTCCTAAAGGCACATGTTAACAAAACTCATTTAAAATCCTCCAATAAAAAATAAATGGATCCTCTAAAATAAGTGTTCGAAGCCATATTCGAGGAGAGCATTCTAACTCACCCTATTTTGATAACTTAGTGCTCACCCAATAACACATCCAACTCTTCAATAGACATGTATCTAATTTCAATAATTATATTAATAATGTACAAATAAAATATTTAAAATAGGACACGGCGAAATCCTAAATGAATAATAACATACCACAATGGGGTGATCAAAACAATGCTCTGATATCTGAAAGGATAATACTTAGGGCACAATCAAAGCTACAATCTTTTTTACACAACTTCCATTTTGTGTCTATCTCTCTCCTAGTGAACATTGTAGGGTCACTAGCACTGTGAGACCCATTAAGAGAAAGATAAACATAAAATAAATGTTGTACAAAAAAAATTGTGGCTTTAATTGGCCCCAAGTATTACTCTATTTGAAAAGCATAAACGTTACTGATTTGATCGCAAGAGGCAGTGTAAATCAAAAGGTCAGTGGGCACACGCGGCAGAAGCATATTCGTGACGACGTCGAAAATATTGACTTTACAGTTAGTGGGCCCACGATGTTGGACATGCACGTTGGAAGGTTTAATGATTTAACGATTAAAAGGATACTTATCGACTCATATCCAAACATTTGTTGCGTGGGCCCTCAAATTTTGAAACATAAAAAAAAAAAATTACGGCCCCACATTTGATTAGGAAATGGGTAGACCCATTAATTAGAAAGAGAGAGCCCATTATGTCACTCATGCGGCCTATTATAATATTATAATGGCATGGTTCATATTATAAATGGTTGTCACATCGGTTAACAAGAAGGGCTCCAAGTAATAAATACTAAAATAGCCGTTTTGGAGAAGTGGGATATCTGGAGTGCTCGTAACAAGTGGATTATGGAAGGGTTTTGGGTCGGGCCTGAAACTACCGCAGTTGCCTTTTTTTTTTTTTTTTTTTCTTTTTTTTATATTTGTTTTAGAATTTTTGCATGTTCGTGAGGTTCCTGAAAATCCAGGCCCCTCGGCAGTGGCGTTTGGAATCAATTGGGTTCCTCCACCGATTGGAATTCTCAAAATAAATGTTGATGGTGCAGTGTTTGCGGCTGAGAGGTCGGTGGGTTCTGGGCGTTGTCCTTCGGGACGATTGGGGATAGGTTTTGGTTGCTTTCACTTGTTTTGTCCTGAGTGTTTTCGATGTTAAAGTCGTGGAATGCATGGCGGTGCTCGAGCTTTAAAAGCAGTGATCTCTCTTGGCTTCCATAGTTTCATCATTGAGTCGGATGCTCTTGCGGTCGTCCAACCGTTAAAAACAACTGAGTTTGATAGGGCTGAGTATGGTCACATGCATCCTGGTGGATGTTCGAAAGTTGTTCTCCTTGCTCGAGATTCTGGGGGTTCGACATGTTCGTGGGCAGGCAAATGGAGTTGCTCATTTCCTTGCAAAGTTCGCTAAAAATGTCAAAAGTTATAAGTCATGGGTTGATTTGTTTCCTCCTGAATGTCACAGTTTCGTGACTGCTGATTGTATCTCTTCTTCTAATGAATAAAGTATCCTACTTGATTTGCATCAACAAAAAAAATAATAATAAAATAAAACCATTATACTACAGATATCACCATTCATCTTATATCTTTTATATATATATATATATATATATATAAGTCCATTCCAATGCAGAGGTTTGGTGATTGATGTCACACCCCGATTTTTGAACAACTAAATATTCAATCCAGAGCCTGTATCCGGACTAATATTCAATTACCAAAAATCACGAGAGCGACACCCTCTCATATGCTAACAGAAAATTTATTGAAAACAGTATTTAATACTCCTTAAATAAGGACATGTGATCTTGTGTTTAAAGAAAACTTTTTATTATTAAACATGTATTCTCAAACATCCATTTCATTGTAAAAGAAATAAAGTTCCATTATAAATATTTTATCACTTTTAAATTTAAAAAAAAAATCATTTTCATAAATAAAATGTCCACATACAGTGTTCTGCGGAAAAAAAAAAATATAAAAATAAAATCTATACATCCATTGGTCAGAGTAACTACAACGTTCCCAATACCCAATATACCATATTTATTACAATTATACATACTGGCCCACAATGCCAGAAAATAAAATACAATCAAGTACAACAAAAATAAGTACAACTCCAATAATAAACAACACAACGACCATCTCTTCACCCAAACAGAAGCTCCAACGAAAATCTCCAAAAACTAAACCTGCACAAATACATTCGACTACGTTTCATATAGAAACGCCCCCGAATGTATAACACACTCGGGTCAGTCACATGACTGGTATGAGTTAAACAAAACAACAAGTCTTAGGGATCCAATTTGAACCCGTAGACAACAAATTACACTACAATACTCTTGGGTCAAGACAGGTAGTTCCACACACATATCTGAACAATAGAGTAGTTTTCATTTATGTGGAGGCAAGTAGTTTCTTGCCCAAAATCCAAAGTTACTACGAGTTTCATACTTACCCATTACTTATGGTGAGCCAAACCTGTAATACGTTAGTGGGCCCACCATCCTGCAAATTGAATGATCATAAACCAAGCAAACAATTCTGTATACAAACCGTCCACATTCTAACTCAAACATCGCATTCATTTTTCCACGCTTATCAGTCTTATGAAATACTCCATTGTCATTATTTATTAGCCTTTAATTTATCTTTGTGTTCCCTAGGTTCACCACTTGGCCACCCTCCATGGTACACCCACACATATATCACATGTGTGCCCGGACATACTACTAACATCCACTCTGGTGCTAGTTTGGTTGGGGTATCAACCAAACTAGGTATACACACAGAAGGCCAGTCAATATGCCTAGACGTCTAACAAATAAGCCGGGCATAAGGCTTAGGCCAGCTTGATCACGAAGCCACTGGCAAAAAGGTACACTCAGCAAGTCGAGCTACCAAAAACAAAACATATCACACAACGGGGAGCGGTGAACACTAAGGAATTATGTTGCAATTATTGTTTATCGTTCGTATTATCCCAATAATTATAAATTTCACGTTTATTACATAGTTCCGTCTTATCATCCAATCACATCTCTAACTTTTAGATGTATTCCAATTTCTTACAATAAAGGGTTTTATCAATTAACCCATAACAATCTTCCCTCAAAATTTTCAATCAAATTACAAGATCCCCAAATATACTATTCAGCATATCAAATTTACTCTTTTTTTATCAAAATAATCACACAATAAGGTTAGTTATTTCAGGTACAATAATCTCAACCCAACATTCAATATTAGCATACATAAAGCACATAATAAGAAATCATATTCTCCAATTTGCACGTTGAACTATATTGAAAACTGCTACTGTAATCTTAAATTTCTGCCCAAACGGTGCAGAATCAAGAAAAACTTAAAACACGAAAAGTGTGCAGAATCACGTTTTACATAAGACACGCGGACAGAATGTTCAAATTCAAAGCCACCATTTTCTAATAATTTTTTGAAGTTTCTGCAACTGTATGAATTACACATAAAACGAATTTCACATCTATTTTCTAACAAATATGAATATTTCACCTATGGTTTTGATCAAACTAACGATTCACCTACCCCTTTCGAATACCCTAATGTCATGATCGCAAAGTCACACGAAGGGGAAATAAACTATCTAAATTACTTAAACAATAGCGTGTATCCATTACAAAGATTTAACCCTAACAATTTAAATTAAACATGTATTAATTTAGTTACTCCCGTATACACATATACCTACGTGTATATATATATATATATGAATACACAAAGTTTAACTCACCTAGTTCGATCCAAAATTGACAACCACGAATACTCCGCGATTCCCCACGTGACCACGAACCCGGAATCCTTCACCTTTCTCCTCCCTTTTCTTTCTCTTCTCTCTCTTTCTCTCTGTCTCTCTCAATTGCGGCTGTGTAAAGGAAAGGGATTCCTAACCCTATTATTTTATTATGTAAGTATACAAGATGCACACCTAACCTATTAGTATATTAACACACACACCCGTACATACTAACACACATACTCGCACACATCTACACACACACACATGTAAATCCCGTTTTTATTTTTACCCCTACATAAAAATACATCATATGACCCCAAAATGCATTGCAAAGTACTAAAATGAGTTACCCATTGGGTACCCATGACCCAGGTACTTAATTCTTATGTTGAATACATTGTTTAGAATATTTACGGGCCCTGTAAACACTATTAAATTATAAACACGTCAATTCTTTAAAATTTAAACTTACACAAATTTATCCCATCACTTAAGTTTTATAAAAATATTCACATCGTAATTTGTACTAAAAAAATTTAATACACATAGATATATAACCATAAACATAAATACACATAGCTAATTTATCACATATAAACATTCGGGTGGCCACATTAACATATAAAAATAAATATTTATATCTTAAAAATTACGGGATGTTACAATTGAACATCATCCCCTTCTCCCAAATCAAAAAATTAGAATAAAAAATAAAAAATAAATACATATATATATATATATATATATGTGAAAATTAAACCAAGTTGGTTTGAATATTATTTATTTATTATATATATATATATATATATATATATTTTTTTGCGGTAGTTTGAAATGGTCATGGCACCATTTGTTGCATGTGAAAGACCACTAGTAGTTTGTGTTCAATAACAAAGACACCTTTAATCCGATTATTGTGCAAGAGTATCTTAAAATTTGCTAGGTAGATTTCCCAGGCCAACCAACTGGTGGCCAACCGTATTGCTCCGGTCCCCCATCTTATTAAGTGGATGTTTCCCCCCTGCAGGTACATGGAAACTCAGTACGGATGTGGTGCCAAAGGCAACCCAAGCCGTGGTGGTATTGGTGGACTGGTTCGTTATGACCAAGGCAGCAGGATTATTGGTTACATCGGAAGCATTACTCTTTGCGACAGCCTTGAAGCTAAAATAAGGAGCATATGGAACGGTCTCAAACTCTTGACTGACAAGGATTGGTCGAATTTCATCATCGAGTCTGGCTCGGAGGTGGCGGTTAAGCTCATCCAAGACCCAGATCGCTCAGTCCACCGTCTCGCAGCTTTGATTGAGGACTGCAAGGCGATGATCTCTCGTGGAGTTGGAAGCATTTCACATGTCCACCGTGAAGGCAATACTTGTGCTGACTTCATGGCTAACTTAGGAGTTGCCCATAATTTCTCTTTTGTTGTTGTTGACACCCCTCCCACAGATCTCGTCCGATTTTTGCGACAACTGTGGGACGTGTTATTTGCGCTAGCTTTCTTTTCCTTTTCTTTCTTCTTCCCTAGTACCCAAAAAAAGAAAGAAAGAAAGAAAGACCACTAGTTCTAATCATCTCTCTTGGGGTTATCTTCCATGGATTTTTATTATGATAATTGTCCAATTATTATTGGATATTACTTTTCTCAATATTAGCCATGTGAACTCATATTATTTTTGGTAATATAATAACAGCACAAAGAATGTAACCGATCCTAAAAAATTATTTTGATGTAGACAGATCTAGATTGTTATTCTAAACTCTAATTTTATTTTATTTTTTTACTATCTAAGTCACTAACAATCCATTTAATTTGAGAGGAGTGAATAGAAAGAGAAGAGAAGAGAAAGGAGAATACTTTTTCTCCACTTCTCTCATTTTAGTAAGTTAAGTTGGAATAGAAGAGAAGGTTAATAAGAGCAACGGGAAGAGAAAAAAAATTAGTTTTATTTATCTCAAAATTGGAGAGATTAAGAAGAGAATATAGTCATAATAAAATATTTAGGTAAAAAGACTGTCTTCCCAAAAATTTTGTTTGTATTGTACTGTTAAAGTGTCATTATTTAGTAGAGGAGAAAAGAGTAAATTAGTAGTAAATACTTTATTTTCTCATGTCAGCGCCAACCAAACAAGAGAAATTGATATCTACTTTCTTTTTTCTTCCAACTATCCAAACATGGTGAAGAAAACTATACTTTTCTTCTCTTCTCTCCATTTTTCTCAATCCAACCAAAAATGTAAAGAGTATTAATTATTGAAATGGCAACTTCGGAATGCATTCTTACTAATTATAATTGCATATTCATCTTCATTAGAAACTTATTTTAAAGACATTCTAATATTTACGTGCTTCTGCATTTAAGTTGGAGATAATATTTTGCAGATGAAGATATAGGGGCGGAGGCAGGGGGGCAGAGGTGGGGGGCCACGGTCCCCCGAATATTTTTTAAAATTACACTTTTAGTATGTATAGTTTTGAAAATTTTCAATTTTTATTTAGATTGGTTCCCCCAAAAATAGTATGATTATTACATAACCCTAAAAAAAATATTGTTAAGGCTCAAAATAAGAATTTATATTTAGAATGTTCGCTTAATTGTAATCAAATCACCAAAAAATTGAAATAAAGTATGTTATATGTTATATTAGTCAAATTATAATCTAACACATTCTAAATATTTAAACCAATAATCTTTCTTCTCACTTAGTATTTGAACTCAACCTAACATATCTTACTATCATTGCTCTCTTCCGTCTCACGTTCCATTTAAACCCAACCCAACCCAAATTGTTTTACCATCATTAAATTTTACAAATCAACACTTAAATACCGAAAATAATGATACTCTACATGCAACGACGGATTTACAAATGGACCCAAAAAATTTCGTCTCATGGGCACTGCCCCCAAATCCCTGTGTAATTCTAAGCTATCTTCAACATGCCCCCCCCCCCCCCCCCCCCCCCCCCCCCCCCCCCCACACACACACACACACACAAAAAAACACCGTTATTCCTGGCTCCGCCACTGTGAAGATATGAGTTGGGAGTAGACGGATTTCCATGTTCCTCAACTTCTACATAAAATTAATCTCACTCTATAATATTTCTATCCCCTTCTATATCTCTTGTTAGTATAAGTGTGGTATGAAGTGTATTTTTACTAGTTCAACTAAATTATTGCTCTAAAATACATCAGTATTGTTACATATGGTTTGGGGAAAAAAAAGGTCTTTCATGCTAAAGTCTAAACGGAGCATAGGTGATCACCAACCCAAAATCCAAATAAGGCTTAGTTTGGCCCCATTTTTGTGTTTCTCCTTTTGTAAAGCACAATTTCATGTTAATTCATTTGGTAACTAGTTTATGAGCTTTGCAAAAATTGAACTTGGAGCTTTTTTGGGTGAAGCTTTTAAAAGCTCTAGAATGGAGCTTTTAAAAGCTCCATGTTGCTTTTTGGTTTTATGATGTCTTTTTGAAGAGTAGTGTGTCATTTGTATAAAATTATCAAACAACTCAATAAAATTTCATAAGCTCCTAACCAAACTAAGCCTAAAAATGGTGTGGACACGAGCTAGGGAACTTTTTGTCGGTATAATTTCAAAGATTCCAATGGAATGGGACTTCATGATGTGAACATAGAGGCAAGTTCACAAGCAAACTTTTATATGCCGCAAACGTGTGTCCAAATCACTTGCTGAGTCCTACTGGTTTCTTTTGAATTACTATTTAATTCAACGCTCGATATCCTTGGAGATCTTTAGAGAATGGACTTAACTATAAAACTTGTGGCACTTGTCATATTATTGAGATTTTTTTTTTTTTGGGAGCGTTTGGTGCATTTAAATGTGATCTCCAAACATGCATGCAAGCAGAAGTAGGTAAATGTCAAACACGTTGATAGCAATAGATGGACAAAAATCAACGCAAGAGGGGGATGTTATTTTCAGATTTTCTAATTGTTCCAACCTTACATATGTCACTATGTGCCACTTGTCGATGATTAGAGAAGAGAACCCGGCCGCCCCTTGTTGGATATAGAAATGGGCGAAGGAAAGGAAAATAGATGGAGTGCCTCTTCTTTCAAAGCTAGCAAATTTTAGTCAGTCCAAACAAGCTAGGTGGATTGATTGGCAGATGGAAGAATTATTTTTTGACAAAATAGCTAACTTTTCTCCACACTTCTCTTTCCTCGTACTCAACCAAGTTCAATAAAGGAAACACATCTCCTTCCCTTTGGCTTTGTTTGGTTTGTGAAACGTGGGAGAAAAGAAAAAGGGAATGGAAAACAATTTACCTTCCCCATGTTTAAAAAAACATTAAAGGTTCAATTTTAAAAAAAAAAAAATTTAAATAAACATTATTTTAACTTAATAAATAGACGAGGAAAGTGACTAATAATAATCAAAAATTTAATTTATTTCTTTTTTCCACTATTTTTCTTGACAACCAAATAACGGAAAACGTTTTCCTTTCTTTTCCCTCACTAAATTCATGAATCAAACATGAACCAAATAGAGCCTTAGAATCCCTTCACTACCCTCTAATTCTCCATCCACATTCCCCCATGCAAATCAGAGCATAATAGCAACTCTAGATTTAAGGTATAACGGGTCTTGAGTTTAGGTATTCGCGGAGGGAAATCATAAAAATATTCGGGAGTAGAGTCAGACATCAAAAGTTTAATTCAATGACGATTCTAGTTTAAACCCAGATTTCAACTCAATGAACGGCACACAGGTTAATATAGATCCATCTTTCTACATTTAACCCTTTTCATCTTCACTCTGATTCCACACAGGAACCCAAAATTTGTGGGTCTACTTAGCTTCAGGCAACTACTGCCATTCTAATGAACAATTCACTGAACAATCTGGACAAGGAAGCAAGTTGTGAGGTCCATTCGCACCAACTGTCAAGAACAGACACAAAAGCAAAATCTATACAAGGGTCTTACTATGAGCTACACCGCCACCACAACATGCGGTACCACTACCGTAGCATTTGGGATATACCAAATTTAGTAAGCACGTCATTATTGGTCGAAAAAGCTTAAATTCTCACTATGTCAAGCCACCCAACATAAATTTAGCACATAAATTTTCCTCCTTGAACAGATAAGTATAAAAAGAGTAGAATTAATTTTTTTTTTTTTTTTTTTTTTTTTTTTTTGTGTGGTCCTTTTCACTTTGCAAGGCATATGTATATTGGATTGAAAATGAAAGCAGCAATGATTAAAAAAACAGTTCTAAAAATCCAACAGTTACACCAAAACCCACCTTTTGTAGGGATTAGCCTATTAGGGATGGCCTTTTTGGTCATATCACAAAGAGTATTATGTCTACCCATAGGAATTTGAAATTTGCAATTCAGCAACATTCTGGTCAGAAGTATCAGTAAAATTTCATGCCCTGGGAGGGCAAGAAAAATTATCTCATTGACCACTACATCCGTGTGACGCCCACTATAATTTTAGTATTTCGTGAATCCCACATGACGTGGGTCCAATGGGCCAATGGCAATGAAAAAATCACAATGACTATCACAAAGTGTGACGGTCATATGGGAAAACTGGTCGAGAGGGGATCCAAAAACGAACATTTACCAACTACTACTTGATGGTAATGTAGCGATTTGTGCCATGTTTAGCCCAATAGTTCTTGAGATCTAGAGGCATCGACAAATCACAGCCATCTGACGCTACCCGACTAAGCAACCTGGTAAAAACACTTCCACTCATCTTCCGGCCACCCATACGTGCATAGCGCTTGTTCGGCATCTGTGGGAGCGGATACACTGACAGGGTGGTCGTGCAACAAGATGACTGCCATCCCCCGTCGCCCCATTTGTAGCACTGCCTGGGTACTCCAGTGCACGAACAAACCGGAATCGGCATCGCAGACTGGTCAAAATTGACCTGGTTCATGAACCCAAGTTCCTGAGCATCCCACTCGGCTTTTGACCCGTCAGTCGTGGCATGCCTATTCAAATCCTCACCCACTACTTTCTTTCTCTTCCTTGGTGATTTTGATGTCTTAGATGAAACAGCCGTGTTCTCCTTTGTTTGTTTAGCCTGGCGTGACTTAACAGCTTCGGATGTAAGGGCTGATACAGGAAACGCATCGGCAATTTGTACATCCCTCGCGTTATAATCCACGTCAGCAACATTGGCATGATGGTTCGTGGGGTATTGATGATGTGTTCGCTTAGTTACACGTTGAATTCCGCTACCCAATGTCCCGTTCATGGCATTTTCCTGGAATTGAAGGGCAGCGATGGCATTGTCACGTTCCCTTAGAGCATTATCCCGCTCAGCTATTGCCGTATCTCTCTGCTGAATTGCTGCATCTCTCTCATCCAGTGCTGCCTTCTTTTCAGATAGTGCTCTATTCCGTTCTTCAATTGCGGCGTCCCTCTCAGCAAAGATGTTCATGATCTTCTTATTCATGAGGAAGGCATTTTGATCCTTCATCTGATACTGGGGCATCATATTCCACTGCAAGAATATAAGGAAATGGAAGCAGACAATTAGTCATTTGTAGAATTGCGTACAGGAGTCAGAATAAAAAAGAAGCAAGATTGAACTCTTTTTTTTTTTTTCCCGTCCATGGGAATTTTATGCCTTCAATTACCGGAGTGTAGTGGACCCCTTTGTAGTAATCCAACCTGTGTCTCCCATTTTCATGTTCTCCGCCATCGTCCATATTACAACCACGTAATAGCCAGAGATTAATTACAAGCTGCCGTTCAAGCAAAATTCAGGAAATCTATCATCAACTTCATGTAAGAGGATTCCCCTGTAAAAGGAATACAAGAAGTTGGATTTTAAGTCAGAACAGGGGATGGAGCAAAAGACTTATCATTATTTCTGCGGGACGAAAGCATCATAAGCTATGTTCCAATTCTACTGAGCAGCAGAAACCGTCAATACTAAACCAAAAACCTCCAGATATATAACGACAAATCAATCCGTTCATAGCATAATGACAATGTGCTTCCAACATCCATCTGTAATGAAGAGAAGCACAAACTTTTTTTGAAGAAAAAAGTTTCCAGCTAAGAAGGTGTGCAGCTTTAGTTATGCCAGAGAAGATTTTAGACCTTACAACAGCTACTCCAATAGGCAATTGCAGATAATAGGCAGATTGCAATTTTTTCTTGAAAGCATTTTTGCTCACCCCTCTTTTGCTCACTCAGGCTTCCACTGGCTGACATGTGTTCCATTTTATTTCCATTTTGCCACTGCATTATCACCATAATTACTGAAATTGGACACATGTCAGCCAGTGGAGGCCAGGATGAGCAAAGGGTGAGCAAAAATGCTCTCTTTTTCTTGCTCCGACAACCAAAAAGACTACTGATGCATCAAATTAAAAACTCCCAATGTCACTTTATATGTCGGATTCGAAACAAAACACACACACACACACACATGAGATCATAATACCAAATTACCAACCCATCATACATCTATTAGAATATAAATATTAGTATTAAGGGCATTTCTGTAATTCTTGTAATTATATGATTGATATACATATAAGTGTGGGCTAACCTAATTAGGTTAAGCCTTCTCTTTCTCTCTATTCTCTCTTTGAACATGGTATCAGAGCCACCCGAATAGGCTCCTTTGTGCCGCACAACACCACCACCACCATCACAGACGCAGCACTGTTCACGCAGCACTATTCATGCAGTTATTGTTCACACGACACTGTTCATGCAGTTATTATTCATCGAGCACTGTTCATGATCTGATTTTTTCACTTTCTTGAATTCCAACCGTCCAAGGGATTATATTCACATACATCGGAACTCGATTAGGCAATTTTGATTGGTGGTTTCTTCGTTCGTGTTGTCTCGGTCCCTTTATGGACCTTATTGGTTAGTTCCGTTTGAGTTTATTGGTGTTGATGTTGCTTCTTGTTCGTTGTTAGTATTTTTCCTTTGTTATTGGGTATAAGACTCCTACTGTTTTTGGTTGATATGGCTGACAAGAAAGATTCTATTTCTTCATCCGATGTTGTGAGTATGCAAATTATCACTACTAAGTTGAATGGGTCCAATTACATGTGGGCTCAAGCCATGAAAGTCGCCTTAGGGGCTAGAAAGAAGTTGAAATATATTGAGTCTGTTGCTCCTGCTAAGGATAGTTAGGATTATGAAGATTGGGTGTCTAAGAATTATGTGGTTATGTCCTGATTGTGGAATAGTATGGAACCTACTGTGTGTTCGAGTGTCATGTTCTTGTCCTCAGCCAAAGAGATTTGGGAGTCTGTTCATGAGACGTTTTCCATGGAAAAGAATGTTTCTCGCGTTTATGAGGTATATCAAAATTTGTTTCTGCTTCAACAGGGTGATAAGCTGGTTAGTGAATACTATAGTACATTTAAGGGACTCATGGATGAGTTGAATCAGTATCATCCTATCACTAATGATGTTGACGTTATCAAGAAGCAACGAGAGGAATTTTATGTCTCCAAGTTCTTATCTGGGTTACATTCGAATCTTCAGCCTGCTAAGTCACAGATTTTGGCCGGTGATGGTAGTATTCCATCCTTGAGCAATGTGTATTTTCGTGTGCTCTGCGTTACTACAGAGTCTTCCTCCTCCGCCTCTTCTGAGTCTGTTGGGAAAGAAAATTTTGCAATTGTTACACATACGGGATATAGAGGGGTCTTTTGTGGTCGTGGCAATTTTCCTGGTAATAATCGCGGTCGCGGTGGTCGTGGCTTTAGCAATTCCCCTCCTATGTTTAATGGTAATCGAGGACGAGGAGGTCCTCCGGGACGTGGTCGTGGTTTTGGTCGAGGCCGTGGTTCTCTTTATTGCACACACGGCGGGGTGACAATCATACTGTGGATAGGTGTTATGATCTCTATGGTAAGCCGTGGGAGACCTCACCTAATCCAGCCCTGTACTCTTTTGACAGTGCTTATGGATCTCAACAGGAAATTAGTACTCCTACTCCACCTGCCGTAGCATCTTCAAATGAGTCTATCACTCTCTCTTGAGAGGAATACAATATTACAATGCCTTAATCCAACAACAGCAACAACAATCCTTGTCTAGTACTGCTGGTTTTGCACAGTCAGGTAATATTTGCGTGTTTTTCTTCATCTGCTCCTTCACCATTGGTCATCGACTCAGGGGTTTCGGCACATATAACCGGTAAGTCCAATGTATTTACACAATTGCTTAGTCCACCCACATAGCCTTCTGTTGTTTTAGCTGATGGACGATCTTGTCCTATTATTGGTCATGGTCCTGTTTCTCCCACCTCATCTCTTTCATTGTCATCTATAAATTATATTCCTCAATTCCCTTTAGTCTCCTATCGGTTAGTCAACTTACTAAATCTTTAAATTGTTATGTAACATTTTATCCCTCTCATTGTGTTTTTCAGGACCTCAACTTGAAGAAGATGATTGGTGGAAGTCGTGAGCATGATGGTCTTTATTACCTGGAACAACATTCAACAGCGAATAAATCGACGGCTTTACATACAAGTGTTTCACCACATCAATGGCACTGTCGTCTGGGTCATCCTTCACTACAGTCCTTGAAGTTGGTTTTTCAGTCCTTTAAGTCTATGTCTAGTTTAGAGTGTGAGGCTTGCCAGTTAGGTAAGCATCATAGGGTGTCTTTTCCTTTACGTAAAAATAATCGTCGGGCCACTCCTTTTGAGTTGGTTCATTCCGACGTTTGGGGTCCGTCTAGACATAAGATTCTGTTAGGTTTTTCTTATTTTGTGTCTTTTGTGGATGATTGTTCCAGGATGACATGGTTATTTTTAATGAAAAAACGCTCAGATATTTCTTCTATTTTTCAATTATTTCATAAAGAGATTATGACTCAGTTTGGTTGCACTATTCGTATTTTACAATCCAATAATGCTTTGGAATATGTTAAAAGGACCTCTTCAGTCCTATTGTGATTCTCAGTGGATAATTCATCAATCCTCTTTTGGTTATACTCCACAACAGAATGGTGTACCTGAACGAAAAAATAGACACCTTCTTGAGGTTGCCCGAACAATTATGTTGCACATGCATGTTCCTAAACAATTTTGGGGGGATGCTGTACTCACTGCCTGTTATCTTATTAATCGCATGCCTTCATCTGTTCTTAGTGGTGGCATTTCTCATTTTGTTCTCTATCCAGATAGATCATTGTTTGCCTTACCACCACGTGTGTTTGGTTGTGTTGCATTTGTTCATGTTCTTACTCCTGGTCATGATAAATTGGATCCTCGGGCCACCAAATGTATATTTATGGGATATTCATACACTCAAAAAGGTTATAAATGCTGGAACCCTCAGAGTCGTCGTTATGTGGTTACTGCAGATGTCACCTTCTTTGAAGGTACACCATTTTTTTCGTCCTCCGGTGCTTCCTTAGATGTTGATGTTCTTGCTCCATCGTCCACTATTCCCTTACACATTCCTCCTCTTTCTAGTTCTCCTCCCTTGCAGGTGTATCGTCGTCGTGACAAGCCATCCAGTATTCATGACCCGCCAGCTCCACCTCCATTTTCATCCACTTCGGCTGAGGTTCCCCAATCTCATGATCTATCCCTTGCTCTTCGAAAAGGTACTCGTTCTTGCACTCACCATCCTATTGATCAGGTTGTTTCATATTCTCATTTATCGTCTCCACTTCGCTCCTTTGTTAGTGCTTTATCTTCAGTCTCTGTTCCTCAGTCTCATACTCATGCATTGGTTTCTCCGGGTTGGAAGAGTGCTATGGATGATGAGATGTTGGTGTTGTCCAAAAATGGTACGTGGGAGTTAACTGATCTTCCTTCTGGGAAACATGTTGTAGGTTGTCGTTGGGTTTATGTGGTTAAGTATTATCCGGATGGTACTGTCGAACGGTTGAAAACTCGTTTGGTGGCTAAAGGGTACACTCAGACCTTTGGTGTGGATTACTTTGAAACCTTTTCCCCTGTAGCTCGTCTCAATTATGTTCGCATTTTATTGTTTGTTGCCATTACTCAGGGATGGCCTCTATATCAACTTGACATAAAGAATGTCTTTCTTCATGGTGACCTACAGGAGGAAGTGTATATGGAGCAACCTCCTGGGTATGTTGCTCAGGGGGAGTCACATAAAGTGTGTAGGTTGAAGATAGCCATTTATGGCCTTAAACAGTCTCCAAGGGCCTGGTTTGACAAGTTTAGCCTAGTAGCTAGTAGCTAGTTCATATGGGTTGAAAAGAACTAGTTCTGATCATTCAGTTGTTGTGAGACACTGTGAGAAAGGTACGATAGTTCTAGCAGTTTATGTGGATGATATAGTGATAACTGGCAGTGACAATGAAGGTATACAATTATTGAAGTCTCATTTAAGTAAGCATTTTCATATGAAGGATTTGGGGCTACTACATTATTTTTTGGGTATTGAGGTAGCAAAGTCTAAGGAAGGAATTTTCTTATCCCAAAGAAAGTATGTCCTTGACCTTCTAGATGAAACAGGATTGATGGGTTCAAAACCTGTCGACACTCCGATGGACTCAAATATTAAGTTTAGTAAAGATGATGGAGAGACTTCAATGATGCTGGAAGGTATAGAAGACTTGTGGGTAAGTTGATTGATTTAACCGTAACTCGACCTGATATCACCTTTACTGTTGGAGTTGTTAGTCAGTTTATGCAAAGTCCCAAGTTATCACATTGGGAGGCAGTGTGTCGTATATTGAGGTATTTGAAAGGTGCTCCTGGTAAAGGCTTAGTGTTGAAGCCTTCAGATAATTTGGAGATAGCTGGTTTCTCAGATGCCAATTGGGCAGGAGACAGTCTTGATAGACGTTCAGTATCAGGGTTTTGTGTGTTCGTTGGTGGAAATCTTGTCAGTTGGAAGAGCAAAAAGCAAAATGTAGTTGCAAGATCAAGTGCAGAGGCTGAGTATAGAGCTATGGCTCATACTGCGTATGAGTTGTTATGGGTGAAGACTATTCTGCAAGAGATGAGATTTCCAAGTAGTAAACCTATGAAGATGTGTTGTGATAATCAAGCAGCTACGTACATTGCGAGTAATCCAGTGTTTCATGAGAGGACCAACATATTGAAGTTGATTGTCATTTTATCAGAGATATGGTTATGAGAAGGGAAATTGTTACTTCTTTTGTTAGATCTAGTGAGCAACTAGGAGATATTCTTACCAAGGCACTAAATAGAGGACCGTTCTATGATCTTTGTAACAAGCTGGGCATGATAGATATCTATGCTCCAGCTTGAGGGAGAGTGTTAGAATATAAATATTAGTATTAAGGGTATTTCTGTAATTTTTGTGATGATATGATTGATATATATATATATATATATAAGTGTGGGCTAACCTAATTAGGTTAAGCCTTCTCTTTCTCTCTATTCTCTCTTTGAACAACGTCCATTTGCACAAAACCAACCTATATCAGACCTGAATTGGCACACTCCAATTTACAAAGCCTGCACAAACCATACAACTTGAGAACAATTTTATGTCACCGTCCATATTTCTAGTTGTGACATCATTGAAGCTCATGACAGTTCAAGTAGTATCAATGTGAGAATAATATTTACATAATTGAAAATGAGAATCTTTCCCCCAACTATAGCTCACAACACATGCAATAAGCACATAGCTCCGCACCAATAAATTCTGTGTCAAAAACAAGTCACTTGAGCGGAAATTGAGAAACTCCAACAAGAAGGGAAATTACAATGGTTACCTCAATTTACAATCACATCATACCCCCGAGTGTGAGTAGATTATGACTTGAGACAATCTATGTTTGAGCAAAGCAATTATCTAACTAAATGAGAAGTAGTTCTAGAGAAAAATATATGAGATGGGTAGAAAAATAAACTCAAAGCATTTTGGTCATCATAGAAGAGAGAATGATCATTTACGTTAACAAAATTCTGAAAGAGCCAAATATTAATCACCACACACAAAATGGTGGAGCAATTAGTGGGCTTCGCTGGCTATAGCCCCCCTAATTTCTGAGAAAAAATTGCCTACATGTAATATTTTAGCTTAATTGTAGTTTAGCCCACCCTAATATTTGACAAAATGCCTTATCCTTCCTACTTCTCTTTTAAACCCAACCCAATATTGTTCAATCCAAACAAATCACATTATGTTAGTTCAAAGGTAATCTAGCCCACCCCAATTATTTGGCCCAACTCCTTTCCTTAGTTCAACACTTCAACCCCTCAATTTTTTTTCAAAAAAAGCATGCATAGTATATTGGCCAATTGTAAATCAACCCACCTAAAATATTTATCCCATCAATATTCCTTAGTACTTATCAATAGGCTAACCGAAATTGCTTTATCGTCACTCAAACTTTACAAATTACGAAAAGCGATCAACCCTTATTATGGAATTAAAAAAAAAGAAAAAAAAAAAAAGAAGAAGAAGATGATATTAAGAAAATTCAACCTAAAAATAGGGATAAATAGGTTCAAAAAAAAATTGCCTCAGGAGCACGACCGAACGCCCGTATGTGTTCATCATTGTATACAAGTCCATCCAGTCCCAGCCCCCCAAATAAAATTCCGGCTCTGCCCTTGCATACACAATAATGTAAACCTATGTTGGATGAACAAGCCAATGCAGAAAGGGCGCAAAGACATGACCAATTAAATAAGAAACAATGAAACTATAAGCACAGGTGAATAGATATCACGCACACCCCTTTCCTTCTTTCATGGATGAACCCTCTAGTTTTTCTGAATTATTCACACTTCATGATAGCCAAATTATCGACGTTATATTGCAACACACATCATCTATAATTTTATCTTTACAGTTGTAGTTTTACAACTTACATATATCACATATGCACACATACACACATAGCTGCATTTTCACAAGTTTGACCCAAGTGGGCATGTGTGCAAACAAAACTCCATTCGGTACCTACGCATGCCCAGGGAGTAGGGGTGAAAGAAAACCGAACCAAACTGACACACCGAGCCGAACCGATCGGTTCAGTCCGATTGGTTTTCATTTAGTTTGCATAGTGTAAAACCGAAACCGAACAGAAATGTTACACACCCCGAACCGAACCGAACCGAAATCAAAACCGATCAGTTTTGCCAAAAATACACCGAACCGAACCGAACCGAACCGAACCGTTTACACCCTTAACAGGGAGTGAGGAAGAAATGTCCATACAAGTCTAATCCAAATCCAAACAGCTTCTCTACAGAAGTATTCATGCTACTTAGCAACTGCAAAATAATACATCCCTATGGTAAGCACATAATTCATTTCATCAAAATTCATAGAATCGCAACTTCTCATCCTTTAGCTTTCCTCTCTTTAATGCTTTTGGAATCAACCACTAGATGTACAATAAAATACATGATGGACCCATATCCATAGTAGAGTAATGGAATTGGATATGATATGTACTATGCTTTAAGATATGTCAGAACAAAAAACTTTAGACAAGGGGTAAATAGAACATTAGACAAAAATGAGTCAAAAGAAAAGGTGCATTCGAGTTACTAGAATTGAAAGATAAAAGAAGTAAGCCATTACAGAATACAAGATAATTTAAAGCTGGTTTGGCCATTTCTTAACAAAATTTTGTATCTTGATTATTTAAGTAACGATTGTAAACGTTTCAAAATAACCCAAGCTTCTGTTATAGTCTCCATACGGGTGTTGGAAATGACAATGTATTGAACTACATTCGGATGTTCTACCCGTGTCGGGTAATCTTACGACGTAGCACCCTGTGTCAATATGGTGAAAACCAAGATTAACATCCTTTACTTCTCAAGATGAGCACTAGAAGCAGCATCTTTATGAAGATAATAGGTTCCACACAACAAGCCATATAGTTTAAAAAGTGTCAAATAAACATTGCATATAGAATTGACATATATGACCCGTAATAGAACCCTTACCTCTATTTTGTAGTCATCCTTTTGCATAATTGAGGGCAATGTATTAATCAAGTATGTACACCAATTGTTATGTTCATGCATTTTTTCATCTGAGTTGTCCAAATTCTTTACTTTAATGTCAAGTCAACCTCAAAACATCTCAAACCAAATACTCCATCCAATAACAATTCCCCTTTCGTCGCAATAGCACAATTACACTTAAAATTGCTCTCTCTCTCTCTCTCTCTCTCTCTCTCTCTCTCTCTCTCTCTCTGTGTGTGTGTGTGTGTGTGTGTGTGTGTGTGTGTGTGTCTAAACCCAGTCCTAGACATACTTTCAATGAAATCTTGTCTAAATACTCAGACTAGATGCGGTTCACCAATAAAAACTACATATAAAGTAGAAATAAGACATTCCTATGCAGTAAGCTAATGAAAATGCAGGAAATTTTTTTTTGAAGCACAGACTCTTCTAAAAGGTCGAAGCACCTGCACTCCATGCGCACCCATGTTCGCACACGTTTTTAAAAAAAAAAAAAAAAATAGGGACTCTTAACATAATTTTAGAAAATTTCGAGTGAATTTAAGAATGTTGGGAGTTGGATTACACTTCAAAATGCTAGTATTGCTTATATATACTTGTTACTAGTCTTAATTGCATAAAAGAAATAAAGACAAAGTACTTGAAAGTAGATTTTTAATCATTTATAATAAGCACCCCCCGCACGCACACGCCCCACCCTTGGTTTTTTTTTTTTTTTTAAATGACGAATCTCCCGTCCCCGCAGCTACACCGGTGGTTCCTTCCAAGGATTTTGTGAAAACCAAAAACTAGTTGGCCATCTCAATGCAGCACGTATAACATCCTTTTTCCAGTTACAGAAAATCAGACCGAACATTTTATTTAAATAACGGATGAACTTACTAGGGCACAACTTCCGCTTAATTCAGTAGATTCTTAAATTTTGTAAACCAGATAATGAAGATGTAACATAGAACAACACCGATTATGTCAACCAAGTTTAAAGGTTGACAAAAAAAAAAAAAAGACAGGCTGATTCAGAAAAAGCAAAACAAAAGGGAAGAGAAAACGTGAAGTAAAAAAAATTCCCCTGGTCTATTTCTTCTTGCTTAAATAATTCAATCATAACAGCAAATAAAGTGAATCATAAATTTACAATTTTTAATCAATTTTCATTCAATTTTTTCTCAATTTTGTCCTTACAAAGAGAAGCAAATTTGTTAGTGTTTCTTTTCTTTCCTCTCACTAAATCCATGGTTAGCATGAATCCGAGGGAGCTTAATCTCACTTATTTCGACTATTGACGAAGCTAGGGTTTCAAGCAAGTTCAAAAAACAAGGGGGGGTTGGGCTACGAACGTATTAAATGTTGTAATACTGATGTTTTAGCGCATAGAAGATATGTATGTAACAACTGCGAAGAATCTAGAGAGAGAGAGAGAGAGAGAGAGAGAGAGAGAGAGAGGTGATTTGTTAAGATGAACAGAGAAACTCACAGACGAATATGCCGATGAGAATCGCCGAGAATATTTTGGAATTAACAGTTCAACTGTCGGAGAGAAAGAGAGAGAGATTTGCTTTTCTCTTCATTTTCTTTGTCAGGTCATTGTAGGGATAAATTTTTAGGCATGCGTCTATGCACATGATTTTAAATGGGTCCATAACTCTCTTTTTTTTTTTTTTTTTATTGAGTCTTTCAACTTTAAAAATTTATTTAATCGGATTCAAATCTGAGACTGTTAACTTAAATTATTAGAAATTGTCACATACGTTGCGCGTAATGCTTATCTGTCACATGTTAAGTTAAGACAAGCACGGAAGATTATGAATGACTAAAAAATTATGCGATTTTGGGTATGATTAAATGCGATTTTGAATCTAGTCGAATGTGTTTTCGAATTTGATTGAACGCGATTTCGAATCTGATTGAATGCGATTTTTTGCACTATTCACAATCTCTCGTGTTTGCCTTAATCTAACATATGACATGTAAGCATTACGCGCAACGTACGTGACAAATTCTAATAATTTAAGCAAACAGTGTCAAAATTTGGGTATGATTAAATGAATTTTTGAAGTTCAAAGACCCAATTGAAAAAAAAAAATATTTATGGAGCCAATTGAAAACAAGTGTAGAGTTTAATGAACTAAAGTGTAATTTGCCCGTTTTTGGATCCCAAACCTATTAGTGGGACCATTGTGTATAAGAGTGGGTTCATCCAAAAATCCATTTCTATTTATTAGAAAGCAAAGTTTTAAAAATCAGACCGGACCTGCCGGTCGAATTGGTTGAACCGTCAACCGGGACCGTGAACGGGCCGTTTTGAACCCGGAATCGGGAATAATGGTTGAACCATTTGAATTTTGAAAAATCGGTAGAATTGACAGTTGAATCGGTAAAATCGGTAGTTGAACCAGGAACCAGTCCTTTTTTTTTGTATATTTTTTTGTTTTTTTTTTTTTACATATTTTTTATATTTTTAATTATCATTAGTATTTATGACGTCTTGATCCAACCGTCCAGACCTGCTGGTTGAACAGGTCAACCCGTGAACCGGTCCTTTCCGGTACAAGGACCGGTTCAATTTTAAAAACATTGTTAGAAAGTACTACGTAAGCGTGCCACATAGTACATTCTACTTCGTTGGTGTCTTGTTTATATATGAATATCTTCCATTTTTTTTCACTCCAAAATACATATATATATATATATATATATATCTTCAACTTTCTAAGAGTATCTCCAATACTAAATGCTATATTTTCCCATCAAACTCTATATTTTGACATTGTTTACAGTTCTAAAATGTTAGCGTATGTGCTTCAATAGTACATGCCAAATGAAATGTTATTCCTTTCTTATAAATTTAGGCGAAAGTCCCTAAAAATAATAGTCTAAAGTTTAAAGTTCAATTTTAATTCTTAGTTTGTTAAAAGCTTCTCGAAGTTTGAGTTAAGTAAATTTCACTTAATATTCATGTACGGGTTCAGTTAAATTTCACTTAATATTCATGTATGCTAAGTAAAATTTTACTTAATATTTTTGTATGGAAGATCTTTCCCTAAACAAGAATCTCAAATGTTCTGAACACTAAAAAATCTTCTCATAATGTCTTTTTCAGAAATTGTCCATTTATTTCTTTGTATTGGACAAAGTTAAGATATTTACCTTATTGGCATGCCAAATTATAGCATGGTCATCCAAAAACACATATCTAATTAATGGTGTGTCAAAGGTCATGCCAAATTATAGCTAGGGGTGTATAAAAAAAAAACAACTAAACCGATCTGACCGATCGAACCGGTTGGTTTTGGTCATTCCTTTCACTAAATCGGTTGGCTTCGGTTTTATTTTTTTGAATATTTGATTTTCGGTTTACCTATATTTTATATTATAACCGACTGAAATAATATATACTACAGAAATATAGTGGTAAGTCCTATTTTACCTAACTATTTTGGAATAGGTCCATTATTATATCTTCATATCAATAGGTCCTGTTATGGTGAATGTCTTTGGAATTGGTCCAAAATCTCCCAAAGTATTTTTTTTGCTGACCATTCTACCCCTAAACATGTATACATGCTTTTATATATATATATATATATACATATTTAATGTGTATATTTATTAAATAAAAACAAAATCCCAAGATTTTAGGACTTTATATTAGGAATCTGTTACATCATTTCAAATGACATTGTGTCTCTTCTTCTACCAATAAATATCAGATTTATCATATAAGAAATTTTAGAATACAATATATAATTACATCCGAAATACATTTGTGAACTAACATTACTTAGGCTACTCAGAAATCTGAAAGGCAGTATGAACACAAATGATGAGTGAACTAACATTAATAGTGTCAAATTTCACACTACACCAGAGTAAAAGAGAAAAATTCACACTAGATATTTGAGAGTTTGCAATATAATTTGACAGTGAAAAAATTCACATTGTTGAATAAATGGACAATGCTGGAAGATGATGCATGTTGTATTGATAGTGTCGAATTTCACACTGCATCTGAGTAAAAGAGAAACATTATGTATATTGTAGTGTGAAATTTACAGAGTGTCATGGTCCATGGACAATGCTATGTGGCTAAGTGTAATTCACATGATATATATCACATTTATCATATGAGAAATTTTAAAGTACAATATATATTCTTATTTATCGTCCAAGTGCAGATATGTGTGTGTGTGTTTTGCCGTAACATTAAAGACGGTAACAAGAGCAGTGTTCTTCGAGAATCTAGGACCTTGCGGTTGTGTTCAAAAATTCGTGGACTAAATTAGCCAGCCAATGATCTACATCACATTCTGCATTGCTTTCCCTTTGCTGGGGACTTTGTGTTTGGTTACGTCTTTGAAGTGCGGGCTGCATGGAGATGGGTATTATAAAAAAAAATTTGTACACCTTCCTGAGACTTCCCCTTTGACCGAGGCAGAAATTTAATTTTCCTAATAACTTCTAACCTCTCGCTTTAATTCTCTCTCTCTCTCTCTCTCTCTCTCTCTCTCAATCCTAGCAACCACCACCATCTATAAACTTAGCCACCGCCACAACCACCACCACTAGATCTAAGGGTTCTAACCCTAGCCGCCTCTCACAACCGAACATCGGCACACCGTTGATCTCCTCTTTGCCCTACCACCGACCATCAAGAAAGGGACAACGATCCAACCTTTCAGCCTTTTTCTTCCTATCTCGAAGCATTTCTTGCTTCTGCTATGGAGTCCATTATATCAATCGGTCGAACTTGAAGCTTATATGTCGATGAGGATTGAAGAATCATGATGAAACCGAATCTATCTCGAAGTTTCTAAGTCGATGAAGATTGAAGAATAATGATGGAGTTGGAGGGTTTTATTTGACTCTGTGAGTAACTTTATGTCATACACAGGATCCGCTTTCAAAATAATTAAAAATAGGGTAAATATCATTGACCTCCCTTGAGGTATTACATAATATCAACGATCTCCCCTGGGTTTTGAAAAATATCAATGACCCCCTCTCAGTTACATTTGACTGACTATGGTAACAGAATAGGCCAAGTTACCCTTTTACCCTTTTATTAAAAAAAAAAAGCCAAAACAAACTACACCACCATTCAGAAATCCACTTTAATTTCAGATCTAACATCGAGAGAAACTTCTCTCATACTCTCATTAGCGTACGTGAAAGTGAGTAAACATGCCATGTATGTAAAAGAAGGATAAGATCAGGAACATGAAGGAATTAATTCTTAATTGGAAAATTTATATCTTTGTGTAATGGGCAGATTGGAGTTGATACAATTTGAGGCCCACTTCAACTATGGTTGATACAAAATCAACCCATGTATCAATCTCATCAATGGCAATACGAATTGGGGATCTCTGCAAAAAAAAAAAAATGATGCCTCTTTTCCAAAGCCGACCCCCATCCGAACTCAACTCTCTCTCTCTCTCTCTCTCTCTCTCTCCCCCCCCCCCCCCCCCCCCCCCCTAGAAAGAGAAAGTGGTTTTTTTTTTCTTTTCTTTTTAAACTTTTTTTATCAAATAAACAGACAAAATATGTTGCATAAGCATATTGATATAGACGTGTATGAATAAACAAACTAGAGATCTTAGCCAAAAATAAATAAAATTAGAAAGGTTAAATATTTGCGATCAATTTATATTGATGGCATTTATAGATTTTCTTCTAATCGAGGGTATCTTTTGTGCATTTACTTCTCATGACACGATTGTGAGGGTACGTAGGTTTGTGTAATTGTGTGTGTGTGTGTATATCTGTGCGTGTGTGTATACATTTGTGCATGTGTGTGTCATTGCGTTATGTCTCTGCCTATGGGATTTTATGTACATGTGTATCTCTGGGTGTGTGTGTAACAGTGTTGATAGGAGGAGAACAAGAGTGTGTGTAACATTTATTTGAGAGAGATTTTAGTTCAAGCTTATTACCTACGTTTTTGGAGGGAAGGTCTGGAGAGAGAGAGATGGATTGGAGATTTAGGGCTTTTGGAGAGATACAAACCACTATGTAAACATTGACTAGGGGTATTTGAGTCATGTTGGTGTAATTTTTTATGATGTCAGCATATTTCGTTCGACGCCGTTAAGTGCAGTTAACAGAAGGGTGCCCACTGATACTAGGTTATAAAAATAAGGGAGGTCATTGATATATTTTAAAATCGAGGGAAGGTCGTTGATATTATGTAATACCTCAAGGGAGGTCATTAATGATACTTACTCTTGAAAATAAATGCTAATGAATTTCCATTAAAAATAATATAGTTATACTTGTAAGGAAATTACAAGAACTCCTTTGACATAATAAAGACTCAAAAGCCCACCCCCATGGTACTCTATGTGGCACTTCAACTGACTTTATTCTATTTCTTCTATTTCCTCTACTACTGGTGCTATCGACATTTACCAAAAACACACGAGGAAGTATACAATATGACAAAAATAAATAACTCAAAAGTATAACGAATGCACAATTTGATAGGTTTAAAAATACACTTATTCCACAATCAACCGCTTACCCCCAAGAGCATCATGTCAGGTTCCTCTTGGTAACATAGGAAGAACCACCTCTTCACCTCCCTTTAGTAACCCACATCAGACCCCTCTCAGAACTATTGGGTATTAGCAGGTGCTCTTTGTGCTCCTTACCCATGTACCTATCAGTTCTATAGCATTTAGCAAAAAAAATAATATCTTAACAATATTTAACAAAAAATACATGGATTCTAATAAAAGGACAACAAAATTCAAAAAGAGTACAAATAGGGATTGCAAGGAAAATACTCAAAAGATTTAAGAGCATTATAAATATTCTCAAACATGGCATTAGTCGCCTTTTAGCAAGCAACTTAATCCCCCATAAGTTGTGGCCAAACGTGGCCTTAGCTGAGAACCAAATTGTAGTATAAATGACGTATTCAATCCGTGAGTCAATGAAAGGGCCCCACCCCTATACATAACTCGGATATAGCCTGCTAATGGGTTCAAGACTTCAAGTCTTTATACCAATTATAATTCCTACATGAGTCGTGCTATGATGTGTCAAAATTAAAGCACTCTCCATACATGGTGTTAACAAGTGTCTAATGACTCACCCCTATAGTTATTTTCTGAAGATACATCACAAATAGACATGTATATATATATATAGCGCACGACCACATGTGCACTATGATTAACCATAATTTGATCCTATTTATAATTAGACCCCCAATAAATTATTAACCATTATTTTAACCCTATTAAATTAAATAATCAATTAAACGTAATAGAAGTGAAGTTTAAGGGTATTACACTTTATCTTCACGTAGATCTATGATTTTTTTTTTGTTTCATTTTTTCTGAATCTCAGATGTGGATATGCATTTTTTGTTTGAGATTGAGATATCTGATATGCACAGTGTTGTTTTTTTATAAAAAAAAAAAATCCTAAATGTGGATATGTAGTTTTTCTGAATGTGCCTTTTTCAATTTTTTGGTATCTAATTTGGGATTGAGATTTGTGTCATGGCAAAAATTGAAAACTGACAAAATCGAACTTAAATAATTACATTCGGGTCCCAAATGTAGTTGGTCTGTTTCAATTTTTCAGGTATCAAAAATCGAGAATGTCGGTTTGGTTGATTTATTTCTCTCAAAATCAACCAAATCGGACTGATATCACCCATAAAATTTATAGCAATGGCAAAATTTGGCACAGGATATAGCATTGCTATAATTTGGCATGTCAAAATTTTAGTTTGATAAAACTAAAATTTTTAAGCGATTGGATTTGTAATGGTGAACCATATTTCGAGTATTGAAATAGACCACATTCAGTAATTATTTTTTAGTACTCCTTCCATCCCATTTTAAGAGTCTCTTTTGGGAATTCCAAGGGAACATCTTGATTTTTGTGAGATTTTTTAGCTTTCCAATATTGACCCTTTTGAAATTCAAAATTCTAGTGTCACATTAACGAAAGAGATGGAAAAGTTGTATGCAATAAAGGACAAACTTGGAAAGTATGTATTAATGTGCTTTGACTTTTCGAATAAGACTCTTAAAATGGGACATCAAAAAATGACATCAAGAACTCTTAAAATGGGACAGAGGGAGTATAATTTTATGACTTAAAAGTTTTTATTGAGTTTATGACTGCCTTTTCAATTGAGTAATATATTATCAAATGCATTGGAACAAAATCATATTTTTATTTTTTATATATATAATTTTATTTTATTTCTTTCATTTTTACCACTTAATTGAAAACACGCCGACATGAAAAGAAAAGGTAAAATAAGATAAAATGAAAGGTATAGAAATCGGTGAGAAAATATTTCAAGAACTTTTTTTTTACTTTTCCTTTTATTAATCACTTCACCCAGTTTATTTTGGAGACTTAAATTATTAGGGAAAGAAACTTAATAATTTTTGTATAATTATTTTATTAGGGAAAGAAACTTAATGGTGTGGAAAGAGTTTCAGTCCAAAATAGAGATATTAATGATTTTTGTGTAATTATTTTATTAGGGAAAGAAACTTAATGATTGTGTAATTATTGATGTTAGAAAATTTCTCATGGTACCCATCCCTTTATCTTTATAACAGTATAAATGTTCTCGTGCGAGTACATGTCAGGATCCAAGCGAGGAGAGCCACTTTCAAATTCTGATATGAGCGTGACATAAATCGCCTTTTATGTAACAATAATGAGTAGATGAATTCTTTCACCCCTAAACTATTACCTATTTTTAACTCACTCCCCTCAATTATAAAACCCAACAAATTACCCTAGCGAGTTGACTCACCGTGAATTTTTCTGACTGAAGGTGTGAGTTTATCATTTTACTCCTGCTTAAAGTAATTGACCGATGACATCATGGGTCAATATTGCACAATCCCAAAAATCTTATTAATAGGGGTTTTCCTCTCTCCTCACATTCAGAAAAGGAGAATGGTTTATCACCTCTCTCTCCTTTTATTTCCCTCTAATTTTTTAATCACTTCGGGAGTGTTTGATAACTCAACTAAGTGGTGAAAATAAAAATTTTTAGCACTTTATTTTTTTCAGTGTGTTTGATAATGTACCACTTAATTAAAAAAAAAATAGCCAAAAATTCACTAAAAACGTTCAGTGAATTTTTTTACTTAAAATAATTACTGAATGTAATTTGTTTTAGTTCTTGAAACACTGTTTTCAGTATTGCAAATACAAATCACTTAAAATTTTTAGTACTTAAATTCAACACTTAATTTTCAATTTTATCAAACACACCCTTCGTCTTAGTTTCTTCATCTTAGTTTCTGTTCAATTCTGCCTCACGGACTCTTCGTTTCCCGCCTACTTTCTCATACTCCTTTATTTCCCTCCATTTTCGTCTGAATTGTTGATCACTTTTGCCTTGGAATTGTGCTGACCGAAATGTCAGAGATAGAGAGTGAAACTCTTTAAGGGTTACTTGTAAGTATACACCAACACTCTACAACATTTATCTCTCTCTTATAAGCTAGTACCTAAGTGAAAACTTTCCTTTAATTTTTTGTTCCAGTCATGGGATTTTACATAGATCTTTTATATTTATCTTTTTGGTTTTCTGACTTTATACGCATCACTTTTAAATTCGCTCCCTGTTACATTCCGTTTGGTATGTCACAAACTAGAAAAGAATTGATTTGTAATTTTTGTTGTGGTAAATCTTGTGTTTGGTTTGACAAAAAAATTAATTTTCAATTCTAGCCAATTCTCACCAATTCTTATTTTAACCCAAAAACAAATCCTATCACTTTTGATAGGATTTGGTGAGAAATGATTTCACTTTAAGTGAAACAATATGATATACCAAATTTACCCCTATATATTTCATACCTCCTCTTTTTATATGGGCAATGTGGTAAATGACCATGATTCATTTCATTTCATTCTCTTTCAAACCAAACATGAAAATCAGAATTGCAAATCAATTCTATTCGTTTATTTTATTTTCTATTCTCTCTAATTAAATTCTCTTCTATTTTAGAATCAAACCAAACTGAGTGTTAGTCTCTTAATTTACTTTTGAGCATTGTATTTTCTGTGGGTAGTGGTAGTGATACCCTTCCATTGTGCTGGGATTACATTGCTTTAACCAAGCAAATAGTTATAAAAATGTATTTGACAAACTATTGTCTTAAAAATCTCAAGTTTTAAACTGATTTTAGTTTGTTCAATAATGCTAGACTTACTGACATACACCGAAATCTTGTACCGAATTAATGGTGGAGACTAGGCTGTAAACAGATCGGATATGGACCGGATCGGCCATATCCGGCAAATATATTTTAGCCCGGATCCAATCCGAATATCCGACGGATCTGTGAGTTTTGTCCTGTATCCGGATTTGCTAAGATCCGGATATCCGGTCCGAATATCCGATGCGAATAGAAATCATGCTTGTAAAAATGTAATATTACTCATTTTTCACAAATTTCGTATAGCAAAACAAGTGTTATTTCCACATTCTACTAGTACCATCTGTCTACCGTTGGATTAAAAGAATCAAAGGTAGAGATTTGTCTAACATATATTATATAATATATATATATGTATAACACACATACAATGTCACAAATTCAAATCAGGTCTTTGGCGGATCGGATATATTAATTCCATATCCGAACCATTTTTATACAGCTCTATTCGGATATAGATCCGGATCCGGATCTGGATCTAAAAAAAGGCTTAGATCCGTCTAACTGAGCCAGATCCGGGCCTAGACTCGGTCCGTTGACAGGCCTAGTGGAGACCACTGTTTTACACCTAAATGTTTGGGCGGGTCAAATTGTTTAGACCCAAAGCTTGTCTTTCTCTCTCCCCTTCTCAACTTCACAGACCCAAGAAGAAGACCTCACTAGCTGCGATTTGGGTATTGAAACCATTGCTACGATTTGGTTCGAAATTAATTTCTCTCTCTCTCCCAAATTGAATTAGCGAATACCTTTATCCATTTCATTCCCCTCTCCTCAAGTCAAACTGGTGCTGCGTTTTTGGGCGATTTGGGAGACAAAGCACAGGTTTGAAATCTCTCTCTCTCTCTCTCTCTCTCTCTCAAAATCTTGACAAGTCGTAGGGTCGGCTCGTTAGCTAATTCATATTCAAATCTAGAAATTACGACGAAACAGAGCCCCTCTCTCTCTCTCTCTCTTAACCATGGCGATGAAGACCTAGTTCTGCAGCTCAAAAGAAGAGGAAACGGAGAGAGAAACAATACGAACTCGGATGATTTGCTGACCAGAGCTATCCAATCAATCCCATGGGTTCATTTCGAGACAACATTAGAGTCTTCCTAAGAGAATGTTCAGAGATGGAAGATTACACAGTTCAAGGAATGCCCATATGGCTCACCTATTTGGTTCTGAAAGACAACAGAGACTTTCGAATTCCTTTGTACACAATTGAAGAATTAGTTGAACACTCCAAGCAACCTCTTGGTAATAACTGTGTCTGCTCCAGTGAGAGTTAATTCGGGTTTTCATTTGATTATCAATTCAATTTCTCAAATGGGTTTATGCAAATATATAAGAGTTTTTGTATTTAATTGAGTTTTTTTTGTAATTCAATTTCTCAATTGAGTGTTTGTAGTTAATATTGGAATTGGAGTTTTAGAATAAGATTTTGCTTTCTGAAATATAAAACCCTATAACAACTGTTCTATGATTCCGAGCTATGAATAGTGATGAAATTGAGAATTCCAATGATTTGATGTTCTGAAATATCTAGTGATCTATGATTTCCCAATTAGGTTTCAAGAAATTCAGTTTAGGTTTTTTCAAATTCTGTAATTAGAATTTTGGGTTTGTACCGGGTAGGGTTAATTCGGTTTCAATTTGATTATCAATTCAATTTTTCAAATGGGTTTAGGCCAATATATATATATATGTATAATATATTGAATTGGGGATTGTGATTTAGATTCGGTTCTTAATTGGGTTTTTGTAGATTTGTTTTAGGATTTCTAGTTTTGTAGCCAAGGTCTTCTTCTTGGGTCTGTGAAGTTGAGGAGAGGAGAGAGAGACAAGCTTTGAGTATTTGGGTATTTGAATTCAAACCATTTGGGTCTAAACAATTTGACCAGCCCAAACATTTGGGTGTAAAATAGTGGTCCCCACCATTAATTCGGTGCAAGATTTCGGTGTATGTCGGTAAGTCTAGCATTATTGTAGTTTGTTTACTAATAAATTCCCTTCCATGATGAACTTAAATTTTGAGAATATTGACTTGATTCCATCAATATTCATCTGCTTATCATCATAAGTCATATATATGTTGGAAAATAAAGTTGATACAATGATGAATCCGAAGAAGTATAGGCAGGGTGAGGCGCGGACGAGGTCGCTCTCTTAAGACGATTCGCGCCCCTTACGGATATTGACCGGTGTAGCGGATACAAGACGCGGCGCGCCTCTAGGCCCAGCCAATGACTGTAGCTACACTCTATCTGCACAACAGAGGAAGCCGATGCTTCTCACAACACCTTACTATTGCCCAAAAAATTAGAGAATTATAAGATAGAATAAAAGAAAGAAGACTCAATGTTGTTTCCCTTTTTTTTTTAACCCACTTGAAACCTAGAGGATATCACTTGTTTTATATATAAAGGATGAGACCTCAGAAAGTGTATATAAAGTCATTTTCAATACATATATATTATATGGACCAAATTAATAATATAATGAGTAATCCAAAAAAAATTTGAAAATTTATAAAAGCAAATAGGATGGTAAAAAACGTGATGTTAATCTCTAACAGACTGTTACAAAAATATCAAGCATGTATTACATTGAATCTATAATTAGGTCCACTAAATCAAGCATGTATTACATATTTTATCACTTGTTTTGAATGGAAAAGAATTCCAACGGGTAAACATGATACTTCAATGAACACGATCAAATTCAAATGAATGTTATAAACAAATGTGATTGAATGTATCAATAACTAAAAAGTTGTAATAAGTGTGGGAGCTACAAAATATAAGCAACATGTATTTTTTTATATTAAAATACTCCAACAATATATATATATACAGTCAGGCTCTAAAGAGGGCGTCCTTTTTTTCTTAAAGAGAGGGCCTCTGTTTTGGCCGTCAGATCGTGTTTTTATTAATGGCAGTTTTGTCATTTCACAGTTTTTAAACACGATCCGACGGTCAAAACAGAGGCCCTCTCTTTAATAAAGAGAGGGCGCCCTCTTTAGAAAATCTTTGTATATATATATATATGCATGTGTGTGTTCATATATACACACACGTATGATGTAGATATACATATATACAAATGTGTTTTTTTTTTTTGAAATGTTATATACAGATGTGTTGCTGCATGCATACCTCAAAATCAAATTGTAAACTTTGTTGTTCACCAAATGGTGGAGATAAGCCAGCTTTTGCAAGAAAAATTGGGTGAAATAGGATTTGGGCTCGTGAGAGATACACGACTCTTACAACACACTGATAGAGAATTTTGGTCCTATTCAATTCAATGGGTAGAGTGAAGGGCATTTTGGGTATATTAGGTTCCCACTTAATTTATTTGCAGTTCACGTGCATCCTTCGGCGGACGTAAGGGTGTTTTGTGTCATGGGTGGTTATTAAAGGGGATATATGTGTCGGGTTTTATAATTGAGGGGGTGAGTTAAAAATAGATCATAGTTCAGGGGGTGAAAATGTAATTAGCCCTTTTACTTTTGGGTATATTAATATATAGTCCTAATATATGCATCAAACTAGAAATATGTCCCTTTTTTAAATGAATCTAGAAATAGGTCCCTATTGTATTTTAAGGACAAAACTGCCCCCGTATATATATATATATATATATTATATCCCCATGAAATCTGGGTTTCAAATTTAAATCAGGAAATTTCTCACTTTTAACACGCTTCTTACTTTTATGTGAGAATTTCTCACTTTTTTGTGAGAAATTCTCACTTTTTATTCAGTCCTTTTTTTAAGGTCGGTTAAGAGCTGGACTGTCTATATATATATATATAGAGAGAGAGAGAGAGAAAGAGAGAAAGAGAGAACATCTGCTAGAGAGAGAAAGATGAAGACAGAGAAGGAGAAAGAAGAGAGAGAGAGAGTGTTGCAACCCCTCCACTGTCATCGGCGACCACCCATCACCTTCCTCCTCCTCCCCTCTCTACCTCCCTTCACCTATATCAACCATGCACACAAAAAACTCCTAAAGGCGAAACCTACAGCCTCCGCCACCACCCACATATCTCCTATCAAATATTGTCGCCACTGGATCTTGGAGGAGTCGTCGCCTCGCTACCGGAAGCACTGATTTGTTCATCAACCATCACTTCGACCAACCTTCAAGCTATAAGCACTGATTTTTATTTTTTTTCAAGAGATGTTTTCCATGTTTAGTAGATTTGATTTTCAATTAATGTTTTGATGATTTTCAATGATCTTTCTTATTGACCCACTTCTTTTTTGTTGGTCAAAGATGAGACCACTTCTGTGTGAATGGTTGAGTTTGTATAAAAATTGAATATTTCTCACTTCTGTTTTTATTAGGTATGCAAATTTGTGTATTTTTCATTTCTAATTTAACTGAGAAATTGTACATGATAAATATGTCAAAGTGAGAAATTTCTCATCAAATATTCGAAGTGAGAAATCTTTGATTTAATCTATGTGTGAATGGTTGAGTTTGCATAAAAAATGGGTATTTCTCACTTTGTTTTTGTTTGGTATAAAAATTTATTTTTTCCTCACTTCTAATTTAATTGAGAAATTGTACATAATATGTTGAAGTGAAAATTTCGTGTGGTGTAAAAATTTTCGTTTTTTTCACTTCTAATTTAAGTGAGAAATTGTACATGTTCAGTAAGTTAACGTGAGAAATTCTCACTAAATACTGAGAAATTCACACTAATTATTACCATAGTGAGAAATTCTCACTTAATGACTGAATCACATATAGAAAACATCCCACAGTAAGTTCACTACCTTTCTCACTTAATACACTTAATAGTAAGAGATTCTCACTTTCAATTCCACTACATTATTTACCAGAGTGAGGAAATTCCTTTATTTTAGCAAACAAATTTGAAAGTTGAGTAAAATAAGGAAACTCCTTGATTTAAGCAATATTTATTCTCTTATCTATGATCTCCATGGATTATACTTGCTATACCTGTCATTCACACGCCTTATTTGTGCTGGTGGTACATATATACATATGTACATCTAATCATATGGGCAATTTTGAATGCTCTAATAACAAATTTCTCACTTAGTAATACAAAGTTCTCACTTTTTGAATGGACAAAATGTGAAATTTCACATTTTTTGAATGGATATAATATGAAATTTCTCACAACTAAGTCACTTCTTCCAACAAGCTTATTACCAAATTCTCAGATTATGAATTTCAGCATGATTTCGCACTATGTTATGAATTACAGTTATGAATTTCGCACTATATTGTGAGAATTTCTCACCTTTTTATCAGCAACCTTCAATCTTCCATACAAAATTATGTATTATTTCCACGCAAGATTATTTCCTATTTTTGTGATGCGTTCCAATTAATCATGTTTACATGCAGATTTAAAAGGTTCTTTTTTGAAATACAAATCAGCATATTTTTTGGGATACAATACATTATCCATGTTCTCCTATAAATCCTCCCCATTTATTAACTACCTAATTTAGACTTTTTTGAATTTCAAATGTTTGCTTATATGTGTATGCATATAATCAGTTATATACATATATATATATATATATATATCACAAGGGTATAATGGTCCAGATTTGAACTAACAATTCAGGGATAGGGACTAATTATTGATTTCTAAGGCAAATTAAGGATTAATTTTTGTAATCCAAATCAAGTAAGGATCAATTTCTATTAATGGCCATAATTAGAGACCAAATCGTATATTTCTATTTATTTTTTTGGTTTGATTGTGTTGTGGCCATCCGAGTTGATAGCAGTAAAGAAACCTAAAGGCAAACGGAAAGTTACGTCACAGTCTCTTGAGATCAGCACGTGTATAACTCTTGTTGGTGCAAGGTACCACGTCACACTTCTCAGTGCACATATAATAGACTCTCTTCCCTTTCTCTGCACACACCCCCTTCGCTCTCTCTCTCTCTATCTGACTGTCAACTGAAAAAGGAGACAAATTGAAGCAAAACAACCATACGAGGTATATTGGAACTCGTACCTGTTTTATTCTGCTGAAAAAACACCCAAAACCCTTCTGTTCAATTGGAAAATAAACAAAAAAAAAACCCATATTTTTTTTTGAACAAAAAATTGATTTCATTCTGTGAATTTTGCTAATATCGATCTGAAATAATTTCCAGCTTAGTGAAGAGAAGAGAGTTACACATATAGTATAAATCTGATTGTGTATGTTCCATCAGTTCCATTTTAGTTCCATTCATAGAATAAGTAGGTTTTTGGAAACTGCTTGTTGATAATAAAATTCAGAATCAATTTGAAAAGATTCACAGCAGACATTGCCCAATATATCAATCACAGTAAAAATTAGGCATAATTTATGATCGTTTATACTCCGTTTTTTTTTTTTTTTTTTTGTTTTTTTATATTTGGATTGGAATTTTGTAAATTGCTTTTTAACCTCCTACTATATAAAAAGAATTTTATAAAATAGAATAAAGAAGTGTATAATGTGTATTCTCTGGAGGATGAAGGTTGCCAACATTCTTCACCTTGGAATCTATAAACCTCACGCTTGGCATCTCTCACACACACACACACACACACACACACACACACTTTTTCTTGTGATTGCAGTAAAGTGATTCATTGTTTAATGGGCCACTTTTGACAATTATTACTCGCGTCAGGGATGGTCTTTGTGGGAGACTCTAACCAGACTAGTAGGATTTCTATTGGGAGAAATTAGGATTTGGGAACTTATTCTGTCTCGTTTTAATGGAGATTGGGCTTGTTGCACTGTTGAGAGCGGCATGGATCGCGGGGACTTTGCCTATTCTGATTGCTGTAATACCTTCGTCTCGACTTAGTTCTTTTCAAGAACTTATATTGGGGTTCGCAAAAAGAGGGAAGATATTGCAATCATCCTCACATGTAAGGCATTTTAAATTTTTATTTTTTGATAAATATTTAGTATATGAGGTAAATAAGTCTGTCTGACAGCTACTATTATTATTATTAAATTTTTTTTTTCCCTTCTGAAAATTGGCATCCAACTATGAAAAAAGCCTTTTGATTTCCCTACATTTTGAATAATTTAAGACATTTTGTCAAGCTAATTAAATTCCTCTGCACCCATTGGAGTCATAAGCGCCTTGACTGACACTATTATATTGCGCATACTATGAAATGATGAATTAGATAATTAAATTCCTCTTGGCTTAATAGGGCCATCTTTCGGTTCTGTGGAAACCTTGGAAGGACCCTATGCGACACCTCATTCTGGATTCATTAAGCCGAAGAGGTGTAAGCCACTTTGAAAAGTGGAGAGAACTGTAAAGAAGATTATTTGCTAATCTTGTTTTGTCAGACTAACATAGAGGGGGTACCTATTGAGGCACGGACACTCTGACACGACAAGGACATGTTGACACGACAAAATCCTAAAAAATTGCACGTCAACACTGCAGGAAAAGTGTGTCTGTGAAGTGTCGTTGTGCATCAGGCAGGATACAAGACATGCCACCTTCTTAGAAGTGTCGGTGCTTCCTAGGGTGGCACCCTTTTTCACTGCAAAATGATTAATTTGTTGAAGGCTGTATTGTTTTGTTTTCTATTTTGGTTGAAAGAGCAATGATGTCATAAAGATACTGCATTGAATTTAATATAGGGCGTCTAAGTGTGGTTTTATTTTGTCAAGATAGATTTGGGAAATAGTAAGATATTTGTTGAATTGCAATTTTTTTAGCATGGTCAAATTTGATTTAGCATGGTCAAAATTGATCTGGTGTTTATTGATTGAGGCATTTTTTCATTTGGGAATGGAACGACATGGGCTGTTTTTTTTACTGTTTTAGTTGGCTAAGATGGAACTTCAGATCTGAAGAACAATATTTTTAGAATAATGCTATGCTTCCCAAATTTGAATCCCAAATTTGGTTTTCAAATCTTATTACTACATTCTGTGGCACAGTGGCAGTGATCGGTGGTACCACATGCCACTCATGTGGTACAACTGGCAAAGTTGTTGGGAATCAAATTTGGGTTTCAAATTGTGGAAGCACAACATTACTCATATATTTATTGTGTACAAAGTATGTCCAGTGGTAAAACAGTCCTCATTTGATTATTCTTCCGAAGCTTTCTGGAAATGTAGCTTTTGACTCTTTTCTTCTCTTTTTATTATGCCCTTTTGATTTCCTTCTCTATTTGGAGAACTATTTTCCATGACTTCACAAAATTTCACTAATGCGGTAATTTGTTTGAGTTGCAGAGATTCACTGTTCCTCAGAGATTCTTCAGTCATTTTTATGTGGTGGCTGTGGCATGTACAACATTCTTACTTGTTGCAACTTGGTCTTATGCCTATAGAATGGCGCCATTGGTCTATGAGCCATTGTCTTCTTATTCTACTATTGTCCCCCACTTGACCGGGGGTTTAAATATCTTTTCCTTGAGTAAGTCTTCAACTACACTTCGAGAGAGATACAGAATCTGGCGTTCCGTTTTTTTGCTGTTGTTAATGGAAGTGCAAGTTGTGCGACGTCTCATTGAGACAATATATGTATTTAAGTATAGTCCTGGAGCTCGGATGCATATATTTGGCTATCTAACTGGTCTATTGTAAGTGTCTTTTAGACTTTATTCTCTCTAGTTTTGAAGTTAAATTTTCTTCCACTTGTGTTTGAGTTTAGGGCAAGAGTTGTTGGATCCCACATATTTCGTAACTTTAAGCCTTTTTTTCCCCTTCACCCCCATCATCCCCCCCGCCTTTCCCTAATAGATGCATTGGAATTGGGAAAAATAACACTTATTTAATGCTGGGATTTTTTAATTCTTTAATTTTATTTTTCTGTATCACATGAAGCTTTTTTTGAATACAAATAAAGAAGTTATTTTTCAGACTAGGACTTGTAATGAGAAGCACAATCTTTCTGTATCACATGAAGCTTTTTTTGAATAAAAATAAAGAAGTTATTGTTCAGACTAGGACTTGTAAATTTGTAATGAGAAGCACAATCTTTCTAACTGCTTAATACTGCGTTTAGCTTTTTTCTTTAATCCCTTACATCATTGCATTTACACACACACACACACACACACATATTTCAGAGATTCTTTACTGATTTGGGATTTTTCTCGGGAATAGTTATTATACAGCAGTGCCACTGTCACTTTGCTGTAACTTTGCACCAGAGATATTTAGATTTGTGGCAAATAAGGTGGCTGAGTTCATTGTTAGAGGAAGGAATCAAATGCAGGTCATTGAAATTGAGTGGTTGCTATTCGTTAGCCCTCTTCTGAAACTTGGATGGTACACTTGGATTGGTGTGGCTATATTTGTGTGGGGTTGGATTCATCAGCGCCGTTGTCATGCAATTCTAGTAAGATTTTACATCCTTTCGGTGTTAAGTTGTCTGATTAAGATGTCAATTTTAAAGTCTGCTGTTTTGCTGTCGGTCAATGACATGCATGTGCAATTGTGATGATCTTGCAGTTCACATTCCTTTTGTCTTTTAAGATATCATTCGAGTTTTGTTTGCTATTATGGAGCCGTGGAGGTAGAGGTGGCACATGTAAGATGGCGAAGCTCTTGAGGACATAGCCAGGGTAGAAAGCTATGAAACACTGACTCTTCGAAAAGGCCGCCGCACCCAAATTGGGTGCTCCGTGGATTCTTTGAGTTCTTTTCGAGTGTGGCTGTGGCTTTTTTGTAGCGTTCTTTTGAAAAAGAACACAAGTTCTTCATACAGTTTTGAAAACTTCGTGGGTTTAAAAAATTAATAGAAAATAATAATGCACTAATAGCTATGAAATAATTTGTATATACTATTACTGAAAGTAATTTTATTTTATTTTTATTTTTATTTTTTTTCGGAAACAATATTTTTAATATGTTATCCAAGTACTCCTGCCGCACCCACACCCTTACTTTTTGAAAACTTGGCGAATCCCTCACACCCGCGGTACTTGAAATCCCCGCACCGGTGCTACCTAGGTGGTAAGCAAGGCTGCCCTAGAAAGACCTGAAAATGGAAGAGGAATCCCTAGAGAAAGGAAAGGTAGTCTTCCCTCCTTTTGTTTGGTTGAATAAAGAAGGAAGCAAGGAAGGAAATGAGAGAGTATGGTATATTAACTGCTATATCATTACATAGCAAAAGGGTGAGTTTATCTGAAGGGCAAAAAGGTAATTCGTCAATTTTTGGATAGATTGAAATTTGTGGCCTTGAAGAAAGAGGCATCCCTCCCCTATTTCTTTCCTCCTCTCTACCATATTGCCAAACAAGTGATTCTACCCTCTTCTTTCCACCTGTATCTTTCCTTCCCCTCTTCTCTCATACCAAACATGCTGTGAAGGAATTTCGGAGAACACACTGTCCACTCGTATGTTGCCTTAGGGTATGTTTGATAACCCAATTAAGTGCTGAAAATGAAAAGATTCAGCACTTATTCTTTTTCAGTGCGTTTGATAACATACCACTTAATTGAAAAAGCAGCCAAAAAACTACTGAAAACTTTAAGTGAAAATTTTCTACTGAAAATAATTACTGAATACATTATATTTCAGTAGTTGAAGCACTGTTTTCAGTATTACAAATTCAATCACTTAAAATTTTCAGTACTTCAAATTCAGTACTTAATTTTCAGCACTTAATTTTCAGTTTTATCAAACACACCCTTAGTGTCTCTCTGATTTTGCATGTACGAATGCAACAATGTAGACAGGTTTGTGTGTTAGGGGTCCCTAAGAGTGTGGAGAACAACCGGTGTTCATACTGACATATTTAGTCAGCTAGTAGAGAAATAACAAAATGTAGGGCAAGTAGAATAAACGTCAGCAAGCTGACAGGCCCACCAAGTGTAACATGTGGCAAAAATATGTGCTACCTGAGACACGATCCTCTCTCTGTCTCTCTCTCACATAAACACACACATACTTTCACTCTGTGATCTGTTCAGTTTTCTATTTGTTTCTGCAGTGGAGGCTAACATGTGATATTTGCTCCAAGATGGTGAAGTTCAGGAGTGGTATGGTGGAAGATGATAATGAATGTACTACAATGCCCATTCTTTAACAATTTAAAATATGCTAACATGGTACTATTAGGACAGCTATTAGGACAGCTATGCTCTACGGGACAGAGTGTTGGGCAACTAAGAAACAACACATTAGTAAAGTGAGTGTAGCAGAGATGAGGATGTTAAGATGGATGTGTGGTAAGACTAGGAAAGATAGAATTAGAAATGAGTACATCCGAGAGACTGTAGGAGTGACACATATTGAGTATAAGTTGAGGGAGAATAGACTTAGATGGTTCGGCCATGTGCAACGAAGACCTGTAGATGCACCTGTGCGAAAGAGTGATAAGATCGTAGTGTCTGGAATAGTTAGAGGGAGAGGCAGACCTAGACTGACTTGGGAATATGTAGTGCAACAAGATATGAATATATATAATTTAAATGAGCATATAGCTCTTGATCGTGCAGAATGGAGAAAAAAGATTCATACAGCCGACCCCAATTTGATTGGGATACAAGGCTTGGTTTGGTTTGGTTTGGTTTGGTTTGGTTAACATGGTGCTATTACCATATTTGAGCATCGGTTCTGTGAGGTTTTGGTTTCAAGTCTCTCTGCCCCGTTCTACTGTGCATGCTTTCACTCTGTGTTATGTTTGGTTTTTTATTTGTTTCTCTCCATGTTGAAGGGAATCTTTTGATGTGAATATGGTATAAGACATCAAATTTTTACCAAGTCCTTTTAACTCTGTCAATGTTTCAGTAATTTTCAATTTATGCTTTAGTGACTCCACCTTTGTTTTCATATGTCCATCTTGTTGATACTTGATTTGCATTATAAGAGATATTGGTATGCTTTACTTTTATTATTTTTTTCCCATGAATTTTAAAAATGACCTATGTTTTATGATAATACATGCATCTTTTCTAGCTTTTGATGTCTTATGATATGCTCAAAGGATGAGTTTCATTTCAAATCTCTTGGGCATATTCCACTTTCTGACTGATTTTCCCCTCTTGACCAGGGATCATTACGAGAGAACACAGAGCAAGTTGATGAATATGTAATTCCTGATGGTGATTGGTTTGAATATGTTTCATCTCCTCACTACTTGGCTGAGATTGTAATATTCTCTCTCCAACCATTTTTCTTTCCTTTTTTGTTCTTTCGGGCTTAAGTAACGATTCTTGAAGTTAATTCCCTACAATAATTTTTGAAGTTCGTCCACTATGTATGCTGATAGAATCGAGGACTAGGAGGATCTTCTATTTTTTATTATTATTATATATATACATATAAATTTTTTTCTTGCAGTATTGCTGAAGTTTTTGCCTAGTAGTAGCATTGACATGGTCTTATTTACATCTCTGGTTGTTTATGAAGGTTATATATGCTGGCCTTCTGGTGGTTAGTGGTGGTACAGACCTAACTATATGGTTTCTCTTTGGATTCGTGGTATTCACTCATCACACTTTTTTCCCCTTTCGAATTGGGATAAATTGCTGTATTTCCTTAACTTGATGAATGCCTTGGATTCATTGCTTAATCGATCGTCAAAACCTCTTCTTCTTTTTTTTTTGAATGACAGGTAGCAAATCTTGTATTTGCAGCAGCAGAAACACAGAGGTGGTATCTTCGGAAATTTGAGGATTATCCTAGCAATCGATTTGCCATTGTTCCATTTGTGTATTAGTTCTTATGGCACTTACCGTCAGGATGTATTTCCATAGATTCGACAGATTACCTTAGATATTGATTCACCGTTTTCTGGGTGTTTGTATCGATAAACATGGCAAAAACGTATTTTTCGTGTTTGCTTGCTACACAACTCCTCCTTCTCCTCCTCCCTGGACCAACCAAATGTCGTGTGGAGGGGTTGGGTTCGCGAAAGTACAACGCCAGTTTGTGGATGGAAGGAGCTGGTTTGGCTTTTGGCTTTTAAGAATTTACAGAAGTTGGAATTTCAACTGCCCTTTAATTAAGTTTGGTGGAAGGGGAGGTTTCTTGTATGATCTTTTTCTTTTGCAATGTCAATATAAGTTGCATTATTATAATATCAAAATATTGGCTTTCTAGTCTCCCTTTCAGTTTCAAGTGTCCAGGGATTTTGAAACACAATGTTATGTGCTTTTCATCCATACAACCAAGTAATACATACGCCAAAGTTATACAACCTCTTTGGGACTTGGTTACTATATAGGGATAACTCCTCTGACCACCCTAAAGGTTAGGTTTAATTACGCGGACCTCCCCTGTGATTTTCATAATTTCACTGACCTCCCTTTCGTGGCGGTAGACTAACGCCGTTTAAATTTATGCAAAAGTACATCACCTCCCCTGCGCTATGGTCTAATTACACAGGCCTCAAGAGGTTTATAGTTGTGTAACACTCACAATCCCTTCCTATAGCTAGCGACGAGTTGACCAAAAAACTGATAATTATTAAATTATATTTTCTCAAAATATCAACGCTTGTGCTTATTACACCTACAATTAAAGATTTTGAATGTAATATACATATCTGTATATATGACTTGTTGTTCAACTTGGGTTTATACACTCAAACAAAAAACAAAAACTAAGGATTTTCTTGATTGGGGTTATAATTGGGGCTTGATTTTGCTTGATTTTGGTTGCATCACTGTTTTCAAAAGATCAATGAGGAAAATAATAGAAAAGCATTGAGTTGATTGTGGTTGTGTCACTGCTTCATAAGATCAATGAAAATAAAATATAAAGAATATTGAGTTCAGTGGTGGTATATGTGTGGTAATTGTGGAGTGATGGTGGTGGAGGATCAATGATGGTGGTATGTATGTATAAAAATAGCAATTTTGTTTACATAAAAAACATATGATTTAAATTAGTATATTTGTCTTTTTAAATTTTAAATGGGTCAGTGTAATTTATAAAAAAAAAAAAAAAAACACAAGAGAGGTACATGTTATTTGATATAACTTTGAGGGAGGTCAAAGTAAAATTATAGAAACCATTAAGGGCATTTTCGGGAGATGACTCAATTATTTGATGATGTAAGTATTTTTTGTCAGGTTCTAAAGTTTTTGTAATAGAGGGAAAGTCAGTGTTACCTTAACATCAAATTCAAGAGAGATCAGTATAATTATGAAAATTACTGGGGAGGTTTGTGTAATTAGACATAATCTCGAGAAAAATGAGAGTAGTTATCCCTACTATATACTACGACAAATTGATTTTGCTAAATGGAAACTTTAAAAGTTACTGTGAAAAGTTACATTAACACATGTTAGTATGTTACTACCAAGTACTATCATGGGCCAATGCAAGGACATGAGGGGTTGTGCAACATGATCTATTTAATAATTAATGTAATATTTGTATATTTTTATTTTAATATGTATTAATTAATATAAATAATTGTATTTGATGATTTGTGTAAATTTCAGTTATCCCATGTGATAAGTGCTTGATAAAGAGCAGAGTTGAACAAATATGAACGAAACCCATGAGAGGTCCAAATTGGATAAATTGCATAAAGATGCATTTATGTGATTAAATGGCAAACATAATGTAAATGCGTACATTATAATACATGTTAATGCCATATGACTGTTTAATTAATAAAATGTTACGTGCTTATCATTTATGGGACTACTTTGGGTACCCTTGTAAGAGCGTAATTGGGCACGTAACATAATTTGTAGGCTAATTAGCACCTTCATATAATATTTGAGACTAGATTTGAGATCCATACGTGATATAGATACATATTCATTTAAATATTGAGGTAGTGAATAATATTTAAGAGATTTCATAGTAAGAATTTAAAAATTATGAAAGTGTAAGGGTAATTAGTATAAAGTTTAATTAGATGACATCACCTTTGGTGACTCATCTCAATGTTAAAAACAAAAGAAAAACAAATGTGTGTGCATTGTGTTAACTGTGAGGCGGCAGAGTGTATATATTATATATTATATTATATGTATTAGTTAGTTAATCCAAAAAAACAAAAGAAAATACATATAGAGTTACAGAGAGTCAGCCGAGAGAAAAGAGAGAAAGGGCCAAGGTTTCTTGCGGTTTTGCGACGCTGTCTTTTTACTGTACGATGTCCGTTTTCAAAATAGAAGTCATATTTGAACTCGTGGAGTAAGCCTAATTTTATGACATAAATTAATTTGAGTTTAATTGATAAATTTTTTGTGACCCAAATGGGTTGGTAACATTTAGTTTACCAAAATTGTGTAGGATTAGCTACAGGTTCATATTTGGACCGGATCTATGATAAATTCAGAGTTTCTAGGCTTATTTGATTATTCGTAGAGGTGAGTGTCCTAATCTCAAAAATTAGATGTTTAATGTTATTTATTTATTATTAAATATTTTTAAATGCTTAATTATTGATTAAGTAGAAAATCATGTGATTAGTTTGTATTTAACATGTCTAAAATGTTAAAATTACAATGTTGACATGTTGAGCTGCTTATGTACTTATTTGGGTCAAATGGCCTCAAGTGATAATCACCATTAGTTAGCCCATATATAACGGACAGAGAGATGTAGAAATCCTCAGAGAAAAGGGGATAATGGTGACGATCACAATGAATTGACTACGATCACAAATGAATGAGTGTGATTTCGCTATATGCGACGGAAAAAGTGAGAATGACCCGGAATCAGGGGTCCAGAACGATGGTGGTTGATTACTTGACACGCCTACGACCATTTATTGTTGTGAATGTTTAATTGGTGTTATGAATCATTAAATACTCCAATTGCATGATTAGTACCACGTACTCACTGAGCGAAAGTTTATTCGATTTTGTGGCTAATGACCACGCAGGTTCAGATGAACATCACAGTGAGAATTGATCAAGACTACCGGACTGGGTTTGCTAAGATGGATTTTGTATTATTCATTTTATTTATTTTTAAATTACAAGTTAGAGATGTTGGGAGTTGTATAATGATTATAGTTTTATGTATAAGAAAATAGTAGAGGTTATGATTTTAACTTTTATTATGTTAGAATGAATTTATATATTTAGTTGGGTTTTGATGTGTTTTGGAATATTTAAATAAATGAGTGCAGCAGGGGTTAAAAATGTTTTAGTTTATGAAAACAAGGTGAATCATGTTGTAATAGGGGAAACTTTGCCCAAGTACCATTTGACGGTTTTAAATCTTTATTTTATTTCTTTTTGATTATTTCATTTGATAATATGATATTTTTACCCCTGGTATTTCAGTAAAAATATAATTTTTAGAACGTTAAAAATGATTGTTTGGTCTTTGGCTTTGTTACACGTATCCTAGCCCGCGGGGGCGGATTGAGGGTGTGACAATTGACTTATATAATAAATACTCAAACATATGATGTTCAATTTTTTTTTTTTGAAATGGGGGAGGGATGAGGTTCGAACCCTGAACCAATGCATTGGAGGGGACTTATATAGGCCAAGCTCTTTGCTACTTGAGTTATGCCAACCTGTGCTATGATGTTCAATTTCTGATAAAGATTATATTTGGAATTCATGTTCTCAGCTTATTTTTTGTTTCAAACCAATTAAAAGAACTCAAATTTAAAGTACACACAAATGTAGAACAATAAAGATTATAGGGCTGGACAATGACGACAAAGAAACTAAATCTACTTAATTAGTAGACCATCTATTGTCTATTTTTTGAAGAGAACTTATTCGAGATAAATTCAATTGAATCAGATAAAGTACGTAAAGTAATCCATACAAATTTTGATGATTTTTAAAATGCATGTGGTCCAAAATTTAAATGCTAATGAAGTGATTACATAGTAAAGATAAAGCTTTCCAATTACCAAATCCTATGTAGTGAAAGATAATGATTGCAATATGCAAGCATGATAGAAGAAAATTAGGAAATTGAATTCCAAAATGACCAAGGTAATGTTGAGTGACTGCAATTGCAAAATTTATTGTACGACAAATTTTTTTATTATTTTTTAAATATTTTTAAGTTGGAGATTGTATATGTTTTTGACAATCGATAATAATGTTATATATTTTGAAAATGATGTCAGTAAATAAATTCATAACCAAGTAATGCGGGTTAATGGGATTGACATAATTAAAGCACCATTCTATGCATTTATTGATCGTGTTAAACAGCTTAATCCGTTTATAATTCAAACCCGTATATATATTATATCATGTACAAACGTATAATGCAATTCCTTTATGGAGACTTGCAGACTTTCATATTTTAATGGGCTTTGGAAGGCCCAATTTTTGGGACTCCGTTTATTAGTAGTATTCAGAGGCCCAAAGAGAGTCCAAGTCCAGTCACACACTCCCAAGTCCCATCTGGCCCAAGTTAAAATCCCAAACTCCACGTGTGACATTTCTACATCCCCCACTCGAATCACGAGCTTCTGCACCAATCTTCAAGACTTCAACAGAAAACTAGAGAGAGAGAGAGAGAGAGAGAGAGAGAGAGAGATCTAACTCCCAAAAGCTCTCTCACATCCTGATCCAGGCTGAAAAAAATGTCTTCAACATTCAGCGGCGATGAAACTGCTCCGTTCTTCGGCTTCCTCGGCGCCGCTGCCGCTCTCGTCTTCTCCTGTAACCCTAACCCTAGATCTCCATATATATATATATATATGTGTGTGTGTGTGTGTGTATATGCTTGGTATTGTGTGTATGGATCTTGAATTGCGATTGTTTTGGTTCTCAGGTATGGGAGCTGCCTATGGAACAGCAAAGAGTGGGGTCGGTGTGGCGTCGATGGGGGTGATGAGGCCAGAGCTGGTGATGAAGTCGATTGTTCCGGTTGTTATGGCTGGTGTTTTGGGTATCTACGGTCTCATCATCGCTGTTATCATCAGTACTGGGATTAACCCTAAGGCCAAGTCCTATTACCTCTTTGATGGTTACGCTCATCTCTCTTCTGGTCTTGCTTGTGGTCTCGCTGGACTTTCTGCTGGAATGGCCATTGGAATCGTCGGCGACGCTGGTGTTAGGTATTGTTTTTGATTGATGTTATATAATTCAATGCTTTACATATTTTTCGTACAATATGTCACACTAGTTCGAAATGAGAGCCTCTGCACTAAACTGTTGTTTGATTGATGTTATCATTCAAACAACAATGATCTACATAATTCTACACGATATGTTTGCTTTAGTTGGAGCCTGTGCAGTATGACACTTGCCTTCAGGCTTTTATACAAAAGCGTAAATCTCGCTTAAGGCTTAGTTTGGCCCCCATGTTAAAAAGGAGCTTATGAAATTTATTGCTAAGTTGTTTGATAATTTTATACAAGTGACACACCACTCTTCAAAAAGACATCACGAAATCAAAAAGCAACCTTGAGCTTTTAAAAGCTCCCCAAAAAAAGCCCCAAGTTTAATTTTTGCAAAATTCATATACTAGTTAACAAATGAATTAACATGAAATTGTGCTTAAAAAAAAGGAGAAACACCAAAATGGGGGGCCAGACTAAGCCTAAGTTACATAGCAGCAAATCAGATTTTTAAGGCTGTATTAGTTTTAGTGATCCTTTGCAAACTAGGTGCTGTATAAATCAAATTTTTAATAATTGCATAAAGAATTTTGTTACAAAAGAGTAGTCGGTGCATTGTAAATGGAGTTTTAAGCACTATGATAATTTTAATTTCTTTCAATATTCTGTTACCGGATTTGTGAGAGTCTGGAGCTGGATGGAGTGATATTGTGGACCATTTGAAAGAAAGCCAAACAGGAATATGTGAGCTTACGAGCAAAATGCGGGCAGTGGCGGACCCACTATGGGGTCAATTTTCGGGAAAAAAGAGTATACATTATAGATTTAAATTATTTGGGCTTTAGTGACTATTTGGTAACTTGGAAGGTTTTGTTTGTTTGTTTTGTTTTGTTATTTTATTTTATTTTATTTTATGTTATGAAATTATAAAACTTCAACAAAAGTAACAAAAGTTACTCATTTACACTAGAAGTTATTCCATGAGACCGTCACACCCACGAGAAGTTATACATTACATGTGCCCCCTACTTAAAGGAGATTATGACAAGTAGTTGGCAAATTTGAAATTTGAAATTTGAAATTGTACTAACGACTTGTCAAGATCCCCTGGAAATAGGGGTAGGTGTATGGCCTAGATTAGGGGGAAAAAAAAGAAGCAGCAGCTGTAGTGCCTCACCCTGTCACTCTCCAGGCCCTCCCGCCTCCCTAACTTGTGCGAAAAAATCCTAACCCTCCTTCAACATTATAAAGTCATTCAACTTGGGAGTTTTTTTTATATGAAAAACTTGAACAAAAAGTAACAAAAGTTACTCTCATTTACACTAGAAGTTATTCCATGAGATCGTCACACCCACGAGAAATTATACAATACATGTGCCCCCTACTCCAATTGAAATTGTAGGGGGGGGAGGGGGATGGGTATAGTGTTGAGTTTATTAGTTATTAATGTTTTATAATGTTTTTTATTTTATGATTAGTATAGGGACTTGCCTGTAATTATTGGTTCTTTTGTTATTATAAATAAAGAGGTCTCACAGTTGTGAGATTAAGCCTTCAATAATATTGTGTAATGTTATTCAACATGGTATCAGAGCCTCCTTAAATTAGGGTTCTGTCACCACTACCAGCTGCCTACCATTACCACCATTAGCCGCCACCCTAACCCTAACCCTAACCCTAACTCTAGCTGACCCAACGAGAGTTTCATCGCGAAGTTACTGTTCATCGCAGCACTGTTCATCGCAACAATGTTCATCGAGTTACTGTTCATCGCAGCACTGTTCACCGAGTTACCGTTCATGCAGCACTATTTACACCTAGCCGCAACCCTCACTGCCCAGAGAAGTTCTTTCTCAGCCACAATAATTTTTTGAGAACACTATCTACTCCTAGTTTGTTGGTCTTCAATCCGTAAGCGGATCTATGTTCTTTAACTAGATCGGGTCATCTTAGGCTTCCCTTGACCACTATACTTTCTCTCATTCTTTATGTCTACACCCTTCATCATGTCCTAAGAAGGTGTGACACCAGAGAAATCTATTGCCACTTATTCAGGTTCCTCTATGGGTAACGAGAGACAGTCATACTCTAGGTAGCACCAATGCGGGTGCAGGGATTCGGGTACGGGGATGCAGGTGCGTGGATTCGCCAATTTTCTAAAAAGTAAGGTGCGGGTGCGACGGGAGTACTTGGATAAAATATTAAAAAAATACTTTCAGATAGTAGTATATACAAATTATTTTATAACTATTAGTGCATTACTGTATACCCTAGATAATTGTTATTATTATTTGCTATTATTTATCTTGTAAACCCCCAAAGTTTTCAAAATTGTATGAAGAACTTGTGTTCTTTTTCAAAAGCACCCAACAATAAAGACCCAACCACACTCCAAAAAACTCAAAGAATCCACGGAGCACCCAGTACGAGTGAGCACTAGGTGCGGGGGCGGCGGCATTTTCGAAGAGTCTGTGTTTCATAGGTCATACATTACTCAGAATTCGGGTTCCAAAATCACCACTGTTTTGTTCAATGGTGCTAATTATCTCTCATGGTACAGTCGGCAACTTTATGGCCCTGTAGTCGATTCAAATTCGGATATGTGGATGGTTCAGTCAAGTCCCCTAATTGTTATGATCCGACATATCTTAAGTGGGAAGGTGATAACTCTCTAGTAATGAGTTGGCTCGTTCATTCTATGGAACTCGAACTCGCAGATTCGTTCTTATCTATGGGCATGGCCAAAGATATTTGGGATTCTTTAGCAGAAACCTATTCCCGTCAAGGGAATTTCGCCCAAGCGTACGAGCTTCGAAGAACGATTCAGGACGAAGTTCAAGGGGATCGCACTACTCTCCAGTATTTCACCACTCTAGGCTCTCTTTGGAAACACCTTGATCATTTAATCACATTTCAACCTTCTAATCCTATTGATACAGTGGGTTTTCAAAAGTATATTGAAAGGGAGAGACTCTTCAAGTTTCTAGCTGGTCTTAAGGCTGAGTTTGACCCAGTTCGTGGCCGTATTTTGGGTATTGTTCCTCTTCCATCTCTTCGAGAAGCATTTTCTATTGTGCAAGATGAAGAAAATCGCCGCTCTGTCATGCTGCCTCCTACATTGACTGATATGTCAGCCTTGGTATCCTCTAATCAAAAGGGCAGCAGGTCCTTTACTCTTCAGAGAGATTTTCAGTATATGGGACGTGACAACAACAATAATAGGCCATGGTGTGATCATTGCAATCATCTCGGGCACACTCGCGAGATATGTTGGAGGCTTCACGAACGTCCTCCCTCTTCCAGGGGACGTGGGGTAAACGCAATGGTGGACGTCATGGTGGCCCTCCATTAGCTCATTTGTCTACTGAGTTATCTCCTTCCGAGGAAAACGATAATCTTGCCGCATCTCCTTCTCCAGCAGCGGGAAGCATTAGTAGTGCCGATATCGAAAGTCTCCGCCGTATTATGGCTCAGTTGAACTCTCCGACTGCATCTACTTCTTTTGCCCAGACAGGTATTGTTGCTAATTTTTCACACGCTTTACATGCTGATTCTAGTCAACCATGGATTATTGACTCTGGAGATTCTGATCACATGACCGGTCTTTCCTCTGTCTTCTCTACTTGTACCCCAAATTTTGGTAAAGAGAAAGTTAGAACTGCCGATTGTTCTCTTTCATCCATTTCTGGTAAATGTGTCATCAAAATTTCTAATTCATTACCTTTATCTTCGGTACTTCATGTTCCTAATTTCTCTACTAGTCTTTTATCCATTGCTCGTATTACTCATGATCTTAACTGTAGTGTCACTTTTTCCCCTCTCATTGTGTCTTTCAGCATCTCTTCACGAAGAAGGTGATTGGCAGTGGTAGAGATGAGAATGACCTATATTTTCTACTGCCAGAGGGAGACACACAAGGAAACTTGACACAAACAGCTCATCATATACAGAGAGAGACTATTCCGAGGGCAGCTTGGTTCTGGCATCAGAGATTAGGCCACCCTTCGTTTTTTTTACTTTGCTTTTTATTTTCTTCTCTTGTCAGTAATAAAAGTGTTTCCAACATTTCTTGTGAGGCTTGTGAGTTGGGCAAACACAACTGTGCAACTTATAATTCCTGTTCTAATAAAAGTACTATTCCATTTGCTATTATTCATACTGATGTTTGGGGTCCTTCCCCTATTACCACTCTAAATGGCTACAAATGGTTTGTTACTTTTATAGATGACTGTGCTCGCACTACTTGGGTTTATTTGATGAAGGATAAAAATGATGTTTTTCCCATCTTTAAATCCTTTCATAAAATGATATGTACACAATTTAGCACAGTTGTCAAAGTTGTACGCTCTGACAAAGGAGGGGGAATATATCTATGGTAGTCTTGCTTACTATTTTCAGAGCATGGGATGATACATCAAATGTCTTACACCATTACTCCTCAGCAGAATGGTGTTGCAGAGAGAAAAAACCGTCATTTGTTAGAATCAGCTAGGTTAATGCATCTTCTCAATGCATCTTCCCAAGCCTTATTGGGGGGAAACAATTCTTACTGCAACCTACCTTATCAATCGTCTTCCATCGCGTGTCCTTGGTAAGAAATCTCCTATTGAACGCCTTACTAATCCATCCTCCATATTTCCCATTCCTCCTAGAGTATTTGGTTGTGTGTATTTCGTTCACAATCATTCTCCTTCTCGTAAGAAGTTAGATCCTCGCTCTGTCAAATGTGTCTTTGTTGGTTATTCTCCAACTCAGAAAGGGTACAAGTGTTATCATCCCTCTACTCGTCGGTGATATGTATCTATGGGTGTCACCTTTGATGAGATACTTTTCTACTTCCAGTCCTCTCTTTCTCCTCTCCAGGGAGAGAGAGAGCACAAAGAAGAGCAACCACTTTCATTGTTCCCTTCCCTATATCTAGAGAGGCGGAGGAAGAAAAAAGAGAGGATGAGGAGGAAAAAAGGAGAGGAAGAGGGAGAAAAAAGAGAGCAAAAGAGAGAAGATAAGGAGTTGTTAACATATGCCAAGGATAAGAGGAGACAGATTTTTGGGGCAGTAGAAAAAAGGCACATCTCTCTAATCCCGCTTCAGTTGTCTTCTTCTAGTGAAGATGATTCAGGTATTTCCTCTCCCTCTATTACTAATTCTCCAATACCCATTATTGTTGATCCATCTGATGCTTATTGCCTTACGAAAGGGAACTAGAGCATGGACTAAACATTCTCTTTCAAATTTGTTTCATACTCCCATCTGTCTCCATCATTTGGGCCTTTGTGTCACAAATCGATTCTGTGTGTATTCCTAACCATGTTCAAGAAGCTTTGTCTAATCCTAATTGGAAGAATGCCATGGTTGAAGAGATGAAAGCTCTTCACAAAAATGGAACATGGAAATTAGCAGAGTTACCTCGAGGTAAAAAGATGGTAGGATGCAAGTGGGTATTCATTGTGAAACATAATGCGGATGAGACTGTTGAGAGATACAAAGCCAGGTTTGTTGCCAAGGGCTTTACTCAAACATATGGGGTTGATTACCAAGAGACATTTGCCCCAGTTGCAAAAATGAACTCCATCAGGATCCTTTTGCCACTAGCAGCAAATCTGGAATGGCCCTTGCATCAATTTGATATCAAGAATGCATTTCTACATGGTGACTTGGAAGAAGAAGTGTATATGGACATCCCGGGTTTGAGGACAGCAAGACACAAGGTAAGGTATGTCGCCTCCAGAAATCCTTATATGGCCTCAAGCAATCTCCTAGAGCCTAGTTTGATAGATTCTCTCAGTCTATGATAAGGTATGGTTTCAGTCAAAGCCAAGGCGATCACACTCTCTTTATCAAGCATTCTCCACAAGGGAAATTGACTGATTTGATAGTCTGTGTAGACGATACAGTTCTCACATGTGATGACTTAGTAGAAATGGAGCAGTTGAAGACCTATCTTGCTAAGGAGTTTGAAATTAAGGATTTGGGAGATTTGAAATATTTTCTGGGAATAGAAGTGGCACGCTGCAAGGAAGGGCTGCTTATATCCCAGCGTAAGTATGTTCTGGATCTCCTAAAGGAGACAGGTTTGCTTGGTTGTAAAGCAGTTGTTACTCCCATGGACCCGAATACGAAACTTAGTGATGATCCCAGTGGAGAACCAGCTGAAAAGGGAGATATCAAAGATTAGTAGAGAAACTTGTATATTTGGCTCATACCAGACCTGATATTGTTTTTGTTGTTAGTGTGGTAAGTCAATTTATGCATGTTCCTAGACAACTTCATCTTAATGCTGTGCTTAGAATTATGAGATATCTTAAGTCAGCCTAGGGAAAGGATTGTTCTTTGCCAAGAATGGTCATACGCTAGTTGAGGCCTACATCGATGCAGATTGGGCAGGTTCTGTGATGGATAGGAGATCAACTACGAGGTATTGCACATTTGTGGGAGGTAATTTGGTCACATGGAGAAGCAAGAAGCAAGCAGTGGTAGCAAGATCAAGTGCAGAGGCTGAGTTTAGAGCTACGACACCAGGATTATGTGAGTTATTATGGATTCAGATAGTTTTGACTGATTTGGGGTTTGTGCCAAAGGACTCTATGAAACTGTACTGTGATAGTAAATCAGCCATTAGCATTGCTCATAATCCGGTCCAACATGATAGGACAAAACATGTTGAGATTGACAGACATTTTATAAAAGAGAAGCTAAATTGTGGTAGTATTTGTACTCCATTTGTCAAGTCTGGAGAGCAGCTAGCAGACGTCCTGACAAAGAATCTAGCAAGTCGTTCGTTTCACTTTATCCTTAGTAAGCTGTGAATGAGAGATATCTTCGCACCAGCTTGAGGGGGGTGTTGAGTTTTATTAATTATTAATGTTTTATAATGTTTTTATATTTTATGATTAGTATAAGGACTTGCGTGTAATTATTGGTTCCTGTGTTATTATAAATGAAGAGGCTTAACAGTTGTGAGAATAAGCCTTCAATAATATTGTGTAATGTTATTTAACAAATAGCAGCAGTTGACCGCCTCACACCCTCACCCTGTCACTCTCCTTCAACATTATAATGTTATTCAACGTTTTCAATGAAGATGTCATTCAATAGTTTCAAAATATGAAGAATTGAAGAGGAGTATTGTAACCAAGTTATCATGTTATTTTGATTTTTTATTGTGTTGAAAATATTGGATATATATATACGATTTTGATTTTGTCATGTTTTAATGCTTGGAATTTTTTTTTATATTTCTTAATCATCAGCTTCGCCTCCAGTGGATGAAATTCTCGAGTCCGCCACTGAATGCGGGTATGATCGCAAAATAAGTTCATGGAAAACAAGTTATTGTAATTGAATTAATGGGAAAAATTAGGTTGATTAACAGAAGGTTGGGGATTAACTGCATGTTTAGCATAATTATTGAAATAGTTTTGCTATAGGTTTGTATTCCTTTTTGGTGCAGAGTACATTAGGTTTGTCTGTGCTTTACCTTTTTTTTTGGGGCCAAGTTGTGGGTTGCTTACATGATTTAGAATTAGGTTGGCTAACAAGATATTTGGAGATTACTTGCATTTTAGCATGATCAAGTAGAAATAGCGTTTTATGATATAGCTTTGTCTATGTTCATATCTATTGTTGCTCAGTAATACAGGCTTTTCTGTTGTTTGCTTGATGTAATAGTTTGAACTTGCTGGAAGTGTTGGAATTTGTTGTTAGCCTCTCAAGGAGTCCAAATATTTGCTGTGTGATATCACAGAATGGTTGAGTGTTATAAGGTTCTGCTCCCTCGTATCCTTTTTGGATGCAATTTGGCAGGTTAAGAGATATGTGGGAGCAGTAACAAGGTTTGGCGTATTAACCCAAAAAACATAAGATTATAAGAATCTCGTAAACTTGTGTACTGACCTTGCAGTAACACCAAGAAGTTTTACCGTCTTGCTCCAATCCTTTTGTATTAGGTAGTGCTATTCCTTTCTGGATGCAATTTGGCAGGTTGAGAGATTCTTATAATTATTTGATTAGGAAAGGGGAGATGGAAAGTCACTCTATCTATCCACATTGATTGCATCAAGAAAGATTAGTTTTTTATTCCCTTGGTAGTGACTGCAGTTGGCAGGTTGATTCAAGAGGTAATAGTAATACACTTGGGAATCAGAGATTTTACGTTAATAAACTTAAGAAAGGGAGCTGTAAATATGATTGTGAAGAGAGTGTTGTACATATGTTCTGGAAACAAAGTGCATACTAGAATTAAGTAATTAACCTACACGAACTCTGTTCTGTAAGAAAAATGGGCATAGCTTTATCACTAATGTCTTTAAACTTACTGAGCCTTTCCTTAAGCTGATGAACATCCTGATCAGTGGGCTCTATGAATGGCTAGTTTGAGTTTTTGAGATTGACTGGTCACGTAAATGAGCTAATGTCTGATTATATTTTTTGAGGTTTGTATTTTGGCCCCCCCATGAAACCACTGCTTGGTTCAAGTCCGTTCGTCTTTAGCACTGACCGTCCTGTCCATAATATGACCACTCTTGCTTTGTGGAATTGAGTATTCATCCTCTTTTTTCCATACCTCCCAAGTTGGGGAGAATGTTTCATGCATTTTTATCATAGAAGGTGAAAAACTGGAAAAAGTTGGTTGCCTTGTGCTCTAGTTATTGCAGTCACATGGGACCTTAGGGGGGGATTCTGCAGAAGTTTAGACTGTTCAGTGAAATAATAAAGTAGCTTGCAAGTGCTCACTAATAGTTTGGGTTTTGGCACTCGTAAATCTGTTTAGGCACAGAGTCGCGCCCGACACCTAGACAATATAGCTGCACCCAACTCATAGTACCTGAATTGATGTGACATAGTATTTGGTTGTGGTTTGCTATAGAAGTCTTGAACTTGGGTGACATTATAATTTCCGTACTATTATACTGTACTTTTTTTTGGTAAGTTGGGTATTTTGCCACAAGTTGCATGTACGTACTCCTTATTGTCATGACCCGTTTGGAATTAAAGATTGTATGCTCGTATGCTACAAGATATGAATATATATAACTTAAATGAGCATATAGCTCTTGATCGTGCATAATGTAGAAAATGATTCATACTGCCGACCACAATTGATTGGGGATACAAGGCTTGGCTTGGTTCAGCTTGGTTTGGTTTGGTTGGGTATGTGCTGTGAGAACATAATGGGGATTTTGTGCCAGTTCATTGAGAGATGGACTGATTGAGGCATGTTTTGAGTATTCCATTTCATGTACAAGTGAGGTTTAGTGTCAAATGTTTGCTTATGCTTTTCTCACTAAATGGATATGCTTTACGAAAATAGTGCATATTTTTATCGTTTGCCATCGTGCCCTAAATAATTAGAAATAAGGTTAATGGGAATCTTCAGTGTCTGCTTCCTTAGATTGACATGTTGGGATATGCAAGAGCAGAACCTGAGAATTTGGTCTCAAGTTTCAGTATTTGGTACTGCTTTGTTTTGGTCATAATTTGGAACTAGTATTTTATTTTTGTTAAACGTCGTGGAAATTTTGGGAAACCGTCTCTTTTAGCAAGAATTTGGCAACATTTTTTACTATAGTAAAATAATGCACCAGTGTCGGGAAAGGGGGAGAAACTTCAAGAAATCTTGCGAGATTTCATGGGGTTTCTTGGAAGTTGTAGGTAGTTTCAAGTTTTCAACAAATAACTTGGATATTGGTGTTACTTATGTGGTGAAAAAATTTCAGACATGAGGTTAATTGTGCTATCCAAAACTTATACATTGTGGAGTTGTGCTCTCTTTGAGTATGTTATTTTGTTTTGCAGAGCAAATGCACAGCAGCCAAAACTCTTTGTTGGGATGATCCTTATTCTCATCTTTGCTGAAGCATTGGCCCTGTATGGCCTCATTGTTGGTATCATCTTGTCTTCTCGAGCTGGCCAGTCTAGAGCAGACTGAGGAATGTGCTATTTTACCCATTGTTCTTGTATTTCTTTATGGTATCCACTTTGGAAATTTTTTTTTTACGAAGAAGAGAGTTAATTAATCGTTCTCATGATAGGACAACACCTGCAAGTTATTCAGATCTGGTCGTCTTTGAATATTCGTTTTGTGGTTGTTCAGTGGTGTTTTTAGAATTTGGGAAGAGGAGTTCTGCAGAATAAAAGCTTTTGAAGATCCCTGTGTTTGGTTTTATTATTATTTTTTTCCTAAATTATTTTTGGTCACTCTACTTGAAAACAAGGGTAGGGGATTGTTATTCTGGATTTGTGTGTAACATTATATTATTTGCTGATCCTGTGTATTTGTATTATTTGTTAAGCATTTGCTATGGTACTTTGATTACTCTAGCTAAAAATGGTTAATGTTCATAATTATGAATAATTTTGGTTGCAATAGCAAGGTATAATAGGTGATCAGCGTAATCAGATGCTCACATTTTTCTTTATTTCTTTTTTGTAATCTGGAAGCAAAAGGAGAGAGAACTAAGAAAAGAAAGAAAAAGAGGAAGAAAAGAAAAGAAAAGAAAACAACCATCATCTAGCTTCCTCTACGGAAGCTAGAACCTAAAGCAACCCAAGCCGAGGCAATTGCAATTTGCTTTATTTGGGGCTCCCTTTGGACCGAAATTGTTATTTATAGTAAGAAAAATAGTTTTCAATGCAATTGTCATTTTTGGATGCATTGGAAATTATTTTTCTTGCCATAAATGACAATTTTGGTCCAAAGAGAGTCTCAAATGGAGTCGCGCTAGAACTGTTCAATGCAATTGCCATTTTTGGATGCACTGGAAATTATTTTTTTTTGCCATAAATGGCAATTTTGGTCCAAAAGAGTCTCAAATGGAGTCATTCTAGAACTGCTGGCAAAAAACAAAAAAGGAGGGTTTTCAAAAGTTATAAAATGTTCCTCAATCTTGAAATGCCCCAATTGGCTAACAAATCGGCACATTTGTTGCCCTCTGTCTTAGTGTGTGTGTGTGTGTATGATGGCACCATTGCATTGCCTCGGAAGAATACAATCCACTTAACATATAGCTTTTAGAGGGTGATTTTCTGGGGCATCCTCCAATAACTTGCAAGCTACTTCCAAAGTCTCAACTAGGACCTTATGGAGTTATGGTCCTTATCCCATCCTTGACTAATCACCAACGTCAACCCTCTTCTAATGCTCTCTACCTCGGCATGAAGGCTTTGATTATCTGGTCACAGTACCCTTTAACCCCAAGCACCCGATCTATCTTTGATCAGACCTCCAAAGCCTCCTTCTCCTTGTGATTCCATTTGCTAGCTTCAATCAGACTAAAGTACGCCTGCCTGACTCCAATATATTAGGCATTAAGTGTTTAAAGTGACTTTTATTACCAACCTTTCGCTAGCATTTTAGCCAATCAGAAATGCTAGATGCACAAAAAAAGTGCACAATTAGCTTAAAATTGTTGGACTTCGTGCTGAAAAGTCTGTACACACAAAAAGACAAAAAAAAGGAGTGTACAACTTTTTCAGCACGAGGTTCAATAAATTAAAGCAGGTTGTGCATTTCGTTGTGCACTTTTTTTGTGCATCTAGCATTACTCTTGGCCAATTTATAGCTTGATGCACAGGAAATACAATTCTTTTGGAATAATGAAATCATAGAGTAGGCGTATATAAACAATAAATAAAAGATTGATTTTTTTTTTTTTTTTTTTTCTTTCTTGAAAGTAAAGGATTGTCATCAAAACTGGACCGAACCGGTCTGAATGTTAACTGATAGATTTTGAATTTTTATTTTATTTTATTTACTTATTTATTTATTTTTTGAGTTTATGCACTACACAAGGGTAGGAAGTACTCTCCCATCCCATAAACCCCCTACCCCATGAGACTCGAAATTGCAATCAACTACAGGTGGAATGAAATTCATTATCACTGGGTCATCCTTTGGTCTTGCTAATTGATAGATTTATCCAGTTTTTTTTTTTTTTTTTTGTAATTAGACCTTAATTGAGCCAATAAAAATAGTTGAGAATTGACTAAAATGAAATCAGAAACTGGCTGGTTGAATCGACTAAGTTATATTATTTTTTTTTTTTTAGAAATTTATGCAAACTTTGTATCTTAGACTTTGTCAATTATTGTGATATATATTACCACTACCACTACCACTAAACCAAATTGAATTTCTTAAAACAAAATTTAAACACTAAAAATATTGTCGCACATACATCTATTTTTTTTTTTTTTTTTTTTAAATTATGATATTTTAATTATAAGGCAATTCTATTGCATTGCGTGTTACTGTCTGAACCGATTTAATAACTATGCAATAAGGAAGGGTGTCACCATTTAAAATGAGATCACCATTTAACATAATGAGAGCTCAGACAAAATAAACAAAAAAAATAATATAAAATAATAACACATATTGAGTGACTTCTAAAAAAAGAATAAGGATAAGAAACATCTTGTGTGATGTGTATTAACTTATATTAAGGTTGATTACCCGAAAAAATTAGGTCATGGCTCGATACCCACAAATACAATGGATCCCCATGAGGGCCATGACCCTTTAGTGGAGCCTACAAATTAGGTCAATTAGGGGTTTTGAGCTCACCCTCCACCAACAAAGAGAGATTGGACATGTATTTTTGTCATGCATGCTCTCAAATTGGGACATTTTTATGAATATCCGCATGTCCCATCATTTGCATGTTTATCCTCTATCCAGATTCGAGAGCAAAGGCCCAATTAAAAAGTGTGTACAAGCATAGTAAAAGTTGTTTCTTATAAGTTCATTTAAAATTTTTAATTAAAAAAAAAAAAAAAAATTGTAACCATCTTTGTCATGTGAATTAAGTGTGTGCTAGGGGTTAGAATTTGTTTGGTCATGCAAGTATCTTTTGTTTCTTTTTATCTTGGATTGAGTGACAGTGACTGACACTAAGGAATCAGACCTCAAGTTCTACCTTTTTTTCTCCTACTTTCGCTCTTTCTAATGGTTGGGTAATGCAGCTAGAGCCTATAGAGATGGACTTTTCTTGCACTCATAGGACTTGTTTGGAATTGACTGTGGTTTTGTGTTTAGCCAGAAGTAGAAGTTGAAGTCTTAGTATCAAAGGCACCATCAAGGAAAATAATAAAAAAAATAAATAAATAAAAATTTCAGGCAAAGCGCTCACAAGTATCACCCACGTACACAAACAGGGGGGATGGTGCAACGCCCACTTCAAAGGAGACATTCTCTCATAGACGGCCCAAAGAGAAATAAACCTCCCCTACACAACCAGAGGGAGTTGACGCCCCTATCACATGGGGAGAGGAATTGATGCCACTAGACTACAAGGGTTTTGGTGAAAGAAAATAAAAATGATTAAAACAAAAATTTGCCCCTTCATCACGTTGGTCTGAAGAACCTTTAGATCTACTTCAACTAAAACGTGCTTTAGGAACTCTTAGTGTGTTTTTCAAAATTTATCCAAACAGACTAATTTATGCATTTTGTGTCCCAAAAGCATATGTGACACTGAGTCTAAATGTGCATTTGTGAAGTGATTCCAAACATCGCCTTAGAGGTTGTTTGGGGTAATAGTTTGCTGTTTATGTGTTATTTTTGTTTAATAGGAGTCCGTGCTTGTATAAAATTATACCTCCAGAAATGGTTATTTATCAAATGAATATTTTCATAACCGCAAGATAAAAATGAGACTGGATCTCAATCTCATCTTATTTTAAGTTTTCCCACACAGACTTAGGCTTAGTTTGGCCCCCACGTGGTGCTTCTCCTTTTTTAAAGCACAATTGAATGTTAATTCATTTGGTAACTAGTTTATGAGCTTTGCAAAAATTGAACTTAGGGCTTTTTTGGAGGGAGCTTTTAAAAGCTCTAAAATAGAGCTTTTAAAAGCCCAAGGTTGCTTTTTGGTTTCATGATGTCTTTTTGAAGAGTAGTGTGCCACTTGTATAAAATTATCAAAGAACTTAGTAATAAATTTCATAAGCTTTTTTTAAAAAGCCACATGGGAGCCAAACTAAGCCTTAGAGAATCAATTAACGATCTATACGGTATATACACGGTACTGAAATATATATTTTTGAATAACAAAAAGATAAGAAGGGGGTATATTTAAATTCAAAAACATGCCTTTGATTGATTGTCTTCTACTCAAATCACATTTTAGCCATTTAAATACACCAAATTCCTATTAGACATATATAGGATAAGAAAAAACAAAACAAAAAGACCAGACATGTTGTGAAGTCTACAACACCAACTTAAGCTTCTTGTTAAGTATTTAGGCTTTTAGATTGCCTCACTTTGTTGCTTCTCCTTTTTTAAAGTACCCATCAATGTTAATTCATTTTAGTTTATGAGTTTTGTAAAAATTGAACTTACGACTTTTTTTAAGGGGCTTTTAAAAGCTCTAGAATAGAGCTTTTAAAAGCTCAATATTGCTTTTTTATTTCATGATGTTTTTTTGAAGAGTAATGTATCACTTATACAAAATTATCAAACAACTCAATAATAAATTTTATAAGCAACTTTTAAGAAGCTACATGGGGGCGAACCGGCCAAACTAAGTCTTGGTATCACTGCTCAAGCGCAGGGGCGGAGCCAGAAATTTTGGCCAGGGGGGGCCTAGGCTATACGGGGGTTCAGGGGCAGCGCCCCCGAATTTTTTTTTTTAGGGTCTATTCATACATAATTGACAATTTTTTTAGGGTCTACTTGTCTATAATTGTGATTTTTTGGGGATATGCTTATAATATAAGTCTATTCGGTGACACGTAAATATTATATAGTGTCTTTCAAAATTTTAAGGGGGTCTATTTCTAAAACGCATAAAATTATCACACTAAAAGTGTAATTTTTAAAATTTTAGGCGCATTTCTTTTGAGTTGTATATACCAGTATATCAATATATATGTAGTTGATAGCACTAAATTGGGCCTTGGACCCCTTTGAGGGCCTAAACATAAGTTGAGAAGGGCCTAAACATAATTTGAGGGGGGTCTAAACATAGTTGAGAGGGGACCTAAATGTAAAATACTAAAAAAATTTTAGTTAAAATTTTAATTTTCAAAATCTCAGGAAGGGCCTGAGCCCCCCTCGTCCTACATTGCCTCCGCCCTTGCTCAAGTGTGTTGGGGTTTGTCACAATTTATGCAAATAGTATAGCTTTGGCCGTTAAAGTAATGCTTCAACACCGTTCGAAATAGAGTTATTCTCCATATTCTCTCTATTGTTCTCTTATACTCTGAAAATTATCTTATTTTATTGATTCTTTTTTTATTTTATTTATTTATTTGTTTATTTTCTATTTTTTATATCTGCTCCATTTGACAATAGTTTTCGGAGTTCATAAGTGATTGTGAAACTCCAAAAAGTAAAATAAAATCTTTGGCAAAATAACTTGTACGATTTAATAGCAAAATGATGCGAGTCAATCACAAAAATTTACAATTGATCAAAAACATCTTGAACAATTCTACCAAAAGCAATAAAGTTATTGGCAAACATTTGTACACTATGTGTTTTTCACAAACAATTGAAAGAGACGTCACGATTGCCCAATCTCTGCCTCTTCAACACTTTATTTTTTTCCTTTTTTGTCTAAGTCTCATCAACATGGAGTCGGTCTTTTTGGAGAAAATATTCATTGTAACGGTTATTTTGCTGACATGGTATAACAATTAAATTTGAAATCTTTATTATCCATCTACACCCCCTGTTTCTGGAAAAATTTCATCCACATAAGCACAAATCTCAAATATTCATGTGAGTATATTATTTTACTGACGTGGTATCCCCGTTGGATTAAATATTTACTCGTCTTTTGGGATCATCACACGTCATGTTCTAGCTACATTTAGCTAGGTTGCATCTTACATATGAGATTACGTCATATTATATATATATATATATATATATATATATAAAGGTGTTATCTTGGGCTTAAGTGGGAAACCACTTCATCCCAATCTGCACTCCAAAACATGACTTTGTAGTAAAATGCAGCCCTATGGGAGTCATAATGGACATAACGGAGAACTTCCTCTAAGTGCCACTATTTTGGGGGACCGTATATTCATCACTTGTCATTAGTACAAACTTTTAACTCTCTCGGATCCCAAGTGCGTCTACCTAATTTGGGACTCCAAGTAATGTCGGCCACATTCAATCAGGGTCGATCCTCACCATTTAGGGGTATTAGGCGAGTTCTTCAAGTGAGGCATTCGTAGGGCCACCGGCCATAAGAGAGTTCAAGAGCAGCGACTCATGTGTTATTTTTTTAGTCCATTAGTTTACTTTTTTGGATAGGATTTATGTATAAATTTTTTTTCCCCCTTTTCGTATAAGCTTTATAGGCTTTTTTGAAATATATGGGGTTTGGTATTTGTAAGGAAAAAAGTTTTCGTTGTTACACAGTGGGAAAACTGAGGAAAG